>CM061141.1:267318268-267963825 GCA_030789695.1 Scilla litardierei | reverse complement strand
CTAGCACCAACTTTGTTGTCTTCGGATCTTGGGGGTCGATCTCAGTTTCCGAGAAGAGACAAAGAACCACCATACATGTTACTTCATCTTGCCAAATAAATGAAAACAATGTAGGACACATCACCTAATGCAAACCACTTAATCCTCTTCTTTCGTGCTCCATTTCGATGCATCTTTAAGCATATGAGACAAGTTTTTGTTTAAAAATATGATAAAATATTGCCACAATACATAATTCATTCAACCCTATCGGACCGGGCCGGACGGCCCGAATTTTTATCGGACCGTGCCCGGGCCTCTCCGGAATGGCCCGAAGTCTTATCGGGCCAGGCCGGCCCAGTCCTTTAAGAAAACCGGACCGGGCCGGCACGGCCCGATAAGACCGGGCCGGCCCGAATTGCCACCCCTAGTGGCAGCTAGCTGTGGCTCGAGGACTGGGTCGGCCAGCGGGTAAGAAGAAGTGGTGGCAGCTGTTTGTGCTGAAAATAGGACGATAGCAGTCTCGACTGGTGCAGAAGTGTGTGTGTCGACGACTGAAGTGGAGACGTCCGTGGCTACCAACTCAGGTGCAGAGGTAGCAGGCCTTGCAGAAGCCTGAGAGTGTAGGGCACTGAGTGGTGCGGTGGTCAAGCCAGGGGCTGGTCTGGGTGGAGGTGCGTGAGCAAGGATCACGGTAGGTGGGCCCCGTATCCGTAGCAAGTCTATAATCGAGGCGAGGTCAGCCTTGACTCTCTGCTGATGGGTGGCTATCGAGCGGGCGAATGCATCGAAATCAAGCCTAAGGCGAGAAGTCAAGTCCTCCATCGCCGTCAGACGAGCGTCAGTGGTACAGGAGTCGAGGGAAGGAAGCGAACTGTGAGACACGACTCACGTAAAGTGGCTCCATGGAGGGGGTCCATGGTGCCTAGGCTGAAGGGTAGGAGAGTATGACCTCGAAGGGATATCTGCGGCGATAGCTGCAGAAGCATCCACATCGGAAGAAGGAGTTGTCGTCGACACAGATGTGTGGACAGAAGTCGAGACGCTCTCAGTGAGTACGGCTGCTGCAGGTGATGCGGTGGAGCCAGGGATAGGTAGATGGGATCCTATGGAGATAGGCAGGGATGCAAGAAGATCCCTAAGCGGTGGAAGGGTGACGGCTGGCTCGTGCTCCGAAAAATCTAGAGCAGTATGCTCGGGAGTAGATAAGATATCAGTGCACTCGGGCATGGGAATAGAAGAGACAGCGGCAGGGGCCTCGGGGCAGAAGGTGGTGACAGTCCTCGAGGTCCCGACGATGGTGGAGTTGGTGGAGACAGGGGTGGAAGAGGTAGTGCCTTCTGGTGGCAGAGGGTGTGCAGGCAGTGCTGGAAGGACAGCCACAATGGCGGTCAGGTCAGGCTCCTCGTCATCAGAAGAGCTGAGCACCCGGTCGCCGGGTGTCAGCCTCGACGGGTGCTCCGGGTGGCTCAAGGACGTGGAGGGCAGGAAGTGGGTGGACCCTATTTATCATCCAGCTCTACTGGACAGGCACTATGGTGGTGAGGTGAGGGGCAGGAAGGACAAAGTGGGTTGTGTGATGGGTGCCTACTAGATAGGTCTAGTGGCGTGCCCCATAAGGCCGGATGATGTGCATGTGCTCAAGCACACCTAAAGTCAAGCGCGTGGGGCCATGGGGGGGTCACTAGGCCGTCAGGAAGATCTATGCCCAACATCTATGCGAAGATGGTGAAGAATCTGCCACAGCAGATATCAGTGGCATAGTGGGTGTGGGCGGTCTGTAAAAGGCGAAAACAAAGCCAGTGGGCTACGTCAGAAAGGACAAATGGGCAGAGTGAGCCGTCTGGATGGAAGCACAGTGGTCAGGTCATTCCCATAAGATGGAAAAGCTCGGGTAGGGACATGGTCCGAGCTCTGGCTTACAGAAAATGTCGGTGGCGAGGTTTCACTGCGCATAGCGAAGGCAAGGATGCACAATGCATGATGCCTTCGCCTGGCTGGGGCGATAATGGTCCAGACCAGAAATGTGATGCCAAAAAGCGGAGGCATCGAACGTGGCCAGCTCATAGTATGGGGAGAAAGCGAAGCGGTGGTCAGGGATGGAGGGAAAGCAGAAGTGGGCGCGGATCATGGCGTACGTGACCATGAAGTCGTGGTCCAGTAGCCTGAAGCTAATACCATTGCCTGCCTGGGTGTGGGCGATGGAACTCAACGCCTCGAGAGTGAGGCAGGTGTAGGTGGGTGCGTGGGCTGCAAGGAGTCGGTCGAAACCGATGGAGCGGTATAGCCAATGGACTCCATGCACGAGTCCACGGCATCGGAGGGCGGGGAGATCGATAAACTGTGTGGGAATGAGTCTCCGCTGCGACAGGGCTATGAATCGATCATGGTGCGCATCATCCCTAAATGTGATGTCGAATGTCTGCACACGCGACGGCAGAGCGGTGAGAGGGAAGGATGGTGGGGGAGGTGCAGTAGTGGGGATGTGGCCAGAAGTGGTGGCGATGGAGGCAGAAGTGGCGGGGATGTGCGTGTGATGAGGGGGAGAAGAGTCAGACGTGGACGACAGAGCGTCCATGTACTCCTCCTCGGTGGTGGGTGTGGAGGCACGGTGGGTGCAGCGTGAGGGTCGAGAAGAGGAGGCGCCAGTGGCCTTCCTCTTCCCACGACGTGGAGGTGTGGGATCCCCCCTAGTGCGAGGCATCGTGCAAAAGGCAAGCAGAAGTGTCGAAATAAAAGTAAAGAGTGTATAGAGTGTACCAACACGACAATCGTGGTGAGAATGCTGTGAGCGGACACGTGGCTGTTGCTGATCAGAGGTCTCCCCCGAGCTGCTCCGGGATGTCCTCCTCTGTAGGAGAAATGTAACTGAAGTAGAAGAAAATATAATGTCAGGGGATGAAAGGAGAAATAAGTACGAGGGATGTGTGTCGTTGCTCGACCGAGCACAATCGTTGCTCGGTTGAGTAACATAGGGGCAGGGTTGGTGTGCTAAGGGTTGCTCAACCGAGTAGTAGTAGTGCTTGGTCGAGTAGGTCTAACGAGGAGGGTGGGTTGGTCGATGACTTGACCGAGCACTAATTGTGCTCGATCGAGTTGTTTCGATGGGGAGTGGGGCGTCTAATTGCTCGGTCGAGCACCAATCGTGCTCGGTCGAGTAGATGGGGTTGCCCTAGGCGGTTTTGGGGACTGGAGCGACCGCGGGGGGGGATCGGTGAAAGGGGGGAAGAGTTTTAACGAAAGAGGGAGCGAGGGGGGGTCTGACAGGACGATGATGTCGGCGGCGACAGCGGTCGTCGATCGGTGGCAGCCGTGCGGATCGAGTAGGGGAGGGGGGTCTGGGTGCTCGGGCAATGAAAATGGGGAAAATGAAATAACTTAGTGCTAATGAAGCTGAGTTGGGTTTTAATAACCCGACTCGATCGGAGAGTGGGCCCCGCATGCTTAAGGGTAACGTGACTCGGCCGAGCAGCGTAACTGCTCGGTCGAGTCAGACAAAAATAGATACGAGTTTTAGAACACTACCTCGTCTACTCGATCGAGTAGGGTCTACTCGGTCGAGTCAGAATACCATGTTGTCGTTGTTTCCCATATTTTCTTTTGCCCGGTAGAGCAGGTGGGTGCTCGGTCGAGAAAGTGTCTACTCGAACCGAGCAGAGGTTACTTGGGCCGAGCAGTCAGAGCGCCGTTTTCATCAATTTTTTCTGCGCTCGACCGAGTACGTGTCTACTCGACCGAGCAGAAGGTCACTCGACCGCATAGAAGCCACTCGGGCCGAGCAAGCAGAACGCTATTCTCCTTGTTTTTCCTGTGCTCCCTGCTACTCGACCGAGTAAGTGGCTACTCGGTCGAGTTATCTGAGAGTCATGTGACTGTTTTCCCTTTACTTGGCTGCTCTCCTTCCAGCTCATTTCTATTCAATACATCGGATTTCGCGCTCCCCTCAACGTTCAACCTGTAGAAAGGAAGAACCCGTCAGATTTTTATAATTTCGCATTTTTGTGAAATAGAAAGCATTTTTATTTGGTTTTCTTGGATAGATAAAGCAAAAACAAAAAATTGAAAAAGAAAATCTAAGATATAAAAGATCGGTTTGTCTCTCGACAAGCGCTCGTTTTGAGTCATGAGCTCGACTCCCTCAAGTTCTTCAATTGTTGTTTGGCGTGTAAGAGATGCGCTCATCATACTTGCCAACAATACCGTGCGGTGGTATTTGGCATGCTCCCTCTCCATGATTTTTCTCGGCTACGTGACTGATGGCTTCCGGCTTATTGTGGTGCAAAGAGTTGTCTGTGGGCTCCTCATCAAGCACACGAAGATAGGCGGCAACCGCCTTGTTGTAGATGGGGTCGCCATCGTCAACAACACGTGTTCTCATCTGGTCCTTCATGACTCCCTCAACGGTATACTCCCCTATGGCACCATCTTCTAAGAGCTCCAGATAACTAGCTCCTTCTTCTTGGAAATGCTCCCTCATAGACTTTTGCAACCGGAATTGGGCTTCAATATTACACACGAGTCCCTTCACGAACATCTATAAGGATGCCGGCTGTAGCCATTAAAGGACGGCCAAGTATGAGCTGGGAACTTCCTCCTTCTGGCATATTCATGATGACAAAATCCACTGGCACACACAATCCAGGAGGTATTTGCAGAATGATGTCTCTGGCAATGCCTACCGGATAAGTGATCGAGTGATCCACTAGCTGTATGGACATATTTGTGGGCTCCAATTCACTTTCGGTCTGTAGTCTTTCGAATATGGAGAGCGGCATCAAGCTGATGTTCGCTCCCAAGTCGATCAAAGCACGGTTGATAGGCATACCTCCTATAGAGCATGTGACTGTGAAGCTTCCCAGATCCGGTAGTTTCCTCGGAAGATGGCTCTTTATGATGGAGGTAGAGTCCTCCATAAGCTTTATTTAATCATGCTTACGCTTTCCGGTAATGATGTCCTTCAGAAACTTCGCATAGATAGGAATCTCTATAATGGCATCCATAAAGGGGATGTTGAGCTGGATGCCCTTCAGAAGTTCCGTGAACTTTGAATTCTTCTTTTCCATTTTAGCTAAAGCTATCCTCTGTGGATACGGCGAAGGGGGTCGGCTTCCCTTATCCTTTGCGGCATTCTTAGGAGATGGCTTACTGGAACTAATTGGATCGTCCATTGGTGCCGGTGTGACGGTGGGTATGGTGGAAGGCAAATCTGCCCTCTCTCCGTTCATGGTAGGCTCATCCATAGCCTCTTCCTCACCAATGCCAATAGTGGCATCCTCGATTGTAACTTGTTCTTTGTTTGTGACCGACACCATCACAGCGTCGATTGTCCGTCCTCCACGTGAGGTAACGGAGACCATGGCATTAGCTTGAGCCCTCGGATTCGGCTAAGGTTGCGAAGGCAACCCCCCTTGATTCTTAAGTAATTGGGACATCTGACCCCTCGGCTCATCAAGCGACGTGTTTATATTCTTCAATTGAGTAGATGTGTCTTCGTTGAACCTGACTTGTCTGCTTATGAACGTCTCCAAGGTGGTCTCCAAACTAGAACGCGGCGGCGTTGGTGCATAGCCTTGCTGGGGCGGGCGATTAAATTGGTAGCCCGGTGGTCGATACGGCCCAGATGGCCTAAATACGCTCTGTTGATGTGGCGGTTGTCCTTGTTGTTGTTGAGGAGGGGGTGGTGGCTTCTGAAACTGTGGAGGTTGTAGCCCTCTACTTGGGTTCCTGTAAGACAATCTGGGGTGATTCCTTGCGACCGGATGTTGCCACTGATTTCGCCCATCTCCATAGACATACTGTACCGACTCAGATGATTCGGCTCCGTCATAATGTCCCTCATTGGGAACGTAGCTTTGCTCTCCGTACTCCTTCGAATGATGATAGGTTGGGGTACTGGTAGTTGTTGGGATGGAGTCCAACCGTTGCTCAATCCTAGCCACCTGCTTGCACAAAGTCTCAATGTGAGAATCGAGGTGGCTAACAGCTTTTACCTCAGGGGTCTTGGTGACAATGGTGCGCTCCTCGCTCCACTGTTGGTTATTCGCTGCCATATGCTCAAGTAGATCAATAGCTTCCTCAGGCAATTTGTCCAGTAGGGCACCTTGTGCGGCAGCACCAATTATCATCTTCGTGCTGGGTTGCAGCCTGTTGTAGAAGCTTTGTACCAGATCCCAGGATTGGATCACATGATGAGGACACTGATGTTGAAGGTCCTTGAGCCTTTCCCATGCCTCGTAGAGAGATTCTTGCGGAAGCTGCTTAAAATTAGAGATAGCTCCTCTGATCTGCACCGTCTTGGAGGGTGGGTAAAATTTGTCTACGAAAGCGAGCGCCAGTTGCTCCCATATTGTGAAGTGGTTGGATGGGTGGGCTCGTAGACAATATGAAGCTTTATCCCTCAAGGTGAAGGGAAAGAGCCTTAGCTTAATGGCGTCGTCACTCACATCTTTGGCTTTGAACGTATCGCACTTCGCCAGAAAAGTGTCGATGTGATGGTTTGGGTTCTCGTGCGGATGACCATGGAAGGGAGCTTGCTGCATCAGATTTATGAGCCCGGTCTTTAACTCGAAGCTTGTTGTCGCCAGTTGCGGTCTCAAGATGGAGGAATTGTTTCCGAAGCTCGGTTTCATGTGGTCCCGTATGGACCCAGTGCGAGGTGGAGTGGTGGTATTTTTCGCCATTTGATCAGAGGGTGTCTGACTTCTATTCAAGGCCCTGAGAGCTCTTGTTGTTTTCTCGATTTCAGGATCAAATAGCAATTCTTTGTCAAAAGCTTCAAAGCGAGTGATTATGCACAAGACAGCTCAGAAAAACACCATGAGTAGCAAGATAATAAAAAAAGAATTTAAAAGGGTGGAAAGACATGAAATGGTGAGAGTTGCTAGCAGATTCTTTGAAATAAAAATAAGCTGAGATACACCGTAACTGTCCCCGGCAACGGTGCCAAAAACTTGACGCACCCCGAACTCACACCTAAAATCCACCTGGCGATGTCACAATTGATGGGCACAATATAGTTCCTAGGTGTTGACTCTGGGCTCTATCCGCAAGCGGGCGGTGTCAAATTATAGTATATAAGATTGTCGAATCCCACAGGGATAGTGACAGTGTATTGGGGTCTCAGATTATCTTTAAATCTCAGAATGAGATGGCAGTCGGTTTGGGAAGATTGGTTGTGATGGTGTTGTTGGTTTGATAATAAGAGAAGTTAGGGTCTTAGGGATCACTGCTAAGACCGTTGGCGGTTGATGTTAGAATGGGATTCTTACGTTGCATTGGATTTAGGGGGTCTATCTCTCAACTCATACCACTCTCGTGGGTTAGAATTTCGAGGTATTTCGGTGGCTCGCATTGACGCAATGGTGGTGACCATCAATGTAGTGATATAGTTCGTCGGTGGATCCCCTCAAGGCACGAGCCGGGCATGGTCACGAGCCTTGGTTGGATCTACTAACTCCCTATTTAAATACCAAAGATACTCCATAAGCTCATCAATTCCACCGACCGTGGGCATGATCTCAGTACGAGTTCTCGTAGGGATTTGGATGGATTGACCGAAATAATCCCCCTTTCCCAATACAACCTAGAAATCTAGATCTACATCTCTTTCCTAGAGTCTTAGGGCTAACCCATCAACCCTAGGGAAAACTACTCACACATAGCGATTACGATAAATAAGAACATAGTTTCTACCGTAGAAGACATCATAGCAATTAAATCGAGCGAGGAATTAAGATCTTACGTACCGAAAATGAGAACGAACAATAACCAATAGAGATCCAAAGAATTCCCGCAGATTCCAAGCTAGAAGAGATGATAAAAATATTATCTTTTCCCAAAAAAACAACTCAATTCCCACAACCTAGATCTAGATCTACAATAGTTTTTGATCTCCCCTCCTTAAGCTTAATTCAAAACATAATAAAAAGTTCACTAAAACATCAGTCTAAATTAGCTCTAATACATTAGTGTGGGGCCCCCACGAAAAAATCTGAAATTCTGAAGTTTGGGGGCCAACATGTCGTCGACCGAGTCGTCGACTCGGTCGAGCAGACGCCTGCTCGATCGAGCATGTGCCTTAACTGTCTTGGCTTGGGCGAAGGGGTCCGGGCTCCTCGGTCGAGCTGCCCGCCTGCTCGATCGAGCTGTCAGAAGATCGGATCTCCTTCCAAAATGTCGCTCTGCCTACTCGGCCCGAGTAGGCCTGGCTCGGTCAATTCGTCCGCTGGCTCGGTCGAGTAGGTACTACTTGGTCGAGCAGGATGTTGGTGAGATGTAGCTCGAAAATAGGTCGACTCGGGCCGAGTCACCACTCTACTCGGTCGAGTAGGATGCGCATTCTGCTGGGCTTGTGTATCACCTCGACCGAGCAGCTTGTGCTCCTCGGTCGAGTCGCCTGGGAAACATCCCTAATGACTCCTTTCTCTTGCTAGCTTCTCCTCCTCTCCTCCCATCAGCTTTTGAACCTCGGCGAACTCCTGTAGAACCTCGCCAATGGACTCACGGGCATACTGGATGTGTCCATATCTAAAAATAGATCCGAATCGCTCCAAAATCCCTGAAAATCCACAAAACTCTACGAAACTCGAATATGGCGTTAGAATGCAGCTTTGTAAGAAAATGCGGGATTTGGATGTGGATATGACATGAAATGCAATGGAATGATGCTATGAAAAGATAGAAAATATGGACACATAAGGGCTCGATTGGCTGAAGGAGTTGGTAGGCTCGAATCTGCAGCTCCTTCAATCGAGGTGATCTGAGTGAC
The DNA here is from genome assembly GCA_030789695.1 of Scilla litardierei. Lineage (NCBI taxonomy): Eukaryota > Viridiplantae > Streptophyta > Magnoliopsida > Asparagales > Asparagaceae > Scilla > Scilla litardierei. The sequence continues at coordinate 267,955,079 of CM061141.1, read as the reverse complement.
CTCCTCAGGGCGATGAGACTGGGTCAGAGCCTCGGATCGAGTCCGATGAATCACTCTTGTTGGGGTCGAGCGCATACTTCTGCATCAGGAGGACGAGTTTGGGTCGGAGGCTCAGATCGAGCCCCGACGAAGCTTGCTCGTTGGGGTCGAGCGGGGAAATCCATGTGGAGGTGGCGACAAATGGGTCAACTGGTCGGAAATGAACCCTGACGAGACTCTGTATTCTCAAGTGCATATGGATCCGAGGCTTTGCTGTGTCATCGGGCCGGATTGTGAGGATTGTCGTCGGATCCAACCACTCGCTGGGTCGAGGAGCTTGTATGGTGGGGACGGTCAACGGATCAAAAGCGCAGCTCGGTCGAGGGGGTCGAATGTCGCCGGATCCGAAGCATCGCTGAGTTGACGATGTTGGCTTGGACGTTGTCGGATCCGACGCGCTGCTGGTCGAGCTACCTTGGGATTGATGTCTCCTTCAGATCTTGATGCCGATTTTGATTCTGGTAGCTCGTTGAGTCGGAGCTCTGACGGTTGAGGAGATAATAAGAGATGGCCATGCCGAGGGGGGGCTGTGGAGCGGCTCCTATCTCTGGGGATTCCTTCCCAAATCACCAAGATCGCTCTGGTGTTTGACGATGAAGAGCCCCACTTGATCAAGAATTACTGGGTCGATCGACGATGAAGAGACCCACTCGATCGGGAATTTCTGGATGAAGAGACTCACTCCACATTGGTGTGGCATCCTCAAGAGGTAGGAGTCCATGGCTACACATCGGGATGCCTGCGGGTCCATGTTTCTGTAATTTACACAAGAAGTGAAGGATCCTGTCCAAAACAGAGTTAGGATCGATAATATGAAGTTTAGACTTACGCTTGCGTACGCGGCACGGTAGTCTATGAACTTCGCCTTCGGATTTGCCACGACGGATCGAGTCTACTCACGAACGGAGTAAGGCTACTAATCCACAATCTAAATCTCTATTTTAGATTAAGAACTTGGATGGAGGGAGAGGAAATATTTCTGCAGAGCTTCGCTATGAAGAAGATGCATGCATGAATTTCATGCAAAATGTGTTAGGAAAATGGCTACCCTTGGGTCTTATTTATAGCCCCCAAGGTAGTTATTTTAGGGTAAGTTGTTCCTTTGGAACAACTTAATTAAGGTGTACCATGATACATGGCACATTATAAGCTTAAGTTGTACCATATGCATGGTACAACATAAGCTTAAGATATTCCCCCTTTATTAGCCATATGTCGCATGCACTTATGCATATATAATGCGACTTTCCCGCTCATCCAGAGATCCTCTCCGCAAGGGAACAGATTCCCTTTGCACACGACTTCGTGTACGCGACGTTCGAGGTCCGTAATCCCTCGTACATCCCCCACAAGGGTGTACAAACGTCTTCCATATCCAACATCTCCCACTCACACTTGAGGGGATTGTAAGAGAACGTCTTTCCCTTAGTTCTTTCATCTATCATACCGAGAAATAGACCGTGCGACCGTCATGCGCGTAGAGTCTGTTGTTGTGCACTTGTTAGAGATACACAACGACCTCGAAGGTGCAAAGTTGAGTAGTTCAACGCATGCTTTACCCTAGATTATTTCTTCACATTTCTTGTACTTTATATTCAACAATTGAATCCCATCTGGATTACAATTGGCTGGCCAGCTTTGAATCATTAAAGTCCAAATGCGAATATGAAATCAATCTTCCTCTTCTTGCGAACCTTATGATCTTGACTTGATTCGCTTTTCTAACGTGCCCCGCCGAGCCGAATTACCATAGCCCATTAGTAACACGCTAAGATAGCGATCATCTCGTCAAATCTAAAGGAACCAATTGGAGTCCTTGAGGGTAAGAGTTAAGACCCGTATGGCCTTTGAGTCTCACATAATAGCAAACACTATTGCTACTAACTCAGTGGTCGAAATGCATACGTGGTATGAACACGTATTACAACATCACTCCTTTCCCAGGGAGAGTATGTCTTAATGATGTTGTACGGATGAAAGATCAGACACCACAGTGCCTATCTTTTGAGTCCCCTTACTACTCAGGAAATATTCCCGGACTCTCATCCTGCATAAGACAGATAGGATTAAAAAATCCAATGAGATCTTTATATCCTTGTGATACAGATCTCAGATCTTTTGTAAGCATCCATATGATGCAGATCTTTCATTCGACTATCTTGTTAAAGTCATGACTCTAAATCATTCGTCTAATGATTTTGACTTTAAACTAGTCTCATCTCTATCTTATCCATCTGATAAGATAAGGCGGTTGCTCATGTGAGAGAGCCAACCTTAATCTGTCCGACATACACACAATTCAGCTGAGATTTCAAAAATGTACACAAACATTTCTTAAGAAATTCATATGCAATGTTGGAAAAAGAACTTATTCTTTTATTAATTTTGATCATTTCTTAGACATGGGAATATATATTTGGTACAACTCAGCCCATACGCAATCCTTGAGATGATAAGTGTTTATAAAACACATTTCTGGGGATCGCTTTCGTAAGCTGATCCTCTATCATCTCATGCGTAGATATGTACCTTATGTCTACCTTCTTGGTTTTATCATAGTCTTTTGCAAATCTGCAGTTCCTTTAAGATACTGCATTATCCTCTTAACCGCTTTCCAGTGTTCTTGCCCTGGGTTGGATTGGTAACAGTTTACCATTTCCAACGGCAAAACAGATGTCCAGTCTCGTACACACCATAGTGTACATAAGACTATCAACTGCACTGGAATATGGAACTTTTTCCATAATTTCCTTTTCCTTTTGGTTCTTTGGACATGATTCCAGATATAAATTATCGCATATGCTTATATGAATATCAATGGACTTGCAGTCCTGCATATTAAATCGTTCTAGAACCTTCTTTATATAAGTCTCCTGTGAAAGAGAAAGAAGTTTCTTCGAACGACTCCTTGAAATCTTAACTCCAAGGATATATGCGGCTTTTCCTATGCCTTTCATCTAAAATACTGATGAAAGCCAAGCCTTGATACTCATCACAAAGCCCTTGTCATTTCCGGCTATTAAAATGTCATCTACATATAGAGACATAATAACATGCTTGCTTTTAATCCTCTTGATATATACGTAGTTATCTTTATCAAGTATGGAAAATCCATTTGATAAGGCAACCTCTTGAAATCGTATATACCATTGCCTCGAGGATTGTTTAAGACTATATATGGATTTACGAAGTTTACAAACCTTATGTTCGTTTCCTTCTTTTACAAACCCTGTTGGTTGTTCCATATAGATCTCCTCGTCCAATTCTCCATTGAGAAAGGCAGTCTTTACATCCATCTGATGTAATTTGAGGTATAAGCAAGCTACCATTGCCAGAATCATGCGAATCAAGGTAAAACGCACAACAGGTGAGAAGTTTTCTTCGTAGTCTATCCCTTCCTGTTGCGTAAAACCTTTCGCGACAAGGCGAGCTTTATATCTATCTATAGAGCCATCAGCCTTATGCTTGATCTCGAGAACCCATTTGTTCCCAATTGCTCTATGTCCTCTGGGTGAGTTAACTAAGTCCCAGACTTGGTCAACTTTCATGGATTTCAATTCCTCCTTCATCGCTTCCATCCATTTGTCTTTTGCAGGGCATGATTCGGCATATTTGAGATTCTTCAAGTCCTTGTTGACTCGAATTTAGATCAATTCTAATATCACTCCCACTTGAAATGTTGTTAGAATTGCTCCCACTTGGATCATTATTCCCGTATGGAATAGGATAATCGTCATTCGTATAATCCATTGGTGAAGGTTAAAAAGAATTTTCGTTTTCACCAAGAATTTCTCCCACTCGAATGAGGTAATCCTTTTTGATCATAAATCTCAAAATAGAGATAAGTCCTGACTTATCTCGCCCTGTCTTGGAAACTCGTTTTCCAAGAAAGTGACATCCCTCGACTCAAATTCAATTAGCACACCATTGTCTTCCTGACTAACAAAAAACTAACCTTTGGAGTTTTATGCGTATCGTTTAAAGATACATTTCCTTCTCCTTGGCCCAAGTTTGCCATACTTATGGGAGGAAATATGTGCGTTGAATGCACAAACTCAAGGTAAAAATGTTTAAGTCAGGAGACCTTTGGTTCCACAACTCATAAGGAGTGGAGCTAACTGATTTCGAGGGTACGCGGTTTAAAATGAAAATGGTTGTCAATAATGCATCACCCAAAAGGTGATTGGCAAGTTAGCTTGCGCCATCATTGAAAGGACCATTTTTCATTAAAGTCCTATACCTGCAACACCAATTTGTTGAGGAGTATAAGGCATAGTTACCTGATGTACTATGCCTTTTTCATCATAAAGTTCATTTAAACTTGTTGATTGATATTCACCGCCCCTATCGGTTCGCACGACCTTAATCTTGCGATCTAATTGATTCTCCACTAAACTCATATAGTTTTTAAAGCAGGTTTATTGCTTTCACTTTTGTGGGATATCAAATAGATATGACCGAATCGGGTGAAATCATCAAAAAAAATGATGAAATAGGACTTCCCGCGTCTTGTCTTGACATTCATCGGACCACATATGTCCGAATGGATAAGCTGTAATGGAACCTCGGCCCTTGTGCCGGTTCCAAACGGCTTGCGACAAGATTTCCTCACAAGGCAATGTTTGCAGGTCGACATTTCAACCTTTGAAACATTGGATAGAAGGCCACGTTTGGCAAGTCTATCCAAACGCGTTGGTCCAATATGACCAAGCCTTGTGTGCCAACAAATTATATTAGACTCATTAGTCAAAGAATTTGTCACAAGGAAATTTTTTCATTACATGAGGAATTATACATTGTACTTATTACAATAAATCCTTTGAAATACAAACCCAGTACCAATAAAGGAATTATTACAAAAATAGGTCCATATTACAAACATGAAGGAACCAACTATTAACCAAGACCCAATAAATTGACCACAGTTTTAATATTCCTTTGAATATATGAAATGAAGAGAACATCATGAAGTAGGATAGTGCGGCCGTTGTCCAAGACAAGCTTGCGAGTCTCAACGCCTTTCACTTCAACACGTGTGTTGTTTCCTACATTGATCCACTTCATTCTTTGAGTATCCGGTGATACTCCACGAAAGGACCGTCTGTCCTTTGCTATGTGGTCGGTGGCACCTGAATCAATTATCCCAAAATGGATTAGATTCCACAAGAAATAGTGAACTAGAAACACATATGTAACTAGTATTACAAGTTACCTCGTCACTTCCACTCGTACACGAACGAGCATAGTGACCGAGCTTGTTACACTTGAAGCACTTGATCCTTTTCAAGTCTTTCTTCTTGTGCCATTTCTTGTGCCCACCCTTATGTTTGGGTTCCTTGGTAGACTCAGGTTGCTTATTACGTTCATTAGAAGACTTCGAACGATCTTTACGTTTCTTTCCCCCGTGTGAGGAACTAGCAACCATGTGCACTTCTGCACTTGGCTTGGCAGCCGCAAGCCGCTCTTCCTCTAATTCGAGGTGCTTGGAAACATCGTTGAAGGTCTTTATGCTCTCATTATGAGTGAGATGCATCTTCATCTGATCCCACCCATTTGGTAGGGAACGTATGACTGCTTGGATTTGTTGCTCATCTGTGAGCACATGACCTGCATCCTTTAACTCCGAGATAAGGTTCGTCATATGTCGCAGATGTTTCCCCATGGAATGATCTGGACATTTCTTATATGTATCGAACCTTATAGTTAAGGCGCGAAGTTTGGACACCGATGTGCCACCGAACTTCTCCTCTAGCTTGGACCATATGTCCATGGCTAGGTCATGTTCCCGGAAGATGCGCATTATGTCATCAGCCATACTGCTTAATAACGTAATGCGTGCTATCTTATTCTTCCGAGACCAAGCATCAAAAGCTTCCTTGTCTCGTCGGTGTTGGGCCGTAGTGCCCAACTCGGGTTCAATCATAACGTTCTTTAGAGTTTCGAGCACTTCTTGCTCCTCTAGAACGTATTGTATCTTTATGGACCAAAGTTTGTAATTATCGCCGTTGAGTTTTTCACCTCTGTTTAACTCAGCGACGATATTCTTTGAAGCGGAAGACATTTTACTTTTAAAATGCTGCAAAAGACACAAAACCGAAGGTTCGATCAAAAACATTGCATAAAAAATTCTTAAAATATAACTCCCACTTGAAATGATAATAGAGTATCCCATTTGGATAGTTCTAAAAATTCAAATCCCACTTGGAATTATATTATATTTGATAAGTTACTTTCGAAAAATATTGAAGATGTTGTTCTAGAATCGAAAAGGTCTCTATGATTCCAATCACCATCTAGAACAACTTTCAATATTCCCCCATCACTTATCAAACAATAGTACTCTTATAGTACTAGTAGCGGAAAACGAGTATTTGATAAGTTACTTTCGAAAAATATTGAAGATATTACTCTAGAATCGGAAAGGTCACTATGTTTCCAATCACCATCTAGAGTAACTTTCAATATTTCTCCCTCACTTTATCAAATGTTAGTACTCTTATAGTACTTTGCAGCGGAAAAGCGTTTTTGAAAACGTATTTTTCAAAACAAATTTAAAATACATTGGCTAATCTCCGTAGAGTAGAGCACAACGTCATAAGTTCATTGGCTAATCTCCGTGGAGTAGAGCACAATGACATGGCTAATCTCGCATGAAGTAGAGCATTACGGCTAATCTTCAAGGAGTAGAGCACAATTACATAAGTACATTGGCTAATCTCCGTAGAGTAGAGCACAATGACTTGGCTAATCTCGCATGAAGTAGAGCACTATGGCTAGTCTTCAAGGAGTAGAGCCCAAGTTAAAAAACTTCATTAAAATGTTAGTTCCGTATGAACTAGTCGGCACTGTGGTTAGCCCCGTATGGGCTAATCGGCACATCCGAGTTTGGCCAATGCCTTTTGTCACCCCGTATGAGTCAGTAGGCAAATTTACAGTCGACCCGGACCTTCTGCCAGATTGGTCGACCAAAAACACAAAATTGGTCGACCAATTTTCGAAATGCAAATTCTCCCGGCCAGGGCCTCTGCCCTGGCCGGGGCTTGACCAAGGGCCGGCCAGGGCCTCTGCCCTGGCCGGCCAGGGGCCCTGGCCCCCTCGGCCAGGGCCGGCCAGGCCACTGGCCGGGGCCAGGGCTCCTGCCCTGGCCTCTGCCAGGGCGGCCTGGCCGCTGGCCGGGGCCAGGGCTCCTGCCCTGGCCTCGGCCAGGCCCTGGCCTGAGGCCAGGGCGCCGGCCCTGGCCTCTGCCAGGGCCGGCAGGCCGCTGGCCGGGGCCAAGGCACCGGCCCTGGCCTCTGCCAGGGCCGGCAGGCCGGCCAAGGGCCGGCCCTGGCCCTGGCAGTGGCCAGGGCACCGGCCCTGGCCTCTGCCAGGGCCGGCAGGCCGGCCAAGGGCCGGCCCTGGCCTCTGCCAGGGCCGGCCTGGCCGGCAGGGCTTGGCCAAGGCCGGCCACTGCCGGCCTGGCCTTGGCCGGCCACTGCCGGCCTGGCCATGGCCGGCCATGGCTTGGCCATGGCCGGTCATGGCCAAGGCCATTCGGCGTTGGCCGGCCATGGCCCCTTTGGCCATGGCCGGCCACCCCCTTTAAATGGGGTTGCCGCATTCATTCCTCCCCCTTGATGGGGTGGTCGCCGGTGGTTATTGGCCGTAGCCAACCCCCTCCGCATGGGGAGAGGGGGTGCATGGCCTCCATAGCCCATTTGACCATGGTGCACATGCACCAAATTTTCATCTTACCCGATGGAAATAACTTCCATCATCTTCCTCGATGAAGCACCCGTTCGTCAATGAAGCACCCGTTCGTCGAGAAATTAGTTATTTCCTAATGGCCGTGTGCCAAAAAATGAATAACGTACTACGTGAACGGTCGGTTCTTCCCGTCACGGAGAGTTCCTACCATATCCGTAATGATAGGAGACCCTAACGTGAAAAGAACAACCGCTGCGTTCTCTCCGTCACGAAGCGTTCCTACTATATCCGTAATAGTAGGAGACCCATTCGTGAAAAAGACAACGACTCGTTCGTAGTTTCGACGGGGCGGTGGATTGACCGGGGCGAACCCATATGGCTCCGATACCAATGAAGGATCCTGTCCAAAACAGAGTTAGGATCGATAATATGAAGTTTAGACTTACGCTTGCGTACGCGGCACGGTAGTCTACGAACTTCGCCTTCGGATTCGCCACGACGGATCGAGTCTACTCACGAACGGAGTAAGGCTACTAATCCACAATCTAAATCTCTATTTTAGATTAAGAACTTGGATGGAGGGAGAGGAAATATTTCTGCAGAGCTTCGCTATGAAGAAGATGCATGCATGAATTTCATGCAAAATGTGTTAGGAAAATGGCTACCCTTGGGTCTTATTTATAGCCCCCAAGGTAGTTATTTTAGGGTAAGTTGTTCCTTTGGAACAACTTAATTAAGGTGTACCATGATACATGGCACATTATAAGCTTAAGTTGTACCATATGCATGGTACAACATAAGCTTAAGATATTCCCCCTTTATTAGCCATATGTCGCATGCACTTATGCATATATAATGCTACTTTCCCGCTCATCCAGAGATCCTCTCCGCAAGGGAACAGATTCCCTTTGCACACGACTTCGTGTACGCGACGTTCGAGGTCCGTAATCCCTCGTACATCCCCCACAAGGGTGTACAAACGTCTTCCATATCCAACAAGAAGAGCTTTAATGTTAAAAGCATGCTCCATATTCCTAACCCAAGCACGACAAGTTGCACTTGGGGTTTTTGGGAAAAATTCAAAAATTATAATTGAAATAATAAGTCAAATGGAGCATGGTTTCGTTAGAACAAAAGGAGAGAAGAAAATGGTATCTTTCGACGTCAAGGCACGAGCCGGCATGGTCACGAGCCTTGGTTGGATCCACTAACTCCCTATTTAAGTCCCAAAGATACTCCTTAAGCTCATCAATTCCACCGACCGTGGGCATGATCTCAGTACGAGTTCTCCTAGGGATTTGGATGGATCGACCGAAATAATCCCCCCTTTTCCCAATACAAACTAGAAATCCATATCTACATCTCTTTCCTAGAGTCTTAGGACTAACCCATCAACCCTAGGGAAAACTACTCACACATAGCGATTACGATAAATAAAAACATAGTTTCTACCGTAGAAGACATCATAGCAATTAAATCAAGCGAGGAATTAAGATCTTACGTACCGAAAATGAGAAAGAACAAAATCCAATAGAGATCCAAAGAATATCCGCAGATTCCAAGATAGAAGAGATGATAAAAATATAATCTTTTCCCAAGAAAACAACTCAATTCCCACAACCTAGATCTAGATCTACAATAGTTTTTTATCTCCCCTCCTTAAGCTTAATTCAAAACATAATAAAAAGCTCACTAAAACATCAGTCTAAATTATCTCTAATACATCAGTGTGGGGCCCCCACGAAAAAATCCGAAATTCTGAAGTTTGGGGGCCCACATGTCGTCGACCGAGTCGGCGACTCGGTCAAGTAAACGCCTGCTCGGTCGAGCAGGTGCCTTAATTTCTCTTGGCTTGGGCGAAGGGGTCCGGGCTCCTCGGTTGAGCTGCCCGCCTGCTCGATCGAGCTGTCAGTAGATCGGATCTCCTTTCAAAATGTCGCTCTGCCTACTCGGCCCGAGTAGGCCTTGCTCGATTGAGTGTCGAGTAGGTCCTGCTCGGTCGAGCATGATGTTGGTGAGATGCAGCTCGAAAATAGGTCGACTCGGGCCAAGTCACCACTCTGCTCATTCGAGTATGTGCATTCTGCTGGGCTTGTGTATCAGCTCAACCGAGCAGCTTGTGCTTCTCGGTCGAGTCGCCTGGGAAACATCACTAATGACTCCTTTCTCTTGCTAGCTTCTCCTCCTCTCCTTCCATCAGCTTCTGAACCTCGACGAACTCCTGTAGAACCTCGTCAATGGACTCACGGGCATGCTGTATGTGTCCATATCTAAAAATAGCTCCGAATAGCTCCAAATCCCTGAAAATCCACAAAACTCTATGAAACTCAAATATGGCGTTGGAAGTGCAGTATCGTAAGAAAATGTGGGATTTAGATGCGGATATGACATGAAATGCAATGGAATGATGCTATGAAAAGATAGAAAATATGGACACATCAAAATCCCCCAAGCTTACCTCTTACGCGTCCTCGAGGAAGACGAATACTAAGCATGTCGGGTGATAAATAAAAGAAAATAAAAGAGAGAAGAGATGGAAGGGGGGTGCTAATATGTTCAATCAGATCTCAAGCCTCAGTAGTATATCACGATGCTTCGAATAATAAAAACACATGCTAATAGTATCCTCAAACCTTACTAATCATATGGCTAGCATGTAATAAAGGCAAAAGTAGGGATCTTCTAAAATCATGCCATCAACTCATATCAATTTCATGCAATCTATAGAGTCTAGTATAAAAAGAGTTAGCAACGCACTTTTTCAATCAATAAATATAAGTGGAGCACAAAGAGATCACACCAACATGCAATAGAGAATGGAAAGAAGTCATGTCAATCAAATATTGATCACTCCTTATTTTACACCTTTTTCCCGCATGTTTGCATGCCATTTAGATCGCCCAAATCATGTTTTTCACGATATATCGACGATATTGCGATGCTTTTCACGATTTGTTGTTTTTGTCGCATTTCAGGTGATTTGGCGTGATTTGGAGTGATCTTGAGATGCGCTTACTCTAGACGGTCACCGACGACCTCCCCGAGGGGTATTTTGCTGTTGGAGAGGAGCGGAAGAAGAATGGACGTCGCAGGAGCGACGAGGAGGTCAAAACAAGCAGAATGGGCATTTTTTGTGTCCCACTTGGCCGAGTGGAGGAGCCACTCGGCCGACCAGCGAGACACTGCTCGGCCGACCTGAACAGATACGATTTCTATATGCGCTCGGCCGAGCACCGAAGACCACATCGGCCGAGTGACGATATCCCGTCCGCCCGAGTGGCGCCCAGACGAGGCCCTTCCAAAACATCCAAGTTACTGTTTTTTGGCCGCCTGAACTTCAGAAGACCCACTCGGCCGAGTGGATTATTACGTCCGTCCGAGTGCCTTGAAGCCATCGGCCGAGTGACGACTACTCACTCGGCCGAGCCGCCTCCGAAGTGAAGACCCCTGAAGGCCCTGACTTACTGGAAAATTACAGGGTTTTCACTCGGCCGAGCAACTTTTGTCACTCGGCCGAGTCCGATGCGCTGCATGTAGCGAAAACTGCGGAAAACAGGCTGTGCAGGGGTATTTTGGTCACAGTTTTTGGACGATTTTGAGGGCTATTTAAGCCCTGTTTTTACCCTAGTTTAGAGGGCCTCTCTCTTAGATTTTTTGCAGCTTTTTAGATTAGTTTTTAGCTTTATTCATGTGATTGGAGAAGAGACAAAGTTAGTGATTTTTGTTGGAACAATTGAAGAACTCCATTGGTTTGCATCTCTTTTCCTTAAAAATCCTATTTTTATTGCTTATCTCAATATTGTGATGAATTCGATTGCTTATTTCATTGATTATTTTTGTGATCTTGCTATGAATTGTGAGTAGTCTCCACGTCTTGGGGCGTGGGGATGAACCCTACAAACCCACTTTCATATTTGTGATGAATCGGTAGAAATTGAGCTAGAATCGTTATTAGGGATTAGATTGTGATCAATTTACTACGGATGGCTAGGTATTCATATCAATTGGGATTTGCAAGAGATTGGATCCCAATTCGATAGGAAACCCTAGAAATCCGAATTGGGTTGGAATCGGATTTTCGAAGTATCGGTTTGCAAGAGATTGGACCGATACTAGGATTTCCGGTTGCAATTCCATGCCGATACTCGTTTGCAAGAGATTGGACGGGTAGGAACTATCACAATCTAGATCGTGGACCGAGTTTGTAAGAGATTGGACTCGGTGCGCGATTGGACGATGATGTTGATCCTAATGCTAGCTTTCCTATGCTAGGGTTTGCAAGAGATTGGACCCAAACCTAGGATAGCTATAGACCAGCAACAGCGCGAGAGCGTGAGCTTGGTTCTACATTCAGTTGCAACTAGTTCATCCAAATTCTTATTCAAGCAATTTTGATACCGACGAACCACATTTATGAAATACGGTGAGTAGCGGGGATTCCCCATTCCCTAGACGTTCTTTATTTGATTTGATATTTCTGCACTTTGTCTGACGATTGTGACAGGATCGCCAAAGGCAAATTTCTCTCTTAAGTAGCCAGGTTGATTTGGAGCAAGCACGGTCATTCGTCCTCCCTGTGTTCGATATCCCGCTCGCTGCTACACCGTGCACTTGCGGTAAAACTACAACCGTTCTTTGGGTCACATCCCGGAGCGATCAAGTTTTTGGCGCCGTTGTCGGGGAGGCGATTGCGTTTGATTCTTTCTCACCCTAGCTATTTTTTTTATTATTATTATTATCATTATTTTTATTTCTTATTTCTTACCTAACCCTTCCACGGTTCTAATCATTTCTTTGAAACTCTGTTTTCTCTGTGCATGAACACGAGATCTACGGCGGACCCTGAAGCTATACTATTTGATCCCGAGATCGAACGTACCGCGCGGAGACTTAGAGAGGAAAGGAGACAAAGTCCGGAAGGGAGGTTTATGACCAACCCGGAAACTGCGGAACAATTAGCGGCAAGGATGGCGAGGATAATTTCTATTCGAGATAGGCTTAGGCCTAAGACCTCTTCTACTACCTCGTCCATTGCCGTGCCGCAGTTGGCGGCTGACAAGAACTTCGAGCTAACGACTGGATTAGTGGTCCTGATGCAGCAGGATCCATTTCATGGGAATGCCCATGAAAATCCTCACTACCACATACAATTGTTCTTGTCGAAGTGCGCCACATTCCAGATGACGGGGGTCTCCATCGATGCCATCAGACTGCTCCTCTTCCCTTCACACTAAAGGACAAGGCACTCTATTGGTTGAGGACGCAGGCTGAGGGGGTTTTCACCACTTGGGACGAGTTGGCGAGTGCATTTATTGACAAGTTCTATCCGCCATCCAAGACGGTGAAGATCCGGAGCGCTCTCATGTCCTTCAAGCAAGGACCACAGGAGACGCTCTATGAGGCTTGGGAGCGTTTTAAGGATCTACAGCATCAATGCCCGCACCACAGTATAGAAGATTAGGAGCTAGTGCATAGCTTCTACAATGGTCTCCAACCGGGGACCAAACAAATTATTGATGCCGCGGTAAATGGTGCTATCTTGTCGAAGACTCCCGAAGAAGCTACGGCCCTAATTGAGGAGATGGCCTCAAATAATCAACAATGGGGCGATGAGCGAGGACACTCTACGTCCTCCTTGAAGCCGACTAGTATTTATGAGGCGAAGGCCGTGGCGGAGCTTACGAGCAAATTTGACTCTCTCCACAAGGTGGTGGAGAGATTGGAGAAGTTTATCACGGAGCCCCATCCACCTCCGCACCGACCAACCAAATGTGTGATTGGCAAGACCAATCTCAAGCCATGTACGTGGGAGGAGAGCAAGGAGAAGGATCCTTGGAGCAAGTACAATATGTCGCGGGGAACCAAGGATATTGGGCCAATCCGGCCGCAAGAAATCATCCCGGATTCTCCTACGCCAACAATGAAGGAGCTTTGAACCCGCCACAACCGCCACCTCAACAAGCTCGACCACCACCACCCCAACAACAAAACTATCCACCGAGTGGGCCTACTCAACAAAACTTTCAACCGAAGCAACAAGTTCCACCATATAGGCCGCCCGGATACAATCAAGGGTGGAGGAATCAAAATCAAAACCCTCCACAAGCTCAACAACGATCCGACTTCGAAGCTAGAGTGGAGGCGTTCATGGTCGAGCAAAATAAGGTTAATGCTACATTGAAGGCGGGGCAAGACTCTCTTAATACCGTTGTGGCTCAAATATCGGAGCAATTGGCCTTGCTCAATCGGAACACTCAACGATTGCCGGCGCAACCCGAGCAAAACCCACGGAGCAACACCGGCCACATCAATGCCGTAGTTGCCGTTACCACTAGAGGCGGGAAGGATACCACCCCCGCTATGATTCCTACCGAGGAGCCCGTGGAGGAAAGTTTGGAGCCGGTTGAGCCGGTAGTTGAGGTTGATAAGGAGAAGGAGCCACAAGAAAAGGAGAAATCTAGAGCGGAGGAATTGATTGAGGAAAGACGCTTCATGCCACCGGTCCCTTTCCCCCAAAGACTAGCAAGAGCGAAAATGGAGAAAAGGCTAGCGAAGTTCCTCGAGTACCTAAGAGGAGTTAGCCTCAATATTCCCTTCCTCGACGCCATCGTGGAGATCCCCACGTATGCTAAATTCTTGAAGGACTTGATTTCGGGGAGAAAAAGGAAGGAGAAGATCATGCTAGCCGAGGAGGGCTCTTGGTTTACCAAGAGAGAGAAGGAGCCGGCCAAATTTAAAGATCCGGGGAGTTTTCGGATTCCTTGCACCTTGGGCGGCGTCCCTCTTCAAAAGGCGTTGGTTGATCTAGAGGCTAGTGTGAGCCTCATGCCTCTCTCCATGTTTTTAAGGCTAAACACCGGGACAAAGTTGAAACCTACCGACATGCGCATTCAATTGGCCGATGGGCGAATAACAAGGCCGGTGGGGATCGCCGAAGACATACCGCTACAAGTCCCGGGTGGAATATGCTTGCCATGTGACTTCGTGATCATGGACGTTAAGGAGGAGGGAGACACTTCGTTGATACTTGGACGCCCATTCCTCGCCACCGCCGGAGTAATTGTTGACGTGCGCGAAGGGACCCTTACTTTAAACGTCGGCAACATCGAGGTGGAGCTCCACATTCCTAAGGCTATGAAGCACATGCTTTACCACGAGGAACTTGACTACATGGACCTCCTTGATGAGGTGATAGAGGAAGCGATCCCCCACTCAATCGGCTCTCTTTTTGACGAAGATTTCGAGGAAGGCCCGGATTTAGGCCAAGACGAGAAGAAAGATGATTCCCCCGACCTCTCCGCTGAAGATGACGAAGGCGACGCTGATGTCGCAAGGATTCGAGAGCTCTGCAAGCTCTCGAAATCAAGGTCTCCGAAGAAAGCTCCGCCGGTACGGAAACCGGCGTCACCGGTAAAGCCATTGACCGGAGCAAATGCTAGCTTGGGGGAGCCTCCCCCCAACACTACTCGAGACGGAAGACCACCGAGGGAGAACACGACGCCGCCACGTCCAAATCCAAGCGTTCTCCCCGGAAAGTTCGATGGGTGCATCTCATATGCACCAAACATCCCACATTAATTGAAAATCATAGGGGGTCGAGCTCACGACCTTAAACGAGCGCTTGTCGGGAGGCAACCCGACGGTTTTTGCTTTATCTTTACTTTCTCTTCATTTTCGTTTTAGAAATTTTAGTGTTTTGAGTCGTTCGCCCAAAGATTTTGTGATAACGGGTCCTATTTTTCTTAACAGGAGAGGAGATAGGTACATCCATCATGAGGAGGATGAACGGGACGACGAGGAGCGCCCCAAGAAGGCGCTCGACGCTTAGGAGGAGGATGGAATCGACTGGAGGAAGAAAGACGGAGTTTAGAGCCCAAACGAAGACAAACAGCAGAACACAAGTCTCACTCGGCCGAGTATACTAGTCACTCGGCCGAGTACACAAGTTCGTCCGGCCGAGCCGCTCACGAACGAGGGAAGTCTGCTGTACCCAACTCTCTGTTTATTTTCCTGATTTCAATATAACTGCTACTCGGCCGAGTATATATTTTCACTCGGCCGAGTAAAACGGATACCCTCCTAGGGCGAGTCATGCCGAGTAGCTTGAGTCACTCGGCCGAATGGACTTACTCCACTCGGCCGAGGCTGGCAAAGCCACTCGGCCGAAGCGATAGCGGGGAGGAAACTTTCATTGGTCTCGCCCGGCCGAGTGACCACGTCACTCGGCCGAGTCGTAACTTTTTTATATAAGGGCGAAGGGGGGGGGGCACATTTTTCGAAAACGCAAAATCCCCAAAACCGCCCGCGACCCTTCGTTTCCCTCGCCCGATAGCCCTCGCTCGCACCTCACTCGCCCGTCCCACTCGCCCGCGCCGCCGCTCGGCCCGCCACCGCCGGCCGACCACCGCCGCGACTCACCCGAGTCGCCGCCGGCGGCAGCTGCTCCGGCCACCTCCGGTTGCTTTTTGGAGCTTAGGGGAGCCCAGGGGAGCTTCTACGGGCTGATCCGGACTTCGTGGAGGCGAGGACTACGCACGCTTCCATTACTGAGCACTCGCGGCGTGTCTGGGTATACTCCTTCCACTCTTTTACGCACACCGCACTTTGCACGTTCTTCGGCACGCGCTCGGGGCCGATATGCCGCCCCGGACACGGCCGCGGACGAGGAGACCTTCCGCCAAGCGGAAGCGGTCGGATGATGCCGGCCCCTCCCACGAGGTGGAAGAGTCTCCTCCTCCTTCCCCCACACACGCCGTCCACCCAGCACAGCCTGCAGGCCCCGCACACCCCGCACAGCCTGCAGTGCACCCACAGCCCGCACAGCCTCTCCCTGCCGTTCCACAGCCACCACCACCGGCTCCACTGGTCGGGCCGCTCGGGATTACGTTCCGAGACGATGCACACCGCGCCGTCTTCGAGCGTATCTCCCAGCGCTCGATCGTACCCTCCAGGTTTGCACACCTCGCTGACCTAGGACGCCTGGGGGTACTTGAGGGGATGCTCACGTTGTACGACAACGTGGGCTGGCGAGATTTTCTGCAGGTGTCGGCGGATACTTTTACCCGCCCGACACTTGAGGTTTTGAGTTCGATCGCCCGGACCGACGAGGGATGCTCGTTTCGGTTCATGGATCGAGAGTGCCAGGTCGCTCTCGATATGATGAGAGCATTTTTCTCGTGGCCCGCTGTCCCCCGGAGCCGATCGCGGTTACGGCCCCACACATATCCCCCCACCTTCCTTCGACGCCGGTGCCTTCTGGGCACGTATCACGGGTCTCCACGCTGCCTTTGACCCTAGTAGGGCCAAGGCCTCGGCCATCGTCCACCCCTGCCTTCGCATTGCTCAGCGCCTTATGGCGACGACGTTTTTGGCCAGATATGAGCCGGGCACGATGTCTACGCCAGAGCTTTACATGCTCTGCGCGATGACACGTCCCAGAGCTCTATCTAGGGATGGAGATGAGTTTGTCCCCGCCGTCGTGATCGATATCGCGGCATGGTTTTTAGACCGCATCATTGTATCGGTGGGCGCTCGCTCACCGATATGCTGCGGCGGCCTGATTACCTTGCTTGCTCTTATGACCGGCGAGGACTTCCCCGACGACTTGCGACGCGTCCCGGGCCCCACTTCTTTGTCGATCGATGTTATGGCCTGGATGAAGATGCTTCATCCGCATGGTGAGCGTCACTGGGTCTGGTTGCACGGCCCTTTCGGTGCCGATTACATGATTCTCCCGAGCCCAGCTCGGACCCAGATTGCACCAGCCCACGTTGACTGGCTCCCTGCGATGGATGTCCTCATCCCCGCTGCTTACGTTTTTCTTTCTACTTTATTCTATTTCGTTTTCATTCTTCTTCGTTTTTCATTTTTTTTTCTTTTCGCCGTTTTCGATTTTCGAATCCACCGGGTTCGCCTTTTACTTATCTTCCTCGAGGACGAGTAAGAGGCAAGCTTGGGGGATTTTGATCACTCCTTATTTTACACCTTTTTCCCGCATGTTTGCATGCCATTTAGATCGCCCAAATCATGTTTTTCACGATATATCGACGATATTGCGATGATTTTCACGATTTGTTGTTTTTGTCGCATTTCAGGTGATTTGGCACGATTTGGAGTGATCTTGAGATGCGCTTACTCAAGACGGTCACCGACGACCTCCCCGAGGGGTATTTTGCTGTTGGAGAGGAGCGGAAGAAGAATGGACGTCGCAGGAGCGACGAGGAGGTCAAAACAAGCAGAATGGGCATTTTTTGTGTCCCACTCGGCCGAGTGGAGGAGCCACTCGGCCGACCAGCGAGACACTGCTCGGCCGACCTGAACAGATACGATTTCTATGTGCGCTCGGCCGAGCACCGAAGACCACATCGGCCGAGTGACGATATCCCGTCCGCCCGAGTGGCGCCCAGACGAGGCCCTTCCAAAACATCCAAGTTACTGTTTTTTGGCCGCCTGAACTTCAGAAGACCCACTCGGCCGAGTGGATTATTACGTCCGCCCGAGTGCCTTGAAGCCATCGGCCGAGTGACGACTACTCACTCGGCCGAGCCGCCTCCGAAGTGAAGACCCCTGAAGGCCCTGACTTACTGGAAAATTACAGGGTTTTCACTCGGCCGAGCAACTTTTGTCACTCGGCCGAGTCCGATGCGCTGCCTGTAGCGAAAACTGCGGAAAACAGGCTGTGCAGGGGTATTTTGGTCACAGTTTTTGGACGATTTTGAGGGCTATTTAAGCCCTGTTTTTACCCTAGTTTAGAGGGCCTCTCTCTTAGATTTTTTGCAGCTTTTTAGATTAGTTTTTAGCTTTAGTCTTGTGATTGGAGAAGAGACAAAGTTTGTGATTTTTGTTGGAACAATTGAAGAACTCCATTGGTTTGCATCTCTTGTCCTTAAAAATCCTATTTTTATTGCTTATCTTAATATTGTGATGAATTCTATTGCTTATTTCATTGATTATTTTTGTGATCTTGCTATGAATTGTGAGTAGTCTCCACGTCTTGGGGCGTGGGGATGAACCCTACAAACCCACTTTCATATTTGTGATGAATCGGTAGAAATTGAGCTAGAATCGTTATTAGGGATTAGATTGTGATCAATTTATTATGGATGGCTAGGTATTCATATCAATTGGGATTTGCAAGAGATTGGATCCCAATTCGATAGGAAACCCTAGAAATCCGAATTGGGTTGGAATCGGATTTTCGAAGTATCGGTTTGCAAGAGATTGGACCGATACTAGGATTTCCGGTTGCAATTCCATGCCGATACTCGTTTGCAAGAGATTGGACGGGTAGGAACTATCACAATCTAGATCGTGGACCGAGTTTGCAAGAGATTGGACTCGGTGCGCGATTGGACGATGATGTTGATCCTAATGCTAGCTTTCCTAGGCTAGGGTTTGCAAGAGATTGGACCCAAACCTAGGATAGCTATAGACCGGCAACAGCGCGAGAGTGTGAGCTTGGTTCTACATTCAGTTGCAACTAGTTCATCCAAATTCTTATTCAAGCAATTTTGATACCGACGAACCACATTTATGAAATACGGTGAGTAGCGGGGATTCCCCATTCCCTAGACGTTCTTTATTTGATTTGATATTTCTGCACTTTGTCTGACGATTGTGACAGGATCGCCAAAGGCAAATTTCTCTCTTAAGTAGCCAGGTTGATTTGGAGCAAGCACGGTCATTCGTCCTCCCTGTGTTCGATATCCCGCTCGCTGCTACACCGTGCACTTGCGGTAAAACTACAACCGTTCTTTGGGTCACATCCCGGAGCGATCAAATATTCACTTCAACACATGAAAAATCTCCAAAACTAAAATGTTTTGTAAAGTTCAAGCATTATCGAATCTCCCCATTGTGCACCATCTCCACTCTAATGTTATACTCACTCATATAATCAAGTGGTTCCCCCCAAAGCTTGGCTTGAGGCGTCACATCTAGGAATAGGATATGGAAATTTTTGTCTTTTTCCAAGTATTTGTAGTAGTTTCTAATTAAGGGATAGGAAATAATTTTCTTTCCTTCTTTTCTTTTCTTTTTCTTTTTCTTTTTTCATATTTTTATTTATTTATTTGGAAGCTATCTTTTTCTTTTGGAATTTTTGGGAAGTAGATGCGGTAGAAGTAGCTGCATGGGGTGAAACCAGATGATATGTAGAGAATCATAAGGATATGTGGAGAAGGAAAATAATATATCACTCGGTTCACTCATCAAAGGTGCACAACGATTCAATATGATAATACTCTAACTAAGCTCATTGCTAGCAATGGATATTTTCATTCATCTCAGTGAATAGTGAAAACATGCGGTATAAAGCACAATAATATCAGTCATGCAAACAGAAGTGGATAAGATAACAAATGGGTGCTCCAAGTATTCTAATGATGCGTGAACCTAGGTGCATTACCCAACAAAGAACGTACTAGATACTATTTCATGCATTCAATTTCAATTCATACCAGGCATTAAATTAGAGAGATCAGCAAGAGAATATGCCAGCATATAAATAGTAAAACTGAGATTACCCTAAATAGCATGTCAACAGGTATAAGCATCGTGAGTAGCTACTGAGGGCTATGAAAGATATCATCATGCAGAATAATTCAAGCTAAAAGGGAGAAAAGCGGAGAAAGTAAGAAAAATAAAAATAGGCATGCAAGCATGGTAAAAAATGAAAGACGTGATGCTGAAAAATAAAATGAAAAGGTGATAAGATGGGTGGAAGATAAAAGAAAAATGTAAAAATAAAAATAAAGCGATAGCGCTCATCCCCCAAGCTAAACGCAGCAGTGTCCTCACTGCTGAGAGCACGCTGGCATGCAGGAAATGATGCTAGGGTGGGTGGGTGGGTAAAGAGATAAAATGTGTATGGAAAATAAATATATAAAAAAGAAGGAAAAAATGATATGATGCAAATGCATGCTTGGTGTGTCCTCCCCCAAGCTGTGTAAGACTAAGGCCCCGAAAAGACAGATGGGCACAATATAAGATTAGGGAAGGATAACAAATGGTGGAGTGACAGCATCAAGAAGGAGCACCACCCTTTGGAGGTGGTGATGGGTCCCCCTGCTGTGGACCAGAGACGGTGGCTGCTGGCTGTGGCTCGAGGACTGGGTCGGCCAGCGAGTAAGAAGAAGTGGTGGCAGCTGTCTGTGCTGAAAATATCACGATAGCTGTCTCCACTGGTGCAGAAGTGTGTGTGTCGACGACTGAAGTGGAGACGTTCGTGGCTACCAACTTAGGTGCAGATGTAGCATGCCCTGCAGAAGCCTGAGAGTGTGGGGCACTGAGTGGTGCAGTGGTCAAGACAGGGGCTGGTCTGGGTGGAGGTGCGTAAGCAAGGATCACGGTAGGTGGGCCCCATGTCTGCAGCAAATCTGGATGGAAGCACAGTGGTCGGGTCATTCCCATAAGATGGGAAAGCTTGGGTAGGGACATGGTCCCGACCTCTGGCCTGCAGAAAATGGCGGTGGCGAGGTGTCGCTGCGCGTAGCGAAGGCAAGGGTGTACAATGCATGATGCCTTCGCTCGGTTGGGGCAGTAATGGTCCAGACCAGAAATGCAATGCCAGAAAGCAGAGGCATCGAACGTGGCCAGCTCATAGTCTGGGGAGAAAGCGGAGCGGGGGTCAGGGATGGCGGGAAAGTGGAAGTGGGCGCGGATCATGGCGTACGTGACCACAAATTCGTGGTCCAGTAGCCTGAAGCTAATACCATCGCCTGCATGGGTGCGGGTGATGGAACTCAACGCCTCGAGAGTGAGGTGGGTATAGGTGGGTGCGTGGGCTGCAAGGAGTCGGTCGAAACCGATGGAGCGGTATAGCCATTGGACTCCATGCATGAGTCCAAGGCGTCGGAGGGCGGGGAGATCGATAAACTGTGTGGGAATGAGTCTCCGTTGCGACAGGGCTATGAATTGATCATGGTGCGCATCATCCCTAAATGTGATGCCGAATGTCTGCACACGCAACGGCAGAGCGACGGGAGTGGAGGATGGTGGGGGAGGTACAGTAGTGGGGATGTGGGCAGAAGTGGTGGCGATGTGGGAGGAAGTGGCGGGGATGTGTGTGTGATGAAGGGGAGAAGAGTCGGATGTGGACGACGGAGCGTCCATGTACTCCTCCTCAGTGGTGGGTATGGAGGCACGTCGAGTGCGGCGTGAGGGTCGAGAAGAGGAGGCACCAGTGGCCTTCCTCTTCCCACGACGTGGAGGTGTGGGATCCCCCCTAGTGTGAGGCATCGTGCAAAAGGCAAGCTGAAGTGTCGGAATAAAAGTAATGAGTGTATAGAGTGTACCAACACGACGATCACGGCGGGAACGCTGTGAGCGGGCACGTGGCTGCTGCTGATTAGAGGTCTCCCACGAGCTGCTCCGGGACGTGTCCTCCTCTGTAGGCGAAACGTACCTGAAGTAGAAGAAAATATAATGTCAAGGGATGAAAGGAGAAATAAGTAAGGGGATGTGTGTCGTTGTTTGGTCGAGTAACGTTGGGGCAGGGTTGGGGTGCTGAGGGTTGCTCGACCGAGTAGCAGTAGTGCTCGGTTGAGTAGGTGTAACTAGGAGGGTGGGTTGGTCGATGACTTGACCGAGCACTAATTGTGCTCGATCGAGTAGTTTCGATGGGGAGTGGGGTGTCTAATTGCTCGGTCGAGCACCAATCGTGCTCGGTCGAGTAGATAGGGTTGCCCTAGGCGGTTTTGGGGGCTGGAGCGGCGGTGGGGGGAAGAGTTTTAACAAAAGAGGGAGAGAGGGGGGGATTTGATCGGCCGATGATGTCGGCGGGGACGGCGATCGTCGATCGACGGCAGCCGTGCGGATCGAGTATGGGAGGGGGGTCTGGGTGCTCGGGCAATGAAAATGGGAAAAATTAAATAACTTAGGGCTAATGAAGCTGAGTTGGGTTTTAATAACCCGACTCGAATGAAGAGTGGGCCCCACATGCTTAAGGGTAATGCGACTCGGCCGAGCAGCGTAACTGCTCAGTTGAGTCAGACAAAAATAGATACGAGTTTTAGAACACTCCCTCGTCTACTCGATCGAGTAGGGTCTACTCGATCGAGTCAAAATACCATGTTGTCGTTGTTTCCCATCTTTTCTTTTGCTCGGTCGAGCAGGTGGGTGCTCGGTCGAGTAAGTGTCTACTCGGATCGAGCAGAGGTTACTCAGGCTGAGCAGTCAGAGCGCCGTTTTCATCAATTTTTTCTGTGCTCGACCGAGTAAGTGTCTACTCGACCGAGCAGATGGTCACTCGACCGAGCAGAAGCCACTCGGGCCGAGCAAGCAGAACGCTATTCTCCTTGTTTTTCCTGTGCTCCCTACTACTCAACCGAGTAAGTGGCTGCTCAGTCGAGTCATTTGTGAGTCCTGTGACTGTTTTCCCTTTACTTGGCTGCTCTCCTTCTAGCTCCTTTCTATTCAATACAACAATTTTCGCAACGTTCAACCTGTAGAAAGAAAGAACCCGTCTGATTTTTATAATTTCGCATTTTTTGTGAAATAGTAAGCGTTTTTATTTGGTTTTCTTGGATAGATCAAGCAAAAACAAAAAATTGAAAAAGAAAATCTAAGATATAAAAGATCGGGTTACCTCCCGACAAGCGCTCGTTTTGAGTCATGAGCTCGACTCCCTCAAGTTCTTCAATTGTTGTTTGGCGCGTAAGAGATGCGCTCATCATACTTGCCAACAATACTGTGTTGTGGTATTTGGCATGCTCACTCTCCATGATTTTTCTCGGCTACGTGACTGATGGCTTTTGGCTTCTTGTGGTGCAAAGAGTTGTCTGTGGGCTCCTCATCAAGCACATGAAGATAGGTGGCAACTGCCTTGTTGTAAATGGGGTCGCCATCGTCATCAACACTTCTTCTCATCGGGACCTTCTTGACTCCCTTTGTGGTATACTCCCCTACGGCATCATCTTCTAAGAGCTCCAGATAACTAGCTCCTTCTTCTCGAAAATGCTTCCTCATAGACTTTTGCAACCGGAATTGGGCTTCAATATTACCCACATTCATTGAGAGAGTCCCTTCACGAACATCTATAAGGACGCTGGTCGTCGCCATGAAAGGACGGCCAAGTATGAGCTGGGAACTTCCTCCTTCCGGCATATTCATGATGACAAAATCCACTGGCATACACAATCCGGGAGGTATTTGCAGAATGATGTCTCTGGCAATGCCTACCGGATAAGTGATCGAGTGATCCGCTAGGTGTATGGACATGTTTGTGGGCTCCAATTCACTTCCAGTCTGTAGTCTTTCGAATATGGATATCGACATCAAGCTAATGCTCGTTCCCAAGTCAATCAAAGCATGGTTGATAGGCGTACCTCCTGTAGAGTAAGGGACTGTGAAGCTTCCCGGATCCGGTAGTTCCTCAGAAGATGGTTCTTTATGATGGAGGTAGAGTCCTCCATAAGCTTTATTTCATCATGCTTATGCTTTCTGGTAATGATATCCTTCAGAAACTTCGCATAGATAGGAATCTATGTAATGGCATCCATAAAGGGGATGTTGAGCTGGATGCCCTTTAGAAGTTCCGTGAACTTTGAATACTTCTTCTCCATTATTAGCTAAAGCTAGCCACTGTGGATACGGCGGAGGGGGTCGGCTTAACTTATCCTTTGCGGCATTCTTAGGAGATGGCTTACTGGAACTAGTTGCATCGTCCATTGGTGCCGGTGTGACTGTGGGTATGGTGGAAGGCAAATCCGCCCTCTCTCCGTTAATGGTAAGATCTTCCGTAGCCTCTTCCTCACCACTGCCAATAGTGGCATCATCGATTGTAACTTGTTCTTTGTTTGTGACCGACACCATCACAGCGTCGATTTTCTGTCCTCCACGTGTGGTAACGGATACCACGGCATTAGCGTGAGCCATCAGATTCGGCTCAGGTTGCGAAGGCAACCTCCCTTGATTCTTAAGTAATTGGGACATCTGACCCCTCAGCTCATCAAGTGACGTGTTTATGTTCTTGAATTGAGTAGACGTGTCTTGGTTGAACCTGAATTGTCCGCTCATGAACGTCTCCAAGGTGGTCTCCAGACTGGAATCCGATGGCGTTGGTGCATAGCCTTGCTGGGGCGTAGGATTAAATTGGTAGCCAGGTGGTCGATACGGCCCAGATGGCCTAAATACGCTCTGCTGTTGATGTGGCGGTTGTCCTTGTTGTTGTTGAGGAGGGGGTGGTGGCTTCTGAAACTGTGGAGGTTGTAGCCCTCCACTTGGGTTCCCGTAATACAATCTGGGGTGATTCCTTGCGGCCGGATGTTGCCACTGATTTCGTCCATCTCATTGGACATACTGTACCGACTCAGATGATTCGGCTCCGTCATAATGTCCCTCATTGGGAACGTAGCTTTGCTCTCCGTACTCCTTCGAAGGATGATAGGTTGGGGTACTGGTAGTTGTTGGGATGGAGTCCAACCGTTGCTCAATCCTAGCCACCTGCTTGCATAAAGTCTCAATGTGAGAATTGAGGTGGCTAACTGCTTTTACCTCAGGGGTCTTGGTGACAATGGTGCGCTCCTCGCTCCACTGTTGGTTATTCGCTGCCATATGCTAAAGTAGATCAATGGCTTCCTCAGGCGATTTGTCCAGTAGGGCGCCTTGTGCGGCGGCACCAATTATCATCTTCGTGCTGGGTTGCAGCCTGTTGTAGAAGCTTTGTACCAGATCCCAGGATTGGATCCCATGATGAGGACACTGATGCTGAAGGTCCTTGAACCTTTCACATGCCTCGTAGAGAGATTCTTGCGGAAGCTGCTTAAAATTAAAGATAGCTCCTCTGATCTGCACCGTCTTGGAGGGTGGGTAAAATTTGTCTACGAAGGCGAGCGCCAGTTGCTCCCATATTGTGAAGTGGTTGGATGGGTGGGCTCGTAGACAATATGAAGCTTTATCCCTCAAGGTGAAGGGAAAGAGCCTTAGCTTAATGGCGTCGTCACTCACATCTTTGGCTTTGAACGTATCGCACTTCGCCAGAAAAGTGTCGATGTGATGGTTTGGGTTCTCGTGCGGATGACCATGGAAGGGAGCCTATTGCATCAAATTTATGAGCCCGGTCTTTAACTCGAAGCTTGTCGTCGCCAGTTGCGGTCTCAAGATGGAGGAATTGTTTCCGAAGCTCGGTTTCATGTGGTCCCGTATGGACCCGGTACGAGGTGGAGTGGCGGTATTTTCTGCCATTTGATCAAAGGATGTCTGACTTCTATTCGAGGCCCTGAGAGCTCTTGCTGTTTCCTCGATTTCAAGATCAAATAGAAATTCTTTGTCAAAAGCTCCAAAGCGAGTGATCATGCACAAGACAGCTCAGAAAAACACCATGAGTAGCAAGATAATTAAAAAAAGAATTTAAAAGGATGGAAAGACAGGAAATGGTGAGAGTTGCTAGCAGATTCTTTAAAATAAAAATAAACTGAGATACACCGTAACCGTCCCCTGCAACAGTGCCAAAAACTTGACGCACCCCGAACTCACACCTAAAATCCACCTGGCGATGTCACAATCGTCGGACGCAATATAGTTCCTAAGTGTTGACTCTGGGCTCTATCCGCAAGGGGGCGGTGTCAAATTATAGTATATAAGATTGTCGAATCCCACAGGGACAATGACAGTGTATTGGGGTCTCAGATTATCTTTAAATCTCAGAATGAGATGGCAGTCGGTTTGGGAAGATTGGTTGTGATGGTGTTGTTGGTTTGATAATAAGAGAAGCTAGGGTCTTAGGGATCACCGCTAAGACCGTTGGAGGTTGATGTTAGAATGGGATTCTTACGTTGCATTGGATTTAGGGGGTCGATCTCTCAACTCATACCACTCTCGTGGGTTAGAATTTCGAGGTATTTCGGTGGCTCTCATTGACGCAATGTCGGTAGCCGTCAATGTAGTGATATAGTTCGTCGGTGGATCCCCTCAAGGCACGAGCCGGGCATGGTCACGAGCCTTGGTTGGATCTACTAACTCCCTATTTAAATACCAAAGAACTCCATAAGCTCATCAATTCCACCGACCGTGGGCATGATCTCAGTACGAGTTCTCGTAGGGATTTGGATGGATTGACCGAAATAATCCCACTTTCCCAATACAACCTAGAAATCTAGATCTACATCTCTTTCCTAGAGTCTTAGGGCTAACCCATCAACCCTAGGGAAAACTACTCACACATAGCGATTACGATAAATAAGAACATAGTTTCTACCGTAGAAGACATCATAGCAATTAAATCGAGCGAGGAATTAAGATCTTACGTACCGAAAATGAGAAAGAACAATAGCCAATAGAGATCCAAAGAATTCCCACAGATTCCAAGACAGAAGAGATGATAAAAATATAATCTTTTCCCAAAAAACAACTCAATTCCCACCACCTAGATCTAGATCTTCAATAGTTTTTGATCTCCCCTCCTTAAGCTTAATTCAAAACATAATAAAAAGCTCACTAAAACATCAGCCTAAATTAGCTATAATACATCAGTATGGGGCCCCCACGAAAAAATCCGAAATTTTGAAGTTTGGGGGCCCACATGTCGTCGACCGAGTCGGTGACTCGGTCGAGTAGACTCCTGCTCGGTCGAGCAGGCGCCTTAACTACTCTTGGCTTGGGCGAAGGGGTCCGGGCTCCTCGGTCGAGCAGCCCGCCTGCTCGATCGAGCTGTCAGTGGATCGAATCTTCTTCCAAAATATCGCGCTGCCTACTCGGCCCGAGTAGGCCTTGCTCGGTCGAGTCGTCCGCTGGCTCGGTCGAGTAGGTCCTGCTTGGTCGAGCAGGATGTTAGTGAGATGCAGCACGAAAATAGGTCGACTCGGGCCGAGTCACCTGTCACAACCCGCTTCCCTAAAATGGAGGCGAGGCGTGAGAAGTCCGCTCAGACTTGGAGCTGTGAGGCCCCTGTCTGTAAAGCGTCTGGAAAACCAAGTATAGGTCCTTGCAATGCGTAGCAGAACAACAATAATAAAAAGAAGAGAGACAGATAAAATTATTTCAATCTCAGAATATTCATAATAAATTTCAACATCGCAGAAAAGCCACCAGGCTAAACGAAAAGAGTTTAAAAGGCCCCAGCATGGCCAACAAAAGTAAAAGTACAGAAGAAGAAAGGTGCTACGCACCGACAACCTAACAACAGACTAAGCAGAAAGTAACGACGAAGGAAAACTCTACGACTGGTCGTCGGTGTCCTCGAACTCCACGTCGACAGTGGACCAGGCTCCAAGTCAGCAAACATCTCGACCCCAACAATGGCCTCTGGCTCAGGGTCTAACATGTGACACCCAAAAGAGAAAGGGGCACATGTCAGCAAGTCTACAAGAGACTTGTGCAAGGAAACTAGAAGAAAAGTAAACAACCTAACAGTTCTAAAAGTTATGCAATGACGTGGCATTTATAGTATGAGTGCAACAGGTAAGGAAAACAACAAGTACAATAAGACAACTAGCATGGCATGGCAGGAGTTGCAAGGCTACTAACATTCACATGGATTTACAAGTCACGTTTCTATGTTGTGCACAGAGTTTATGCCTTACAGATGAAGTGGCTGTACGGGCCCACTTCTACGCCGAGTGGTCGCTTAACCCTACCCCAAACCCAGAGTTTACGCCTTACAGCTGAAGTGGTTGTACGGGCACACTTCTACGCTGAGTGGTCGCTTAACCCTACCCCACCACTTGTATATGGACTGGCGTCCATCTTCTGGATCACGAGCCAGGGAGTGTTATTGGCATAGGGTTGTGCCCGCAAAAGCAGGTGCCTAGCCAGAACAAGGGAGTACAAGTATGGTAGCGTGTGCTACGAATGCAACATTCATGTATGGATGACATGGCATGGCATATTGTATTTAAAAGCGTACAGATAAGAAATTTAAACATGACAGGTAGAGATACAAGGATGACATAGCAGCATAAACGAAAACAAGTAAAAGGGGTCGGATCTAGCTTCGTTGTCAAGCTAGATCAAGTGGGGGTGTCGGATTTAGTTTCGTTGTCAAGCTAGATCAAATATGCGTCTAGGCAGCTATCATTTCACTGCCTAGTCTCTTTTACGCTACGGTACAAAAAGTGGCCTAAAGCATGGCCTAAACAAGAAACGGGCAAGTTTCACTTGCCTGCAACCTGACGTCCGAAAACACCGTCCAAAAGTCCAAACTACCTATGTGCGCAAGTCCACCAGCCTACGATCCCAATTTAAGTTATCTTGATTAGTGAATCTAAACAATTAAAAATACCAAATTTTATCTTGTTTAACAGGCAAGGGTTGGGGATCCTAAGAGTGCAGAACGTTACCTCAACACGACGCGAAAGCTACACTAGCATCGGGTAGCGACGCCAGGGGTTGGAATAATAGAAAACACTCCACATCCAGATTCCAAACAAGATTCCACGCTTGCCAATTCTCGGGCAGCGACCAAATCAGCGAATCAAGATTCCAAACAGCGAGTAGGAGGCCGGTATACGTTTTTACGACTTCCGAAAAGCCGTAACAACGAACCGAGACGAACGGTTCGACGCACGCAGAGTCTACGACGTTGAGCGTCATAGGGGACGATCGTGACATCGGGAAATACCCTTAGGAGTGGTAGAGGGCTGTCGGAAGACCCCAACAGCGAGAGGGGCGGTGAAGAGGCGATACGATGCGACGGTACGTCGTAAAAATGCAAAACAGCGGAAACACCTGCTGTTTCAAGCAAAGGCGGCCTGAGGGGGATCTCAGATAGCAGCGGGGGTCAGAGGGGACTCACAGCGGCCTGAGGGGGCGACGGCGGCGGCGGCAGCGGCGGCGGCGGCAGCGGCGGCGGTGGCCGCCGCTGCTGCTGCTACGAAAATCTGCAAGAAACGGCGGCGCGGGGAGCTTTTGCGGCGGTAGGTGGGGTCCCACGGTGGTACAGAGGGAGGAGGGACGATCGGGCGGCGGCCAAGGGCTGCCGGCGACGGGCTAGAGGCGGAGAGCGCAAGAAGAAACGGAGGTTGCGGTTTGTGCTGTTGCTGCGATTTTGCAGCGGCTGCGGGAACTTTCAAGCGGAGCTCCGGCGATGGCCGGAAGCCCACGGCGGCGCAGGCGAGCGGAGGAAGTCGGGGCGGCGTCCTAGGGGCTGACGGCAGAGGGAAGAAGTCGGGCGGTGGTTTTCGTTGCCGTGTGTGCGGAACAATGAAGGGGCGGCGTTTTTTTTTTGATTTGCTGTGAGAATAAAAGTTAACCTAGGTCTAATTATTAATAGGGGATGGGCTCACGTGTCAAGGGTTTGTTATAAGATTTAGAAATTTGTTATACTATATTAAAAGCCCTTGATCTCACTCCCTCTCTCCACATGCTGTGTGTGTGCGGTCAAGAATGAAAACGTGGGCTAGGGCTGAACGTGGGCTAGGCTAGGGTAGTTGTTAGGGATAGGTTTTTATAATAAAAATTGTTTTAAATGTTATTATAACAACTAATGCTCTCTCTCTTACCCTCTCTCATGCTGGTGTGTGCGGCCAAGGCATAGTGGCTAGGTCAAAATAATATTAGGATGATATTATTATTAAATAAAATATATTAGGGGACAAAATACTATGTGAAACTTAGTGTTAAAATATAATAGGTTGGGCGAAACAGTGAAAGTGGGTCAAACGGGGCTCTAAAAATATAAGATAAATACTGGGGTGACCGCACAGACGAGAGAAACGCATCTAAGAAGGTGGATCACAATTTCGACAACGAGGGACGAAAATAAAAATAAAAATGCCTCACGACAAAAGTGAAAATCGCGACGTCTCATCCAACAAAGTCAAATCGTGGGAGAACGACCCGCGAAATGACGTTCCAAAATAATTTCACAATTTAATACTCACCGAGAGGGTCACAACGACATATCACACTATAGGGTTCGGTTATAGACATGGTCTAAAATAAATACGTGCACGAACAAGACTACTTGCACGTAAAGTGTACAAAGGATACGGGGTCCAAAGGCGACAGTAATTCCAAGTTGGGCACACGTCGGGGGGTCGGCTTGCTAAGGATGCAACCAAGGTGCTACGGCCCTATCGACTCAACGACGCGGCTCACACACAAAGCAATAAAACCAATCAGGTACCCGAAATTGCTATACGCACAGCCGTATTACGAATAGTAAGTACCGGCCGTTACATCACCACTCTACTCGGTCGAGTAGGATGCGCATTCTGATGGGCTTGTGTATCAGCTCGACCGAGCAGCTTGTGCTCCTCGGTCGAGTCGCCTGGGAAACATCCCTAATGACTCCTTTCTCTTGCTAGCTTCTCCTCCTCTCCTCCCATCAGCTTTGAACCTCGGCGAACTCCTGTAGAGCCTCGCCAAC
This sequence comes from Scilla litardierei, assembly GCA_030789695.1. Taxonomy (NCBI): domain Eukaryota; kingdom Viridiplantae; phylum Streptophyta; class Magnoliopsida; order Asparagales; family Asparagaceae; genus Scilla; species Scilla litardierei. The sequence continues at coordinate 267,924,049 of CM061141.1, read as the reverse complement.
GGACTCACGGGCATGCTGGATGTGTCCATATCTAAAAATAGATCAGAATCGCCCCAAAATCCCTGAAAATCCACAAAACTCTACGAAACTCGAATATGGCGTTAGAAGTGCAGCTTCGTAAGAAAATGCGGGATTTGGATGCGGATATGACATGAAATGCAATGGAATGATGCTATGAAAAGATAGAAAATATGGACACATAATGGCTCGATTGGCTGAAGGAGTTGGTAGGCTCAAATCTGCATCTCCTTCAATCGAGGTGATCTGAGTGACCTTCTCAGGGCGATGAGATTGGGTCGGAGGCTCAGATCGAGTCTGACGAATCTCTCTTGTTGGGGTCGAGCGCATACTTCTGCATCAGGAGGACGAGTTTGGGTCGGAGGCTTAGATCGAGCCCCGACGAAGCTCGCTCGTTGGGGTCGAGCGCGGAAATCCATGTGGAGGTGGCGACAAATGGGTCAACTGGTCGGAAATGAACCCTGAGGAGGCTCTGTATTCTCAAGTGCATATGGATCCGAGGCTTTGCTGGGTCATCGGGCCCGAATTGTGAGATTGTCGTCGGATCCAACCACTCGCTGGGTCGAGGAGCTTGTATGGTGGGGGACGGTCATCGGATCCAAAGCGCATCTCGATCGAGGGGGTCGAATGTCGCTGGATCCGAAGCATCGCTGAGTTGACGATGTTGGCTTGGACGTTCCCGGATCCGACGCGCTGCTGGTCGAGCTACCCTGGAATTGATGTCTCCTTCAGATCTTGATGCCAATTTTGATTCTGGTAGCTCGTTGAGTCGAAGCTCCGGTGATTGAGGAGGTAATAAGAGATGGCCATGCCGACGGGGGGTGAGGGGGCTGTAGAGCGGCTCCTATCTCCGGTTATTCCTTCCCAAATCACCGAGATCGCTCTGGTACTTGACGATGAAGAGCCCCACTCGATCGAGAATTACTGGGTCGATCGACGATGAAGAGACCCACTCGATCGGGAATTTCTGGGCCGATCGATGATGAGGAGACTCACTCCACATTGGTGTGGCATCCTCAAGAGGTAGGAGCCTGTGGCTACACATCGGGATGCCTGCGGGTCCATGTTTTTATAATTTACACAAGAAGAGCTTTAATGTTAAAAGTATGCTCCATATTCCTAACCCAAGCACGGCAAGTTGCACTTGGGGGTTTTGGGAAAAAATTCAAAAATATAATTGAAATAATAAATCAAATGGAGCATGATTTCGTTAGAACAAAAGGAGAGAAGAAAATGGTATCTTTCGACGTCTCCTCGGAGGTTGGCCATTCAGGCCTTTAAATGGTGGGGCGAGTCGACATTGTCAATACTAAAGAGTGACGGATATGTTACTCACCAAAAAAAAAAAAAAAAAAAAAAGAGTGACGGATATGTTGACTCTGAACTTCCCATAAACGGTGCCAAACTGTTGATGCCAAAACTGACGTCAACGGTTGATTGGACTGAAGACGGCGCTCTTGTCAGGATAAGCCTCATCAGCTGTTGAAGCGGGGCCCGTGAACGAGCGTCCCCGGGTCGACGAAGTTAGGTCAATATCCACCCGTGGAGTCCGATCCCAGCACCTTCGACCCGGGGCCGCTCGTTCACGGGCCATGCTTCAACAGCTGATGAGGCTCTATCCTAACAAGAGGGCCGTCTTCAGTCCAATCAACCGTTGACGTAAATTTTGGCATCAACATAAACATATGAGTTTGGTGTCACATTAAAGGAAACAGTATTTAAAACATGTAGAAAATGCACAATTGCCTGATTTTGACGATTTTGGTGTTGTTGTGATTGTATGAACGGCGTAGACGTTTAGTTTTATGTTTTGGATTTCCCCTTCGTTGTCGTCGCTTGGAGGGACAAACGTGACCGCGGCTGGGCTTGGGTGGAGACGAGGCAGAGGCGCCGGGATGGTGGTTGGCGTCGGAGGTCCAGCAGTGGTTGCGACGGCGCTGGCGGTGGCAGGGAGAGAGGTGGGCCGCGCGGGTTCTGTGGTAGGAGGAGGGAGGGGTCGTGAGTCGGAGATGGTAGTGGCATGGGAGGAAGACGTGGACGGAGTGGCTCAGGGTCGGGGGTTTGCAGGTGGAGGCGGTGGTGGTGTCGCCGGAGGAGTGGTGCGGGGATGTTGGTGGCGGTAGGAGGGAAGGTCGGGGTGAGAGGGTTGCCAGAGGGAAGATAAAGGTGGTGCAGGGTTTGCAGGTGGCACCGGAGGCGTCGGCTTCGGGTGCGACGCCGGGCGGAAAGGGGTGGCACGGGTTGCTGTTTGGGGTGGCGTCGGAGGGAGACAGTGGCGGCGGTGAGTGACAGGAGGTGGTGCGGAAGGAGTTTTACGAGGCTGAGGGAGGTCGAAGGTGTAGGCGACGGAGGGAGTTGCTGGTGGTCTCGCTGGAGGGGAGAAGAATATGGCACGGTGGAGGGGAGGTTAGGGTTGCTACGGAAGGAGGAGGACGACGGCTGTTAGGGTTTGAGGGTGATAGAAGATGGGTTTCCTCTTGTTTTGTTTTTGTAATGGGGGAGGGGGTGTGCGTGAGGAGTATTAGGGTTAGGGGGTTTTTTAAATTTGTTTTAAAAACTTTAGTTATTAGGAGATTAATTGCTAAGGGAAAATAAAGAAAGTTTGAATTAAAATAATAATTATGGAGTGATTAGGGGGGATTTAGTGAGATGAAATGCTTCCTAATTAGCTACATTGTTTTAATAGGATTTATTAGGAATTAATGGGAAAGTCTTTAAATTTTTGAATTTGATTTAAAACTTTTTGAAAGTTTGAAATTTAATAAATCATATCTGATTTTATAATATGTTAACTTAATATAAATATAATAATAATCATAATAATCATAATAACATAATAATAATAATAATAATAATAATAATAATAATAATAATAAGTGTAGCACACTAAAACTTAACTCTAGCGTATCTAAAAATACAGGTCGTTACAAGCAACCTGCCTTTAATCCCCGAAGCGATGCCCCATGTTGGGTCTGAGCTGCTTCACCTGAGCGGAACCGCGTCCTGAGACGAGCAATCCCCTTGTCGCCAAGCCAACCACATGACGTCCCCCGGTTTGCGCATACAAGGTGGGCAATATGATTGGGGATACCGGATTTAAATATTTATACTGCAAGCACACGGTGTTGTAGTGTGGCTTGGGGGTCGAACACCGGGAGGCGTGGTTGTGCTTGTGTCAAAGAGGAACCGGTTGACCCTATGGGTGAGCTAGCCGGAATGATCGATGGTTTGTCACAAAATGTAGAAACGAGGGATAAATAATATAAAAGGAAACCTATGACTTTGGTTTCCACTCTATCGTGTGTTATCGCTATTACGACCTACGGATAGGAATACGATTGGAATTAGGTTTTAGTGGTGAGACGTTGCCTCTAAAAGTGATACCAGCGTCCCATGGGCCTGATATTCCGGTCGATGTCCAGGATGATACGTCGGACTACCTGGGTTCGGTCGGTGGGCATTCCAATGTCCATTAAAACCGACCGACTCCGGGAGCACTAAGCTCGCAACGATAACTCCCAACATCTCATCCTGCCGTTCCCACGTGCTAGGATTCAATGTCTATGCTAAGGGTGCGAGCTGTGGCTAGGGAGTCAACCACCAAGTTTATTCCCCCTTGGCCCGACGGTCAAAGGCGGTCTTTTTCCTGCCGATGACAATGAAACACCCCGAGTAACCATCTAAATTCCAAACCCCTATCGAAATCCTAGTCCTATGGACGCATTAGGGAGAACCCACGAAGGGGTTTCCACCAAAATCCCAGATTTGGGAACAACTCACTAATCATGGTTAAAAAGAAATCTAAACAAATTTCAACCGTAAAAATCATGATCAGGCAATTGAAACGAGGTAGTAGCAATGCTATTAAGATAATATCAAAGTTTCACAAAGATCAGAATACTTACAAATAACAATAAAATTCCAGCCGTCACAATGGGAGAAAAAGACAGAAAATAACAAAAGCCCCTGTTTTCCGAAACCTAGGGCAACTATATATAGAAATCGACGTCACCCGATCGGTTGAAGTAGCAACCGATCGGGTGAGCTGCTTGATGCTTCGGCCGTCGGCTTCGGGAACTTCACCCGCTCGCTTGATCCGATCGGTTGGCGTCTCCGGGTCGTTGCTTGGAGGGATGGGCATCAGATGAACCGATCGGTTGAGTAATCAACCGATCGGTTGGAATTATCGCCCAAAAGAACAGAGACTTCTGATGAACAGACACGGTCAGCGAACCGTCGGTTGAGCTCTCCGGGTTGTCATTTAGAAATTTCGCTACAGATGAACCGATCGGGTGAATGTCACCCGATCGGGTGGAATTCAGCTCCAAATGGCCGAGAACTCTGCTGTGTTCAACCGGTCGACGAACCGGTCGGTTGGGCTGCACTTCACTTCAGCTTGCGCCCCAGTCGGACACGCGTGCACCACCCGATCGGTTGGCTGTGTCCAACCGATCGGGTGGGGGCTAAAAATGGCAATCTTCGTCGTTTGACCCCCTGGATCGCGCGTGACTCCTCCCGTTGCTCCGGGGACTCATGATATCTTCGTTATATGTTCCCTGCGCTGGTATTCTCCTGCAAACACACAAAAATACGGAGAAGTGAAAGAAAACTAGAAAACACAAGAAAATGGATACGGGACGACGGAAAATAACGGAAAAACACAAAGAAGACGTGCGTGAATATATAAAATATAAACACACATCAAAATCCCCCAAGCTGAACCCTTCCTCGTCCTTGAGGAAGACGAGTAAGAGTAGGAGCTCGGAGGGAGAAAATAGAGAGAAAGAGAGAGAAAGTGAAATCGAAATTCCAAATCGCCCTTCAGAGCCAACAAAATCAAGCATGCCACACCAAGCAAGCAAGCGACAAATCACAACACTAAACCAAGGAATACGAGTCCAAACAAGTGTCGTGGGCCCACGCGATGAAGCGCGAGTGAGTGTGGTCGTGTGCTAGCAGACGGTGTCACTATCTACATTGTGCAGTAAGCTCCATATACACAAATCTAAGAAAAGACCCAAATATCGATTCGATTTGAAATAAGCGGTGAACAAATAGCTCAAGCATGCATGAGAAGAGTATAAGAATAGAAACGTATCATGCATCAGGGACTCCACAGCTAGGGACTAGGAAATCACCTCACTATTGCCAAGATAATAGCTAGAAAGTTCCTATTCCAAGTGTTTTCGAAAACGATGGGGGTTGAGATAATGTGGAGAAGAACACTCGGTGCAAATTCTCGTCTTCCCTTTATTCTCGGTAGATAGGAAAATATTCACACATTTTTTTGGGTTTTGGGTATTTGTATTTTTTTGGATTTTTGGCTATACATATTTTTTTATTTCTTTTCTCTTTTCTTTTCTTTTTTTTGGGGTTTTTCTTTTCTCTCTTTTTTGGATTTTTGGGCTTTTGGGATATATTTACATGTGTACTCTCCCAAGTGGGAGAACGGTACACGACGAGGGGATTTGCACCAAGTAAAATAAAAAAGAAATCGGATTCTAAACACTTGGGCAAAGGAGATTTTTCTCGCTAATCAGAGTATAGGCTAAATGGGTTATCCTAGTCCTATTTGTGGAATCCCGACACATGCGAATTGAAGTATACGATATGAAATATTCATGCATATAGAAGCAGATAGTGGAAGCAAATACCGCATATTCAAATCGAAGCATGATAATCTAGGGGTCATCCCAGGACAGGTATATAAATCAAAATCACAAAGTAGAAGCACATCATAAGCTAGTCACGACACACGACTCACATAAAAGCAAAGTGGACCCACGAAGCATGAAATGCAAGAGGACTCGGCTTCCTAGGGTTAGTGGATGTGAATATCGAAGCTATGCTAGGTGTGTGTGTGTGATTTAGTGGCAATTCATCATATGTGGTCATCTCTAGGAGAGGAAGAATAAAAAGAAAGAAAGAAAAAGAAAAACGCGGTGAAAACGACTCAAAACGAAGAAAAAGACATAACTGACGCACGAAGTGCGACTCCCCCAAGCTGAAACTTGCATTGCCCTCAATGTAATAGTAGTAGATACTGGAGGGCAATGAAAATGGGAGGGAAGTACGCACCGACACAAAAATAATGAAAAACAAAGAAAACACACAAACGAAATAGAAAAATAAAAAGAAGGAAAAAGAAACACAGAAAATAAAAGATAGAAAAGCACATCAGCATGACACGTATAAATAGGCACACAACAACGAAATCACACGACAACACACATAAAAATCGATTTCCCCCAAGCTGAACATGACAATGCTAGCAAGATGATATGATCAATGTGATGTAGAGAGAATGCTAGGGGAAAATCGGAAAAGAAAAAGGAAGAAATAAAAATGCAGGAGAGGAACTGTCCTCGTCCTCCTAAGAAGAGACAGGAGGGGCGCGGCATGGAGGCAAATTTTATTCAAAGAAAAACGATTAATCCTAGTACGCTCATCTCACTGTCGAGAGGAGACGAGTTTATTCAAGTCTAGACAACAAAGCGGTAAATTTTTTTTACACTAATAGATTTAGATACACCTGAGCAAACGGTGGATCTACGATCTGAAGTGGAGCAGGAAGCTGCTCTTCCTGTTCTTTCTGTGTGTAACGACTGCTTTTCATGTATCTGGATTTATTATAATATAATATATGTTTTGGTGGATTTTCTCCTCATGTGTGGTTTTCGTCTCCGTAGCTTTCATTTTCGATCGATTCGTCGTATTTTCTCGTTTCTTCCTTAGGATCGTCGATTTCGAAGCACGTCATTCATGACGGGCTTCATAACGGTCGTATCTTACTGTTAGATCAAGCCTAGAAGTCTTAGGAATCGATCCCGGCGCCCCGCGCTCCGTATCGGAACTTTTGGTGCTCATTAGCCGGTGTAAGAAGGGGCACCGACCGACTAGATGACGATCCAGTCGGTCGGTAATCCTTCTTGGACCGACTAGTTGGCTTTCTAAATTATTCAAGAGTTACTGTTTATCGTTAGTCGGTCTAAGAACGTTGGTTGACCGACTAGGTTGCAAACTAGTCGGTCAGCAATGCTTCTTTAACCGACTAACTCTTCAATTTAATTTTAGTATCAATACTGTTCACTCTTAGTCGGTCTAAGAACGTTCATCGACCGACTAGATGCTAAACTAGTCGGTCAGTATTTGTTCATGGACCGACTAACTCTAAATCCTATTTTTCGTTCAGAAGTTACTGTTTACACTTAGTCGGTCTGCGTTGGTCGACCGACCGACTAGTTGCCAAACTAGTCGGTCAGTGGTTGCTCTTTGACCGACTAATCTGTGTTAAAACCCTAATTTCTGGGCAGCCGCCAGCCTAACCTATTTATACCCCTCCCAAACGATTTCATCTTCCCCCACTCGACCCTAAACCCTAAAATCTCCCCCATTGAGCCCCCATCTTCCTCCAAGCTTCATTTCTTCATCCCAAGCCCTAAATCCATCATCTAAACCCTCCATCCACTCTTTCCACCTCTCATTTTCCCCAAAACTCCATCAAATCCCCAAAATCCCCCAAAACCCTAATTCTCCAAACTTCTCCAATCTTTCCCAGATCTGATCCTAGGGTTCTCCGGAGTGTTTCTTCCGCCTCCTCTCGGTAAGAAATCGATCTACCGTTGTTTTCATAACCTATTTATATTTTTATGAAACCCTAATAAAATTTCATGTTGTTTGATGTTTGTTTCCCCATAACAGCGATTTCCCCGTAGATTAGCATCCGAGAGACGAGGTTGATCGTCATCCCCGGTGCTAGGCAAGTGAAACTTGCATCTCTTGATTTGGGCCATGTCTTAGGCCATTTCCTTGTTTTAGCATAAAAGAGACTAGACGGTGAAAGGATAGCCGTCTAGACGCCTTTGACCTAGCTTGACAACGAAGCTTGGTCCGTCACCCCTATCAGCTTGTATGTCATGTTTAATTACAATTAACGGTACGCGAATATTGTTCATGTCATTGCATTTTACCTGTCACGTTTAAATACAATTAACGGTACGCGAATATCTGTTCATGACATCGCATACATCGATTGTTCATCGTGAATGTGTAGCTCACGCTACAAAACTGATAGTTCCTGGCTCGTGACCAGAAGCGAGCATAATGAGTTGCTAACCCCAACGCTCGATATTGAGGCTAGGTGTCTCCTACGCCATACTTGTGTTTCCTGGCTCGTGACCAGAAGCGAGCATAATGAGTTGCTAACCCCATCGCTTGATATTGAATTGTGAACTAAGAAACAAGCTCCCGTGCGGGGCAACCCTGGCTCACTTGCTGGGCTCATGTACAGGGACCCTGGCTTGTTTACATGTGGGATGTGGTAAGAGTTAAGCGGTCATTCAACTGGGGGTCTGCCTGATCAGCAACTGCAGTTGTAAGACGTAAACTCTGGGGTGGGGTAGTGTTTAGTGCCGATCGGTGTGAATGATGTACCATTCAGCTGAAGGGCGTAAACATCTACAAACAATAGTGAACGTGATTAGTGTTTAGTGCCGATCGGTGTGAATGATGAACCATTCAGCTGAAGGGCATAAGCACCTACAAAACAAAGTGAATTGATTGAGAATGTTAGTAGCTTGGCTACTCTTTCTTGTCCCGATACTTGTTCTATTGTACTTACTGTTCGCCATGTCTTAATTGTGCAGTCATGTTATAACTGCCATGTCATGCATACTAAAACTACTAGGTTGCTAGTTGCCTTACTTTCAGTTTCCTTGCCCAAGTCTTTTAGACTTGCTGACATGTGCCCCTTTACTCTTTTGGGTGACACATGTTAGATCCTGAGCCTGAGTACCTTGTTGAGGACGAGGTGTTTGCTGACGCCGAGCCCGAGGTCGTGTTTGACGGGGAGTACGTGGACACTGGGGACCAGTCCTAGTGTCTTCGTCGTGTTTTACTTTTGTTAGACAATTGTTTTGTTGTCGGTGCGTATCACCCATACTTTGTTATGTCGTTGTACTTTTGTTGGCCTTGTTCTGGGCCTTTAGACTCTTTCTTTTAGCCTGGTGGCTTTTCTGGATGTTGGACTTATTTTCATGTTGGACAATTTATGAGATATGAGATTTTATTTCAGTCTCTCCTTGTGTTATTATTGTTGTTCCGTTGTGGTTACAGGGACCTGCTTATGTTTTATTGACGCTTATCGGGTTTGGGGCTTCACAGCTCCACTCCCGTGCGGACCTTCTCACGTCTCGCCTCCATTTTAGGGAAGCGGGTTGTGACAGGTTTTGTTGGTGGCCCATGCAGGTCCTTCTGTAACTGCGATTTTTGGAATAGCGATAATAATATTAGAATGTCCAATAAACTAAGTTCGAAGTCCGACTCATAAGCTATGAGTCTAATCCGATTCGTTCTCTGTGTCATTAGATGGCAGGAAGGCGTTTCACCCGTGGTGGGGGCAACGGTGCGCTCCCTCATGATGAGGAGCCTGAGCGGGAACCCACCAGCAGTGAGATGATGCGGATGATGCTGCAGATGATGCAAGTGCAGCAGGGCGTGCTCCTGCAAGTCCAGAATGCTCCACTTGCTCGAGCTGCCCGGGCTCTTCCGGATGCCCCTCGCTCTGAGCCAGGAGCGAAGCAATTTCGGGAGCTGGGTCCCGCATATTTTGATGGTTCTGAGGGTCCTCTGGCTGCCGATGAGTGGATTCGGAACATCGAGGACAATCTGAAGATGGCCAAGATCACCCCGGCTGGATGGGTTGATTTGGCGAAGAGGCAACTCAAGGATAATGCTCGGAATTGGTGGGATGCGGAAGAGAAGATGTTGGTGGAGCCGATCATCTGGGCTACCTTTAAGGCCAAATTTGATGGTGAGTTCTTCCTGAAAGTTGCCAGTGAGGAGATGCTGCAGCGTTTTATTGATTTGAAGCAAGGAAGTTCGTCGGTGGACCAGTACCACCAGGAGTTCATGAGGCTGAGTCGGTTTGCACCAAAGATGGTGCAGGACGCTGAGGAGAGAGCTCAGAGGTTCCTGCAGGGACTTGCTTCAGAGCTCCAGAGCTTTGTGACCTCTTCTGACCGGGAATCTTATCAGAAGGTCTTGGTAGCAGCCAAGAGGCAGGAGCTGCTCGTGAACCAGAGGAGGGGATCTTTGGTTGGTGCTGGGAAGAGGCCTGTGGAACAGGCGAGAGCTGTGGTTAGACCTGGATTCAGGCCTAACCATCCAGCTCAGTTTAAGAGGCCAGGAGGGCCTATTCTGAAGTTTTGCCATTTCTGCGGCAAGCCTGGCCACATCAAGGATCAGTGTCGGAAGTTTTTGGGCCAGTGTCTGGTTTGCGGTGATGCTTCCCATGTCGCGAGAGATTGTCGGCATGCGGGTCCGCTGCGAAGGGCTCCTGTTGCAGCACAGCCGTTGTAGCAGCGAGCGTCTGTTCCTGCTGGTCGTGGAGCAGCTCTTGTTCCGCAGAGACGGGCTTTTCAGCAGGCTGTTCCGCCGAGGAGGCAGGCTTTTCTGATGACCGCTGTGGAGAGCGAGGCTGTGGATGAGGTTATTGCAGGTAATCCTCAATCTAGATGTTACTTTCCTAGTTGGTTTTGATTGTTAGATTGTGTTGTTTGCTTGAACATGGTTGTTTGCTAGACTAGGGTTTGATTGTTAAATTGCTTGTTAGGTGTGATTTTGGTGTGCACATTTCCTGCACGAGTCCTCTTTGACTCTGGTGCATCGATGTGCATTATTTCTCGGAGCTTCGTGGAGAGGCATTCCTTGTCGACGTCCCCTCTTCCCAAGAGTTGGAATATCGTTACAGGGAATGGCATGGTCTCGGTGCATCGTGGTTGCAATTCTTGCTCGTTGGTGGTCTGTGGACATGAGCTTTTCGTTGATTTCATTGTCCACGACATCATCAACTATGATGCAGTTCTTGGGATGGACTGGCTTGCGAGCTTCTATGCTACGATCGAATGTCGACGGAAGAAGATGGTGTTCGAGATTCCTGGACATCCAGTATTTGAGTTCAGCCGTGGTAGCAGTTCGCTTGGTCCTGTCAGATTTCTGGCCAGGCCGGTGGAGGTTGTGGCTATGCAGATGGAGCTGGAGTGGCCAGCTGTGGTGCGAAATTTTGGCGACGTCTTCCCCGAGGAGATGTCTGGTTTGCCACCTGATCGAGCTCTGGAATTTTCTATTGATCTTGTTCCAGGTGCACAGCCGATTTCGAAGGCGCCGTATCGTATGGCACCTGTAGAATTGGAGGAGTTGCGGAAGCAGTTGGATGAGCTCTTGCAGAAGGGTTATATTAATCCTAGCGTGTGATCACTCCTTATTTTACACCTTTTTCCGCATGTTTGCATGCCATTTAGATCGCCCAAATCATGTTTTTCACGATATATCGACGATATTGCGATGCTTTTCACGCTTTGTTGTTTTTGTCGCATTTCAGGTGATTTGGCGCGATTTGGAGTGATCATGAGATGCGCTCACGATAGACGGCCACCGACGACCTCCCCGAGGGGTATTTTGCTGTTGGAGAGGAGCGGAAGAAGAATGGACGTCGCCGGAGCGACGAGGAGGCCAAAACGACCAGTTTGGGCATTTTTTGTGTCCCACTCGGCCGAGTGGAGGAGCCACTCGGCCGACCAGCGAGACACTGCTCGGCCGACCCGTTCAGACACGACTTCCATGTGTACTCGGCCGAGCGACGGAGACCACATCGGCCGAGTGACGATACCACGTCCGCCCGAGTGGCGCCCAGACGAAGGCCCTCAAAAAGATCGAAGTTACTGTTTTTCGGCCATCTGAGCTTCAGAAGACCCACTCGGCCGAGTGGCAAATCCCGTCCACCCGAGTGAAGTGAAGCCATCGGCCGAGTGACGACAACTCGCTCGGCCGAGCCGCCCCCGAACTGAAGACCCCTGAAGCCCCCGACTTACTAGAAAATTGACAGGGTTTTCACTCGGTCGAGCGACTTTTGTCACTCGGCCGAGTGCGATGCGCAGCCTGTAGCGAAATTTGCGGAAAACAGGCTGTGCAGGGGCATTTTGGTCAGGATTTTTAGACGATTTTTGGGGCTATTTAAGCTCTGTTTTTACCCTAGTTTTGGGAGCCACCTCTCAGATTTTTTGCAGCTTTTTGGAGTCTACTTTTTAGCTTTATTAATTGTGATTGGAGAAGAGAAAAACTTGGATTTTTGTTGGGTTGATTGAAGATCTACATTGGTTTGCACTTCTCTTCCCCAAAAACTCTATTTTTATTGTTTATATCATTGTTGTGATGAATTCCATTGTCTATTTCATTGCTAATTATTGTGCTATTGCTATGATTAGTGAGTAGTCTCCACGTCTTGGGGCGTGGGGATGAACCCTACAAGCCCAATTTCGTATTTGTGTTGAATTGGTAGAAATTGAGCTAGGATTGTTATTGGGGATTAGATTGGGATCGAATTACTACGGATAGCTAGGTATTCACATCAATTGGGATTTGCAAGAGATTGGATCCCAATTCGATAGGAAGATCTAGAAATCCGACTTGGGTTGGAGTCGGATTTTCGAAGTATCGGTTTGCAAGAAATTGGACCGATGCTAGGATCTCCGGTTGCAATTCCGTGCCGATACCCGTTTGCAAGAGATTGGACGGGTAGGAACTATCCTAATCTAGATTGTGGACCGAGTTTGCAAGAGATTGGGCTCGGTGCGCAATTGGACGATGATGTTGATCCTAATGCTAGCTTCCCTAGGCTAGGGTTTGCAAGAGATTGGACCCAAACCTAGGATAGCTATAGACCGGCAACAGCTCGAGAGCGTGAGCCTGGTTCCACATTTAGTTGCAACTAGTTCATCCAAATTCTCATCCTAGCGATTTCGATACCGGCGAACCACAATTGTGAAATACGGTGAGTAGTGGGGATTCCCCATTCCCTAGGCGTTTTCTATTTGATTTGATATTTCGCACTTTTGTCTGACGATTGTGACAGGATCGCCCAAGGCAATTATCCCTCTGAATAGCCAGGTTGATTAGGAGCAAGCACGGTCATTCGTCCTCCCTGTGTTCGATACCCGCTCGCCGCTATACCGTGCGCTTGCGGTAAAACTACAACCGTCGCCTCGGGACGTGTACGCCGGGGCGCGATCAAGTTTTTGGCGCCGTTGCCGGGGAGGCGATTGCGTTTGATTCTTTTCACCTTAGCTATTTATTTCTTTTATTTTCTTTTTATTTTATTTCTTTTACCATTATTATTTCCTTTGCTATTCTTACCTAACCCTTCCACGGTACTAATCATCTCTTTGAAACTCTGTTTTCCCTGTGCATGTACACGAGATCTACGGCGGACCCCGAAGCCTTATTATTCGATCCCGAGATCGAACGTACCGCGCGGAGACTCAGAGCGGAAAGGAGACAATATCCGGAAGGGCGGTTTATGACCAACCGGGAAACTCCCGAAGAATTGGCGGAGAGAATGGCGAGAATAATTTCTATTCGCGATAGGCTTCGGCCTAAGACCTCTTCTACTACGTCATCCATCGCCGTGCCGGAGTTGGCGGCGGACAAGAACTTCGAGCTAAAGACGGGATTGGTGGTTTTGATGCAACAAGACCCATTTCATGGGAACGCTCACGAGAACCCCCACTACCACATCCAATCATTCTTGTCGAAGTGCGCCACTTTCCAAATGCCGGGGGTCCCGATCGATGCCATCAGACTGCGCCTCTTCCCCTTCACGCTAAAGGACAAAGCGCTCTATTGGCTGAGGACGCAAGCTGACGGAGTTTTCACCTCTTGGGACGGGTTGGCGGATGCATTCATTGATAAATTCTATCCACCATCCAAGACAGTGAAGATCCGGAGCGCTCTCATGTCCTTCAAGCAAGGACCACATGAGACGCTCTATGAAGCTTGGGAGCGATTTAAGGATTTGCAGCACCAGTGCCCGCACCACAGTATAGAAGATTGGGAGTTAGTGCATAGCTTCTACAACGGTCTCCTACCGGGGACCAAACAAATTATTGATGCCGCGGCGAATGGTGCAATCTTGTCAAAGACTCCCGAGGAAGCTACGGCCCTAATTGAGGAGATGGCCTCTAATAACCAACAATGGGGCGATGAGCGAGGACACTCTACGTCCTCCTTAAAGCCGACTAGCATCTACGAGGCAAAGGCCGTAGCGGAGCTTACGAGCAAATTTGATTCTCTCCACAAGGTGGTGGAGAGATTGGAGAAATTCATCACGGAGCCCCAAGGAAGCCCTTCCACCTCCGCGCCGGCAAGCCAAATGAGTGATTGGCAAGACCAATCTCAAGCCATGTATTCGGGAGGAGAGCAAGGAGAAGAATCCTTGGAGCAAGTGCAATATGTTGCGGGGAACCAAGGTTATTGGTCCAATCCGGCCGCAAGAAATCACCCGGGATTCTCCTACGCCAACAATGAAGGAGCTTTGAACCCGCCACAACAACCGCCTAATCAAGCTCGACCACCACCACCCCAACAACAATACTATCCGCCAAGGGGACCTACACAACAAAACTTCCAACCAAAGCAACAAGTCCCACCTTATAGGCCTCCCGGATACAACCAAGGGTGGAGGAATCAAAACCAAAACCCTCCACAAACTCCACAACGATCCGATTTCGAAACTAGAGTGGAGGCGTTCATGGTCGAGCAAAATAAGGTGAATGCTACTTTGAAGGCGGGGCAAGAATCTCTCAATACCGTAGTGGCTCAAATATCAGAGCAATTAGCGTTGCTCAACCGGAACACTCAAAGATTGCCGGCGCAACCGGAGCAAAACCCACGGGGCAACACGGGCCACATCAACGCCGTAGTTGCCGTCACTACTAGAGGCGGGAAGGACACCACCCCCGCCATGATTCCTATTGAGGAGGCCGTGGAGGAAAGTTTGGAGCCGGTTGAGCCGATAGTCGAGATTGAAAAGGAGAAGGAGCCACAAGACAAGGAGAAATCTAGGGCGGAGCTATTAATTGAGGAGAGGCGCTTCATGCCACCGGTCCCATTCCCCCAAAGACTAGCGAAAGCGAAAATGGAGAAAAGGCTAGCGAAATTCCTCGAGTATCTAAGAGGAGTTAGCCTAAATATTCCCTTCCTTGACGCCATCATCGAGATCCCCACATATGCCAAATTCTTGAAGGACTTGATTTCGGGGAGAAAGAGGAAGGAGAAGATCATGCTAGCCGAGGAGGGCTCTTGGTTCACCAAGAGAGAAAAGGAGCCGGAAAAATTTAAAGATCCGGGGAGTTTTCGGATTCCTTGCACGTTGGGCGGCGTGCCTCTTCAAAAGGCGTTGGTCGATCTTGGGGCTAGTGTGAGTCTCATGCCCCTCTCCATGTTCTTAAAGCTTAACACCGGGACAAAGTTGAAACCCACCGACATGCGCATTCAATTAGCCGATGGACGGATAACAAGGCCGGTGGGGATTGCCGAAGACATCCCACTTCAAGTCCCGGGTGGAATATGCTTGCCATGTGACTTCGTCATCATGGACATTAAGGAGGAGGGAGACACCTCATTGATACTTGGGCGCCCATTCCTCGCCACCGCCGGAGTCATCGTCGACGTGCGTGAAGGTACCTTAACCTTAAACGTCGGAAACATCGAGGTGGAGCTCCACATTCCCAAGGCAATGAAGCACATGCCTTACCATGAGGAGCTCGATTATATGGACCTCCTTGATGAGGTGATAGAGGAGGCGATTCCTCATTCAATTGGTGCCCTTTTTGATGAAGAATTTGATGAAGGCCCGGATTTAGGCCATGAAGACAATAATGATGACTCCCCCGACTTCTCCGCTGATGAAGATGAAGGCGACGCTGATGTCGCAAGGATTCGAGAGCTCTGCAAGCTCTCGAAATCAAAGTCTCCAAAGAAAGCTCCGCCGGCACGGAAATCGGCACCGCCGGTCAAGCCGTTGGCCGGGGCAAATGCTAGCTTGGGGGAGCCTCCCCCCAACACTATTCGAGATAGGAGACTACCGCGGGAGAACGCTACGCCGCCACGTTCGAATCCAAGCGCGCTCCCCGGAAAGTTTGACGGGTGCATCTCATATGCACCAAACATCCCGCATTGATTGAAAATTATAGGGGGTCGAGCTCACGATCTAAAACGAGCGCTTGTCGGGAGGCAACCCGACGGTTTTTGCTTTATTTTTGCTTTTTCTTTATTTTCGTTTTAGAGGTTTTTAGTGTTTTGAGTCATCCGACCAAAAATTTTGTGATAACGGGTCCTATTTTTCTTGACAGGAGAGGAGATAGGTAGATCATCATGAGGAGGTTGAACGAGACGATGAGGAGCGCCCTAAGAAGGCGTTCGACGCTTAGGAGGAGCATGAAATCGACTGGAGGAAGAAAGACGGAGTTTAGAGCCTAAACGAAGACAAACAGCAGAATGCAAGGCTCACTCGGCCGAGTATACTAGTCACTCGGCCGAGTACAGAAGTTCGTCCGGCCGAGCCGCTCACGAACGAGGGAAGTCTGCTGTACCCAACTCTCTGTCTGTTTTCCTCATTTCATTATAACTGCTACTCGGCCGAGTATATATATTCACTCGGCCGAGTGAAACGGATACCCTCCTTGGGCGAGTCATGCCGAGTAGCTTGAGTCACTCGGCCGAATGGACTTACTCCACTCGGCCGAGCCTGGCAAAGCCACTCGGCCGAAGCGATATCGGGGAGAAATTTTTATTTGCCTCGCTCGGCCGAGTGATCACGTCACTCGGCCGAGTCGTAACTTTTTAATATAAAGCCAAAGGGGGGGGCGCAGTTTTCGAAAACGAAAAAACCCCTTCGCCCGCGCCCCCTCAGCTTCCCCTCGCCCGATCTCGCCTCGCCCAACAGCCACTCGCCCGCGCGCGCCGCCGCTCGGCCTGCCACCGCCGGCCGACCGTCGCCGCACCCCGCCCGAGTCGCCGCCGGCAGCCCCGTCTCCGATCACCTCCGGTTCGCTTATTTTCACCATTTTCTTCTCTTTTTGCGTAGTTTTTGAGGATCCGTGTATTAATCGAACCCCTAACCCGAATCAATTCCCATATCTATCTGTTATACCCCTATTGCTCCATACATTTTGATTATTACCCGCTGATATCACTTTTCCATGCGCAGGTTGTTTTTTGGAGCTTAGGGGAGGCCAGGGGAGCTTCTACGGGCTGCTCAGGACTTCGTGGAGGCGCGGACTTCGCACGCTTCCACTGCTTAGCACTCGCGGCGTGTTTGGGTAAACTCTTTCCACTCTTTGTGCACACGCCGCACTTTACACTTTTCGGCGCGCTCGGGGCCGATATGCCGCCCCGGACACGGCCTCGGACGAGGAGACCTTCCGCTAAGCGGAAGAGGTCGGATGACGCCGGCCCCGCCCACGAGGCGGAAGAGTCTCCTCCTCCTTCCCACGCACACCCCGCACAGCCTACAGGCCCCGCACACCCCGCACAGCCTGCAGCGCACCCACAGCCCGCACAGCCTCTCCCTGCCGATCCACAGCCACCACCACCGGCTCCACTAGTCGGGCCGCTCGGGATTACGTTCCGAGACGACGCACACCGCGCCGTCTTCGAGCGTATCTCCCAGCGCTCGATCGTACCCTCCAGGTTTGCGCACCTCGCTGACCTAGGACGCCTGGGGGTACTCGAGGGGATACTCACGTTGTACGACAACGTGGGTTGGCGCGACTTCCTTCAAGTGTCGGCGGATACTTTTACCCGCCCGACACTTGAGGTTTTGAGTTCGATCGCCCGGACCGATGAGGGATGCTCATTCCGGTTCATGGATCGAGAGTGCCAGGTCACTCTCGATATGATGAGAGCGTTTTTCTCTTGGC
This sequence comes from Scilla litardierei, assembly GCA_030789695.1. Taxonomy (NCBI): domain Eukaryota; kingdom Viridiplantae; phylum Streptophyta; class Magnoliopsida; order Asparagales; family Asparagaceae; genus Scilla; species Scilla litardierei. The sequence continues at coordinate 267,906,275 of CM061141.1, read as the reverse complement.
CCGCAGTCCCTGGAGCCGACCGCGGTTACGGCCCTACCCACATCCCCCCACCTTCTTTCGACGCCGGCGCCTTCTGGGCCCGGATCACAGGCCACCACGCTGCCTTTGACCCTAGTCGGGCCAAGGCCTCGGCCATAGTCCACCCCTGCCTACGCATTGCCCAGCGCCTCATGGCGACTACCTTTTTGGCCAGATATGAGCCGGGCACGATGTCTACGCCAGAGCTTTACATGCTCTACGCGATGACACGTCCCAGAGCTCTGTCTAGGGATGGACTCGAGCTTGTCCCCGCCGTCGTGATCGACATTGCGGCTTGGTTTCTAGACCGTATCATTGTGTCGGTGGGCGCTCGCTCACCGATATGCTGCGGCGGTCTGATCACCTTGCTTACCATGATGACCGGCGAGGACCTACCCGATGACCTGCGACGCGTTCCGGGCCCCACTTCCTTGTCGATAGACGTTATGGCCCGGATGAAGATGCTGCGTCCGCATGGTGAGCGTCACTGGGTCTGGTTGCACGGCCCCTATGGGGCCGATTACATGATTCTCCCGAGCCCTGCTCGGACTCTGATTGCACCAGCCCACGTTGACTGGATTCCGGCGATGGATGTCCTCATCCCCGCCGCCTACGTGCTCGAGGCCGAGGAGGCCGAGCAGGCCCACGCTGCCCACGCTGCTCCCGCAGACCCTGCTGCACACCCTGCCGAGCCTGCTGCCCACCCCGTCGACCCTGTGGCCTCTCAGCCTGTTCCTGACATTTCCACTGCTCTTGACACTTCTGTCCCCACATCTGCCTGTGTCGAGAGTACTTTTGCTGAGCCCACTTCCACCACTGTCACCACTTCCGAGGCTGTCCCCACCACTCCCGCTGCCACCTCCGGCCCTCTGTCCGTGGATCCCCTTTGCTCCGCTCTCCCCCAGCGCCCGCAGACCTTTGTTGAGAGTGGAGAGCCCTCGTTCACCGCGGTCGTGGAGACCATGGTTAGCATGATCTCCGCTGGGGTTACACCTTTTGGACCGCACACTTCTGCCCCAGCGGGAGATTCCTCTGTCTCCACTGCCGCCGTCTTCTCCGAGAGTGTCGTGGCGTCTGTCCACACTTCTGTGTCACAGACCTCTTTGGCCACCTCGTCGCCTCTTTTGCACGCCTCCTTTGCTGCCGCTGCCTCCACTTCTCGCCAGCCGGTGTCCCGGCCTCACACCGAGGCCAGGCCCACTTTTCCAGGCACGGCACCTTTTGTCCCATTCCCTGCTGAGCCCGTTACATACTCCACACGCGTACGCCAGCCTCGCCCTGCGCAGCCTAGACCGGTGCGTCCCTCTGCACCACCCCCGCCCGACACTACACTGCAGAGCATACGCGCTCTTGAGTTGGCGGTGAGTGGTCTTAGAGGAGACCTTAGGACCCTGTCCTCCACCGTCTCTGCGATGGCTGGACGCTTCGACCTGATACCCCAGATCCACTACTGCCTTACACAGGTGCTAGAGCGTCTTCCGCGCGTACCCCCGCCCACCCAGCAGGTTCCCACACACACTTCCACACACACTAGACCTGCTTCCGCTTCCACCCCAGCTCAGCAGCCCACACCACCACCACCTCCTCCTCCGCCTCAGGACGGAGACGGCGCGGCACCGCCTTCTTAGGCACTCTTGATGCCTTTATCCATTCCTGCCGTTGTGCTGCCCGTCTCTGCTGGGTCCTGATGCACTTTTGTCCACCCCCCCTCCCCCTCACTATTTTTGGGATTATATTTTGGATCATATCTTTATGAGCATATCATATCATATCTACTTGGGATTCTCATTTTGATCACATCTATATATATCTTTTTGGGAGAGAGGGAGCGTTTTTGGTACTATATTTATTTTCATATCACTCCTGTCCGTGCATGCATCATGTCCGCATCATATTTTTTTCATTTCTTTCTTTTTATTTTCATTTTCCATGCATGCATCCTCACTAGCCCCTCACACTTCTTGTCTCTCGGTGTGCCACACCTTGCACATTGAGGACACTGTGCCGTTTAGCTTGGGGGAGTGAGTCCTCACTTTCCTTTTTTTTCGTTTAGCCACCTTTATTTTCAGTTTTTCACACCGTTTTTCACTTTTGCACTTATTTTTCATTTATCTTGTCATGCATCACGTTTTTCTTATTTTCCTGTGTGCCGCATTGCATAGTTCTATTTTACTTTATCTTTATTTCTTTTTCATCTCATGCTAGAGATGAATTTTCTGTGATGATGTCTACGTGGAGTTAGCTTATTCTATATGCATGCTATATTTGTCGTGTCTTAGATTTCATTTCTGATATCATATGCTATGACTTGCTTCACATTTAGAAATAGTAGCCCACACTTTTTCCTCATGAAAATGGATGAAATTTTATTATTAGCTGAGCCTGAATATTCATATGTATGCTATCACAGAAAACACACCAAGATTCACGCATTGAATGCCTATATCTGGAGTACTGACTTCTTTTCCTTTATCACTTCTATATGCATGAATTGTACACTTCACTTCCGGATGATTGAATGATGATTAGCTAAGATATATCTGGATTAGTTAGCTTTTTTGTGATCGAAACTGAGTAGATTAGATTACCCTGCTGAAGTTGTCGTGCATGTCTTATAGAGTGAGCCGAGAGTTATATTTATTTCTTTCTCCACAAATCTTGAACATCACTTCTCTACTTTTAAAATCATTGGTGAATCTCCCCTTAGTGATTCTATTTTATGGCACTTCCCCCGCTATTAATTCCTAGCTCCAAATCTCTTATTTCAAAAAAAAAGGAGAGAGAGGAGAAGAATAAAAGAGAGAAAAACATTCTTGTATATCATTACCTCTCTCTGAGTTGGGATCATTGTATATATGTTGCTTATTGCAAAAGAAAAAAAAAGGGAAAAGAGAAAAAAGAGAAAAGAGGAAAAATCCTCAATAAAAGATCCCATCTCGCTTTCTTTCTTTCTTCTTTCCCTTCTTTGCCTTTGGAGCTATATAAAAATGGGGATGTAAATATTTTTGTGCCACCACGCTTATAGATAAGCTTGGGGGAGGAGATCCATTGATGTGTGAGAGAGCGACTACTTGACATTGCACGACAACCTAGGCTAAGTAATATTCTATACTCGGTGAGATTGTTTCCAGCTTTACGAAATCCAGAAATCTAAGCCTAGCATTCATTTCATGAAATCCATACTTTTCTATTCTCTCTATTCTATGATGTGATACTCTTATACTCCAGATAGAAAGCGTTCAATTGAAAAGTGTGTGATCTGAGATTTGTATACCGCTTTAGATGATTCAGGCGATGTTAATTTTAAAATCATTCCGTTTTTCATGATTATACCGTTGTTCGTGGGTTTTCTATTTTCTACTTGCACTATTCTACTATGATATCAAAATGAGATTCTTTGACATGTATCTCTCACTCGGTGCATGCCATAAGAGTAGGTGAAACCCACGTCCTGAGAAAATGATCTAGCATCCTATCTTTCTTTCTTTCTTTCTTTATTTTCGTTTGGTTTTCCTTCTTCTTCTTCGTTTTTCATTTTTTTTTTCGTTTTTCGCCGTTTTCGTTTTCCGAATCCACCAGGTTCGCTTTTTACTTATCTTCCTCGAGGACGAGTAAGAGGCAAGCTTGGGGGATTTTGATCACTCCTTATTTTACACCTTTTTCCGCATGTTTGCATGCCATTTAGATCGCCCAAATCATGTTTTTCACGATATATCGACGATATTGCGATGCTTTTCACGCTTTGTTGTTTTTGTCGCATTTCAGGTGATTTGGCGCGATTTGGAGTGATCATGAGATGCGCTCACGATAGACGGCCACCGACGACCTCCCCGAGGGGTATTTTGCTGTTGGAGAGGAGCGGAAGAAGAATGGACGTCGCCGGAGCGACGAGGAGGCCAAAACGACCAGTTTGGGCATTTTTTGTGTCCTACTCGGCCGAGTGGAGGAGCCACTCGGCCGACCAGCGAGACACTGCTCGGCCGACCCGTTCAGACACGACTTCCATGTGTACTCGGCCGAGCGACGGAGACCACATCGGCCGAGTGACGATACCACGTCCGCCCGAGTGGCGCCCAGACGAAGGCCCTCAAAAAGATCGAAGTTACTGTTTTTCGGCCATCTGAGCTTCAGAAGACCCACTCGGCCGAGTGGCAAATCCCGTCCGCCCGAGTGAAGTGAAGCCATCGGCCGAGTGACGACAACTCGCTCGGCCGAGCCGCCCCCGAACTGAAGACCCCTGAAGCCCCCGACTTACTAGAAAATTGACAGGGTTTTCACTCGGCCGAGCGACTTTTGTCACTCGGCCGAGTGCGATGCGCAGCCTGTAGCGAAATTTGCGGAAAACAGGCTGTGCAGGGGCATTTTGGTCAGGATTTTTAGACGATTTTTGGGGCTATTTAAGCTCTGTTTTTACCCTAGTTTTGGGAGCCACCTCTCAGATTTTTTGCAGCTTTTTGGAGTCTACTTTTTAGCTTTATTAATTGTGATTGGAGAAGAGAAAAACTTGGATTTTTGTTGGGTTGATTGAAGATCTACATTGGTTTGCACTTCTCTTCCCCAAAAACTCTATTTTTATTGTTTATATCATTGTTGTGATGAATTCCATTGTCTATTTCATTGCTAATTATTGTGCTATTGCTATGATTAGTGAGTAGTCTCCACGTCTTGGGGCGTGGGGATGAACCCTACAAGCCCAATTTCGTATTTGTGTTGAATTGGTAGAAATTGAGCTAGGATTGTTATTGGGGATTAGATTGGGATCGAATTACTACGGATAGCTAGGTATTCACATCAATTGGGATTTGCAAGAGATTGGATCCCAATTCGATAGGAAGATCTAGAAATCCGACTTGGGTTGGAGTCGGATTTTCGAAGTATCGGTTTGCAAGAAATTGGACCGATGCTAGGATCTCCGGTTGCAATTCCGTGCCAATACCCGTTTGCAAGAGATTGGACGGGTAGGAACTATCCTAATCTAGATTGTGGACCGAGTTTGCAAGAGATTGGGCTCGGTGCGCAATTGGTCGATGATGTTGATCCTAATGCTAGCTTCCCTAGGCTAGGGTTTGCAAGAGATTGGACCCAAACCTAGGATAGCTATAGACCGGCAACAGCGCGAGAGCGTGAGCCTGGTTCCACATTTAGTTGCAACTAGTTCATCCAAATTCTCATCCTAGCGATTTCGATACCGGCGAACCACAATTGTGAAATACGGTGAGTAGTGGGGATTCCCCATTCCCTAGGCGTTTTCTATTTGATTTGATATTTCGCACTTTTGTCTGACGATTGTGACAGGATCGCCCAAGGCAATTATCCCTCTGAATAGCCAGGTTGATTAGGAGCAAGCACGGTCATTCGTCCTCCCTGTGTTCGATACCCGCTCGCCGCTATACCGTGCGCTTGCGGTAAAACTACAACCGTCGCCTCGGGACGTGTACGCCGGGGCGCGATCAGCGTGTCTCCGTGGGGAGCACCGGTGCTGCTGGTAAAGAAGAAGGATGGTTCGCGTCGCATGTGCGTGGACTATCGGGAGCTGAATGCGGTGACCATTAAGAATAAATACCCGTTGCCTCGCATCAATGATATTTTTGATCAGCTTGGAGGTTCGAGGGTGTTTTCTAAATTGGATTTGAGGAGTGGTTACCATCAGTTGAAGGTAAAGAAGGATGATGTTCCGAAGACAGCGTTCAGGACGAAGTATGGACACTATGAGTTCGTGGTTATGCCTTTCGGCGTAACTAACGCGTCCGCAGTTTTCATGAATCTGATGAACCTGATTTTCTACGAATTTTTGGATAAGTTTGTCGTTATCTTTATTGACGACATTCTGATCTATTCGAAGTCGGAGGAAGAGCATGCCTCGCACTTAAGGACGGTGTTGGAGATCTTGAGGAGGCATCGTTTGTATGCTAAGTTTTCGAAGTGCGAGTTTTGGCTGGATCGAGTTGCTTTTCTGGGGCATGTGGTGACTGGAGATGGTATTTCAGTGGATCCCGAGAAGATTCGTGCCATCAGGGAGTGGCCTGTTCCGTCGTCTGCGTCTGAGATTCGGAGTTTCCTTGGACTTGCTGGTTATTATCGGCGATTCATTAAGGACTTTTCCCGTATTGCTGAGCCGATGACCAGGTTGACGCGGAAGGATGTTGCTTTTGTTTGGTCGGGTGATTGTGAGAGTGCTTTTGGTATTCTGAAGGAGAGGTTGACGACCGCCCCTATTCTTGGTGTGCCTGATCGCAGCGGTGGATTTGAAATCTTTTGCGATGCTTCTGGCAAGGGTCTCGGTTGTGTGTTGCATCAGCACGGGCATGTTGTGGCGTATGCGTCTCGTCAGCTTAAGGTTCATGAGAAGAATTACCCGACGCATGATTTGGAGTTGGCTGCCGTTGTGTTTGCTCTTAAGATTTGGAGGCACTTCTTGCTGAGTGAGAAAGTGAAAATTTTCACCGATCACAAAAGCTTGAAGTATATCTTTACGCAGAAGGAGCTCAACATGCGACAGCGTCGATGGTTGGAGCTTATGGCGGATTATGAGATTTATTTGCAGTTTCACCCTGGCAAAGTGAATGTGGTCCCTGATGCTTTGAGTAGGCTTCCCGCGGTGATGATGTTGACCTCGCAGTGGAGATTGCAGCAGGATTTTTGCGAGTCTGGCGTGGAGATTGTTCTTCCTGGGGAGGATTCGTCGTTGATGTACATGCAGGTACAGTCGACGATCGTGGATCGGATTAAGGCTGGCCAGGCTGAGGATCCGAGGCTGGTGAAGATTCGGGAGCAGGTGGAAGCCGGTCTGCGGACTGACTTTTTGATTCATGAGGATGGCTCGCTGAGGTTTGGAGCCAGGTTGTGTGTGCCGGCTGGGGATATCAGAGAGGAGTTGATGGTGGAGGCACACAGTTCGCCGTATTCTGTGCATCCTGGTGGCACCAAGATGTACCAGGATCTTCGTCTGAATTATTGGTGGCATGATATGAAGAGGAGCGTGGCTCGGAGTGTAGCCAAGTGCTTGGTTTGTCAGCAAGTGAAGGCGGAGCATCAGCGTTCGGCCGGGTTGCTACAACCGCTTCTGATTCCGGAGTGGAAGTGGCAGCACATCACTATGGATTTCGTGACTGGACTACCTCGGAGTCCGAAGCAGAATGACGCGATTTGGGTGATCGTGGATCGACTGACCAAATCTGCGCACTTTATTCCGTTCCGAGTGGGACAGTCCACTGAGGCGCTAGCGAGGAGATATATGGAGGTAAAGTTCTTTTACTCTCCGTTTTATTTCTTTTCCCTAGTTGGATAGTGATGTAACGTGAATCGTGCAGGAGGTCGTGTGACTTCATGGAGTCCCTGTGAGTATCGTGTCGGACAGAGACACGAGATTCACATCTCAGTTCTGGAAGAGTTTGCAGAAGAGCTTGGGTACGCGTCTGAGTTTCAGCACGGTGTACCATCCGCAGACGGATGGCCAGTCCGAGAGGACGATTCAGATTTTGGAAGACATGCTGAGGGCGTGTATGTTGGATTTCAAGGGTTCGTGGGAGGACCATCTACACTTGGTGGAGTTCTCTTACAATAACAGCTTCCAGGCGAGTATTGGCATGGCGCCTTTCGCCGCTCTTTATGGGAGGAAATGTCGATCGCCATTGAGTTGGGATGAGGTTGGTGATCGGGAGTTGTTGGGACCTGAGATGATCGTGGAGGCCGTGGAGATCGTCAGGAATATTCGGGAGAGGTTGAGGATTGCTCAGGACCGTTTTAAGCATTGGGCGGATGCTAAACGTCGTCCTTTGGAGTTTCAGCCGGGCGACCATGTGTTCTTGAAGATTTCCCCGAATCGCGGTGTGATTCGTTTCGGGAAGCGAGGAAAGTTGAGCCCGTGATACATTGGACCGTTTGACATTTTGGAGAGGCTTGGCGAGGTAGCTTATCGCTTGGCCTTGCCGCCATCTTTGGAAGGAGTTCACAATGTTTTCCATGTGTCGTAGCTTCGTCGATACATTAGCGATCCATCTCATGCGGTGGATTTTTCGGAGATTACCGTTCGCCCCGATTTGACGTATGACCAGCATCCAGTGCAGATTCTGGACAGGCGTCAGAAATCGCTTCGGAACAAGGTTGTCAACCTTGTGAGGGTGATGTGGCGACACGGCTCACATGGAGAGTCTACTTGGGAGAATGAGGATGAGATGCGAGAGCGTTTCCCACTTTTGTTTCCGGACTCGTGAGTATTTGGAAATTCCGAGGACGGAATTTTTCTTAAGTTGGGGAGGATGTAACGACTGCTTTTCATGTATCTGGATTTATTATAATATAATATATGTTTTGGTGGATTTTCTCCTCATGTGTGGTTTTCGTCTCCGTAGCTTTCATTTTCGATCGATTCGTCGTATTTTCTCGTTTCTTCCTTAGGATCGTCGATTTCGAAGCACGTCATTCGTGACGGGCTTCATAACGGTCGTATCTTACTGTTAGATCAAGCCTAGAAGTCTTAGGAATCGATCCCGGGGCCCCGCGCTCCGTATCGGAACTTTTGGTGCTCATTAGCCGGTGTAAGAAGGGGCACCGACCGACTAGATGACGATCCAGTCGGTCGGCAATCCTTCTTGGACCGACTAGTTGGCTTTCTAAATTATTCAAGAGTTACTGTTTATCGTTAGTCGGTCTAAGAACGTTGGTTGACCGACTAGGTTGCAAACTAGTCGGTCAGCAATGCTTCTTTAACCGACTAACTCTTCAATTTAATTTTAGTATCAATACTGTTCACTCTTAGTCGGTCTAAGAACGTTCATCGACCGACTAGATGCTAAACTAGTCGGTCAGTATTTGTTCATGGACCGACTAACTCTAAATCCTATTTTTCGTTCAGAAGTTACTGTTTACACTTAGTCGGTCTGCGTTGGTCGACCCGACCGACTAGTTGCCAAACTAGTCGGTCAGTGGTTGCTCTTTGACTGACTAATCTGTGTTAAAACCCTAATTTCTGGGCAGCCGCCAGCCTAACCTATTTATACCCCTCCCAAACGATTTCATCTTCCCCCACTCGACCCTAAACCCTAAAATCTCCCCCATTGAGCCCCCATCTTCCTCCAAGCTTCATTTCTTCATCCCAAGCCCTAAATCCATCATCTAAACCCTCCATCCACTCTTTCCACCTCTCATTTTCCCCAAAACTCCATCAAATCCCCAAAATCCCCCAAAACCCTAATTCTCCAAACTTCTCCAATCTTTCCCAGATCTGATCCTAGGGTTCTCCGGAGTGTTTCTTCCGCCTCCTCTCGGTAAGAAATCGATCTACCGTTGTTTTCATAACCTATTTATATTTTTATGAAACCCTAATAAAATTTCATGTTGTTTGATGTTTGTTTCCCCATAACAGCGATTTCCCCGTAGATTAGCATCCGAGAGACGAGGTTGATCGTCATCCCCGGTGCTAGGCAAGTGAAACTTGCATCTCTTGATTTGGGCCATGTCTTAGGCCATTTCCTTGTTTTAGCGTAAAAGAGACTAGACGGTGAAAGGATAGCCGTCTAGACGCCTTTGACCTAGCTTGACAACGAAGCTTGGTCCGTCACCCCTATCGTGCTTGTATGTCATGTTTAATTACAATTAACGGTACGCGAATATTGTTCATGTCATTGCATTTTGCCTGTCACGTTTAAATACAATTAACGGTACGCGAATATCTGTTCATGACATCGCATACATCGATTGTTCATCGTGAATGTGTAGCTCACGCTACAAAACTGATAGTTCCTGGCTCGTGACCAGAAGCGAGCATAATGAGTTGCTAACCCCAACGCTCGATATTGAGGCTAGGTGTCTCCTACGCCATACTTGTGTTTCCTGGCTCGTGACCAGAAGCGAGCATAATGAGTTGTTAACCCCAACGCTTGATATTGAATTGTGAACTAAGAAACAAGCTCCCGTGCGGGGCAACCCTGGCTCACTTGCTGGGCTCATGTACAGGGACCCTGGCTTGTTTACGTGTGGGATGGGGTAAGAGTTAAGCGGTCATTCAACTGGGGGTCTGCCTGATCAGCAACTGCAGTTGTAAGACGTAAACTCTGGGGTGGGGTAGTGTTTAGTGCCGATCGGTGTGAATGATGTACCATTCAGCTGAAGGGCGTAAACATCTACAAACAATAGTGAACGTGATTAGTGTTTAGTGCCGATCGGTGTGAATGATGAACCATTCAGCTGAAGGGCATAAGCACCTACAAAACAAAGTGAATTGATTGAGAATGTTAGTAGCTTGGCTACTCTTTCTTGTCCCGATACTTGTTCTATTGTACTTACTGTTCGCCATGTCTTAATTGTGCACTCATGTTATAACTGCCATGTCATGCATACTAAAACTACTAGGTTGCTAGTTGCCTTACTTTCAGTTTCCTTGTCCAAGTCTTTTAGACTTGCTGACATGTGCCCCTTTACTCTTTTGGGTGACACATGTTAGATCCTGAGCCTGAGTACCTTGTTGAGGACGAGGTGTTTGCTGACGCCGAGCCCGAGGTCGTGTTTGACGGGGAGTACGTGGACACTGGGGACCAGTCCTAGTGTCTTCGTCGTGTTTTACTTTTGTTAGACAATTGTTTTGTTGTCGGTGCGTATCACCCATACTTTGTTATGTCGTTGTACTTTTGTTGGCCTTGTTCTGGGCCTTTAGACTCTTTCTTTTAGCCTGGTGGCTTTTCTGGATGTTGGACTTATTTTCATGTTGGACAATTTATGAGATATGAGATTTTATTTCAGTCTCTCCTTGTGTTATTATTGTTGTTCCGTTGTGGTTACAGGGACCTGCTTATGTTTTATTGACGCTTATCGGGTTTGGGGCTTCACAGCTCCACTCCCGTGCGGACCTTCTCACGTCTCGCCTCCATTTTAGGGAAGCGGGTCGTGACACTGTGGCTCCGCCAATGTTCTGGTGCCATGAACACCAACGAACTCCAGCAATGCTCCCACAAGCTTCCCTCGATGATGTCCACCTAAATTATTCGAAAGAAAAGGAGCATCAGTCCGTGATGAAAAATTCTTCCCCGCAATAAATGTATCCCAAAGAATATGGTCAAAGTGACATGTATAGCGTGGAAAAAGTTGACGATGACTCCCTGAGAATGTGGTGATATGCCCTAGTGGTGACGCGATGATCTCATGTCCACGTTCAGTGACGAGTTCGTCAGGTGTTGCCATACCCTGACATATCTCCGTATAATGTGAATCTGGATCCTTTGGAGTGTATGTCATGTCGGTAGCATCTGAATCTAAAAATATGGGTATTGTAATATGAGATTCAGAAATAGGGTCTAAAAGATTTCCCTGAGTGGGAGCAGTATCTAGTGGATGTGATGCCTCTGGTGGAGTGAGAGTGAGCTGTGGAGGTAGCGGTAGAGGCAGGGGAGCATGAGGCTCAATAGAATGAGTCATGGTGTTCACGGCTCCACGCTCTCCCTCCTCGTCGATATGGACATCCTCCATGGCCTCCTCGGTACCGTGTGTCTCAAAAATTGTACCTGCATGGGGAAGGGGACTCATATCAAAATTTTCAAATTGTAAAACATAAGAGTTACCTTCTGTGGTGCAAGTTGTCGATGATGTATGAGGCACGACTGCTTCACCCCCAAAAGTAGAAGTGGTAAGCGGGAATGGAATCGGTGAATCCACCTGGCCCTGGGTTACCGTGGAATCCTCCATCAATAACTCAAGGATAGACTTCTGAGATGGAAATGAGGGTGATGGTATTGTCAGGCCTTGATTTACAAAGGAATTCGCCACTAACAACTCAAGATCGGTCCTAGGTGGTGGAAGTGAGAGTGGTGATGGAAGTGAAAATGATGGAGTCATCTGGCCTTGGTTTAAAATAATGTCTTCTAATAATAATTCAAGGTTAGACTTTGGTGGGGGGAGTGGTAATGGAAGTGGAGGTGATGTCCATTGCATTTGAGTTGCAATGGAGTTTTCCAAGAATAATTCAAGGGCCGATTTTGGTGGAGGATGGGGTGTGTAAATTTGGAGGTAAGGATGTGAGGGTTCTTGATGTAGGTTGTGGGTATATGAGTGTGGGGGGTAGGGTTGGGCACTGAATTGGCAATGAACAGCCGTATGTCCTTGCATCCCACAAGCTTCGCAAACCGCAACGACCTGCGGATAATTCTCATATCCCCCATCTGAGCTCCGTATGGCGTGTAAGCATCAAAATTCCCGATGTATGATCCATCGGGCATCCACATAATTCACCTGACAAACAAAAATTTTGGCTACGACAAGCGCGTTAGTGGTACAAGGGATAGCACAAATTGATAATGGTGGAAGGGAAAGAATCTGTTTATTGAATTTTTTATAATTTTTTTGGATAAAACGCAGTCTAGCGACCGTGTTCATGAGCTAGTCTCAGGGATTACTGGGTCCTAAATGAAAACAAGCACGTTGCCTCCCCGACAACGACGCCATTGAGCTTGACGTCCCCCGGTTTGTGCATACAAGGTGGGCAATATGATTGGGGATACCAGATTTAAATATTTATATCGCAAGCGCACGGTGGTGTACTGTGGCTTGGGGTCGAACACAGGGAGGCGTGGTTGTGCTTGCGTCAAAGAGGAACCGGTTCACCCTATGGGTGAGCTAGCCCGAATGATCGATGGTTTGTCACAAAATGTAGAAACGAGGGATAAATAATATAAAAGGAAACCTAGGACTTCGGTTTCCACCCTATCGTATGTTCTCGCTATCACGACCTATGGATAGGAATACGATTGGAATTAGGGTTTAGTGGTGAGACATTACCTCTAAAAGTGATACCAGCGTCCCATGGGCCCGATATTTCGGTCGGTGCCTAGGATGATATGCCGGACTACCCGGATTCGGTCAGTGGGCATTCCCATGTCCATTAACACCGACCGACTCTGGGAGCACTAAGCTCGCAACGATAACTCCCAACATCTCATCTTGCCGTTCCCACGCGCTAGGATTCAATGTCTACGCTAAGGGCGTGAGCTGTGGCTAGGGAGTCAACCGCCAAGTTTATTCCCCCTTGGCCCGATGGTCAAAGGCGGTCTTTTTCCCGCCGATGACAATGAAACACCCCGCTTAACCATCTAAATTCCTAATCACTATCGAAATCCTAGTCCTATGGACGCATTAGGGAGAACCCACGAAGGGGTTTCCACCAAAATCTCAGATTTGGGAACTACTCACTAATCATGGTTAAAAAGAAATCTAAACAAATTTCAACCGTAAAAATCATGATCAGGCAATTGAAACGAGGTAGTAGCAATGCTATTAAGATAATATTAAAGTTTCACAAAGATCAGAAGACTTACAAATAACAATAAATTTCCGGCCGTCACAATGGGAGAAAAAGACAGAAAATAACAAAAGCCCCTGTTTTCCGAAACCTAGGGCAACTATATATAGAAATCGACGTCACCCGATCGGTTGAAGTATCAACCGATCGGGTGAGCTGCTTGATGCTTGAGCCGTCGGCTTCGGAAACTTCACCCGCTCGCTTGATCCGATCGGTTGGCGTCTCCGGGTCGTTGCTTGGAGGGATGCGGCATCAGGTGAACCGATCGGTTGAGTAATCAATCGATCGATTGAAATTATCGCCCAAAAGAACAGAGACTTCTGATGAACAGACTGGTCAGCAAACCGTCGGTTGAGCTCTCCGGGTCGTCGTTTGGAAATTTCGCTACAGATGAACCGATCAGCTGAATTTCACCCGATCGGTTGGAATTCAGCTCCAAATGGCCGAGAACTCTGATGTGTTCAACCGGTCGACGAACCGGTCGGTTGGGCTGCACTTCGCTTCAGCTTGCGTCCGTTTCAGACACGTGTGCACCGCCCGATTGGTTGGCTGTGTCCAACCGATCGGGTGTGGGCTAAAAATGGCAATCTTTGTCGTTTGACCCCCTGGATCGCGCGTGACTCCTCCCGTTGCTCCGGGGACTCATGATATCTTCGTTATATGTCCCCTACGCTGGCAATCTCCTGCAAACACACAAAAACACGGAGAGGTGAAAGAAAACTAGAAAACACAAGAAAATGGATACGGGACGATGGAAAATAACGGAAAAACACAAAGAAGACATGCGTGAATATATAAAATATAAACATACGTCACCACATGCTCCAAAAAGTTTCACCTTGAGTGGATCCTCCGTCAAGACTTCGGATCCGATCCGAACTCCTTCGTAGCTTTGCTAGATCCCAAACAGGAGTAAGGAAGAAATGGGAGAAAGAGGGAATATTGATTTAGCTTAGATCCAGACTTGCTCACGTTTAATGGAGATACTCGGATCTGGAGCTGGGTGCAAGCTATAAGGAAGGGGTTTGGCCCCTATTTATATAGGTGGCTGAGTCATCCCCTTTTCATCATATCCTATGTGGGACTAAATATTTTGAGGAAAAAAACAATTAAGTTTGCCTTGCACGAAGGCCAAACTTTAGTGAATTTTCCCTTCCTCGCCGTTAAGCTTCGCAAGTGATGTCATATATCAAATCGAAGAGTACTGAACGGTGAACGCATAGAAACAAACGGGTCTCAATTTTGAATTCGTTTGGGCCCTCAAACATCGTCTCAAAAATGGCCAAAAACTTGTATTTCGACTAAAATCCAGCCGCCATATTCAAAAGAACACATGGTTCTAAACCTTAGTTGTGGGGCCCATGCAGGGCCTTACATGCCCAACACCCAGCAGCTGGGCGCATGCTAGGCAGGCGCCCCTTTGGGGCAATTCTGGCGCTCGCAAGCGGGCGCCAGCCAATCTGACCAGGCCTAATGGGCCGGGTCCAAAAAAGGGCCTCCCCTTTTTCTGTATAGTTCTTGGGTCCTGGATGGATTTTATATGACTTTCTTATGTTATTGGCTCATTTAGAGTCCGTTTTTGGATCCGTTTGAACTGGGGTTTCAACCGGGACATTCCCGAAACCAATGCAACAATTTTCTATGCCTTTATATTATAAATAGGCTCGCAAACATTTTGTGACGTATTTAAATTCTTTTGCATCAAATGCAATTAATCCCACATCTTTAATATTCCGAAGCATGTATCGCAAACATTTTGCGACAAATAATTCCCATGCATCCTAGGTATATTCTCTATAATTCTACTTATTACTTGATGAAGGTCTCACTCTTTGTTAGACCCTACAGCCCGACCATACTAGAGGTGGGGCTCGAAACCCTAGGTGGCGGTGACCATGAGTAGCAGGTGCCGTCCTTGTTTCGGTAACATCGTTATGAGGTTAGCCCATTGACATGTGCATTGACGGGACCACCCTGATTGTGTTTGTGATGAATGCCGCAGTTTTAGTCCCTTCATCAAAACTATGTCGTTTAATCAAGCCTAGGGTACGGTCAACTGTTAACTGCCAACTGTCAACCTTAATAGCTTGAACTCAGTTAGTCTCCATCAGTCTTTGGTCTATCAATGTTGGACTTCTTCCAACATACTTTGGCCAAAGTTTTCACTAAAGACCGAACCAACACGTGCGACACTAACTCCCCATAAAACAGGAGAGACGAATCATCTCTTGGTTATTCCTCTCCTCGCATGCTTCAAGTGTCACTCAACCAAAGACCTTGCCTCGAAGCTAGGTTAGAGATCTAAGTAACACTGTTCACGTACAGGTTCGTACAATGACATCAAGTCTAAGGACCAACTTGCATATCATCACTACGAGTTATCACTGACAGATTAGTTAATGTTAACCATATGATAACTCTCGTTGGGTCGTTCAGTGAAATCATTCTCCAATGAGCACATGTGTCTCGTCTCTGACTTTGCCAAGTCGAACGACCATGAGTTTATCGTCACCACTCCATGGTGAAGACTAAGACACAATGGCCTATCCGATGCATCGACATCCTTTTCTTGAAACATCTACGACCACGAACGATTTTAGACTTATGCTACCAACGGTCAAGCAATTCTCCATGATCGAGATCCTCATCTCGATACTTATTTGACCTCACATCAAGTCTCAAGACTTTGCTTAAGTTCAAGTGTAGATTACATTATTATTAATTTAGGTAAACTCTTACCAAACAACTTATTGTTATTTCAAACAAGACGTTTGTACATATGGACAGAGATAAATTGCCTCAAGGGCATACACATCTCCCAACAGATTTCTCAGACGACTGATCAACTGTTCAGTCGCCTGGGAACATCGGTTGAATCAGAGTTGGTCAGAAGAAAAAGATTGACCAAACTCACTGCAACCAGACGTCTGACGAACAATAATCAGATAGCTGGGATACTCTTCAGATGTCTAATAATCCTACATCAAACGGCTGAGCCAAATGGGGTAAGGAGAGAGACAGCTCTCGGAAAACTACACCCACTGAAATCAGACGTCTGGAGTTTACCAATCAGGCGTCCGAGAAACTGTTCAAACAGTTGACCAATGAGCTTCAGACAGCTGACATAAGGATATATCTGACAATATAAAAACAGACACACCAGACGTCTGGGAGTCCTTCACAAGACGTCTACTCCTGGTCCAAAAACACAAGATGGAGTGTTTTGGCCAAGGAGCCAAATGTGATGGGTTCTAGAGAAATTCTATGATGCACTAAGATGGAAAATTATACAAATGAGTATATGTGTGTGTGCATATATTAAATGCCACAAATATTCTATGAAAGAAAAAGCAAAATACATAAAGTATAAAACATACATTCGAATTACAGTATTATCATGCAAAGCTTTTGCTTCATAGCCTTGAATCCATCATCCCATCACTAAATTCTTTGTCTCGATTAAGATATCAATAATAAATCTGAGACTAAAACATGTTGAGTCATTAGCAACAATATAATGTGATGAACTCATAAGGTTTTCATACCTTACAAAAGCACTTGAAGACTGTATCGAGAATGGTATCACTTTATCTTGTCACATGCTCAATTTCCAAGTTCATTATATACATAAGAACTATTAATTGGACAAAACCTTCAGAACTGTTATAATGCATAAATATTTCTCTTTATGTATAAAATTAAGTAAGTCCAGACAATGGAAGAAATGATCATCCACAAATATTCTTCATGCCAATCTCTGACCACCTCCGTTGTAGTCTAGTTGGTTAGGATACTCGGCTCTCACCCGAGAGACCCGGGTTCAAGTCCCGGCAACGGAAATTTAACTAAATTAAACTTTTTTTTTTGGCTTTTACAAAATTTACATTTTGCACCTAAAATTTTTGGATTAAATTGCGAAGCGACCGATGGGCATTCTCGTAATTGTCTTCATCATCTATTAAAACCCTTGCAACGAGCGGCGACAGCTTCGTCTAGGGTTTCTTGCGCCTCTCCCCCCAATTCCTCTGTCCTTGCGTCCCCTCTCCCAAATGGTCGACTCTCACTGCCTCCATTTATGTTTTTCATTTCGTTCTTCGTTATTTTCGTAATATTTTGACTTATTCTCTTATTCTTGTTGATTTTACAGGCTGCGGAGAAGAAGCTTGCGAACCCCATGAGGGAGATCAAGGTCCAGAAGCTGGTCCTTAACATCTCTGTCGGTGAGAGCGGCGATCGCCTCACAAGAGCGGCTAAGGTCTCGATCAGATCTCTCGCTTTATAATTTGTTCAATTTCTAGGATCAGATTAATAGCGAAGAGTCTCCATTATTGGTGAAATTTGCACGTTTGTCGATGTCTCATGATCTAAAAAATGCCATCTTTAATGTTACATGAGTGACAATTATATATATTTAATTTATAGCAAAAAAAAATTGGAAAATATTTGTCCAGTAGCAAACTTCTTCATTATTTTGTTAAAGTTTGTATTTTGGTTAAAATCTCACGATAAAAATCTAATCTTTAACGTTCGTGACTGCAAATCTGGTTTGGACTGCCATTTCTCACGATTGAGATCTTATTGAATGTAGGTTTTGGAGCAGTTGAGTGGGCAGACACCTGTTTTCTCAAAGGGTAATTAATTTCTTTTTTTACTTTGGGATTATAATTTGTAACACAATGGTCAGTTTTTCTTTGCTTATTTTTTGTTGTATCGATCAACAGCAAGGTATACTGTCCGGTCATTTGGTATCAGGCGTAATGAAAAGATTGCATGCTATGTTACCGTTAGAGGTGACAAGGCAATGCAGCTTCTGGAGAGTGGATTGAAGGTCAAGGAGTACGAGTTGCTGAGGAGGAACTTTAGTGAGACTGGTTGTTTTGGATTTGGCATCCAAGAACACATCGATCTTGGGATTAAGTAAGTTTATGCCCTTCTTTTTCCTTAAGTTCTATGTTCTTAATTTAATGTCATGTTTTTTCAATATAGGGTTGTCTTCTTCGTATATATGAAATACGGGATAGTTTAGCAATTTTGATAAATGTTTTCTGGTGCATTGTCGATATCACTCTTATATGGTATTTTCCTGTTTGTGATCAGAATTAGAATTGGCTGTTTCTTTATCTTGTCAATTTGCAGTTAATTATTTCTGCTTGTGTGAGAGATATGTGGTATGTGTTTAATATTAATTCAAAATTTTTTTCTCATGTTTTTAAAAGTTAGCTTGATATCACATTAGTTCTTGTGCATCCTGATATGGCACAAATGTAGTCCAGCTATGGTAGCTTAATGAGATTGATAAATGGGGTAGGTCTTTATTTGGTGTTTGTCCAAGTAGATGCTCACATTTATGACACATAGAAATTGTGATAAGAGTTTATGGAGGCCACATGCAAATAAAATTAATAGATTTCTATAATTAGCTTATCTGCCAGCTACTCTTTGAGGATCTATTGTAAGTCTCTTTCTGGTTTTGTATTTTATTTGGCCGAGAATTTAGCCTCAATATAGATTTGATGCATATACATTAGCAATAGCTTGTTGATTTTCATAAAATATTGTGCTTTCCAAGGCATCAATCTTGTTTTCAGTGTCAACACTATTTTTGATGAAAATATGTTTACATGATGTTTTCAGTCTGAGGTTTCCTAATGCTGAAGGTTGAATCAAATCATATGAAGAAAGAGTTGACTGTTAAAATGAGATTTTTATTGAAGTAAAACCAAGGAAACCAATATTGTTATCATCATGCCTACCAATTTGTAAAGGTGGGATGTTCTCCACCAAAAGACTGTTTATAGGACTAATTCAAAAAGATGGCTGTTAAACCAGATTGAGCTCTTATTCCTTGGTTGCTCTAGAAAGTTCCTTTTTTGTTACAGATGTTGGATGCGAAGTAATTTTATAAGGTGATATCATACCAGCAATGCTGGGAGGGTCAGAATTTTGAGAATTTAAAAGCATGCCCCCCCCCCCCCCCCCCAAAAAAAAAAAAAAAAAACCCCCGCCCCCCCCCCCCCCCCCCCAAAAAAAAAAAAAAAACAAAAAAAACAAAAATAAATGTGAAGTTAGAATACCGTGCTGGGTGATATTTTAGAAGATAGGGTAAGAGGCTAAGTGCTTAGGGGTCACGTCTTTCTTTACTATTGTACTCATGGACGGTTATCAAAGGCTTCAGCCTGTAAATCTTGTTGATCTAGCCAGCCGGCTAGCAAAAAAAATAGAAATCTAATTGAAGAGAACTTCATTCAAAATCTTAATTGAAGAGAACTTCATTCAAAATCTTTCCACTCTTAAAGATTATAAGCATGGAAATTATGAATTCTCTCGATGCCCTAACTGCAAGTAAAGATATTATCCCAAATTGTTAAATATAGACAGTTAGCAATCTGATCGGAATCACATTGTACTCATGACATTGACATGTTCAACCAAAATATCCTAAAATGTTTGAATATTTCCAATCAAGATCTTACTACATGAACATAAAGGGTACTTAATACCTATTTATTCTCTCTGATACCCAAATCAAATAGCGTTGTGACTATGTTCACAAGGAATGAGAGAGTACACTACAACAAGAACAAGCTGAATAATGTGATTATTGGGGATTGGGTTTGGAATATGGATGGAAATAAGAGAAATATCTCACATAAAAATATTTATTTTTTGATAATTTTTACCTTCCAAACATGCAATCTATATCTTCATATTTTACATGATATCCTCAATATATTTTTTAGAATTTGTACACATCCATCCAATAATTTTCATTCATACACCTTATGAAGTTAAAATTTAAATACTTCAAGTGTATATCATCGGCGTATATCATTTGCGTTTGTGTGTATGTTCTTTTATAAAAATACGGTACTACAATCCTACAATTTAGCAAAAGGCCTATGCATGTCTGGATGGTGTGCTACACTTTAAACTATCCATGCAAACACATAACAGAGGCTTGATGAAAAGAAGAAAAAGATAACCAAATAGTGTGAGAGGATTCCGCTTAAATCTAATTTCTTATCATGCTTTAGATTGTAGTTTATTGTAATTCTTTTACATCTTCCTGACATTACATTTGCAAACATTTATTTTTATGAGTATGTGCATTTGCATGTGCCAGAAATCTTGTTAATAAGTGATGGAATGTATTCTAATGTGCTAGGACGAGCGGTGGATCATAATTATTGTAGCAACGAGGTACATATGTTGGACCATATAATGATGGAGCTTTTTTAAAAGGCACGATGGTTGTCAATTTAATCACCTTGGACTTAGCTGATTAAATTATTCGTGTTATCAAGCACAATTTTTTGTTGGGATAGACACTTTGTTGTGGTTGTAGTTACGTGTGAGGATAGATGTAGCAATGAAAGTTTCTTCCTTTAGTGGTCTCTCCCTTATGAGACACACTCTTGAGTTTTGTTGTATTTAATTAGCAACTATGTACTCCGATTATTATGTATATCCAATATCCTCCCTACTTAATACATGGTTGAATTCTTAACATCGAATAATATTGTAAAATCAGGGGGGCTGTGAGCATTTATGGAACTTCTAACCAATAGATAGCGAATACTGTTATTTGCTCGACAGATCTGCATTCTTGAGAGGACTTAGGTACTTGTGGGCTGTGAATTGGAGACATGGACACGTGTTACACTCCGACACGAACACTGTGTCGGCCATGACAATTATCCCTGCTCTAGACACATCGGCACGTGATATGTATTTTTATATTGAATACAATGTACATATTTGCATGTGACTTAAGTAAGTATATATGATGGATTTATGTTCATATTGTAAACTTAATATTAGTAGAACGATCTATAAAACATTAGCTTTTGTCAAATGTAAGCATAACATGCTTCAAGTGGTATGCATTTTTATGGTGAATAACAATGTACATTTTTGCAACTGTTGGGCACGGATGTACACACATGCCATGTGTGATGGAAATCTCTTGTTGAGAGAAGTGTCTTACATATTAAAGCTCATAGGTGAAAATTTAGATCCATTGACAAAAAAATGACATGATTATTTCTGTATATTTTTACTTTTTATATTTATACTTGAGATCTGATTGAGATCATCATACTGTTTTTGTTTGGCTGATATTGTGATTTTGTTGGATGATTATTCTTGGGAAGGGGATTGCATGCGTGTGTATCCTGAACCATATTTAGATGGACACTATTCTAGGAATTATTGGAATAGCGAAAATTGATAATTCTTTGTTTTCTTGACTTTTTTTTAATTTTTCGGGGACAAGTTACTACTTTTATTCCCTTGAATGTTATTTCTTCTGTACGTTTGGTGGAACGATCAGAGTGGATGCCGGGGAATGGATGAGTCTGAAGTCTGAATATATACCCCTTGAGTAATCAATGCCCATGCTGGAGTGATCAAGTAGGAAAAGCTACATTTTTTTCATTGCTTATGGGTTTCTGTTCGAGAATGAAGCTTGATCATGGATTTTTAACATTTAGTGTTTTGGAGATCTGTGACATTTTTATGAACTATGACATTGGGTTACATTGGGTTTACACTATAAGTCTGACTGGACTTGAATTTCTGTGCATATTATAGTGCTTTTTGTTACATGATTTCTGTTCCTTGCGCAGTTGGCTGAATTGCTCATGATAATATTTGCCCTGTTGGTTGTCTCTTCTAATAGTGCCTCCTTTTACTTGAAACTATACTTTCAGTTAATTGATGACATCTCAAATTACCGATCATATCTGATTTGCACGTCCGTTTAACCATGTATCTCATGAGTTACCTTCTTAAATAAATGGCATTTAGATAATAGCATCACCAGTCATTTATTTTGGTCCTTTCCTTGTGAAAATTGTAGATGTAATCTATAAATAACACATGGTCTTTTACTTGATGCGTGAACCTTATTTTGGAATAGAAATGTAGATTTCTCAGGGGTGCAACACTGAAAGAATGATTAAAGCGTACACACAGTAACAAGACGGGGACATCCACTCTTCGCCTGGCGTGTTGTTTTATGTGCTATATCTTGATGTGTGCCATGTCCATTTTATTAGAGCCGGACTAAATGCACCCATCTCACTCATTCATTCGGTGCATCCATTCATTTCTTTCCCAAAAGGTGGGACCCTTGATTTGACACTTCTTTTCCTTTTAGGAAAGAAATGATTGGATGCACCGAATGAGATGGATGTATATAGCAAAAGCCTTTTATTAACTGTTTCCCTATAATATCGATGGCTTTATTTATTGCTGTCTCTTCACTACTGTGTAAACTAGGGGTCCTGAATGGTGTTAGTTTAGGTGCGTGTACTAACTATTTTTGATGCTTAAATAACGAACCATAGAGTCAAGCATACCCCATAGAGTCAAGCATACCCAAGTATGTAAATTCTAAGTGCACTGTCATATTTACCAAACTTTGGTTTTCATACGCAGATATGATCCTTCCACTGGTATCTATGGAATGGACTTCTATGTCGTGCTGGAGCGTCCTGGTTACCGTGTTGGCCGTCGCCGAAGGTGCAAATCCCGTGTGGGAATTCAGCACAGGGTCACCAAGGATGATGCAATGAAGTGGTTCCAAGTCAAATACGAGGGAGTCATCCTCAACAAGTCCCAGAACATCACTGGTTAACTTCTCCAGCAAATAAGCTTAGATGTTGCGAGTTGTAGTTTCGTAGCTAATCTTTGGAAACTCATTTTGATTTTGTCTGTTGCCCGTAGAGGTTTTGACTTTGAAGTGCACCATGTTTGTTTAGTCTCTACTCTATTATAAAAGTTTTATTTCCTGGTTGGTTTGTGCAATAATTTCTTATTTGGGTGGTTTGAATCTGTGGAATGTTAAGGTTGCTTAATCTGCTGCTGATGAATTTGGTAGTTGGTTATCAAAGATCTATGCTTTGGATTACAAGGAATGCTTTGAATGGCTCTATTTCAAATGTGATTGGTTGTATGAAAATACGAACATGATGAAGGGTATGATATGATGAAAAGCTTGATGATCGTTAATCTTGAAGATGATGCACTTACTAGATCAGCGACAGTCATGGGCTATATAACATCAAGAGGATAGCAGATGATTAACGACCGTGGCAGACTAAGACCCTAACATGCTTGGACCGTGGCAGACTAAGACTCTAACATGCTTGGATTTGTCGGCAAACTCAATTTGATGGCAATATAAACTAGACTTGTGTTGTTTGCTCAATTCTTTAGTCTCATGTATCTGAACTTTGGGCAAGTTCTGAAGCAATGCTTCTTTCTTTCGACTACTAATTTGGGCAAGTTCCGAAACCCTGAATGTTTGTGGATCTCAAACCATTCATCTTTGATGTGAAATGAATTTGTGGTGCAAATATTGTATGCGATGGCTTAAAATATTATTGAACTAGAAATAACCCGTGCTCAAAGTGCATGTGCACTCTGAAAAACCCCTCATAGGACGCGGGCCCCACACACAGGTGGAAATGGGGAGGGGTGGGGGTGAGTGTGGGTATTGTTCATCGGTTTATTTTGGGTATTTCGTAGGATTTTTTTGGTGGATTTTTCATATGCAATGGCAAACCTATAAATAAGTGACTGCAAGTGGAGTTTTTTTTGGGTTTTTAGGCGATTTGACATTGCCACATAAGACATTTGCGTGGAGGAATGTGATATTTTGTATAAAGGATATCTGAGACGGCCATCTCACCAAATAATGTCCAAACCTTGAAACAAAAGATATGCACAAATTCTTCTGTCTATTAAAAGGATCATGCTCATAACACTTGCATGAGTGTTGCCAACTCTAAAAAGATACTGATGATTGATCACCTAAAACGCTAGCTAACAAACTCCCCGAGGGGGTAGAGAATGCGAGAAGACAGACCAAAGAAACGATAGTTAAACTCAGAATAAAACATAATTTATCTACTAAGCATGGAGATGAATTTGGTGGACTTAACACCATCATCAACACATGTTAACACAAGCTGGAGATCATGGGAGAGAAGGATATCTCTGGGACTCCGAACATGCTTAAGTACTCACTTCCTTTCAAGAATCTCATGTAACTTTTTTCTTTTCATCTTGAGAAATAAGGTGTAAACCCCCCAATGAATGGAACTCGATGCTCGCTCCAAAAATTATGAGGAGATATTTGCATGACACTCGCACCAAGAACATAGCTATGTGTAATAAACTGCTCGGCGAATGATGCCTTATCTTTCCTCAACGAAGGACCAACCATTCTCAAAATTTTAAAGCTAATCCTTCCACAACAAAGAACAGACTGCTCCTGAAATCAAAACATAACTAACACCCCATCCTTTCGGGTCAGGGACTGATCACTCTGTGAAATTTTAAAGCTAGCAATACCATGCCATCCTAAGTTAAAAGACTAACAAATATGCCTAACTCCTCTATTTCTAAATAGATTGGACAAGCTGCAATATTTGAGTATTACAAAGTGCAGCAAATTCAAGTTTCTTAGGGCCTGTTCCATTGGGTTTCTTTTGGGTTTTTTTTCGTTGAGAAAGTGGTATTGGGCCACTGTTCACGGGTCATTCGAGGTTGCTTTGCCCGAATCCAACCTCATTTTCTCTCAGCGTGTTTCTTTCGACTTCTCTCGTCGCCGCTGCTCTCGTCCCCTCCCCGCTGCTCCTCTCTCCTATGTGGCACCCCCGCTTCCCCCGCTTGGAATCCGCGGGATTCACTGCGATTTCTTCATTTCGCTGAGAAAATTGGGCCCCACTGATGTGCTCACCTCTCTTCTCGCCTTCTTCCCGCGGGTTTCGGTTGGGATCTGCTCAAACCCTAGCGATCTGAGGGGATTTGTGAAGGGGATGAACCCTAGCGTCGATTGCTCCACCGGAGTTGTTCCTATGCCGTGAAGGGGTGTGCCGAGCTTGGTCGGATAACCAACGCTGCGAGCAGAACCCTAGCGTGGATTTTGGGGTTGGTTAGGTCGACGGAGGCTGCTGAACCTCGTGCGTGCCTAGATTGGCAGCGACGGTTTGGAATCTGAGGCAATCGGCCTTATCGGTGAGCTTTCCATAGTTTAACTGCGCTATTAACGGCAAGGTATAATTTCTCCATCGCAATTTTTTTTTGGTTCATTGCCTGCTGCCATTTTGTGCCTAAATGCGATGAACTTTGTTGTATGGGTGTTATTGATGGCTACCTTGCTGTCGTGTTGTGCATGAGGATAGGGTTTCAAATTTGGCCCCCCTAAGGCATATGCCTGCAGTTTGGGTTGTTGTGTTTACTTGGTTGCTTTAATTCTTTGTATGATGAGTTAATTGTATGATGAATGTAAAGAATTGTGCAGTCTAAAAAGCCCAATGATGAAAAAAAAAGTAGGAAAGAATGACATTCGCACACGGTGGATGGCTTGCTAAGATTGTTCCCTTGAAGCCCCATTTAATCTGATCCCCATGTAAAATGAAAGTTTAAGATTTTTGGGGCATTGGTCCTGGTTGTATTTTGTGTGTAAGGGTTGGTAAATTTGGTTCCTGTTTCCAGAGTTTCGGGGCAATGCTCCAGGTTGAATTTTGGGTTTATGTGGTTGATAATTTTGGCTCATGGCCTCTGATTTTTGGAGGCATTGCTCAAGGATAAAGTTTATGTTTATGTGGATGTTATTTTTGGCTCATGGAATCAGATATGGGGGGCTTTGCTCCCTGATGAATTTTGTGTTTAATTGGAAGTTAATTTGTGCGACATTGCTCCAGCTTGGTTTTTGTGTTTAGATGGATGTTAATGTTGGGTAATGTATTCAGAATTTTGGGGCATTCCTCCATGCTGCAATTGGTGTTTATGTGTTTGTTAATTTTGGTTCATTGACTCAGATTTTTGGGGCTTTTCTTCAGTATGCATTTTGTGTATATATTGTTGTTAATTGTGGAAAATGGTTTTAGAATTTTGGGTCATTGCTCTAGGTTGGTTTTTATGTTTATGTGGATGTTAAGTTTGGGTAATGTATTCAGATTTTTGGGTCATTCCTCCAGGCTGCAATATGTGTTAATGTGTTTGTTAATTTTGGTTCATTGACTCAGATTTTTGGGGCTTTTCTCCATTATTCATTTTGTGTATATATTGTTGTTAATTTTGGAAAATGGATTTATAATTTTGGTTCATTGCTCCAGGTAGGTTTTTATGTTTATGTGGATGTTAAGTTTGGGTAATGTATTCAGATTTTTGGGTCATTCCTCCAGGCTGCAATATGTGTTAATGTGTTTGTTAATTTTGGTTCATTGACTCAGATTTTTTGAAGCTAATCAACATTATTCATTTTGTGTATATATTGTTGTTAATTTTGGAAAATGGATTTATAATTTTGGGTCATTGCTCCAGGTTGGTTTTTATGTTTATGTGGATGTTAAGTTTGGGTAATGTATTCAGATTTTTGGGTCATTCCTCCAGGCTGCAATATGTGTTAATTGTTGTGAATGGAAATAACCAGAGTCGTTAGGATTGCGGGTATCTGAGAGATACGCCCATATCTATGTATTCGATGTATCTACTCTCCTACCATGCCTATAAATAAAGGGCTGGGGGTTCCTCCCCCAGTAGTTGATTCATAACACGTTATCAGCACGACTCTAAAAATTTTTCTTTTCCACAATGTTTCAGAGTGTTTTCTCACTACAAAGCGTTGACCGTGGACAACCCGGTCAACGTGGTCAAGGGGTCCACTTGGGTCCCTCGGGCGAGTCGAGTTGGTGCAGTCGAGGCTCGAGTCGGATCTGCAGATGACGTGGAGCGCGTCGGCTGGGTCGAATCGGGGTCCTCGGCCGTTGGTAGGGCGAGGGGTAGCCTCGGCCCGGGTCGAGACGCTCGGCCTCAGTCGGTTGCGCTCGGCCTCGGCGGTCGGACGACGAGGGGAAGCCTCAATCGTCCAGCTGGTTGCGTGGTCGGCGAGGGGCGGAGGGGAAGCCTCGGCCCGTCGATCTGATGCCCTCCTGCGTAGACAAGAACACTCGTCAGGGGGCCGGACCTTGGTTCCGGACAAATCCCCTCCGATGCCTAAGTCAGACAGAGATCTGAAAGAGGAGGCCCGGCGGAGACGGTTCGACTCGTGAGGAGATCGGAACGACGTCTCACGGCGTGGGCGGGGGAGGAAGGAGATGAAATGGGGGAACTAGGTCGTTGATGGAGTACCTTAGGTTCTAGATACCTGAGAGGCGGTCCTTTCTCCTGTCGTCCTCCTAGCCCCTTTATAGACCTCCGCCGTGATTGCCCCTGACCCACGTCGCTCGTCCGCCCTCGATCGTGCCCCCTTAATCCGCCCCCCGTCGCCGCTCCTTGCGCCATCCCCGCACCTCCCCATCACTGTCATTAAGTGGTAACGGGATCGAGAGAACCGTTATCGCAGGAGTGGGCGAGTGACTGGTGTGTTACCGGGGCCGGGTCGGATCGACATTTGGGGGGGTCCCCCATAGGGCCTTATCGAGTGGGCCTGAGTGCGCAGATGGGCTCTTGACCGGCGGTCGGGTCTCTGGGCTCGTGTCTTTCGGGCCTCGGCCAAATAGGCGTAACAATTGCCCCCATCGGTCGGGTCGATCGGCTTTGGCCGGTTCGGCTCGGCCGATGTGACTTCCGCCGACCTTGACAGGCTCGCCAGTCGATGCCGACTCATTTATTAGTCGTCATCATGAGTTGGCCCGTTCGATACTTTTAAGGCACGGGCTTCGAAGCGCTGTCGGTCCTCTGATGCTGCCACGTTGTAGCTGCAAGCTTATCCCCACCGCTCGCGGGGTCGTCTTAAGTTGAGAAGCCAATGGGTTCATGTGCCGCCACCCCGTCGTTTTCTCCTTTGTGCTGATCCCTATTCTGCCTGAGCTCTGCCTCATGTCGTCTTCCTCTGCCACGGGTTCGGGTCGGTCGGAGCGCGACGTGGCTCCGGGTCTGGCGGGTAGCCCTCCTTCGGCGATTTGTCGGCACGGGGATGATCTTTCAGGGGTGCCCTCAGAGGTCTTGTCGTGGCCTTCGTCGATCTGTGCCACCGCCATCGGGAGCATACGCTCCGCCTACCTGCTTCCGCCTTACTCGGCTCGTGCCCCTGGGGCTGACGAGCGGATCTGCTTTCCTGGCCCCAACGAGGTTGGAATATACGAGAAGTGTTTCCGCTTCGGGCTTCGTTTCCCGCTCCATCCTTTTATCGTTGAGTTCCTTCAGGACCACAACGTGTGCCTGTGTCAATTCTGCCCTAACGCCGTCGGGCTCCTCGTTGGGTTCATCGTTGTCTGCATGCTGAGGGGAGTGGCGCCCTCTCTTCGCCTCTTCGCCCAGTTCTACCGCCTGAGCCACCACCAATCGGGGGCGTGGATCTACATCAACGCCCGCCCGAAGATGTCCCTGGTGCTGGGGTTACCGAGCTCCCTGAAACGCTGGAAGGGGGAATACGTGTTTGTCACATTCCCGTCGAGTGTACCCTTCCCGTGTGTGTGGGAGGCGGCCGGTGCAGTCATCCTCGATCTGGGTGAGCCGACGGTCGCCGAGCAGCAGACGGCGAAGGACATGCTGGCGATTCCTGCGAGGGAGCGCTCGATCGACGTCCTCTTTAGTGACCGCAACTTGCGTAAGACGGTGTGGCCCCTAGGTAAGCTTCTCCGAGCATTCGCCATTCGAGGTCGTCCGGGCTCTGCTCTGTCTCTCATTTCTCCTTTGAGTGCAGGTGGATTCCCTCTTGGTCCTTCTCCCGCCAGTGCTCTCGTGCAGGTCCCAAATCCGGATCCGCGCAGAAGGGATCATGTGCTGGAGGTCCGGAAGAAGCAGCGGGTCGTGACCGCGACCGGAGGCTCAAAAAGGAAGAAGGTGTCATCTCCCTCTCTCCCCTTGCTGGGGTCTTCCAAGAGGGTCCGCGAGGGGGTCGAGGGGGTTGATGTCCTGCCGACTGCTGACCAACCTCAACCCGCCCCCGTTGAGGTCGCCTGGCCGTGGGTCGGCCCTTCACCTCTCCCGGATGGTTCTCTCCCTGATGCCTACGGTCGGTATCTTGGCGCGTTCCGCTCCTCTCCTGGCGAGTTCCCTTCGTCAGGGGAGGGTCTTCTTCGTCCACGCTTCCCAGTGGGGGAGAAGGAGTCGGTGTTTTCGAGCCGCAGAGCCGCCACACGAGTGGCCGAGAACTGTTGTCTCCCCCCCGATCAGGTAGTGTTGGACGGAGTCAGAGGTGACTGTTTGGCCACCTTCGTGATTCAGGCTGGTCAACAGGTAGTGTGTCTCTGCTTGTCCCCCCTTTCTCCAGCTGCTTTCGCTGTCTTACCTTCGTTGCTTTGGTGTAGTTGTCCTCGGTGGGCCTCTCAATGAGGCGCCAATTCGCGGCTCTTCCCAAAGCCAAATCCGATGCCGGGCGAGGCCCTGAGGCCCCCGGCAAGGAGGGGGAGGCAGGTCAGTTAGAGGAAGCGCGGGTCCAGTCCTTGGATTCCCGTGTAACTGAGCTGTCCTCTGCCCTGGAGGAGGCGGACCGGGAGAGAGCCTTGGCTCTGGCTGCAAAGTCGGAGGCCGAGGCACGGCTCGCCGAGCTTTTGAGAGGCGCCGACACGTCTGGAGGAGCCGAGCAGATCCCCAACCATGCTGCTGCCTCCGAGACCTTGGAGCTCTCCGATCGTCTGGAAGCGGAGGAGGAGCAGGCGAGGGTCCTCCTTGCCCAACTTGGCGAGAAATCCCGGGAGATCGAGAAGGAGAGGGCGGAGCACCAACGCCAGATCGAGACTGTAGAGGCCCGGATGCGTGGGCTTGAGGAGGTGGATCCGGCCCGGATCGCTCAAGATGCCATGGCGGAGTATGCCACCTCCTTTGTTGAGACCTCCTTATCGGAGGCGTTCGAGAAGGGCTTCGCCCAGTGTCAGTCCGAGATCCAAAAGAAGTTCCCACTCTCGGGGGTCAACTTCGAGGATCTTCGGGTGTACCCTGACGTCGAACGGAGTAAGGGGGGAGACCCTAGTGGGCTGCCAGCCTGTGGCTCCACCGGTGCCCCCGGAGAAAAATGAGGGAGGGGAATGCCCCTCGGCCTCTTCGTGCGCCTCTCTGTATATCTTTTTGCTTTATCTGGAAAGGAATGAATTCAAAATAATTTTATTTCATAGGAAACGATACATCTATTGAAAGTACTTGCGTAAATGTTCCGTATTCCAGGTGTGAGTGAGAATCCTCCCCTCCATATTGGCTAATCGGTAGGCTGCGGGTCCGAGGACCTCGACGACTTTGTAGGGCCCCTCCCATCTAGCCGCGAGCTTCCCATTGCGAGCGGTATCAGGGTTGAAGCCCGCTTTCCGGAGGACCAGGTCCCCAAGGTGGAAGCTTCTTCCCCGCACCCGAGCGTTGTAGTATCGGGCCACCTTCTGCTTCTGGCGGATGATGGTGGCCAGTGCTTGCTCCCGTCGTTCGCCGAGGAGCTCCAGACTGAGCCCCAGACCCTGCGAGTTCCTGTCTTCGTCAAAGTATTTGAGGCGGAGAGATTCTTCACCTAATTCGACCGGCACCACCGCCTCGGCCCCGTAGGTGAGCATGAACGGGGTCTCGCCAGTGGCCTCCTTGTGGGTCGTCCGGTATGACCAGAGTATCCCGGGGAGCTCCTCTGGCCAGTTTCCTTCGGCGTCTTTCACTTTCTTTCGGAGGGGCTCTATGATGCACTTGTTAGCCGCGTCCGCCATTCCGTTGGTCTGGGGGTGCGCTACCGAGGCGAAGAGAAGCTTGATTCCCCATTCCTCGCAAAAATCTTTAAACCCTGCGGAGTCGAACTGCTTCCCATTGTCTGTGACGATGGCCCGCGGCACTCCGAATCTGGAGATGATGGAATTCCATACGAAGCTTTTTTGCTTTCTTCCACGTGATGGTGGCCAACGGTTCGGCCTCGATCCATTTGGTGAAGTAGTCCACCGCCACAATCAGATACTTCCGCTGCCCTCGTCCCGGTTTAAATGGTCCGAGGATGTCGAGCCCCCATTTCGCAAAGGGGATGGGGCTCACGATAGGGATGAGCTCTGACGGGGGAGTCGAGGTGTGGTGGGCATACCTCTGGCATTCTTGGCATTTTTGGACGTAGCTTGTTGCGTCTTGGGCCAGGGTCGGCCAGTAGTATCCCTGCCTCAAGATCTTCTGTGCGACCATCTTGCCCCCATGGTGATTCCCGCAGATCCCTTCGTGAACCTCCCGTAGGACGTAGTCAGCTTCCTGCGGTCCGATGCACTTCAAGTATGGGAGGACATCCGTCTTGGTCCAGCGTCTCCGGTAGAGCGTCCCTTCATGGATCACGTATCGGAGCGCCTTTCTCTCCAGGGTTCGGCGTTCGTCCCCATCGGTCGGCACCTCCCCATGAGTGAGGTACCGGATGATCGGGTCCATCCAGGTGGGCTCTTGGTCGATTGCCATCACCTTGGGCTCTTTCGTGCTGGGGGACTGCAGGTTCTCCACGTAGGTGGTGCGGCCCAGCTCCTTAGGCGAGGACGAGGCCAGCTTCGACAACACATCTGCCCGCACATTCTCTGATCGCGGGAGGTGCAAGACTTCCACGCTCTTGAACTTGGACATCGCCGCTCTGGCGACAGGGAGATATCTCTGCATCGCCTCCTCCCGTGCCTCGTAACTCCCCAAGAGTTGGTTGACAATGAGCTTCGAGTCGCTGAGGAGGCGGATGGACTCGGCCCCGAGCTCCAGGGCCAGCCTCAGGCCGTTGATCACCGCTTCGTATTCCGCCACGTTGTTCGTGGCCGGGAACTCGAATCGCAACACGTATTCCACAATGTTCCCTTCCGGAGATCGGATTGCAATCCCAGCCCCGCCTCCTGACTGTGTGGCCGACCCATCCACATGGACTATCCACGGTCCTGGTTCCCCTGGCTGGAAGTGGTCAGCCGAAAGAAAGGACTAGGGTTGAGCGATTACCGTCGATGGGCCTTCTTCCTCCGGGGGGGCCATTTCCTTCCGTTGTGCACTCGGCGATGAAGTCGGCTAAAGCCTGCCCTTTGATGGCCGTGCGTGGTTTGAATCGGAGGTTGAACTCGCTCAGTTCCACTCCCCAGTTTAGCATCCTTCCCATTCGATCGAATCTCTTGAGGTTCTGCTCCAGTTGTGAGTCGGTCAGGATCAGTATGGTGTGGGCCTGTAAATAGGGTCGGAGCCTTCGTGCTGAGAGGACGAGGGCGTACGCCAGTTTCTCCATGGGCAAGTATCGCACCTCTGCCCCCTTCAAGATCCGGCTCGTGTAATATACCGGCCACTGCACCCCACCGTCTTCCCGGATCAGCACCGAACTCACAGCTTCCTCCGCGCACGCCAGGTAAAGGCTCAGCGACTCCCCTTCTCGTGGCTTGGATAGGAGAGGCGGGCTGCGGAGATACTCTTTGAGGTCTCCGAACGCCCTGGAGCAGTCTTCGTCCCACAGTATCGTCTTCCTATTGTCTGAAGGTTCCGCGATCGCTTTCCTCAGGACCTTGAAGAAGGGGAGCGATCTTTCCGCTGATTTGGAAAGGAATCGTCCCAAGGCTGCGATGCGCCCGTTCAGCCTCTGCAGCTCTTTGATCGTCGTCGGCTCACGCATGTTGATCAGCGCCTTGATCTTGTCAGGATTAGCTTCAATGCCACGGTTAGTTATCATAAATCCCAAGAATTTGCCAGATCTTACCCAGAACGTGCACTTCGCGGGGTTGAGTCGAATGTGGTGTCACCGCAACCGCTCGAAGGTCTCCCGCAGGTCGGCGATGTGGTCTTCTGGTCGCCTTGACTTGACAAGCATGTCGTCGACGTAGACTTCCAGGTTCCTCCCGATCTGGGAGCTAAAAACCTTGTTGACCATTCTCTGGTAGGTGGCCCCTGCGTTCTTCAACCCAAAGGGCATCTTCTTGTAGCAGTAAGTTCCCCGGTCCGTCGTGAAGGATGTCATTTCTTCGTCCCGGGTGTCCATCTAGACTTCATTGTACCCTGAGTAAGCGTCTATGAAGCTAAGCATTTCGTACCCCGAGGCGTTGTCCACCAGGTGGTCGATGCTCGGCAGGGGGTAGCTGTCCTTGGGACAGGCCTTGTTGAGGTCATTGAAGTCCACGCACATTCGCCACTTCCCGTTGGGTTTCCTGACCATCACCACGTTCGACAGCCACTCCGGGTACCAGACCTCTCGTATGAAGCCGGCGTCAAGGAGACGCTCCACTTCCTCGGAGGCTACCTTCATCTTCTCGCCGCCCAGGTTACGCTTCTTCTGCCTGACCGGCTTGAAGTTGGGGTCGGCGTTGATCTGTTGGACGATCACCTGGGGGTCTACGCCGGGCATGTCCTCCGGTGACCAAGCAAAGATGTCCAGGTTCGTCTCCAGGCATTCGATCAGTTGATCCCTCAGGTCCTGGCTCAGCCCTCTCCCGATCGAGACAAACCGGCCCTCGATGTCCGTGACCGGGATCTGCTCTTGCTCCTCCCCAGGGGCGGGCCTAGGCCCACTCCTCAAGTCGAGCGCGGCCATCCGGTCGGCTAGACGATCCTCGGGACCTTCCTCCGCCAATTGATAGCAGGTACTCGGTCTCCCCGCGTAGCCTTCGACTTGCCCCATCCCCCGGGCGTTCGGAACCTGATAGTCTGATGGAGGGTCGAGACTACCGCGCCGACGGCGTTGAGCAGGGGTCGGCCGATGATCCCATTGTATTCCGACCCGATCCCCAATACGATGAATTCCACCGCCAGGGTCACCGAGTCTGGTGCGTCTCCGAGCGTTACCGGGAGATGGATCGTGCCGATGATGGGGGTGGAGTGACCCGTGAATCCAACCACGGGACCTGAGTGAGGTCGTAAGTCTTCTTTCCGCCGCCCCATCTTTTCCAGGGTTGACATGAAGAGGACATCACAGGAGCTGCCGGTGTCGACAAGCAGCCGCCGTACCATGGTAGTGTCGATGACCACTGACACCACCAAAGCCACGTCCGAGCTGCGCGCCGCTACGGATGCACTCGGTCTCCCGACCGATGGGGACGGGGAGGGTCTCCCGGCCCTTTCCTCACGATCCTCTTCGCGCCGGGCCCGTGCCCATTCTTGCCAACGATGGCGGTCCCTATCGCCTCGCGTCAGGGCCTTGCTCTCCTTTCGCCGAGATGGGGAAGGTCGCGTCATCGCAGATGTGGTTTGTTTCTTCGTGGGACAGTTCGTTCCCACAGACGGCGCCAGATTTTTCAGAGTGTTTTCTCACTACAAAGCGTTGACCGTGGACAACCCGGTCAACGTGGTCAAGGGGTCCACTTGGGTCCCTCGGGTGAGTCGAGTTGGTGCAGTCGAGGCTCGAGTCGGATCTGCAGATGACGTGGAGCACGTCGGCTGGGTCGAATCGGGGTCCTCGGCCGTTGGTAGGGCGAGGGGTAGCCTCGGCCCGGGTCGAGACGCTCGGCCTCGGTCGGTTGCACTTGGCCTCGGCGGTCGGACGACGAGGGGAAGCCTCAATCGTCCAGCTGGTTGCGTGGTCGGCGAGGGGCGGAGGGGAAGCCTCGGCCAGTCGATCTGATGCCCTCCTGCGTAGACGAGAACACTCGTCAGGGGGCCGGACCTTGGTTCCGGCCAAATCCCCTCCGATGCCTAAGTCAGACAGAGATCTGAAAGAGGAGGCCCGGCGGAGACGGTTCGACTCGTGAGGAGATCGGAACGACGTCTCACGGCGCGGGCGGGGGAGGAAGGAGATGAAATGGGGGAACTAGGTCGTTGATGGAGTACCTTAGGTTCTAGATACCTGAGAGGCGGTCCTTTCTCCTGTCGTCCTCCTAGCCCCTTTATAGACCTCCGCCGTGATTGCCCCTGACCCACGTCGCTCGTCCGCCCTCGATCGTGCCCCCTTAATCCGCCCCCCGTCGCCGCTCCTTGCGCCATCCCCACACCTCCCCATCACTGTCATTAAGTGGTAACGGGATCGAGGGAACCGTTATCGCAGGAGTGGGCGAGTGACTGGTGTGTTACCGGGGCCGGGTCGGATCGACATTTGGGGGGGGTCCCCCATAGGGCCTTATCGAGTGGGCCTGAGTGCGCATATGGGCCCTTGACCGGCGGTCGGGTCTCTGGGCTCGTGTCTTTAGGGCATCGGCCAAATAGGCGTAACACACAAAATTTTCTTTCCGTTCGTTGCGAAGGCGAAGGCGAAGGCGAGACGGGAGATCCACGAGCGCGGTGCAAGGCTTCCTCCATCAAGGGTCGTCATCCGCGTAGGGCTTCGAGCAACCATCGCTATATCCAGAGGACGGATATAGAGGTAAAAATACTAAAAACGATATTTTTAATCATACGTATGATTGCCCCTCCCCTAGATCTCGCAAGATCGTCATGGGGACTCATCGTCGCCTTGAAAACGACGGATTTTTCATCCCAAAAACTCAATTTTTAGGGTAAAAACCCTAATTTTGAACCCTCCGACGGCTAGCCGTCACCGGACCCCCCCTAAACCTCACCGGAAACCCCCCCTCCCTCCTCTCCGTCTGCTCCCCCGCAGGGGGGCGACCGCCGCCGCTCCCCCCCTGCAAGGGGGGCGGCGGCCCCCTGGCCGCTCCCCCCTGCAGGGGGACGGCCCCCTTGGCCGCTCCCCCCTGCAGGGGGGGGGGGGGGGGGGGGGGGGTGGCCCCAGGGGGCCGCTCCCCCCTGCAGGGGGACGGCCCCCTTGGCCGCTCCCCCCTGCAGGGGGGGGGTGGCCCCAGGGGGCCGCTCCCCCCTGCAGGGGGACGGCCCCCTTGGCCGCTCCCCCTTGCAGGGGGTGGCCCCCGCCTGAGGCCGTCGCCCCCCTGCGCGGGGGGGGGGGGGGGGGGGCGCCGCCCCCCGCAGGGGGCGGCGGCCCCTGAGGCCGCGTCCCCCTGCGCGGGGGGGTGGCCCCCTCCGCCCCCCGCAGGGGGCGACGGCCCCCCGAGGCCGCGCCCCCCCTGCAGGGGGGCGGCCCCCGAGGCCGCTCCCCCCTGCAGGGGGGCGGCCCCCGCCCCCGCCCCCTGCTGGGGGCGGCGGCCCCGGCGGCGCCGCCCCCCCCCACATTGAAACCCTAGAAAAAAAAGAAAAAAAAATAATTCAGATCTGTGGGCCTGAAGCCCACAGCAGATCTGTGGGCTTCAGGCCCACAGAATTCAAAAAAAAAAATGGGGGAGGCAAAGGGATATAAACTCGCCTCAAAAGGCAACTTGTTAGCCTAAAAATTAATTTAAAAAGGGGATTTAAGGGCAAAATATTCGTGAAAAATCATGGTAAATTACGGGACAAATATCGGACAGGCGAGGACTTTTTGGGGATTCGCGGGGGGGGGGGGGGGGGGGGGGGGGGGGGGGGGGGGGGGGCTTTTGGGATGATGAGGGAAACTTTTTCCTCTGACAAAGAAAATGTTTATTTTGGGCTCTTAATCAATTTAATTGATTAAACCCAGTTACTTTACAACCTTTGCATTGTATTTACATGCTTTACATCTCTGGTATATTCTGTTAGATATTATATGCGTGGTTGTGCATTGTATTTAAAACTTAATAATTAGGAAGATCCTGCGACCGCTCTGCCGTTAGTAACCTAACCTAACGGTGTATGACGTTGCCCAGTGGTCCAATAATTATTAAGTGTTTAAATTATTTATCCATCTCTGCGAATATTAAATGCCTATGATGCATGTGATGAAAATGTCTGATGAAAATGTTGATGAGCACAATATTTCTGCATGAATTGCTAAATGTGGGTTTTGGATCGGCCGTTTAGTCCCACAGTTTATTTCCCGCATTTTTCTTTTATTTTTGAGAGAAATTGTAGTGAGGAATTTATGTAAATGTCAAAGAAAGAAGACCAACTTCCATGGAGACGGAGGCCACGCTTGAAGATGGAGATATCATATGGGACCCACGGGGTTTCCAAAGTTGTATTTTCATTTTCTTTAAGCTGCAAATTTGTATAATTTGGACTGTGGACTTTTTTTGGACTCTTTCTTGTGGGACTGGCCGATCCACACATTTAGTTTTTCGTTAAATATTGCCTTCGCATGAAAATGTTTTCTCTGAATTAATTATTAATTCATGCATGTTTGTGCTCTGCTAGATAAATGGCTAATATTGCAAGCGTTAATTTCGAAGTACTGGAAGCATCAGGTAGAAACTATCTAAGCTGGCAGCTAGATGTAAAGTTTCACCTGCGGGCAAAGTCCCTCATCGCTGCTGTGACTGAAAAAGAAAATGTTAGCGATATAAAGAAGGCGCAAGCCATCACCTATATTCGCCGCCATGTGGACAAGACCTTAAAGGCTGAATACCTTACGGTCGAAGATCCACTTGAGCTATGGACTGCCCTTGAGGACAGGTATAAACATCAGAAAGTTGTTATACTCCCAAGGGCACGATATGAGTGGGAGAACATGAGACTACAGGACTTTAAGTCCATTGCTGAGTACAACTCAGCACTTTTTAGCATCACCTCGCGCCTGAAGTTGTGTGATGAGAATGTCTCAGAAGATCGCATGCTGGAAAAGACGTATACGTCCCTCCATGGAAAAGATGCGATACTCATGCAGCAATACCGTGAACACAGTTTCATCAAGTATTCTGAGCTGCTGTCATGTTTACTCATGGCTGAGCAAAACAGAGAGCTTCTTCTCGCCACTCACAATATGCGCCCTCTCGGCACTGCCCCCCCACCAGAAGCTCACCATTCCTCTTCCTTCAAAAAGAAGAGAGATAATAAAAGAAAAGAAAGACCACAGAAGGGGGGGTCAACAGAAAAATGCCAAGGGCCATGTACAGCAGCAGCGAAATAATGAAAGTAAGCGGAAGTTCACGTGGCACAGAAATGACAAAAATGATTCACCCCCACCCAAGAGGGAATGGGAAGACCAGTGCCATAATTGTGGCATGAAAAGCCACTGGTCCAAAATGTGCCGAACTTCGCAGCACCTCCAGGATTTGTATAAAGAGAACAAGAAAAATAAAGCTGAAACAAACCCGATGACCTCTGATGCTCCAGTCAAGTTTTCAGCTGACAACTTCGAAAATGATGACTTGCTTGATTAGCCTTTATTTTTATCTTAGCAATTTGTTTTGAGAATAATTTATGAGAGCATTTTAATTATGAAATTTTT
This sequence comes from Scilla litardierei, assembly GCA_030789695.1. Classification (NCBI taxonomy): domain Eukaryota; kingdom Viridiplantae; phylum Streptophyta; class Magnoliopsida; order Asparagales; family Asparagaceae; genus Scilla; species Scilla litardierei. The sequence continues at coordinate 267,867,942 of CM061141.1, read as the reverse complement.
TCTGAATGAAAATGTTTAATAGACAATAAATGAAAATGTTTATCTGAATATTCATATGCCTAACGATTCATCTTTCAATAGATGAAACTGCTCTCATAAATAATTAGTAGACAATAAACACGTACGATCTCTTTCAATACAAAGCCCAATATCATGGCTATATTGAAGATCCAGGGACTGCAACACTGTTGCCCCCAAACAACACAAAAATAAAGGATGCACTAATCCCTCCGAATTCCAAAAGAGACTTTCTAAGTTTCAAGGACATCCGGTTCAACGGATTCCACTTGGAAACAGCAAATGTAAATGAAAAAAAAAATTACCGTATGCAACGTCTCAAGAAAAAGGATTAAAATCCACACTTGAACGTTTTGAGAGCCTTATTGGCCTCCACCATACGAAGATTCGGAGAAAGGAAGCAGAATTAAACGGAGCACCTGAAGTGCCCGACATCAGCTGAGTTTTTACTCCAGCACGATGGACTTGGCCACCCTGGATTTGTGATGATGCATCACATCTTATCCTATGGGTATGACTTGAAGAACCAGAAGATTCTTCAGAAGGGAAAAAATCCCTCGCATCCCTTACTGTAAGGGAAAACTAATTGCAAGGCCATCTACACGATAAGTTGAAAAAGAATCTCCATGCTTCCTCAAAAAGAATACAAGGAGATAGATGTGGATAAAATCCACCACCCCTAGTGGGCTATTTCAGTACTTCACTGTACTGATAAATGCATCCTCAGAATATTCGTACGTGTGTCTACTACAGACCCGCAACTTAGCTTTTTCAAAGCTATTGGCACAAAAATAAAAATGTTGCGGGCACATTTCCCAGACAATAAAATGTTGTAAATAAGTCTGGTTAATGTTGGGAAATATACCTCCCAGTCTTTTCAAGAGTACTGCCAATCAACGGGAATTGAAAATGAACATACAAGTGCCGCATGTTCATACCCAAAATGGGTCGGCAGAGTCACTGAAAAGTAGACTCCAATGGACTGAACGTCCATTAAATCCCGATTGCCTATAGATACATGTGGACATGCAAACTCTGCATGCTGCATCGTAAATGATAATAAGACCCTCTGGAGGTCAGAGTCTCCAATGCAATTTGCATATGGAATGCCACCGAACATTTCTCATCTGAGAATCTTCGGTCGCGCAGTCTTAAATCCCCATTGCACCACCAAAGAGGACCAAAACGGTACTCAACGTCGCCTAGGTATCCATGCAGGGTTTGACTCACCCTCACTTATAAGATACCTAGAACCCCAAACGGGGGACGCATTTAAGGCACATCTTGAAGAATGTGATTTCGATGAGACGAGTTTCCAAAAAAATATGCCAAGATACTAGAAAATCTGGCGCGAAGAAAATTATAACGTGGGATACAAAAAGTTTGACCCACTATGATCCGGTAACAATACAATGTGTAGATGAGATCCCGAAGATCCTCCACATACAGAACACTGTCTACCAATTACCGGAATCATTTATTGACAACCAGAAGATTGTCAGATCACACATCCCTGCTGCAAAAACTCCAGCTAGGATCGACATCCCCGAGAATGGATGCAATCCACCAGCAGCAGAAGTGGCTGATCCTCAACAGAAAAGAGGCAGACCACCAGGCTCCTAGGACAAGAAACTCCTGGAGACCTCAAGACAATACTACCACAGGACAATGAGCTCCTGTCCACACCATCACCCTTCCCGGAATCCACTGCAGAGGAATTGCCGGGAAAAAGTGAAATTAAGTAAATGTTGTACGTACCGGGGAGGTGTTGGACAGATAGAACATAAATTGTCGACAATGTATTCACGTATCATATTGCCATATACATCGCAATGGCGATGATGTTTATAAATAATCGTTCCACACTCCGTTGCTAGAAGGCAAACGTAGAGATTGGCCAAACGTGGAACGTGGCAATAAAAGATTAGCTGGACTCACTTATGAAACGTGAAATGTTCGGACCTGAAGTCCAGACACCAAAAGGTGTCAAACCTGTGGATAAAACAAAGTATTGCAAACATAAGAAAAATAAATACAAAATCGTATGCTATACGGTACAACCTATAGCCCAAGGAAAATTTCGCTGAAACTAGGGATCGAACAAATTCAAATGAGCATGTCTCATAAATGATGCATCAGTCTCCCTAAGTTATCAAAAGCGAATACCTTACGATTTGGCGAAGGAAAATTATGGATATGCTGTTATTGGATGTTGTGACAGCATACCTTCGTAGATATCTGGTAAAGATAATTTCCACATTTCCTTAAAATGCCTGAATAGACTTCGGGACGTCTATTCAAATGAAGAAAAACAATAAGTATAATAAATAAATGTACAACCAAGAGAATCATTTGACAAGTCAATGATTCCTACTGAAGGTTGTCTTTGCATCTGTGCAAAGAACAGGATTGGAGATCATAGTTGGAGACAACTAAAAACTCATCGGATCTCTTGAAGAGAAAACCGAACTACATGAACAAGCCTGACTTTTAAACATGAAATAAAAAGACCTAGGCAAATATAAAGTCATGGCCCATAGAATCCTGTTACAAACGTCCAGAAGTGCGTTGGAGAAATTAGAAGGACCATTGTCATCCAAAGTACACCTACGGTGGTACACTTACTGGATGAACAAAAAGAACCCTTCCGATCGCTGGAAGAGGGGGAGGATATAACTGGTCCTAAAGTCCCTTATCTAAGTGCAATTATGCACTCCTGGCTAACTGCATGTGTCCCGGTATAGCAATTGCAGTAAACTCATTAGCCAGAGATAGCTGGCACCTAATAAGGGCCATTAGACCGGAGTCAAGCCTTCTGTGCTTCCTCCAAGGGTCGAAAGATTTGGACTTACAAATTATAGTAGCATCCTCCAATGTTTATGCAAATGCAGGTTACATGTCCGGTCCCTATACTGATAAATCACAGAACGGGTACCCACAGTGGGATGGCCATTTACTACAAATATGCAAAGCAACTTATGAAGGCAACATCATCCTATCAATTCCGAGATCCTCACCATTCCAGAATCACACAAATGGTGTATTTGAGGGCGTCTGGTGGTACATCACATCCCAGTGACGACTGGGATAGAGTCTGGTTCTGTGGAGCCGACCATATAGTCTGAAGACCACATCAGAGGCGACGAAACTTAGCACACCTCTCCAGAGTTTCTGGATTCAGCAGCTGCTTGATGGTGATAAAATTTGTAATCTGTGTACATTTTCGGAATATTGTAAATAGGAGTGATGAGATAAGCCTAAGAGATCTGAAAGCCTAAGAGCTTTTACAGATCAGGGGGAGTTGAGGGAATTTGTACTCTTTTCCCTTAGCTATGGTTTTTCCCACTGGGTTTTCCATAGCCAAAGGTTTTAACGAGGCAAATCAAATCAACTCTGGATCCCGAAGCATCCACCCCTCTGTGACGCTCAGAATCCAGAAGTATTCATGAGCAGGGTCACTTGCACAAATCAGGGGGAGTTAAAGAGCGTTTGTACTCTTTTCCCTTAACTATGGTTTCTCCCACTGTGTTTTCCATAGCTAAAGGTTTTAACGAGGCAAACCTCCCCAACTCAGGATCCTGAAGTATCCACCCCATGTGAGACTCTTATTACGCTCAGAATCCCGAAGTACTCTTGAGCAGAGTCTACACCTATGGCTGGATAAGGGGGAGTGTTGTGAATGGAAATAACCAGAGTCGGTTAGGATTGCGGGTATCTGAGAGATACACCCATATCTATGTATTCGATGTATCTACTCTCCTACCATGCCTATAAATAAAGGGCTGGGGGTTCCTCCCCCAGTAGTTGATTCATAACATTAATGTGTTTGATAATTTTGGTTCATTGACTCAGATTTTTGGGGCTTTTCTCCATTATTCATTTTGTGTATATATTGTTGTTAATTTTGGAAAATGGATTTATAATTTTGGGTCATTGCTCCAGGTAGGTTTTTATGTTTATGTGGATGTTAAGTTTGGGTAATGTATTCAGATTTTTGGGTCATTCCTCCAGGCTGCAATATGTGTTAATGTGTTTGTTAATTTTAGTTCATTGACTCAGATTTTTTGAAGCTAATCAACATTATTCATTTTGTGTATATATTGTTGTTAATTTTGGAAAATGGATTTATAATTTTGGGTCATTGCTCCAGGTTGCTTTTTATGTTTATGTGGATGTTAAGTTTGGGTAATGTATTCAGATTTTTGGGTCATTCCTCCAGGCTGCAATATGTGTTAATGTGTTTGTTAATTATGGTTCATTGACTCAGATTTTTGGGGCTTTTCTCCATTATTCATTGTGTGTATATATTGTTGTTAATTTTGGAAAATGGATTTATAATTTTGGGTCATTGCTCCAGGTAGGTTTTTATGTTTATGTGGATGTTAAGTTTGGGTAATGTATTCAGATTTTTGGGTCATTCCTCCAGGCTGCAATATGTGTTAATGTGTTTGTTAATTTTGGTTCATTGACTCAGATTTTTTTGAAGCTAATCAACATTATTAATTTTGTGTATATATTGTTGTTAATTTTGGAAAATGGATTTATAATTTTGGGTCATTGCTCCAGGTTGCTTTTTATGTTTATGTGGATGTTAAGTTTGGGTAATGTGTAATGCCCTACAAGCTACTGCACAAGTACTAGAGGGGGGGGGGGGGGTGAATAGTACTTTAAAAATAACAAGGAGTATAATTCCAAATTATAGTGCAAACAACTACCAAATCAATTTGCGGAAGCTTAAATTGAATGACAACAACAAAATTAACAATGCTAACAAAAGATGTTAATGGGTTCGGATCCACCCAAGTCTCCCCGACTTGTTCCCGGTGATCCTACGTCCCAACCACCCGGATCCCCTCCGGATACTTAGGTTAGAAACCCTAACCCAAGATTTCCACTATGAATATCTTGTGAAAAACCTTCACAAGATCAAATCATACATGCAACGGCAATAGTGAATCCCACAACCCGGGATCACAACCTTCTCTCACAACCGAGAGAATCAACAAGCAATATAAACAAGTTTATAATGAAATAAACAATCTTACCACAAAATCCTATACCTTAAGTTTTTCTTACCCAATAGGTGAAAGGAAGGATTTGAGGAAGATGAAGTCACTAAGACCTAGCACCAAAGAAATGCCCAGCAATAGGTGCCTAGGAGAGATTTGGAGACTTGATTCAAGCTAGAGCTTGAAGGGCTCACCAAGAACAAGCTTCTCTCAAGATGGATTCTAGATCTAGAATGTGAGAGAATGGATTTCTTGTGAGGAAGAGAGCTTTAGAAATGAGTGAGAATGGCTATCTCTTTCTATCTCAATGAATCTCATAATGGCAGCTCTAACCTAGAAAGAAATGACCTAGGTTCGTATTTATAGGGTCCCATAAAAACAAGTTAGGTCAATTTCCAACGGATAGAAATCTGAGGCAACTAGTCGGTCAAAGAACAACCACTGACTGACTAGTTCATCAACTAGTCGGTCAGTCAAACAACATGGACCGACTAAGAGAGGAACTGAGAAGAGATAGAAATTCAGACCTAGAAATCTAGTCGGTCCAAGAAGACATTCTGACCGACTAGTTTCACAACTAGTCGGTCAGTCAGTGAACATAGACCGACTAAGAGGCAAAATGAAATAGTCTGAATACAAATTGACTTAGTCGGTCCAAGAACAAAAGTTGACCGACTAGATTGTCAACTAGTCGGTCACCAAACGTTCTTAGACCGACTAACGATAAACAGTAGCTTAGGAGAAATTTAGTATGAACAGTAAGTCACAACTAGTCGGTCAAAGAAGCATCACTGACCGACTAGTTCACAAACTAGTCGGTCGGTGAGTCAACGTAGACCGACTAACTGTAAACAGTACTGAAGAAGAAATTAAGGAAGCAAACTAGTCGGTCCAAGAAGCTCTGCTGACCGACTAGATCACCATCTAGTCGGTCAGTACTTCTTCTTGTACCAACTAACATGCACAAACAAGTCCGAATCGAAGCGCGACGCTTCGAGGAAGTTAGAATAAACTTGTTCTAAGATCCTAGAGCTACGATATGAGCGTTATGAAGGTAGAATCGTAAGATATACTCAAGGCTTAACATTCTATAGATCGAAGCTTAAAAGACTATAAATAAAACCTTAAAGAATGGTCTTCGAGAGCTTCGATTAATTCTTCATGACTTCCAAAACGGCGCAAGAACTTCAACGAAGCTTTAGGCATGAAAACGAGCTTTGAGAAGTCTTGAGATGTCACTTTGATTGTTCTCGTGAATTTGGCGACGATCTCCAATACTGCGCTCACAAATTGTTAGTTCATGGATTATTTATGTTTGCTCATCATCAAAACCAAATCCGGGGAGTCCAATATTCAACATTCTCCCCCTTTTTGGTAATGACAAACCAACATAAATAATAATAAAAAATAATGATACAAATGTAAAATACTTACTCCCCCTGCATTGATGACACGTTAATTCCAAAATGAATATATATGAATTGCATCAATCAGACGAGTAAGATATATAAAGAGAATCGATTTTTGAAATATCGGATTATGAAAAATCCTTATGTATATCTTAACTCCCCCTGAATCTAACATATTAAACTAGATTCTTGGAAATTGAGTTAAATTTTCATTTGCCCTATTTATTATCATTATCTCTCCCCCTTTGGCATTATCCCAAAAATGGGGGGCATACAACGACAACAACTAGGAAATGGAAAATCCAACATCGGGAGTCGTAGACAATGACGATGGAACTAATTGACACCAAGGGAAAAGTGATGAAATCAAATCAAGGTGTGCCAAATTGTCCATTATCAAAAAGCGATAATTAAAATCATCAAAATACCAAATTATTATTCATTTCTTGAATAAAGAAACATACTCTTCAATATTCAATATTCTTGGTTAAATTGGTGCATGGAAAACAATTCTATACAATTATAGAATTTCAATCTATTTAACCAAGTTTTTCAATCGTCGAGCGACGATTTCACATAGCATGGACATTGAATGAGAATTAATGTGCACGACGAAGAAAAACAAAGTGAACATCGATGGATATATATATATAGAAACATCATGAGTACATCCAAAAAGATATCACATCGAGGACATCGAATACAACATACCATAGATATAAACATCAAAAGATACAACAACATCATCAGAACACCATCATCAACATCCAACAAAAAATACAACACACACACCGACATCCAACATATCAAAATACAACAAATCAACACCCAAACTCCATCCGATCCTAACCCAAAACACTCTCAAACAGGTATATCATCCAATGAGCAGTGGAGAGTCCTCGATACAGACGATCACGAGGGAGTGGCTGGATCAGCAGTCTCCATGGGTCCAGTCGAAGGAGTGGACTCAGGCTCTGCTGGGAGAAGAGGCGTCTCAACAGACGGGATCGTCGGGGTAGGAGTCGAGACGTCGACGACAGGCTCGACGACAGAAGTGTCAACAGGAATATCAGCAGCATCAGAAGTCTGATCCACTGGGACAGAAGTCTCAGGAGCACCGGAAGAGGTGCCAGCATCAGGAGCAGAGGTGGTAGCAGCAGCAGCAGTGGCCTCATCGCCACGAGCCAAGGAAGTGACAAGATCGTCAATATCCTCATCGTCCATCTCCTCGGCCTCAGAAACGGAAGGAGGAAGATCAATGCCCATCAAACGAGCCATACGGCAGACGACCTCCTCGGTACGAGCCAAACGCGACTCGTGCCGACGAAGAAGGCGTACGACATCATCTAATGTGGCAGAAGGAGTGGGGGGCAGCAGCAGCTGAGGGAGTGGCCTGGGAAGCAGATGTGGTCGACCTCTGCACGTGACGAAGCACCGCAAGAGATTTCTTAACGGCCGTCGCGTTCAGAGGAGGACCCAAAGGACGCTCATCGTCAGGAGGGAGAGGGACACGGAAATGACGGAAAACCAGGGTCAACGGACACGGGTAAGGGATATGCGCAGATTTATTGGTCTTGCGAATACACTCGAAAGAGTCCATCTTATCGAGTATAACGCGAGCCCAATTAATCTCGCAACCCAAGAAAAGAGCGTAAATCAGCTTGAGAAAAGGCTGGGATGGCAGAGAAGATGAGCCGTACTTGGGAAGCAAGCACGACTTCAGAATGAGATTTAGCACCCATGCATTTGGTTTGAACGACTTCGAAGGAACACCAATGAAGGTAGGAGGGATCACATGGAAGATATCAGAAAGAACGGACTGATCCAAGGAAGAGATATCATCAACAGAAATATCCGACGGAAGGAGACCAGACGACGAACAACCAAGTACCTCCCCCAAGATTTCTGTCGTGAGAACTATAGGAGTTCCCAAGACAGTAGTCTCGATGGAGTGACTCTCATCGTAGTGGCCTTGGACACGATTGGCGTAGAATAATTTGACCAGGCGAGGATATGGTCTAGGGTTCACCTTAGGGTCGAAGCGAAGGTAGTCAAGGAGCCCACTATAGGAGAGGAGGTCAGCTAAGCCAAGGAAATCTGAAAACTGAACATAGTGCTCCAATAGCATCGGGCAGTGTTCAATACGGTTGTAGGCCGCTAGACACATAGGGTCGTCGCGACACAACGATATGTCAACACCACCCGCTGGCATTGGGCCCTTTCCCTTAGGCTGGCGAGTCCTAGGACGAAGTGGAGGAGTAGGTTCCCTATGGCCAGACTCATCCTCAGGTATAAACTCAGTATCGGAATCAGGAGGAGTAGATGGAGTGTGGAGTATGGGCTTTCTAGACTTAGATAGTTTACCGGGTTTGACCGTCGCCGTCCTCTGCTTCTTCAGAGGAGGCGAAGACGGAGAAGCTTGGGTAGATTTAGCACGGCGCTTGGGCTTAGACGGATTCCTAGGGTTAGAAGGCTCTACAGTCATGGGGGAAGCCCCAGATGAAGTGATAGGGATCCTCGTCTTTGCCATGATCGTGGCACGACGAGAACAAGCAAGCGAAGCTACACAAACCCTAGAAGTGAAATCAAGCTAGATCAAACCCTAGAATAGGAATCGAGACCTAGGAGAGGGAGATATACCTAGGAGGAGGGGTCGACGGCGGCGGACGGCGGAGATGGCCGGAAAATTGGCCGGAGAGACGTCGGAAGTCGAAGGGTCTCGAGAGGGGTTTAGGGTTTTTGCGGGCTGGAGAAGAGATGAATACCGACTAAAACATAGTTTAGTCGGATAAAAAATGAGTTAAGTCGGTCTGGAAAGCGAAAAGACACGTTTGCCCTAACACACTTAGTCGGTCACAGTTCAAGCACTGACCGACTAGATTACGATCTAGTCGGTCGGTCAATGAGCTTCAACCGACTAAGTCGAAACAAAGGCAAGCAGGAATTTTTAGGGCTAGAGTTAGTCGGTCGCAGTATACTCACTGACCGACTAGTTTTCAATCTAGTCGGTCGGTAAGTGTACTGTGACCGACTAAGGAAAGAAAATGACAATAGTTAGATTAAAGCTTGATCTAGTCGGTCTGAGTTCACTAGCTGACCGACTAGATGAGCATCTAGTCGGTTGACTAATGAAATGAAACCGACTAGAAGAGTCCAAAAATTGATAAAAGAGTTCTCTTCACAAACCACTTGGATGAAACATCTTAACACTCTCATTAGTCATCTAAATTACCCCATAAAACGTCAAAATCTTAAATACGACATTCAAATACGAATTCGAGCAAAAATTCAAACAAATCACATAAAATCCCCAAAAATTCAATAATTCTAGCATGAACGAAATATCGTGAAATATAATAACATGCAAGATAATTGAATGAAATATGAATCCTATATCTCGGATTCACCCATAATCCTCAATTCTCGACGCAACCTCACAAAGGAGTCCTCCTTTAGGGGTTTCGTGAAAATATCGGCGATTTGCTTTTGGGTTTCAACGTACACTAATATGATGTCCTTTTTAGCAACATGATCATCTAAAAAGTGGTGTCGGACATCTATGTGTTTTGATCGGGAATGGTGCACCGGATTCTTTGAAAGACAAATAGCACTTTGGTTATCCACCGTGATAGGGCTAGTATCACAATGAATACAAAAATCCTTCAGTGTGTGTCTCATCCAAAGAACCTGGGCACAAGCGGCACCGACGGCAATATATTCCGCCTCGGTGGTTGAAAGTGATACGGAATTTTGCTTCTTGGAAAACCAAGAGACAAGAGAATTTCCTAGAAAATGGCAAGTGCCACTAGTACTTTTCCTGTCGGATTTGCATCCAGCATAATCGGCATCACTGTATGAGACTAATTCATACGTGCTAGATTTTGGATAAAGTAATCCAAAATCAAGTGTATAACTTAGATAACGGAAAATACGTTTTACCGCTACTAAGTGAGACTCCTTAGGTTGAGACTGATAACGAGCACATATGCATACGGCAAACATAATATCGGGCCTACTTGCGGTAAGATAAAGTAAACTAACTATCATACCTCGATATAAACGAATGTCTACATCCTTACCGCCCGTATCCTTGTCAAGATGCGTAGTCATGCTCATTGGAGTCTTTTTCCCTGAAGCACTCTCCATTCCAAATCGCTTAAGCAACTCCACCGTATACTTCGTTTGGTGGATGAAGATCGCATCGTCCATTTGGCGAATTTGGAGACCTAAGAAATATTTGAGTTCGCCCATGTGGCTCATCTCAAATTGTTCCTTCATAACATTAGAAAACTCTTCGCAAAGAGTGAAGTTAGTAGCACCGAAAATGATATCATCAACATAAATTTGAACTAATAAAATATTATTATTCGCATGCTTAACAAAAAGTGTAGAATCGGCTTCGCCCATTTTAAAATTCAAATCCAAAAGAAAATTCTTTAGGCGATCATACCAAGCTCGAGGAGCTTGTCTCAAACCATAAAGAGCTTTCTTTCGTTTAAAAACATGATTTGGAAATGTTTCATTTATGAAGCCCGGAGGTTGAGAAACGTAAACTTCCTCAACAACATCTCCGTTTAAAAATGCACTTTTAACATCCATTTGAAATAACTTAATATTTTTATGGCATGCATAAGACAATAATAGTCTAATTGATTCTAATCTAGCTACCGGAGCGAAGGATTCTTCGAAATCGATACCTTCCTCTTGGCGATAGCCTTGAGCAACTAACCGAGCTTTGTTCCGGACGACGACTTGATTTTCGTCGGTTTTGTTCTTGAAGATCCACTTTGTCCCTATGATGGTGTGGTTCTTCGATGGCAAAGGAACAAGCTCCCATACCTCATTCCTCTCGAATTGAATGAGTTCCTCCTCCATGGCAAGGATCCAAGCACTATCTTCGCACGCTTCAACTATATTCTTTGGCTCTATTGATGAGACAAAGGCACTATTGGCGAAGTGGTGGACTTGCGATCTCGTCTTGACACTATCATGAATATTGCCAATGACTTGCTCATGGGGATGATCGCGAACGGTATGAAGCCGCTTGGAAATACCTTGATCACTAGGCACATTCTCAACAACTTCATTAGTCGGGTTAGTATCAATAGAATCAATTGAATCAATAGACTTAGAATTTTCAAACGAATCACATAAAACATCCATAGAATCATTATCATTTGAAATTCTAGAAGTAGTAAAGTTCTCATTAAAAGAGACATGTAATGATTCCTCGATCGTAGAGGATCTTTTGTTGTATATCCGGTAGGCTTTGCTACGTGAGGAATACCCAACAAATATTCCCTCATCCGATCTCGGATCAAACTTGTCCAAATTATCATATGTGTTTTTAATAAAACATTTTGCGCCGAAAACACGAAAATGTTTAACTTGAGGCAATTTACCAAACAACAATTCATAGCAAGTTTGTTTGGTGCCGGGCCTCAAAAGTATTCTATTAAACACATAACAAGCGGTGTGTACCGCTTCCGCCCAAAATTGATAACCAAGTTGACTATCTTCAAGCATAGTACGAGCACACTCCACAAGCGTTCTATTCTTCCTCTCAACAACACCATTTTGAGGAGGTGCGCGAGGGAAAGAAAACGTGTGAGTAATTCCAAGATCATCACAAAAATTTGAGAAAGACTCATTCTCAAATTCACCCCCATGATCACTACGAATAGTGACAATGGTGGTTCCGATGAGATTTTGTACTTTCTTCACAAATATTGTGAAGTTTTCAAAAGCTTCATTTTTATTACATAAGAAAAATACCCATGTAAATCTAGAATAATCATCAACGATGACTAGTCCATATCTTGCATTTCCTAAGGAAGTAACTCTAGTTGGCCCAAATAAATTTAGATGTAATAGCTCTAGTGGCCGTTTAGTAGAAATGCTTTTCTTAGGTTTAAATGAAGATTTAGGAAGCTTGCCACGTTGACAAGAATCACAAAAACTTTTCTTTTCAAAAACGAGCTTCGGAAAACCTTTAATGGAATTTAATTTTGAAAGCTTATAAAGTGTTCCAAAGTTCACATGTCCAAATCGTCGATGCCATAAGTGTTGTTCATTTGTGTTGGCAACGAGACATTCTTCATATGACTTGGGAAGATCCAAAATATAAATATCTTTATGGCGTGTGCCGGAAAATAATAACTTATTATTATCATTTGAAATATGACATTATCCTTTCGCAAATCTAACTTTGTAACCTTTGTCACAAAGTTGGTTTATTGAAATAAGATTATGATTTAAACCATTAACTAGATAAACATCACTAATTAAGGGTTTAGAAGGGTCACCCACTTTACCAACACCGACGATGGTTCCGCTCTCGTTGCCTCCAAATACGACGCGGTTTCCATTTGCAATGGGAACTACTCCGGAGAGCAATTGAGCGTCACCTGTCATGTGTTTTGAACACCCGCTATCGAGTATCCAATTCCCTTTGGAGTTAAATTTAAATTTGTTGCTCCTTTTCTTTTTCTTTTCCTTGAGTACCTAAAGTTAGAAACTTTCATATCATGGTACCCAAGGTCATTGGGTCCTCAAAGGTTAGACCTTTGGAAGCCAAGTCCAATTGGACTTAGACTTCCCCACATAATTTCTACTATGCACAACATCCGAAAAATAAGCATTCATATACACTTGTTTTCATCCATGCTTGTGTCCTTTGGGCTCCAAATAGTGAAAATCTTGGGAGCCCTCATCCTATTGGGTGCATGCATACGACGTTGATTTCTACGTGATGCATGTTGTGGATAGGCATAAGGAACATGATGGAATGGTGCACGACGAGAATTATTCATATGATGAGGTGGGTGAACATATGCATGTGTGGGAACACGTGCGTGAGGGTGTCTCACATGGTGTGCACGTGCCCGAGAATGTGTTGCATAAAAATCATCATATGTGTAAGCCGGTGGAGAAGGACGTGTGTTCCTACGTGGCATGGTATTTGTGTACATATAAGCATGCCCCTTCTTTGGAGGTCCACCCAAAGTGGGTTTCTTTCCAAAAGAGGGTGTGGACGAGGTGGAAGCACAATTGGTAGATGAACTACCAATAGAGTGTTTGCTACCACTCGTAGAGTCACTGGAAGTTGGCCTAACAAAAGTAGTGGCCGCTTTGGATGCACATCCCATCGTATACCCCAAACCAATGTGGTGATTGGCCGGAAGTAAGTCACTTAGGATTTTATCCAAATGGTCCTTACCCTTATTGAATTTATTAATTCGGCCTAATGTGTTCTCATATTTCTCTTTGAGAGAACGCATAGAAGTATCCAAAGTGGATACTTGCGATGTGAGCACATAAACACGAGATTTAAGATTCTCGTTCTCAATACTCAAAGTCGATTTTTGAGAAGTTAAATCCGCTATCCTATGTTCTTCCGGATCATCAATGCTAACATGTTCAATTTTAGATTTGAGATTGACAATCTCATTTCTTAACTCTTCAACAACGGTGTCGTTGTTGGTGATGATAGTCTTAGGCGAGGTTTGAATGCTAGCTAGGTCATCTTTTACTTTAGTATATCTATTTACTAATTTAGTGTATTTAGACCATAAATGAGAGTTAGCATCCCTAAGATCATCCATAGTTACCTCATCGCCTTCGTCGTCGCTATCATCGGAGGAGGAAGATCCTTGATCATGCTCCTCTCTTGCCATGAAGCACATGTGCGCTTGCTCCACTTTCACATTGTCCGACTCTCCGCTTGAGGAATCCTCAGAGTCGGTGAATGTTGCTCCGACAAGTCCCTTTTTGTACCCCTTTTTGTACTTCTTCGACTTGTCGAACTTCGGCGCCTTCCACTTCTCCTTTTGCTTGTTTTGAGGACAATCCGCGTTGATGTGTCCTGGCTTATTGCATTTAAAGCACAAAGGTGGAGAGGCGTTAGTAGAAGTAAATTTAGATTTTTGTTTGAAGTTACCCTTTCGGAAGAAGCGATTGAACTTCTTTGCCAAGAGTGCAATGGATTCCATGTCCATTTCTTCTTCCGAGTCCTCATCATCGGTAGAGGTGGATGAAGCCGCCTTGAATGCAATCGCCTTTTTCTTAGGCACGTCTTGGTTCAAATAGGACTTCATCTTTTCTTGTAACTTCACCTTGCTATCTTTGCGTACCTCGTATGACATCAAAGTACCCATCAATTGAACTACGGTATACTTATTCATGTCATTACCTTCCTCGATGGCGAAGGTACGTTTCTCCCAAGAAGAAGGAAGTCCTTCGATAAGCTTTGAGCACTTCTCCTTTTGAGTGTAGGACTTGCCGAGGGCCACTAACTCGTTTATTATGTCAACGAAGCGAGCGTAATATTCCTTCATCTTCTCGCCCTGTTGCATATGAAACATTTCGTAATCTTTGTTTACGACTACAAGTTTAGAGTCTCTTACCCTACTCGTCCCTTCATGAAGAATGAGGAGGGAGTTCCAAATTTGATATGCACTCTTACATGTGCATATCTTATTGAAGTCCTCGGGCTCCAATGCGCATTGCAAGGCGTTCATTGCCTTGGCATTGCTTACCTCCGCGGTGACCTCCGCGGTAGTCCATTTCTCAAAGTCTTCTTCTTCGGGCTCGATGTATTCCTTCATTGTGGTCCTCCATAAGGATGCACTCCGGAGGAAGGTTTCCATCCGGCATTTCTAGTACCCGTAGTTGGTACCATTGAAGAATGGAGGCCTTGTAGAGGAATGTCCTTCCATCACCGAAGATGCTCCTTCACGGTTCCTGAAGGTGTCATAGTTGGAAGGTGGACGCACGGTCTTGTTGTCGTTGGCAGACATAGCTAAGTATCTGGCTCTGATACCAAATGTAATGCCCTACAAGCTACTGCACAAGTACTAGAGGGGGGGTGAATAGTACTTTAAAAATAACAAGGAGTATAATTCCAAATTATAGTGCAAACAACTACCAAATCAATTTGCGGAAGCTTAAATTGAATGACGACAACAAAATTACAATGCTAACAAAAGATGTTAATGGGTTCGGATCCACCCAAGTCTCCCCGACTTGTTCCCGGTGATCCTACGTCCCAACCACCCGGATCCCCTCCAGATACTTAGGTTAGAAACCCTAACCCAAGATTTCCACTATGAATATCTTGTGAAAAACCTTCACAAGATCAAATCATACATGCAACGGTAATAGTGAATCCCACAACCCGGGATCACAACCTTCTCTCACAACCGAGAGAATCAACAAGCAATATAAACAAGTTTATAATGAAATAAACAATCTTACCACAAAATCCTATACCTTGAGTTTTTCTTACCCAATAGGTGAAAGGAAGGATTTGAGGAAGATGAAGTCACCAAGACCTAGCACCAAGGAAATGACCAGCAATAGGTGCCTAGGAGAGATTTGGAGACTTGATTCAAGCTAGAGCTTGAAGGGCTCACCAAGAACAAGCTTCTCTCAAGATGGATTCTAGATCTAGAATGTGAGAGAATGGATTTCTTGTGAGGAAGAGAGCTTTAGAAATGAGTGAGAATGGCTATCTCTTTCTATCTCAATGAATCTCTTAATGGCAGCTCTAACCTAGAGAGAAATGACCTAGGTTCGTATTTATAGGGTCCCATAAAAACAAGTTAGGTCAATTTCCAACGGATAGAAATCTGAGGCAACTAGTCGGTCAAAGAACAACCACTGACCGACTAAGAGAGGAACTGAGAAGAGATAGAAATTCAGACCTAGAAATCTAGTCGGTCCAAGAAGACATTCTGACTGACTAGTTTCACAACTAGTCGGTCAGTCAGTGAACGTAGACCGACTAAGAGGCAAAATGAAATAGTCTGAATACAAATTGATTTAGTCGGTCCAAGAACAAAAGTTGACCGACTAGATTGTCAACTAGTTGGTCACCAAACGTTCTTAGACCGACTAACGATAAACAGTAGCTTAGGAGAAATTTAGTATGAACAGTAAGTCACAACTAGTCGGTCAAAGAAGCATCACTGACCGACTAGTTCACAAACTAGTCGGTCGGTGAGTCAACGTAGACCGACTAACTGTAAACAGTACTGAACAAGAAATTAAGGAAGCAAACTAGTCGGTCCAAGAAGCTCTGCTGACCGACTAGATCACCATCTAGTCGGTTAGTACTTCTTCTTGTACCAACTAACATGCACAAACAAGTCCGAATCGAAGCGCGACGCTTCGAGGAAGTTAGAATGAACTTGTACTAAGATCCTAGAGCTACGATATGAGCGTTATGAAGATAGAATCGTAAGATATACTCAAGGCTTAACATTCTATAGATCAAAGCTTAAAAGACTATAAATAAAACCTTAAAGAATGGTCTTTGAGAGCTTCGATTAATTCTTCATGACTTCCAAAACGGCGCAAGAGCTTCAACGAAGCTTTAGGCATGAAAACGAGCTTTGAGAAGTCTGGAGATGTCGCTTTGATTGTTCTCGTGAATTTGGCGACGATCTCCAATACTGTGCTCACAAATTGTTAGTTCATGGATTATTTATGTTTGCTCATCATCAAAACAAAATCCGGGGAGTCCAATATTCAACATAATGTATTCAGATTTTTGGGTCATTCCTTCAGGCTGCAATATGTGTTAATGTGTTTGTTAATTTTGGTTTATTGACTCAGATTTTTTGAAGCTAATTAACATTATTCATTTTGTGTATATATTGTTGTTAATTTTGGAAAATGGATTTATAATTTTGGGTCATTGCTGCAGGTTGCTTTTTATGTTTATGTGGATGTTAAGTTTGGGTAATGTATTCAGATTTTTGGGTCATTCCTCCAGGCTGCAATATGTGTTAATGTGTTTGTTAATTTTGGTTCATTGACTCAGATTTTTTGAAGCTAATCAACATTATTCATTTTGTGTATATATTGTTGTTAATTTTGGAAAATGGATTTATAATTTTGGGTCATTGCTCCAGGTTGCTTTTTATGTTTATGTGGATGTTAAGTTTGGGTAATGTATTCAGATTTTTGGGTCATTCCTCCAGGCTGCAATATGTGTTAATGTGTTTGTTAATTTTGGTTCATTGACTCAGATTTTTTTGAAGCTAATCAACATTATTCATTTTGTGTATATATTGTTGTTAATTTTGGAAAATGGATTTATAATTTTGGGTTATTGCTCCAGGTTGGTTTTTATGTTTATGTGGATGTTAAGTTTGGGTAATGTATTCAGATTTTTGGGTCATTCCTCCAGGCTGCAATATGTGTTAATGTGTTTGTTAATTTTGGTTCATTGACTCAGATTTTTGGGGCTTTTCTCCATTATTCATTTTGTGTATATATTGTTGTTAATTTTGGAAAATGGATTTATAATTTTGGGTCATTGCTCCAGGTAGGTTTTTATGTTTATGTGGATGTTAAGTTTGGGTAATGTATTCAGATTTTTGGGTCATTCCTCCAGGCTGTAATATGTGTTAATGTGTTTGTTAATTTTGGTTCATTGACTCAGATTTTTTGAAGCTAATCAACATTATTCATTTTGTGTATATATTGTTGTTAATTTTGGAAAATGGATTTATAATTTTGGGTCATTGCTCCAGGTTGCTTTTTATGTTTATGTGGATGTTAAGTTTGGGTAATGTATTCAGATTTTTGGGTCATTCCTCCAGGCTGCAATATGTGTTAATGTGTTTGTTAATTTTGGTTCATTGACTCAGATTTTTTGACGCTAATCAACATTATTCATTTTGTGTATATATTGTTGTTAATTTTGGAAAATGGATTTATAATTTTGGATCATTGCTCCAGGTTGCTTTTTATGTTTATGTGGATGTTAAGTTTGGGTAATGTATTCAGATTTTTGGGTCATTCCTCCAGGCTGCAATATGTGTTAATGTGTTTGTTAATTTTGGTTCATTGACTCAGATTTTTTGAAGCTAATCAACATTATTCATTGTGTGTATATATTGTTGTTAATTTTGGAAAATGGATTTATAATTTTGGGTCATTGCTCCAGGTTGCTTTTTATGTTTATGTGGATGTTAAGTTTGGGTAATGTATTCAGATTTTTGGGTCATTCCTCCAGGCTGCAATATGTGTTAATGTGTTTGTTAATTTTGGTTCATTGACTCAGATTTTTTGAAGCTAATCAACATTATTCATTTTGTGTATATATTGTTGTTAATTTTGGAAAATGGATTTATAATTTTGGGTCATTGCTCCAGGTTGGTTTTTTATGTTTATGTGGATGTTAAGTTTGGGTAATGTATTCAGATTTTTGGGTCATTCCTCCAAGCTGCAATATGTGTTAATGTGTTTGTTAATTTTGGTTCATTGACTCAGATTTTTTGAAGCTAATCAACAGAAGAAACCACAATGGAACAGGCCCTTAGTGTTTTGTGATTTGTATTAGAGTTTTGGGGTGTTATGGCTACTTGTTTGATTTTTTTATGTTGTTTTCTTTTTGGGATCAGTGTATCAGATTTTATGGTGCATTTTATGGGGTGACACTGCAGGAGCAACGACAAAGCAACCGTGTGTGAGACTATGAATACACATTATGTCTGAGGGCTATTGATTTGGATATGCACAATTTTATCTGAACTGTGTAACTCATATGTATTATGTTATGTATATAATTAACATTAAATATATGTGTTATTAAATTAAGGGTGACATGGATACACAAGGAGACCATACGGCCTGTGAGTTATGTACCGCTGCAGCGGCCGCAATATCGTTTGTCATAGTCGCTTTACAACTCCACGCAAATGCTAGGGCTGCACCTATACCAAGAGAGCCCTCTGCTATGCGGGATCTGCATAGAAAATCCCACATGCGGAGAATTCTGTGGGGGTCTGAAAGTAGCTGTTTGGACTACTTACGGATGCGAAGACATGCTTTCGTGAATCTTGCAGCATTAATGCGTCAGCAAGATCTTCTCAAGGACACTATACAGGTATCCATCGAGGAGCAGTTGGCCATGTTCCTGCATATTGTAGGTCACAAGTCCAAGAATAGGGTAATGCAAGTGGATTTTATTAGGGGAGGGGGGACAGTGAGCGGGTATTTTAACAAAGTAATGGGGGCAGTGTGTGCAATTCGGGATATATACCTGAAGCAAGTTGCTAATGAGACGCCACCAGAGATAGTCAATAACCCCAATTGGTTCCCATTTTTCAAGGTATGTGGGCTTACCTGTATATGTCTAAGTCTAATAAGTATCGTCGTGATGATTGAAAATTGGGCTCATTGATTACGTTGTAGGACTGCATTGGTCTCATTGATGGGACTCACATAGATGCCATGCTCCCAGCCAGTCTCGTATCCCGCTTTAGAGGTCGTAAAGGGGTTACACAGAATGTGCTCGCAGCTGTTACTCCAAATAAAAGATTCACATACGTACTGGCCGGGTGGGAAGGATCCGCAAAAGATTTTACGGTCCTGAAAGATGCTTTGTCTAAACCACCCCCCGGGGCTGCGAGTGTATGAAGGTAATCGGCATAAATGTACATTGACATACGAAATACTTCTATCAAAGATCGTTGGCTCATTAATTGGGTTATGTTTTCGACTGCAGGTAAATATTACCTGTGCGATGCTGGGTATACAACAATGCCAGGGTTCATATCTCCATACCGGGGAGTTAGATACCATTTGAAGGACCATACTGATCGGGTTCCTAGAAACTGAAGAGAGCTATTCAACCTACGCCATTCTACCTTACAATCAAAGATCGAGTCGACATTTGGTATCCTAAAGAACAAGTTTAAAATAATGACAGCCAAGCCTCACTACGCATTCAAACGTCAGGTCGAAATCGTACTTGCTTGCAGTGTTTTGCATAATTGCATCCAAATAGAAGATCCCCATGACCCCCATCTAACTGAAGATGGAGATGGGGTTGAGGAGGCTGTAGATGGTATCGATGAGCTTGATGATGATGTTATGGATCTGTCCCAACAGTTGCCCGTTCGAGAACAAACCGAACAACATGATCAATGGAAAATGCGTAGGGAGCAGATTGCTTGGGATATGTGGGTGGACTTCTGTAACAAAAATAATAACGGAAACACTATAGAGCATGGGCTATGAGGGGGTCGGCGTATATTATTGCCTCCTATGACTGAACATTTTATTTCTTTTATCAGACAATTGCATTAGTGTTGCTTTGTTGAGTTTTCCAAAAAATTCCATGCATTTGCGTACCCACTATTTTCTTTACACTTATGCAATTTTATATTCGAATGCAGTATAGGTCCTGTTATATGTAGGCTGGATGGTTATATTGTTTACAACATTGCATTTTCAATTTAATTTGATAATGTTGTAGGGATGGAAGCCTCGTCAAATGCTGGTCAGGGGGGTAACCTAAACTGTCCTGGGCGTGATCCCATGCTCCCCAGCTATGATACTGTATATGGGACACAATGGGTAGATGCTGACAGAATGGTTGACCCAATTGTCAACCGACCAATTCCCAAGAGGATGCAAACGATGCCCTATCACATGCATGGCTTCCAATCAGGTGAGCTTGTGTACCCATAAGGTGGGCATGGAATGGGATATCCACAATATCCAAATTTCAACATGCCTATGCAAATGCCAATGCAGATGCCATCGCCACCTGGAATGGGGTATATGAATATGCTGCAAGGGGGAGAGCAAGCCTCGTACAGAAGCCCAGCTTCCCCACCTGCATTCGCTATGCCTACGCCACCTAGTGGCAATGAACAAACCCCCGACAGTGACGCTTCTAGGAAGTCGAGCCGACGTAGCGAAGATGCAGATGGGTCTGTTTCAAGCCCCCGAAAGAAGTCGAAGCAGCCAGCATCGTCAACACAACAAAACAAACTTTGGACGAATGCTTATGATGAAACCCTCATTCCATTCCTTGCGGAGCTTGCACGGCGGGGTATAAAGCTGATAAGTCTTTCAAAAATACAGCCTTCACTGCCGCCGCAGTGGAAATAAATAACACCCATGGGACTTCCTTCTCAAGTGTTAATGTGAAGAATCACATGAAATCGTTGAGGAGACGTCTCAAAGACGTTCAGGAGTGCATGGTCCTAAGCGGAGCCGGATGGGATGTGGAGAATAATGTCATTACGCTTGATCCCGAAACGTATGATACATGGGCGGCGGTAATTACTTCTACCTTTTACATATGCTATGTGATACTACATTAAATATAGCTTTGCATGCTCGTTATCATATTTGATATTGTAATTGTTCAGGCTAACCATCGGTTGCGGGCTTACGTGAACCATCCACTGCCATGGTATGACGATCTTGTTACCATCATTGGTGATGATTCTACGAAGGGGGATTTAGCACAGGGTGTTTTTGAAAGGTTTGGTGGAGAGTTTCATGAAGGCGGAGGTGAGGGAGAGCCCGTAAGTCACGAGCCAATTCATATAGATTCACCACCACACAATGTCACGAAAGAAATTCCCACCCAAGCTAGCACCGGGCCTGCTAATCAGGGAGGGCCAAGTCATTCAAACCCACATGCGATGGGTAAAAAGAAACCCCGCAGACGGGGCATGGTTCAAGATCCCGACATCATGCGGGAAATATCAGAAAACATGAAAGAGGTCGCGGAAGCTATAAGGTCCGCACACGCACATTGGACCAAACCGCTTGCCAAGCATGTCTACGAGTTTACCGAGTATACCCCGGGTATATTGTTAAAGGTCTTCAGGGCCCTGCGCAACGATGAGATGGAGGCACACAGCTTTTTGGCCTTGCCTCATGAGGCGCGTAAAATGATGATAGAAGAGATAGTTGCGGGGTTTGATTTGGACTAGGAGGCTAGCTGGCTGGGATGGGAAGATGTTTGAGCGGGGACGATGTTATGGTGGGGGAGATTTGGACGGGGGGTTGGAAAAGGATTCAACATGTGTTTACGGGGGTTTTGGTGGATGGCTTAGTGTAATTGTTTTTGGTGCATTGCTACTTGTGTGAGTATGTGTTGATGGGGGGTTTTGGGTTATGGGTCAATGTAGCATTTTGTGTTGCATGTATCCATGCTGACGTTTGTTTATGAGGGATGTTAAATAGCTTTTTTGGGCTTTTCTCCAGGTATAAATATGTGTTATTTGGTTGTTGGTTTTTGGTTATTGGCATCAAGATTTTGAGGCATTGCTCCAGGCTGCACAATGTGTGAATGGGTTGTTAAATTTGGAGCATGGCATCTGAATTTTGTTGCATTTCTCCAGTTTATTCACCTTTGTTTGCCATGTTAAATTTTGGATCATGGCATATGATTTTTGTGGCTTTGCTGGAGGCTGCTGCATGTGTGACTGGGTTGTTAAATTTGGATCATGGCTTCTGATTTTTGAGGCATTTCTCCATTTTATTCTCCTTCGTTTGCCATGTTTTTTTTGGATCATGGCATATGATATTTGTGGCATTGCTGCAGGCTGCACACTGTGTGACAGGGTTGTTAAATTTGGAGCATGGCATCTGATTTTGTGGCATTTCTCCATTTTATTCTCCTTTGTTTTCCATGCTAAATTTTGGATCAATGCATCTGATTTTTGTGGCATTGCTGCAGGCTGCCTAATGTGTGACTGGGTTGTTAAATTTGGAGCATGGCATCTGAATTTTGTTGCATTTCTCCAGTTTATTCTCCTTTGTTTGCCATGTTAAATTTTGGATCATGGCATATGATTTTTGTGGCTTTGCTGCAGGCTGCTGCATGTGTGACTGGGTTGTTAAATTTGGATCATGGCATTTGAAATTTTGTGGCATTTCTCCATTTTATTCTCCTTTGTTTTCCATGCTAAATTTTGGATCAATGCATCTGATTTTTGTGGCATTGCTGCAGGCTGCACAATGTGTGACTGGGTTGTTAAATTTGGAGCATGGCATCTGAATT
The DNA here is from genome assembly GCA_030789695.1 of Scilla litardierei. NCBI lineage: Eukaryota > Viridiplantae > Streptophyta > Magnoliopsida > Asparagales > Asparagaceae > Scilla > Scilla litardierei. The sequence continues at coordinate 267,844,684 of CM061141.1, read as the reverse complement.
TTGTTGCATTTCTCCAGTTTATTCTCCTTTGTTTGCCATGTTAAATTTTGGATCATGGCATATGATTTTTGTGGCTTTGCTGCAGGCTGCTGCATGTGTGACTGAGTTGTTAAATTTGGATCATGGCATCTGAAATTTTGTGGCATTTCTCCATTTTATTCTCCTTTGTTTTCCATGCTAAATTTTGGATCAATGCATCTGATTTTTGTGGCATTGCTACAGGCTGCACAATGTGTGACTGGGTTGTTAAATTTGGGGCATGGCATCTGAATTTTGTTGCATTTCTCCAGTTTATTCTCCTTTGTTTGCCATGTTAAATTTTGGATCATGGCATATGATTTTTGTGGCTTTGCTGCAGGCTGCTGCATGTGTGACTGGGTTGTTAAATTTGGATCATGGCATCTGAAATTTTGTGGCATTTCTCCATTTTATTCTCCTTTGTTTTCCATGCTAAATTTTGGATCAATGCATCTGATTTTTGTGGCATTGCTGCAGGCTGCACAATGTGTGACTGGGTTGTTAAATTTAGAGCATGGCATCTGAATTTTGTTCCATTTCTCCAGTTTATTCTCCTTTGTTTGCCATGTTAAATTTTGGATCATGGCAAATGATTTTTGTGGCTTTGCTGCAGGCTGCTGCATGTGTGACTGGGTTGTTAAATTTGGATCATGGCATCTGAAATTTTGTGGCATTTCTCCATTTTATTCTCCTTTGTTTTCCATGCTAAATTTTGGATCAATGCATCTGATTTTTGTGGCATTGCTGCAGGCTGCACAATGTGTGACTGGGTTGTTAAATTTGGAGCATGGCATCTGAATTTTGTTGCATTTCTTCTGTTTATTCTCCTTTGTTTGCCATGTTAAATTTTGGATCATGGCATATGATTTTTGTGGCTTTGCTGCAGGCTGCTGCATGTGTGACTGGGTTGTTAAATTTGGATCATGGCATCTGAAATTTTGTTGCATTTCTCCATTTTATTCTCCTTTGTTTTCCATGCTAAATTTTGGATCAATGCATCTGATTTTTGTGGCATTGCTGCAGGCTGCACAATGTGTGAATGGGTTGTTAAATTTGGAACATGGCATCTGATTTTTGTTGCATTTCTCCAGCCTGCTGTTACTTTGTTTGACATGTTAAATTTGGCTCATGGAATCTGATTTTTGTGGCATTGCTCCAGGCTGCAGTTGATATGTATGGGTGGTTAATTTTGTATCTTTTAATCGTAATGTTGTGGCATTGCTCCAGTCATTGCTCTAGGCTGCAGATTGGTTGGCAAGGCTCCTTGTTATGGATTACCTATAGCCCAATGATGAAGATGCTTATTTGATCCCTATGTCCCTCGGTTATGCATATATAGTTGGTATTAGGCTGGATGGTTCCATTACTCCCCAATGATGTATATTAGTGAGATACATTGAAAATCAAATGAAATGATACGGACGGTATGCATCGGTATATAAGATGAGCGGATGTTAACTGAGGGGGTGATATGTGATGGAGCAACTTCCTATTACCAACTATTTATCATGATATAATTAATTTCTATCTGAGGGCTTATGTATGTTTTGCATACATCCAGCAATCTGGAGCAATGCCACAAAAATCTGATACCATGATCCAAAATTAACAACCCATACACACATACTGCAACCTAGAGCTATGACCCAAAACCAACTTCTGCCCGATGATGATGAACAATAAATGCGAAAATTGACCCTCGGAAAAGAGAATATAGGGGTATTTGGCTGGAAGGTTCATTTATAATGAGCAACCGTCATATACCTTCTGCTGTTCATGCTACATAACATGTTTACCTGAGGGCACAAGTCAAATATTTTTTATTTGACTTGGGTATGGACCAAGTTGGTATGGTGCAATTTCCTTGTGGGGATTGTTTGGTTTTCGCAAATGTTAAATTTTTTTCATTTTATTTCTGGGTTTTTATGGATTTATACGTTTATTCTTTGGTTTCTTCATTTCTATGTTTCAATTTGAGGTGTCGCTTTTTGATGCACTTCTCTATGTATCCTTGATGCTTAAATTTTTTTTCATTATTTATTTGTATATATGTTGCATGCCTCCGTTGTCAATCTTTATTTCTTGCAAGGTACAAATGAGCACCGGTTCCAGCCAGTCTGTTATTTCCAGACCCAGACTTCCTACAGGGTCGCTGTTGGATCCAGATGATGATGACAGCAGGTTTTGCCATTGTCGGATACGGGTTCCCAGGCGGACATCATGGACCACAAATAATCCTGGCCGTCGCTTTTGGAGCTGTCCTGTGCGAGGGAATAATAAATGCAACTACTACGAATGGAAGGATCCGCCTCACTCAGAGTGGTCCACTTATGTGATACTACAGTTGCTTGATGAGCTTGCAAGAAGCCCGACCCATGCATCCTCTTCCACATCGGTTTCTGATAGGCGGCTTTTGGAGATTGAGGGGCGGTTGGCTAGGAAAATGGACACCATTCTCTCCGAATACAATTGAATCAAGTTGGTTTTGTATGCGATCTTAGGCTTTCTGCTTTTTTTGTTTATGTTGTTTATTATTGCCCTTAAAATGTAAACATTTATTTCTGTATGTTGGGCTAGTCAGATGAGACTTGTAATATGTATATTATAAGTATTTTGTAAATATTGGCTATTTTGGAATGTGATTTTGGTTTGTTCTAGCTGATATGAGCTTATCGGTGAGAATTTAAAAATTCACACCATGTTTTTCTGCCAGTTCAATAAATTGTTTTTTTTCTGTTGGTTGCGTTGCTTGTCGTTCTTCCGTTTCTAATTATTCGGCCTTATTCATTTAAATATTCCTTTGTTAAATTCGGTTTTTTTAAATTTATTTACGTAAATTGTACTTAAATATTTTATTTAATATTAATTTATTTCATATTTACTAGTTATTTAATTATTAATTATTTAACATTTGGGTATTCACAAGTAATGTGCCCAAATTCTGTTTGGGGGTAATCTCACCTCAAATAACCATAACCAACTTTCTCACTTTCCTCAACCAACTTTCCCAATACCCATATAACCAAAGAAACACACTACTTTACTATGGGCCCCACATACAAAACTCCTCTCCACTTTCCAACCCAAAGCAACCAAAAGAAACCAAAAGAAACACACTACTCCTCTTCTCTCTCTTCACTCATTTCTCCTAGGATTTACTATTACCAACAGTAAATCCTCCATCAAAAGAAACCCAATGGAACATGCCCTTACAAGGTGAGGGAAATAACATCACTGGATGCCGTATGAAGTTCTAATAAAGGATTTCAAATGTTCTTCCTTTTTAGTCCTTTTTAGTATCAGACAAGAGAGCACATCACTAGAGAAGTTGAAACAGTCCAACCGTCTAAAATTTTGGTATGCAATAAATAGCTTTACTATTATGGATTAACGTGTATCGTATGCCAGGGGTTTCCTTAGTTGTAGCTGATCTGGCGACGTATCACTGGGTGGAGTAAAAGGAAGCACATGGATTGTACTTTACTTTTGCTGCATCCATTGAGATACCATGATATGTTATGACTCACCAATCATGTATGGAGATAAAAAAAATAAATACACACATTTTTCACTAAAAAATAATTATACAGAGGTAAACAAACTTAAAAAAAATGCTCTAGATCTCTTTCTCATGAGAAGCTTACAAATCTCTGTGGGTGGGTGGGTGGGGAGAAACTCCACCTCTCTCTATCTAAAGAAGCTCCATTTCTATTTGGAAACGTCTTCCTATCTCACTGGAGAAAATCCCTTCTATCTTCTCTATGTCTTCTATTATTTACTTCAATCCTTTTTATATGAATGTCCAGTTTGTTCTAATTGAGTCCTCATTTGATTGGATTTGTTCAACTTTATGGGCTGCAAATGAGGTTGCCCACACAGGCTACTGGATTCCAACTATCCTTATCTTGGTTATTGCATCACCCTAAGATTAGTTTTGATGATAAGCAAACAATTTAGATTGCTAATGATGTTTTTGTTAGATGATCTGTGTGTGTAGGTAATCAAGTCAACATAGTCAACCAATCTAGTCAAGCTTACTAAGAATTATGCATTGGAGGCAAAGCTTGAAGAATTAGAAGATTCAAGGAATTTGGGGCTCAATTTAAAGTTTGGGAGCTTAAATATAGTGCAAGACTTCAAGACAAGTTGAAGAAGCTAAAGTGATGTACTAATACTCCATAAACTACTGTGAGTGGTGTTGAGTATTGATTCCCCAGATTTGGGTTTGATGATGAGCAAACATAAATATCGTGTACTAACTACTTGTGAGTGCAGTCATGGAGATCGTCGCCAAAAGAATACGTTCATCTCAAGCGACGTCTCAAGACTTCTCAATACGCGTGATCGTGTGCCTGAAGCTTATTGAAGTCAAGAATGAAGATTGAAGCTTATGAAGACGGATCGTCAAGGTTTATTTATAGTTTTCTAGCTTCTTTACTTAGAATGTTAAGCCTTGAGTAGAACTTACATTATAATCTTCATTTCGCTCATATCTTAGAGCTAGGATTATCTTAGAAGCCCATAGGAACTTTCCCGAAGCTTCGCGCTTCTTCCCTCGGCTTCCGGTGCTTCTTAGTTGGTTCAAGTAGGAGAACCAACCGACTAGATGACGATCTAGTCGGTCGACAATCCTTCATGAACCGACTAGATGCCCTTACTCAATATTGGCTATCTACTGTTTACGGTTAGTCGGTCCAAGAAGGCTCACCGACCGACTAGATGACGATCTAGTCGGTTAGGAATCCTTCTCAGACCGACTAGTTTTCATCTCCCAATTTCAGCCTGAGCCACTGTTCACACTTAGTCGGTCAAAGCACATCTGTCGACCGACTAGTTGAGAAACTAGTCGGTTAGACATTGTTCGTAGACCAACTAGTTAAAATTGTTTCCAGCCTTTGAGTTTCATCTCTTAGTCGGTCAAAGAACACTGACCGACCGACTAGTTGTCCAACTAGTCGGTCGGCAAGTCTTCGTAGACCGACTAGTTCATATTGACCGTGAACTTTTCTATCTTAGCTGTCATCTCGTTAGTCGGTCCATGCTCATTGACCGACTGACTAGATTGTGATCTAGTCGTTCGGGCATCCTTCTTTGACCGACTAACCAGTTTCAGAAAAGAGCCGTTGGGATCTTCTTGAACTCGTTTTTCCTTGCCCCTATAAATAGAATCCTGATTCATTTCTTGAAGGGGTTAAGCAATATATTAGAGATATTTTCAGATCAAAAGAGAAGAGCAATCAACTCTATTTCCAAGCTCTCTCTTCTCACAAGAATCTCTCCCTCAAGTTCTTGAGCCCTAAATCCTCAAGAGAGATTCTCTCCATTGTGAGCCATTCAAGCTAGAAGCTTGATTCTAGGTCACCATCTCCACCCTAGGCTTCCATTGCTGGTCATCTTCTTGAAGCTAGGGTTTGGTGTCATCTTCCTCCATCAAAATCCCCCTTGCCCTAATTTGGTAAGAATACTCAAGACATAGGTATTTTGTTGGTAAGCATTTCATTTCATTTACATTCGTTATTTGAATTATATACTCTCGGTTATGAGAGTTTGCGTGATCCCGGGTTGTGGGATTCACGGACATCGTTTGTAGTTAGTTTGCACTTGCGAGGTTTTCGCAAGTGGGCATATTGGATATTTTGAGTTAGGGTTTCTAACTCAAGTATCCGGAGGGGATCCGGGTGGTTGGGACGTAGGATCACCGGGAACAAGTCGGGGAGACTTGGGTGGATCCGAACCCATTAAACCATTTGTTTGCGTTTGCATTTATTCTTGTTGATCGTTGTTATTCCGCATTGTTGTTTGTTAATTGCACGATAATTAGGAATAACTCTCCCTATTATTTAAAAGTACTATTCACCCCCTCTAGTACGTGTGCAGTGGCCCGACAGGTGCACTACAATTGGTATCAAAGCCAAGTTCAAAGCTACACATAGCCAAAGTTGAGAGCTATGACGAACAACGATTACAACGTCTTCAAGAACCGCGATGGAGCTTCTTCAGTTATGTAAGGACTATCCTCCGTCAGGCCTCCACACTTCAACGGTACCAACTACGGGTACTGGAAATGCCAGATGCAAATTTTCCTTCGGAGCGCTTCACTATGGAGAGCCACCATGACGGAGTATATCGAGCCTTCCGAAGAAGATTTCGCGAAGTGGACTCCCACGGAGGTCGCCGCGGAAGTAGCCAATGCCAAGGCAATGAATGCCTTGAATTGTGCGTTGGAGCCCGAGGACTTCAACACGATATGCACATGTATGAGTGCATATCAAATATGGAACCAACTCCTCATTTTGCACGAAGGATCGAGTACGGTAAAAGACTCTAAACTCGTCGTTGCTAACAAAGAATTTGAGTTGTTTCATATGGAGCAGGGTGAAACCATGAAGGAGTACTATGCTCGCTTCGTGGATATATCCAACGATTTGGAATCTCTTGGGAAAACCTACACCCAAAAGGAGAAATGCTCAAAGATTATCGACGGTCTTCCATCATGTTGGGAAAAGCGTACCTTCGCCATCGAGGAAGGTAATGACATGAATAAATATACCGTCGTACAACTAATGGGTACCTTGTTGTCTTATGAGGTACGCAAGGATAGTAAGATCCAGATGAGGGAAAAGATGAAGGCGTACTTGAAGCAAGACGAGCCAAAGAAAAAGGCGATTGCATTCAAGGCCGCTCCATCTACCGATGATGAAGAATCGGAAGACGAATTGGACATGGAATCCATTGCCCGTATGGCAAGGAAGTTCGATCGATTCTTCCAAGAAGGTAAATTTTTGAGTAAATCTAAAGTTATTTCGACTAATGCTTCTACTCCCGTGTGTTATAAATGCAACAAGCCAGGACACATCAAACCGGATTGTCCTCTCTACAACCACAAGGAGAAGGGGAAGGCATCTAATTACGACAAGTTGAGAAAGCACAAGAAATGGCTTGTTGGCACATTCACCGACTCCGAAGAGGATTCCTCAAGTGGAGAGTCGGATGATGGAAGAATGGAGAAAGCAAAAATTTGCTTCATGGCTAATGATGAGGCAAAAGGTCAAAAGTCCTCCTTCGATGAAAGCGAGGATGAAAGCGAGGATGGTAGCGAGGATGAAGGCGGAGAACCTACTATAGAAGAAATGAGGTTAGCTAACCAAGAAATTTGGTCTAAATTTACTAAATTAGTAGATAGATATAATAAGACCAAAGATGAACTTGTTAGCCTCAAAACCTCTCCTAAGTCTATCATCACCAACAATGACACCATTGTTGAGACACTCGCCAATGAGAAAGCAAGTTTGCTTACTCATAATGGCTTGTTGAGAAATGAGGTGAAGAACCTCAAATCTCAACTTGAGCATGTTCATTTTGAGAAATCGGATGAACACAAGATGTCGGATTTGACTTCTCAAAACTCAACCTTGAGTATTGAGAATAAGAATCTCAAATCTCGTGTTTATGCACTCACATCGCAAGTATCCACTTTGGATTCTTCGATGCATTCTCTCAAAAAGAAGTATGAGTGCACGTTAGGCCGTATCAATGATTTCAATAAAGGTAAGGGCCATTTGGATAATATCCTAAATGACTTACTTCCGGCCAAACACCACATTGGCTTGGGGTATAAGATGAGAGACTCATCCAAATCGTCTACAACCTTTGTTAGGCCTACTTCCGACGCCTCAACAAGTGGGAGCAAACACCCCATTGGTAGTTCTCCTACCAATAGTGCTTCCACTTCGTACACACCCCCGATTGGAAAGAAACCCACTTTGGGTGGACCTCCAAAGAGGGGTCATGCATTTTTGTACTCACATGCTATGCCACGTAGGAACACACATCCTACTCCATCGGTTCATATTAATGATGATTTTTATGCTCCGCACCCATGAGCACGTGCAAACACTCATATGAGACACCCACATGCACGTAATCATGCTCATGCACATCCTAATGCTTATGTTCAAACATCTCATCCACATGTGCATGCCTACTCTCATAATCATCCTCATACATACACACATCATCATACGATTGCTAGATCCCATGCTCCTAGGCCACATGCACCACATAGAAATCAAACTTTTGTGCATGCAACCACTAGGAAGAGGATTCCCAAAATGTACACTATTTGGGGTCCCAAGAACACTAGCGATGATGCTATGAATGTTTATGTGAAATCATATATTAATGATGTTATTTTGAATAATGATTATGTTGGGAAGTCAAGTTCCTCTTGGACTTGGTTTCCGAAGGGTTAGTTCCTTTAACCCTTCAATGTTTGGTACCATGAGTTTATGATCATGTTATGGGTACCAAGGCATGTGTTTATAAAATTGATTTTGATTATATTAATTTATGGGTTACAATATTTTTTATTTCGTATTTCAAATTTGTTGTCTAACCCATTGGATCCAAAAGGATTTTTGGATACCAAAATGAAGTTTTCTAGGTTCAATCCGCTTTGGGATACCAACCCTACCAACTCCTCGATTTGCAAAGACTTTCATTCAAACGGAGTTGATGGTGCTTGATCGATGCATCAATGTAGGGGGAGCTTAATGTTGTAAGTATGATATTACATTTGGTATCCATGTGTGATTGTATGCATGCATAGATAGAATTTTTACATTGGTATCATTTTGTTTCCACTAGTATGCTAGGATTGTGTATGCCTAGTTTTATGGTGTTTTATTTTTTTTGGCATAACACTTTTCCGTTTTAATTTTGATATCAATTCGATACATTTGGTATTGGTATTCTCATTGCATTTTGGTCTCTGAAATTGACTATCGTCACTCGACAATTATCTTGTTTTAATAGCTTTAGTTGTATGAAAACATAGAATTGTTTTCCATGCACTAATATAGCTACAAATGTTGATATTGGAGAATAAATTCCTTTCATCAATGCGTGAATTTACAATTGGTATTTTGATGACTTCATTTTTTTTTCATTTTTCGTTTTTCGACTAAGGTCTCCTTGGCACACCTTTAATATGTTTTGGTATTTTACTTTGGTGTCATTGGACTGAGGTCGTATTCTTCGACTCCCGTGATTCATGTATTATTTGGCCATGATTTGTTATCATTGACTCCCTCCCGCACTTTTTGGATTATGCCAAAGGGGGAGAGATATAATAATGGCATGTGCTAAATGATAGTTTAGCATGAATCTAATTTGATATGTTAGATTCAGGGGGAGTTAAGAAAATATAAAATGTATTTCAAATTCGATAACTGTATTTGTATTTTTAATTTTCTCGCCCGATTGATGCGTATGCTTATTATTTCATATGGACCTAATGTGTCATCAATGCAGGGGGAGTAAGTAAATTTCATTTAGTACATTTTTTGATTATTATTTATGTTGGGTTGTCATCACCAAAAAGGGGGAGAATGTTGAGTATTGATTCTCCGGATTTGGTTTTGATGATGAGCAAACATAAATATCGTGTACTAACTATTTGTGAGCGCAGTCATGGAGATCGTCGCCAAAAGAATACGTTCATCTCAAGCGACGTCTCAAGACTTCTCAATACGCGTGATCGTGTGCCTGAAGCTTATTGAAGTCAAGAATGAAGATTGAAGCTTATGAAGACGGATCGTCAAGGTTTATTTATAGTTTTCTAGCTTCTTTACTTAGAATGTTAAGCCTTGAGTAGAACTTACATTATAATCTTCATTTCGCTCATATCTTAGAGCTAGGATTATCTTAGAAGCCCATAGGAACTTTCCCGAAGCTTCGCGCTTCTTCCCTCGGCTTCCGGTGCTTCTTAGTTGGTTCAAGTAGGAGAACCAACCGACTAGATGACAATCTAGTCGGTCGACAATCCTTCATGAACCGACTAGATGCCCTTGCTCAATATTGGCTATCTACTGTTTACAGTTAGTCGGTCCAAGAAGGCTCACCGACCGACTAGATGACGATCTAGTCGGTTAGAAATCCTTCTCAGACCGACTAGTTTTCATCTCCCAATTTCAGCCTGAGCCACTGTTTACACTTAGTCGGTCAAAGCACATCTGTCGACCGACTAGTTGAGAAACTAGTCGGTTAGACATTGTTCTTAGACCAACTAGTTAAACTTGTTTCCAGCCTTTGAGTTTCATCTCTTAGTCAGTCAAAGAACACTGACCGACCGACTAGTTGTCCAACTAGTCGGTCGATAAGTCTTCGTAGACCGACTAGTTCATATTGACCGTGAACTTTTCTATCTTGGCTATCAACTCGTTAGTCGGTCCATGCTCATTGACCGACTGACTAGATTGTGATCTAGTCGGTCGGGCATCCTTCTTTGACCGACTAACCAGTTTAAGAAAAGAGCCGTTGGGATCTTTTTGAACTCGTTTTTCCTTGCCCCTATAAATAGAATCCTGATTCATTTCTTGAAGGGGTTAAGCAATATATTAGAGATATTTTCAGATCAAAAGAGAAGAGCAATCAACTCTATTTCCAAGCTCTCTCTTCTCACAAGAATCTCTCCCTCAAGTTCTTGAGCCCTAAATCCTCAAGAGAGATTCTCTCCATTGTGAGCCATTCAAGCTAGAAGCTTGATTCTAGGTCACCATCTCCACCCTAGGCTTCCATTGCTGGTCATCTTCTTGAAGCTAGGGTTTGGTGCCATCTTCCTCCATCAAAATCCCCATTGCCCTAATTTGGTAAGAATACTCAAGGCATATGTATTTTGTTGGTAAGCATTTCATTTCATTTACATTCGTTATTTGAATTATATACTCTCGGTTGTGAGAGTTTGCGTGATCCCGGGTTGTGGGATTCACGGACATCGTTTGTAGTTGTTTGCACTTGCGAGGTTTTCGCAAGTGGGCATATTGGATATCTTGAGTTAGGGTTTCTAACTCAAGTATCCGGAAGGGATCCGGGTGGTTGGGACGTAGGATCACCGGGAACAAGTCGGGGAGACTTGGGTGGATCCGAACCCATTAAACCATTTGTTTGCGTTTGCATTTATTCTTGTTGACCGTTGTTATTCCGCATTGTTGTTTGTTAATTGCACGATAATTAGGAATAACTCTCCCTATTATTTAAAAGTACTATTCACCCCCCTCTAGTACGTGTGCAGTAGCCCGATAGGTGCACTACAAGTGGTGTATTTTCATATAACTTGTCTTAGAATGTTAATGTTATCAAGATGAAGCTTGCACACACAATTAGAACTAAGTTTGTTATTTAGTAAAAATTTTGAAGTCATAAAAATATTTTGAAAAACGTTTTGAAAACGTTTTGAAAGTATATCACACTACTTCATGATACACATTCATGTATCAGAAGGGAGTCGACTCCCAAACACACATGAGTCGACTCCTGGAGCATAGGAGCTCCAGAGTGCTTGCGGGCTGCTGATTGGTAGTCGACTCTTGTTGGCAGGTTAGTTGACTCCTGACCAGTAGTCGACTCTTAGGATAATATGGGTCGACTCCCAGCCCCTAACGGTCAAATTGACTTACCCTTTGACCATTTGTTGGGAGAGACATTTTAGGGACAGTTTTGTAATTTGTCTTAACTAGATTTCACCCATATATATGTGAGAGTTGTTGGAGAGATTGGTACGAAATTTTTTACGCAAAAATTAAGTTTTCCAAGCATTTTCTAAATCTATCTTTAAGCTCTCAATTTTTTTAAGGCCTTTGTTTTTAATTCCTCGAAGCTTTTAAGCATCTTTGCCTTTTTAATTGTGATTCTCTCAAGCTTTACCTTGACTTTATTGAGATCACAATTAGAGTTCTCTTAACAACACTTCACACATTCAAAGCTCCACCTTTGGTGGCTATATGAAGTTGTAATCTTCATCTTTCAAAAGAGATTTGTAAAATCCACACAAAGGTGTGGTGGTAAGTGGTTGCATACTTGGGTGTAATTGAAAAGCCTTAAGTGTTGAGGTTCTCACTTGATGAGGTTGTGTTGAGTTGTATTGAAAATTCTTATTAGAGGCAAGATGTGTGTTGTAACCCTTTAGTGGAGAGAGGGAGTTAGTTGTAGAAGCCCTTAAGTTGAGGCACGTTGCTCACTTGGTGAGAGTGGTTTAGTGGATGACGGATGTAGGCCTAGGGTTGACCGAACTAGGGTATATCGTGCATGTTTGTGTTTGCTCATTGTATCTATCCCTCACTCTCATTACTTGCATTGTCGGTTTATATTTCATTGTGCTTCTTTGCTTTGATTGTAAGTGATTAGAGTAGTTGACTAAGTACCTAGTGGAGTAACTTTCATAGGAGACTTAAGCAATTTAGAAGGGTTTAAATTTTAATTATACATTATTTTTATACATCACTATTCAACACCCTTCTAGTGTTGCACGTCATCTACATGATCCCAACATGTGGTATCAGAGCAAGGTTTCCTAGATGGCGTCAACGTGTAGGTTTGGACGTGGTCAAAGTGTGAACACTCCTCCTTCATTTGATGGAACCAACTATCGGCTTTGGAAAAGAAGAATGTAGATATTTATTCAGACGCAAAATTTCGAATATTGGTCTTTCCTTCCAGAGTCATAAGATGTTCATACTACTCCTAGAGTATCATGGTATTTTGATCAAAATGAGGCATACGCTATAAATCTCAAAGTAATGCATCTATTTTATACTAGTTTAACTGACAACATTCTTAGTGATGTAGAAGAAGACACCAATTGCTAAAAAATTTACAGAATATTGGATGAAAAATATAGAGAACACCTTATTGAGATTCATCCCTCAGAGATAACCAACCAAAAGTGTAAGGATCGTCTAACCCTTACAATACTAACAACACACACTAGAGGGGGGTGAATAGTGTAATGACAATAAAATTGTCCAAATAAAATTTAACTTGCAAATGCGGAATTATAAATGCAAGAGAAATTAAATGGCACAATCAATCCAAACGCAAACACAAAGTTTTACCCCGGTTCCCCAAACTTGGGTACATCCAGCCACACCAATATTCACTATATTCCCACTCAGAGAAGTGAATACAAATCTCACAAAGGAGATACCACACAAAGAGGATTTATGCCCTACACAAGGACCCAACCAATCCTACACAAGGATCAAGACTCCCACACAGAGAATCACTAACTCCCACTCAGAGAATTAGGGTTAGCCCTACACTAGGACACTAGAACTCCCACAAAGAGAGTCAATTCCCACAAAGAGAATTCCCTAGTCCCACAAAGAGACAACCTCCCACAAAGAGACAACCTCCCACAAAGAGAGAAACTCCCACAAAGAGAGTGTCCTAATCCCACAAAGAGAAATAGGAATACAATTTACACCCTGAAAAGTAAATACTCTTACCTATGCCTTGAGATGCTTACTCATGAATGAATGCAAGGCATGGAAGAGGATATCCAAGTGTTGGAATATGCTTGAGAGCACTTGGATGATTTCCCTTGAGCTGGACTTCAATGCATGAAGAAAGATGAATGCTCAACTAGAGGGAAATGAGGGAGCTTGAGAGTGGCTTATTGATCTCTTGAGATTTTCTATAGAATCAAGAGTTTATCAAATGTTTTCCAAGAGTTCTTAAGAATGTCAGCACACTCATATATATAGGAATCCTATATTAAGCCCAAAAACCCAAAGAAACAGCCAAATAATCAAATCTGCAACGGCTAGAAACTGGGTGAAAACGACAGGAACAGTCGAATGATGATCATAAGACAGTCGACTGATCAACGGCTAGAAAATATCCGACGGCTATAATCTGAGCCAGGACAGTCGACTGACGAAGTCAATACAGTCGACTGACAAACAGGACAGGCGCCTGTTAATCCTTCAGCAGACGACTGCTGCAGGGGATGGATCGAAACAGAGAGCTGCACTCTTTCTCCAATTCTTTGCACATGCGACTGATGTAAAAACTACAGTCGACTGTCAAATAGTCAGGCGACTGTACATTATTCATCAGTCGACTACTGTAAAGTATGGAGAGAAGACAGAGAGATGCAGAGATTGCACTTACGCTAGACAGGTGACTGTTGACCAAATCTCAGGCGACTGTAAATATACAGGCGACTGGGAACTGATTGACAGGCGACTGTGTGTAAAGCTCAAGTTTGAGTCAATAGAAATGTTGACTTGAGCAATGCATATCAGGCGACTGTAGAAGGATCTACAGGCGACTGGAAATCACCCAGTCGACTGTGTTTCCCCCATCAGACGACTGACGGAAAGAGTGAACCTATTGGGTTGGATTCTATGATAATCCTAAGGTTCATTAAGATGGTTAAATGCATGTGCATGAATGAGCAAACCATCTAGCAAGGCATTACATCAACCCTAGACTCAAAAGAGAGAGAAAGCAATAAAGTAAAATTACATGGATTACAATGCTTTCTTAAGAGTCTAAGTCTTCAATCTATGAAGCCTTGAATGCTCTCCATCATCTCCAAGCTTTGGCACTCCTTGAGTCCAAACTTTGGCCCTTCTTCACATGATGTCCATCCTTACACCAAGTGATTAGTCTCCAAAAAAGATATCCTTGAAATAAACTGAGAGACTAAGACATGAGATTCATTAGCAATAACATAATGTTGTGATCATCATCAAAATAAGATTGGTATGAAACACCAATACTCAACAAAAAGGACATCAATGAAGTGTGCATGATGGCACACCTAGATAATGAGGTAACAGTTTCTGACTCAGATGATGAACTTAGTAGAGAAGAGTTAGAAAAGCTTTTGAAAGGCATATAGAGAGCTTGAAAAGTTAAAGAAAAAAATATACGAAGTTAGAAGATAAACATTGTACTAAAGTTAATGATCATGACATGATTAAGGCCAAATATGTTACTCTTTTACACGATTATGATTCCTTGAAAAGTGTACATGCTATTTATGTTTCTAGCTTGAATGATATAATATATATATGATCGTTAGTTATATTTGCACGAGTAAGCTTAAGCACAAAGACTTGGTTCTTAATCTTGATGAGTTTAAGAAAAATCTTAGTGTAAGAGCCATTCACCCACACAAGCATATTACCACTTCACATAATGTTCATAATGTTTAGAAACGTTCATCATATGCATGCTACTGTTAGACAGAATCATGCATTCATGTATGGAAAATATGATAGAAACGATAGATTTCAACATGCACAATGCTCACAATGCTACACATAATGAGAGATTGATTCGAGGTCAATATTGCATATTTATCCTCTAATTTGTTAGTATTACATGGTGTTTATTTATTCTCTAATACAATCATTTTTAGAACATTATTTATTATTAGAGTAAACCTTTATTTATGCACAAAGTATCATTTTATGGCTGATTTTTATCTTCTCTTATTTTTCAGGTGAAGATGTTAATTTTCTAAGTCCAATAACTATTTTTCTAGACTTTTGTGAGCTCAGGGCTATTTTTCTGTATTTTCTAGAAGGCAAAACAGCTAATGTCATGCTAGCGACTAGTGACAATTCACTTAGTCGACTGGGAAACTCTATGTTTTTTCAATAGGCTGAAAGCTCGATAGCCAGAGCTTGGCCACAGCTTGGCCAGCTAGCCCGGCCATAGCTGGGCCAAAGCCCGGCCACATCTCGGCTAGGGCTAGCGAGGTCGGTTGTTTAGTTGAATGTGTCCAAACGTGTAGATCTGACCCATTTGCTTCCAGATTCGACCCGAAATCCGTTTTCTTTAGTTTTCTGTTGGGGACCCGTGGCTACACAATACACTATATGAGGGCGTAAATAGTGTAAAGGCAAGCAAAAGTACGTAATTAAAAATTACTAAAATTAAACGCACAACACGGCGGAAATTAAAATGATTAACTCAACAACAACAACAAACTCTTAGGAGATACGCCAAAATAAATCGCAAACACGCGAGACATATTCTGGTTCGGATCCCTATTCCAAGGCGATGCTACTCCAGTCCCACGTTGCAATCACACTCCGTGGATTCCACTATCAATCATTTTCTGAGGCACATACAACTAACACCACAACTCGGTGTTTGGTTGACAATTCTCCCACTACAGGAGCTCATACACAAAATCCCTTCCGGGATACCAACATGCACTCCAAGTGCCAAATTCTTTTCCAAGAGCACACCCTTTTCCAAGGGCCAACCTCTCTTTCCAGAGAGACACTCCCACAACCCGGGAGAAAGGTTTCAAATGAAACTAAATAGAAACTACAATCTTCCTATTGCCTTGATTAGATATACTTACAAACCGTGAAGTGTAGAGGCAAAGAAAGATTGATGTCCAAGTGCTAGATACGAGCTTGATGCATTATTGGACTTCCCTTGAGCTTGGAGTTCAAATCAACATGAAGTAGCTCTAAAGGAAATGAGAGAGAGAGATGAAGAAAGATTGAAAGCTTCTCTTTAGTTTTTGGCCCATAAATGATTCTCAAATCTATGTGTGTTGGTACCAAAAACAGCGTCACAAATGCGTATTAGTACTCTCCCAACCGGGCTCAAAAACCAAGAAAACGGCTATGTGAAAAACTGTTCAACGGCTATAAACGGACAAAATTCACAGTGACCAGATGTCTGGAGTAGAGTGACCAAACTTCTGGTGAGAGTGCATCAGACGTCTGACAGAATTTGTCCTGAAAAACGCTCGATCACCAAAATAGTCATAACTTCCACAATAGGACTACGATTGATGTGAGTCAAGATACGTTGGAAAGCTAACAAAAATACAATCTGATGGACTTGGAATGGACGAGAAATTTCAACCACAGATAAACTGAGAGAGGGTTTGAATGCAGACAGACTTCAGAAAATCAAATTAGAGAGCACAAAAATTTTGGCTCAACTAATCAGACGCCTGGATTCATAGACCAGACGTCTGGACCACTGTGTAAATGTCTGGTGACTGAATTAGACGTTTAAACTTCCTAGGATTTCTGGCTATTACAAAATCGGATACCACAGATGTCTGATGGGTCTATTCCAGATGTCTGGTGATAGGCTGAAAATATATGTTAGAGAGCTTTGGCCATTCAACCTATTGGGATGGATTCTAGGAAGTTCATATGGATCACTAAGATGGAAATATACCTGGAAATGTGTGTGTTTCCGTCTAATAACGTCATACAAGTATTCTACTAAATAAACATAAAGAACATAAAAGATATACAATGGTATACATGATTCTTCATGGCTTCAATAATCCAATGCTCCATGCCTTGAGTCCATCATCCCAACACCATATGTTTTGTCTCCCCCGTGATATAATCAATGTTAATTATTTGAGACTAAAACATAAAAGATGACTAGCACACAACATAATGTTGATCATCACCAAAACACCATTGGTCTTGAACTCAAGAACCAACATTTTCTTCTTCTCCCTTGATCTTGTGATGGATGAAAGAGATTCATGGGAGGGGAGAAAGGGCTTATAAACTGCTTCTAGAGAGAAGGAGCCATTATTTTATCACCTATCTTCAATATTCTAGGGTTTTGAAGGTCATTAGAGGGGCTTGAGTCATGGAGGAGCACAAAATAGGATGAAAGATCACATTTATAAGATATCTTTAGTGAAATCTTTCCTTTCCCTTGTGTATTTTGTTCTAGATGCTTGTAATATTGTATTGGATGATGTTTTTGAATAAAAATGCTTCCTTTCTTGTTATAATGGGCTAGATCTATCTTTGCATGTGATGTGGCTAATTTAGGGTTATGTTATTTGTGATTTTCATTGTCTCTTGCATGTCTTGCTACACTTATGGATCATGGCACACTTATTTTTGATTTCTGCATTATGCTCTCTTAAGTATTACTCCAAAAGGGCATACTTGAGGGATTGGGAATCCTAAAAGGATTTACCCACCTCATTACCATGAAATTGATGATTAGGGAGACTACCTTAGAGCAACCCTTGTATTTAACTCCAAAAGGGTATTTTGCTGGCGGTGCAAGACCAAAAGGTTCATCATTGAGTTATAGCATCCGATCGTGCATTTCCCAAAAAAGATTCATGATTAACATTGGAATCATGATTAGCATTAACCCTAGATGAACCCACGACCCTGCAAATCCCCCTTGACCGAGTTCTCTTTTGATTTTTCAATCCTAGTTATCATACGTTAGATTGATAGTTTCATCACCTCTTTTTTCCCCGTTATCATTCCTTAGTTATATTGTTGGTTATATAGTTTTATCACTTTATATTGTTGGTTATATTTCCACCATTATCATTCCTTAGTCAATTGAAACTATGATTTGTAGAACGACTTATCCCCGTGATCCGACCCTTGACTCACCAAGACTTTGTTACTTGACGACCTCCTACACTTGGGAGCATGCGCAATCTTTTGCGCATGTCAAGTTTTTAGCGCCATTACCGGTGACAAAGGTTTTTGCATTTTACATTTTTGATTGAGTTAGGAAATTTTGGTAATATACTTCCATCTATTTAGTGTTTGGGTCTTTTATCTTTATTTATTTTACATTTATTAAGTCATTTTATTTGCTTTTATTTTTCTTTTCTTTAAAAATTCAAAAAAGCAGTGGACTTTAATGGCACAAATTTTTGGTATAATGCACATTCCTCTTCTTTGCACAAGATATGTCATTGAAGCTTAGAATTGCCATCTTTGTTAAAAAAGACGACGAATCCTTCTATCAGGCTTGGAGGAGTTTCTAGGATTTATTAAGTGTATGTCCACATTATGCCATCTTTGCTCAAAAAGACGACGAATTCTTCTATCAGGCCTGGAGGAGATTCTAGGATTTATTAAGTGGATGTCCACATCATGTATTCACTGTGGCCCATCTCTTCTAGTTCTTCATGGCGATGTTGGACGATGAAGCTTTCCTTGACCGGATGCCTGAAGAGGCTTGGGAGTACCTGGAGTCCATAGATGAGATTGTACAACCATTGGATGGAACTTTAGGAAGTGAGCCGTTGGAGCCTTACTGTGGAGGCTAATCTCATTATGACGATAGCGTTGAAGTATGCCTTGAGCAATGAGAGCAAAGAGTAGACGTACTATTGCAACATGATAAGAGCTTCAAAGTTTATAACCGTAAGTGCACGGCTGTTGTCGTAGCGCTTTACAGGTCGTCCGCAGGGAGGATGGGTAATCGAGTTCCAATTTCGTTCTAGGTTATTGTTAGCTACGTGAATCGATGAACTAATCAACAAGCATCGAGGAAATAACAAAGATAAACAAAGAACGACAAAGATAATTACAAGAACAATGCAAAGAAAAGCAAAAGAAAGCTTATCTCCTTGATTCATAAGTTGGGTTGTCAATCCTCATTACGAAACAAGAGAGGAAGCTCTCAAAATCTCATCTAACATCTAAAACTACTCCTAAAAATAGAATAAAACAATAAAAGAGGGAGAAAACGGCCTAAAAGACTCGGCCCCCACAAATGACGGCATCAATTCCCTTAAATAGCAACCTTAGCAGTGTTGGGTTTTGCCTTCGACCTGCTTTCAAACGGCCGCGTGGTTGAACCACGCGGTCGCGTCGTTCTCTGCTGCTGTCGCTGCTGCGCTTTGGGTTAGGTGAAAATGACGCGGCTGTGTGGTTTGAAACCACACGGTCGCGTGGTTCTCTATTTGCTCTGGCTTAGTGAGGAGAGAAAACCACGCGGCCATATGACCTTGGTTCATACGGCCGCAACAATTTGTGCTGTTGCTTGCCTTGGTTGGGTGAAGAGGACATGGTAGTATGAAGGCTTAAACTGTTGAAAAACAGTTCATACGGTCGCGTGGAAATTCCATACGACATGTGGAATTTTCTGCACGACCAAGCTGCACTCCAGAAAATCTAGAAAAATCTAGGAAAATTGGATTTGAGCAAATGAGGTGGCGTTGGAATCGAGACAAGACGCTCTACGAAGAAAAAATAAGGAGTGAAGATGACCACATAATTGAGAGCAGATCTTCAATCTTTGCAAGGCTTGCTCGCTTCTTGTGGCATCTCCTCTAGATTCCTCTTCTTTTGATTCCCTCTCCTCGCATTGCTCTCTCATTTCACTCCTTTGACTCTTCTTGGCACTTTTTCGCCTCTTTAATGCTCCATTATCCTGAATTCATTTCCTTTTTCCTGAAATGCACGAATCGGAACCAAAGAGTAAAATGGAAACAAAAGCGGATAAAATAGAATGAAACGGTGAATAAAATGAGTCGAAAAGCAAGTGAGATGAGCGTGAAATATATACATATAAAACACTCATAAAAATCCCCCAAGCTAAACTCTTTCTCGTCCTTGAGGAAGACAAAGAAAGAGAAAAGAGTGGGGTATGCATGTATTCAACAAATTATATCAAGAATTCCATGGCGACAATCACAAATGCAGTGCAGAGCAAAGAATTCCATATTGTGGATTTATAAGCACATCAATTCCCATCAATCTATCGAGGTCTAGCTTGAAAGATTTTTGCTAACATAAATAATCATGCAATATGCAAAATCATGTCGATGCTCAAACATCGAAATAGTTCCCATATCCTGCAAAAGCTATAAAAATGGAGACCGAAATCATGCGATGGGTCGAGGAGGAGTTAGTATCGTAAAATGGGTCGTGAACTCCTAAAGGAGGTGGTATTTACAACATGTTATTGTTCCATGACTCGTGACATTGCTAGCCTCATTCATGCACAAAATTTTTCATCATATATCATTTTAAATTTGGATTCATAGTTGATTTGTGTAGGAGCGTTGGGTCGATGACTCCCAGGTCAGACGACCTTAGGGCATCGGGCCAAAAAGGACCACTTGGACCTACTAGCTCAAACCAACTAAAAATCTTATTCATATGCACTTCCCCAAGCTAGACCTTTTGACGCGAGGCCCTGACGGTTTCTATCATGGGGATCTGGTTACTCAGTGTTGCTGGGAGAACGATGCTTGATTTATTCTTTTTCTCATACATATACCATTTTTTTTCTTTTTTTCTTTTTTGATCGTGAACGAGATATGCAATGACACTCCTCAGTACTGGATGGTATATCACAAAACCAAATCCTATGGGTCCACTAGTCATTATGCTAAACTAAAACCACCAAGATGCATTCATGAAGTGGGTTTCCATGATATACTATAACTCATGATTGTTTCGAGCACTTTTATTTCAATGATTACGAACATGAACATGGCAAGTATATTACAATGAGATCTAGCATTAGAAATGTCTCTAAGCATATACCACGATAAATAATAGGAGGTTGATCAAAAAGATATATAAATCTGGAAAAAATTTCGCAGAAATATACATGCATATAATAGCTTGGCGCAATGAGATTCTAAACATAACAAATATGCAAACCAAGCATGCAATGCACCCTCCCCCAAACTAGGATGAAGCATTGTCCTCAATGCTTAAATGATTGTAAGACATTTGGGTGTGAATGGTGCAAGATTAATTGTCCTCCCCCAAGCTAGCATAAATGCATACCCTAAATGAAATGAGTAGATAATAGTGAGGGTCCATGAGGGGGGATTGGGTGTGAGAGTCATAATATATGAAACAATGGCGTAGAACGGGCAATGAAGCTCATAATTGGGTTCGGTTCATAAAAATGTGAGTGCGCTGCAAGAGATGTGAGGTGTTATTAATTTATTAATAGACTAAATAAAAGCAGAAAATCCTAGTACGCTTCCCTCGCTATCGAGAGGAGGCGAGATTATTTAACCTACCTAGAAAGCATATAAAATTTATCTACACTATTGGAATTGGGATCTCCTGATCAAAAGGTGAATCCAAAATATCCAATGGAGCATGCAGCTGCTCTTCTTGCTCTTTTCGTGGATCCGCTGATGTCCTGGGGCCATGAATACCGATGAACTCCAGCAATGCTCCCCTATCTTCTTTCGAGGACGTCCACCTAAATCATGCGAAAGAAAAGGAGCATCAGTCAGTGGTGATAAATCCTTCCCCGCAATAAATGTATCCCAAAGAGTATCGTTAAAGTGAAATATAAAGTGTGGAAAAAGTCGACGATGACTCCCTAAGAATGTGGTGCTATGCCTTGGTGATGACACGATGATCTCCTGGCCATGTTCATTGATGTGTTCGTTAGGTGCTGACATGGTCTAATATACCTCCGTATAATATGATTCTGGATCCTGTGGAGGGTATATCATGTTAGTAGTATCTGAATCTAAAAATATTGGAAATGTATTATGAGATTCAGAAAAAGAGCATGTAGGGTCTAAAGAGTCTTCCTGAATGGTGTCATGCTCTGGTGGAGTGAGGATGGGATGTGGAGGAAGTGGTAGAGGTAAGGGAGCGTCAGGCTCAATGAGATGAGTCATGGTGTCCATGGCTTCATGCTCTCCTTCTTGTCAACATGGGTATTCTCCATGGCCTCCTCAGTGCTCTCACATGGCCCTGGCTCAATAACAACCTGTCACGCCCCGCTTCCCAAAAACATGGAGGCTAAGCGTGAGAAGGTCCGCACGGACTTGAAGCTGCAAAGCCGCAAGTCCGATAAGCGTCAATAAAACGAAGTAGCAGGTCCCTGTAATGTGACTCAGAACAACAATAACAATAATAGGAAAAAGAGAGAGACAATGATATAACATTATTCCAACTCATAGTCCAACAAAAATCCACAACCAGAAATGCCACCAGGCAACAAAAGAGTCAAAAGTACAAGGCCCAGCATGGCCAAAAGAAACTAACAAAACGGTGCTACTCACCGACAACCACAGCTAACAAAGAAAAGTACGGAAGATCTCTAAGATTGATCACCGGTATCTTCGTACTCCACGTCACCAACAGGTTCGGGCACAAACTCCACGAACTCGTCACCCTCAACTGCAATCTCTGGCTCAGCAACTAACATGCGTCACCCAAAGAGAAGGGGCACATGTCAGCAAGTCTACAAAAGACTTGTGCAAGGAAACTATAAAAAGAAACAACCTAACAGTTCTAAAGTAAAGTATGACATGGTATAGCATGGCAAATAACATGGCATGGCAAGTAACATGGCATGGCAAGTAACATGGCATGGCAAGTAAACAAATAAAAGACAAGTACTGGAATTGTAATCACGTCGTGCACAGAGATTCCGCCCTTTGGCTAGAGTGGCTGTACGGGCCAACTCTTACGCTCAAGTGATCGTTTATCCCTACCCCTCCACGTGTGTCGAGCCAGGGCATTACCCCCGAACACGGAATGCTCGCTTCTGGATCACGAGCCAGGAAGTGTTTTTAACACGGTTGGCGTAGGGTTATGCCCGCATAACGGGTGCCTAGCCGGTAACACGGAAACATGGATTTTGTACATGTAGTGTAGCGTGTGCTACGATGCAAGTTTAACTAGGATGACATGTATGATGCAATGCATGGCAGTTAACAATTCAAGTGCGTACAGTTAAAGGAATTTAAACATGGCAATTATCAATGCAAGAATGATATGACAAGGTGTCGGATCTAGCTTCGTTGTCAAGCTAGATCTCAAAGTTGCGCCTAGATCGCTATCATTTCACGATCTAGTCTCTTTCACGCTAGTACAAAGAATTGGCCTAAAACATGGCCCTAAGAAATGTTGGCAAGTTTCACTTGCCTGATACCGGATTGTTGATCGACGTGAGTAACGAGAACGATGTCCTACGGTAGATGAATTCGCTGTTTATGGTAAAAATAAGGATTAGACGGAAATTCTAAATCTTTTGCATTTGAAATCCTATATCTAATAATCCATTTTTAATTAGGGTTTCTAGTTTACGGTGTGGGTTAATAGAGATTACAAGAATAAGATTACTAACCGTAGAGCAGCAGATGGAAGACACCAAAACGAATCTAGATTTGGTGACGAAGAATGATCCCGGGAAACTATGGCCGAAAACGGGATCTCGGTGACCTAGATCGGTGTCCGGCGCAAAGATTCGGTGAGAAATAACCTCCGAGGGTGAAAGAAATGTTTTGGGGAAGATTAGGGATGATTTGTGAATGATCTTAGCTCAGAAGGAATGAAATGAAGAATGAAGGAACGACGGATTAAATAGAAATAAGAACGACGGCTAAAAACAGATCTAGGGTTTCGAGGTCAACTAGTCGGTCAAAGAAGAGTGGTCGACCGACTAGTTTAAGAACTAGTCGGTCGGTCACCTAACGCAGACCGACTAAATGACAGACTGAGAATAGGGTTTGGTACAGGTCGACTACTGTAGTCGGTCAGAGCTCAACTGGTGACCGACTAGTTTAAGAACTAGTCGGTCGGTCGACCAACGTTGACCGACTAGAAGGCAACCAAAAGCTAAAGATAAGAATTAGAACTAGTCGGTTGAAGAAGAACAGCTGACCGACTAGTTTGCAACCTAGTCGGTCGGAAGTTGTTCTTAGACCGACTAACGATAAACAGTAACTCTACTGTTCAGTGAAACCCAGAATTAGTCGGTCTGAGTACAATGCTTGACCGACTAGTTTGAGAACTAGTCGGTCGAAGGTTGAACTTAGATCGACTAACGACAAACAGTAACTCAGCTATTTTTAATAGGTTGAACTAGTCGGTCCATGAAGGATTTCCGACCGACTAGATCTCATTCTAGTCGGTTGGTACTCCTTCGTGAACCAACTAAGATGCACCAGAAGTGCCGAAACGAAGCGCGAAGCTTCGGGAAGGATTCTATGGCTTCTAGGATCGTCCTAACTCTAGAATTATGGCGTTATTAAGCTAAAATATGAGGATTTAATCGAGAAAACATACAAGGAGGAGAAATTCAACATTAATCAGATAAATTATATTTATTACAAACACCGGTCGTTACATCCTCCCAACCTTATGAATGATTCCGTCCTCAGAATCAACATCAGCCACTACTCGAAAACAAGCGCGGGAAGCGCTCCCTCATATCATCCTCACGTTCCCAGGTGGACTCACCAGGGGAACCATGCCGCCACTGCACTCGAACCAAGTCGACGGTCTTATTCCTCAGTTGCTTCCGCCGCCGATCCAAAATCTCAACTGGCTGCTGGTCATAGGTAAGATCCGGACGAACCGTGATCTCCGAGAAATCCACAGCGTGGGACGGATCACTGACGTATCGACGTAGCTGAGATACGTGAAATACGTCGTGAACTCCCTCCAGTGACGGTGGCAACGCCAAGCGATAAGCCACCTCACCAACTCTCTCCAGGATGTCAAACGGCCCAATGTACCTCGGACTCAGCTTGCCCCTCTTTCCAAATCAGATAACTCCGCGGTTCGGAGAAATCTTCAGAAAGACATGATCTCCAGGCTGAAACTCCAAAGGCCTCCGTTTAGCATCTGCCCAATGCTTGAAACGGTCCTGCATGATCCTCAGCTTCTCTCGAATGTTCCTCACAACACCCACAGCCTCCACGATCATCTCAGGCCCTAACAGTTCCCTGTCTCCAATGTCGTCCCAGCTCAGTGGCGACCGACATTTCTTCCCGTATAGCGCGGCGAATGGCGCCATGCCAATACTCGCCTGGTAGCTGTTATTGTAGGCAAACTCCACATGATGGAGATGATCCTCCCAAGATCCCTTGAAGTCCAACATGCACGCTCTCAGCATGTCCTCCAAAATCTGAATCGTCCTCTCGGACTGGCCATCCGTCTGTGGGTGGTACGCCGTGCTGAAACTCAGACTCGTACCCAGACTCTTCTGCAGACTCTGCCAAAACTGAGATGTGAATCTCGTGTCTCTGTCTGACACGATACTCACAGGGACTCCGTGAAGTCGCACGATCTCCTGCGCGATTCACGTTACATCACTATCTAAACTAGAGAAAAGGAAATAAAATCAGAGAGTAAAAGAATTTACCTCCATATATCTCCTCGCTAGCATCTCAGTGGACTGTCCTACTCGGAAGGGAATAAAGTGCGCGGATTTGGTCAATCGGTCTACGATCACCCAAATCGCGTCATTCTACTTCGGACTCCGAGGTAGTCCAGTCACGAAATCCATAGTGATGTGTTGCCACTTCCACTCCGGGATCGGAAGCGGTTGTAGCAACCCTGCCGTACGCTGATGCTCCGCTTTCACCTGCTGGCAAACCAAGCATTTGGCCACACTCCGAGCCACGCTCCTCTTCATCCCATGCCACCAGAAATTCAAACGGAGATCCTTGTACATCTTGGTCCCACCAGGATGCACAGAATACGGCGAACTGTGTGCCTCCACCAACAGCTCCTCTCTGATATCTCCCGCAGGCACACACAACCTGGCTCCCAACCTCAGCGAGCCATCCTCATGAATCAAGAAGTCTTTCCGCAGACCGGCTTCTACCTGCTCCCGAATCTTCACTTGCTTCGGATCTCCAGCCTGTCCAGCCTTGATCTTATCCACAATCGACGACTGTATCTGCATACACATCAACAACGAAGCCTCTCCAGGAAGTACAACCTCAATACCAGACCCACAGAAAACCTGCTGTAACCTCCACTGTGAAGTCAACATCATCACCGCTGGAAGCCTACTCAACGCATCAGGAACCACATTCACTTTTCCTGGGTGATACTGCAACTCGATCTCATAATCTGCCATGAGCTCTAACCATCGACGCTGTCGCATGTTGAGCTCCTTCTGCGTAAATATATACTTCAAGCTTTTGTGATCGGTGAAGATCTTCACCTTCTAACTCAGCAGGAAGTGCCTCCAAATCTTGAGCGCAAACACGACAGCAGCCAATTCCAAATCGTGCGTCGGGTAATTCTTCTCATGGGCCTTGAGCTGACGTGAAGCATACGCAACCACATGCCCATGCTGATGCAATACACATCCAAGACCTTTGCCAGAAGCATCACAAAAGATCTCGAATCCTCCACTACGATCAGGCACTGCTAGAACCGGTGCAGTCATCAATCTCTCCTTCAGAACAGAAAAAGCCTCCTCACAAGCATCGGACCAAACATACGGTATATCCTTCCTCGTCAGTTTAGTCATCGGTTCGGCAATCCGGGAGAAATCCTTAATGAAACGCCGATAATATCCTGCAAGCCTAAGAAAACTCCTGATCTCTGTCGCTGACTGTGGAACCGGCCACTCTCTGATGGCCTTGATCTTCTCGGGATCCACCGAAATCCCATCACCAGTCACCACATGCCCCAGAAAAGCCACTCTATGGAGCCAGAACTCGCACTTCGAATACTTCGCATACAAGCGATGCTTTCTCAAAATCTCCAGAACAGTCCTCAAGTGCTCTGCGTGCTCCTCCTCCGACTTGGAATAGATCAGAATGTCGTCAATGAAAATAACGACAAACTTATCTAAATAGTCATAGAAGATCAAATTCATCAGGTTCATGAATACTGCGGGCGCGTTGGTCACACCAAAAGGCATAACCACGAACTCGTAGTGACCATACTTCGTCCTGAACGCCGTCTTCGGAATGTCCTCTTTCCTCACCTTCAGCTGGTGATACCCACTCCTCAGGTCCAACTTGGAGAATACACTCGATCCTCCGAGCTGATCAAAAATATCATCAATCCGTGGCAAAGGGTACTTATTCTTTACAGTCACCGCATTCAGCCCTCGATAATCCACGCACATACGATGCGAACCGTCCTTCTTCTTTACCAGCAGAACCGGTGCTCCCCACGGAGACACACTGGGATTTATGTAACCCTTCTGCAAAAGCTCGTCCAGTTGCTTCCGCAACTCCTCCAGTTCCGCTGGAGCCATACGATAAGGCACCTTCAAAATGGGCTGCGCTCCCGGAATCAGGTCAATCGAAAACTCTAGAGCTCGATCGGGCGACAGACCAGACATCTCCTCGGGGAAGACGTCATCGAATTCACGCACCACAGCAGGCCTACCCTGCTCCATCAGCATTGCCACAGCCTCCACCGGTTTGGCCCGAAACCTGACCGGACCAAGCGAACTGCTACCACGGCTGAACTCAAACACTGGATGTCCGGGAATCTCGAACACCACCTTCTTCCGCCGACAGTCGATCGAAGCGTAGAAGCTCGCAAGCCAATCCATTCCAAGCACAGCATCGTAATTGATGATGTCGTGGACAATAAAGTCAGCATACAGCTCGTGTCCACAGACCACCAACGGGCAAGAATTGCACCCACGATGCACCGAGATCACACCATTCCCTGTGACGATGTTCCAACTCTGGGGAAGAGAGGAAGTCAACAAGGAATGCCTCTCCACGAAGTTCCGAGAAATGATGCACATGGATGCACCAGAGTCGAAGAGGACTCGTGCAGGAAATGCGCAGTCCAAAATCACACCTAACAGACAGTCTAACAATCAAATTCTATTCTAGCAATCCAACATATGCAAACAACTAATCAAATCTAACAGCCAAACTGACTAAGAATGAAACAGTTAGATAGAAGGTTACCTGCGATAACCTCATCCAGCGTCTCGGTCTCAGCAGCAGTCATCAGAAACGCCTGTCGTCTCGGCTGGACAGCCTGCTGAAACGCCTGCCTCTGCGGAACGAGAGGTGCCCCACGACCAGCAGGAACAGGTGCTCTCTGCTGCAACGGCTGAGCTGCAACAGGTGCCCTCCACGGCTGCTTCGACCTCGGGCAATCCTTCATGGTGTGCGCAGGATCACCACAAACCAAACACTTCCCCAGCATCTTCCGGCACTGCTCCTTGACATGCCCAGTCTTGCCACAGAAGTTGCAAGTCTTCAAAGTAGGAGGTCCTCCGGGCCTCTTGAACTGCACAGGCTGGTTGGGCCCGTGCCCCGGTCTCACCACTGCTCTGGCCTGCTCCATAGGCCTCTTCCCAGTGCCAGAAATCTGTCCCCTCTTCTGATTCACAATCCTCTCCTGTCTCTTCGCCGCAATCAATACCTTCTGGTAAGTCTCTGCATCGGAAGAAGTGACATAGCTCTGCAGATCCAACGAAAGCCCCTGCAGAAACCTCTGGGCTCTCTCCTCAGCATCCTGCACCATCTTTGGTGCAAAACGACTCAGCCTCGTGAATTCCTGGTGGTACTGATCCACCGTCAAATTTCCCTGCTTCAAGTCAATGAAGCGCTGAGCCATCTCCCTCCTGGCGGCCTTAGGAAAATACTCCTCGTCAAATCTGGATTTGAAGGTAGCCCAAGTGATAGGCTCCTCCAGCAACTCCTCCTCGGCGTCCCACCAGTTCCGCGCGTTGTCCTTCAGTTGCCGCTTTGCCAGATCAACCCATCCAGTCGGGTCGACCTTCGACATCTTCAGATTATCTTCCATATTCCTGGTCCACTCATCTGCAGCCAGGGGTCCCTCGGTCCCATCGAAGTAAGCGGGGCCCAGCTCCCGAAATTGCTTCGCTCCGGGCTCGGAGCGAGGAACAGCCTGGACAGCCGGCGCTGCACGCGCAGGCGGAACATTTCGGACAGTCTGCAGAATTCCTTGCTGCACCTGCATCATCTGATGCATCATCCTCATCATCTCCCCGGTGGTGGGCTCTCGATCCGGCTCCTGGTCGCGAGGGGGCACACCACCACCAGCACGGGTATTCCGTCTCCCAGCCATCTATTGACATAGGAAAACGAAACAAATCAGACTCTTTGCCTAAGGCACGGTGTTGAATTTTGTTTTATTGGACTTTCTATAATTCTTATTGTTATTCTGATTAAGTCACAGTTACAGAAAATAAGGGACCTGCATGGGCCACCAAAGAAACCTGTCACGCCCCGCTTCCCAAAAACATGGAGGCGAAGCGTGAGAAGGTCCGCACGGACTTGAAGCTGCAAAGCCGCAAGTCCGATAAGCGTCAATAAAACGAAGTAGCAGGTCCCTGTAATGTGACTCAGAACAACAATAACAATAATAGGAAAAAGAGAGAGACAATGATATAACATTATTCCAACTCATAGTCCAACAAAAATCCACAACCAGAAATGCCACCAGGCAACAAAAGAGTCAAAAGTACAAGGCCCAGCATGGCCAAAAGAAACTAACAAAACGGTGCTACTCACCGACAACCACAGCTAACAAAGAAAAGTACGGAAGATCTCTAAGATTGATCACCGGTATCTTCGTACTCCACGTCACCAACAGGTTCGGGCACAAACTCCACGAACTCGTCACCCTCAACTGCAATCTCTGGCTCAGCAACTAACATGCGTCACCCAAAGAGAAGGGGCACATGTCAGCAAGTCTACAAAAGACTTGTGCAAGGAAACTATAAAAAGAAACAACCTAACAGTTCTAAAGTAAAGTATGACATGGTATAGCATGGCAAATAACATGGCATGGCAAGTAACATGGCATGGCAAGTAAACAAATAAAAGACAAGTACTGGAATTGTAATCACGTCGTGCACAGAGATTCCGCCCTTTGGCTAGAGTGGCTGTACGGGCTAACTCTTACGCTCAAGTGATCGTTTATCCCTACCCCTCCACGTGTGTCAAGCCAGGGCATTACCCCCGAACACGGAATGCTCGCTTCTGGATCACGAGCCAGGAAGTGTTTTTAACACGGTTGGCGTAGGGTTATGCCCGCATAACGGGTGCCTAGCTGGTAACACGGAAACATGGATTTTGTACATGTAGTGTAGCGTGTGCTACGATGCAAGTTTAACTAGGATGACATGTATGATGCAATGCATGGCAGTTAACAATTCAAGTGCGTACAGTTAAAGGAATTTAAACATGGCAATTATCAATGCAGGAATGATATGACAAGGTGTCGGATCTAGCTTCGTTGTCAAGCTAGATCTCAAAGTTGCGCCTAGATCGCTATCATTTCACGATCTAGTCTCTTTCATGCTAGTACAAAGAATTGGCCTAAAACATGGCCCTAAGAAATGTTGGCAAGTTTCACTTGCCTGATACCGGATTGTTGATCGACGTGAGTAACGAGAACGATGTCCTACGGTAGATGAATTCGCTGTTTATGGTAAAAATAAGGATTAGACGGAAATTCTAAATCTTTTGCATTTGAAATCCTATATCTAATAATCCATTTTTAATTAGGGTTTCTAGTTTACGGTGTGGGTTAATAGAGATTACAAGAATAAGATTACTAACCGTAGAGCAGCAGATGGAAGACACCAAAACGAATCTAGATTTGGTGACGAAGAACGATCCCGGGAAACTATGGCTGAAAACGGGATCTCGGTGACCTAGATCGGTGTCCGGCGCAAGATTCGGTGAGAAATAACCTCCGAGGGTGAAAGAAATGTTTTGGGGAAGATTAGGGATGATTTGTGAATGATCTTAGCTCAGAAGGAATGAAATGAAGAATGAAGGAACGACGGATTAAATAGAAATAAGAACGGCGGCTAAAAACAGATCTAGGGTTTCGAGGTCAACTAGTCGGTCAAAGAAGAGTGGTCGACCGACTAGTTTAAGAACTAGTCGGTCGGTCACCTAACGCAGACCGACTAAATGACAGACTGAGAATAGGGTTTGGTACAGGTCGACTACTGTAGTCGGTCAGAGCTCAACTGGTGACCGACTAGTTTAAGAACTAGTCGGTCGGTCGACCAACGTTGACCGACTAGAAGGCAACCAAAAGCTAAAGATAAGAATTAGAACTAGTCGGTTGAAGAAGAACAGCTGACCGACTAGTTTGCAACCTAGTCGGTCGGAAGTTGTTCTTAGACCGACTAACGATAAACAGTAACTCTACTGTTCAGTGAAACCCAGAATTAGTCGGTCTGAGTACAATGCTTGACCGACTAGTTTGAGAACTAGTCGGTCGAAGGTTGAACTTAGACCGACTAACGACAAACAGTAACTCAGCTATTTTTAATAGGTTGAACTAGTCGGTCCATGAAGGATTTCCGACCGACTAGATCTCATTCTAGTCGGTTGGTTCTCCTCCGTGAACCAACTAAGATGCACCAGAAGTGCCGAAACGAAGCGCGAAGCTTCGGGAAGGATTCTATGGCTTCTAGGATCGTCCTAACTCTAGAATTATGGCGTTATTAAGCTAAAATATGAGGATTTAATCGAGAAAACATACAAGGAGGAGAAATTCAACATTAATCAGATAAATTATATTTATTACAAACACCGGTCGTTACACAACCTCTGCAGGAGAGATTGTTTGCATCCATGGGTCCGTGCTCGGCTCATAATCCATCCGTGGCGTGTAATCTGGAGTATGTGTGATGGCCAGTATCCATCACTACCGTATTTTGGTACAAATACGTCCAAACAGTTACAAATAATAAGTTTATATGATCCTTAAACTAATTTAGTTTTAAGATACTATTATTTTATACCTTTTTATATTTACTAATTACTTTTAGCTAATTACTTTAACTAAACTGGAGTATGATATGATATGATTAAGACTTAGTATGTTTTGCATGTCATTAATTTTTATTAGTACTAAGTTGATATGATTAAGATAATTATATTAAGTTAGCTATTATAAAATCAGAGAATCAATTTATTAAATTCAAATTCAAAGTTTAAATTTCATTTCAAATTTTAAAAACTTTCAAATAAATTCCTATTAAAACCTATAGCTAATTAGGAAGTTTTTCTCTCACTCAATCCCCCTAATCACTCCTTAACAATTGTTTTTAATTCAAACTTTCCTTAACTCTTAGCTATTAATCTCCCTGATAATTGTCTTTAATTCAATCATTCCTTTTATTATTAGCTTTATCACATGCCATTTCAAATCCTTCCTTTCTTTCCCTTAGCAATTAGCACCTACCAAATCAATACCAAAAGAATAAACTCTAACCTAACCATACTTCAACCCTCAGCCGTCATCTTCATTTCTCAAATTCTCAAGCCATGCAACCCGTTCTTCTTCATAATTAGGAGAAAAACAAGCGGCCAACGATCCCCCTTCTCAATCAAACTCTCCCTCGTTCATTCTTCTTCTTATCTTTTCTCCCATCTCCTCCCCAAAACCCATTGTAGACCCCTCCTCTGCCTCTTCCCTTCAGGCCAGCAGCACCATCCACAAGAGGCCGAGGGCTCACCTTGTTCCCCGTCTTCTAGCGACCAGCAGCAAGGGGCCGAGCCCCTTTTTTTGACAGCCGAAAATAGGGGGACGAGCCTCCCCTATTTCATCCAGCAGCAGGGGAGCCTACCTCCCTATGCTGTCGTTTTCTGGCCAACGGAGAGGCGACCTCCCCTCTGGTGGCCCAGCACCGACGACGGCCCAGCTACGGGACCGGTAGCCCCTCTCGACCGGCCTCCTTCCCCTCGTTTTCCTTTCCGACGAACATGAGCACGAATCCCAGCTCTCCCTTCCTCGCGGCACTTCGCCTACCAAGTGTTTAACGAAATGCCCCAAGGAGATCCCGTTAATTTCACAAGCCCGATGAGCTTCCAATGATCCCGATTTCATCGCCAGTGAACCCAACGCTCGCCTTCCTCCTCGGATCGCAACATCGTAGGTTCCCTAAGCTCATTCCTGACGTTTTCTGGCTTTAGTTTCAGTGGGAAGCAACTCGTAATCTTGATAATACTTCCAATTGCAATTGGGTTTGATATGTATTAGTTAATACTAGAGCAGCACATATTCCCCAGGATTATTGACACTCAATATATCATTATATTTGTCATACCTTAATTCTGTCATATATAGGGTAGGGATCATTAGGCTTGTAAACAACTTAATAAGACATATTTATTTTACAGAACATATTATGTAAAAGTATCACATAAGTCATGTTATCTTTAATAACATTTATTGTGTTGCATGAAGTTATCAACTGCTAATTACCATTGCTTGAATTGTTAAGTACCTTTTTCACATTCTCATATTAGTATCTATTATGTTCAACTTACTATTTGCGAATATGATTTGAAACATAGGCTTGTGACGAGTCGTGTTTTCAAAGGAATGTATTTAAATGATACTCTAGTTCACCTGTAATAACCCTCATGTGTTCATATCCTAAAAATACTTTGTCATGGCCTGTTTAGCCATATACAGCGACTGACACGGTAGTCCTCTACACACGAGTAGATGTAGTATAAGGAGTTGATATGAGATAATATGGTGTGTATGTGGTTGGTGGCAGTTGTGTAATTTCGTAAAGAGTGTAAGGGCATTTTGGTCATTTGGCAATACGGGTGGAAGTGTGTGTAGAGTAAAGGTAGGTGTGTAAAGTAATGTCATACTTGTAAATTTTGAAGGAGTGGGTTAGTGTGAGAGGGGCTACTGTGAAAAGGGATGGGGTTAGGGGTATAATTGTAAATATTTAGAAGGGTGAGGGGCAAAATGGTCTTTTGGTCTAAAAGAGGTGTGTGTATAGTAAAGGAGTGTGTGCATAAAGTAATGGCAAACTTGTAAATACTTGAAACTTGAGGGATAATTTTGGGAGGGCATTAAAGTCATTTTAGCTTGTGCATGCTTATCCTAAGAGGATTCTAGTGATAGATATTTCTTAGGAAATTTCTATCTTCTTCTTTAACTCTCTTTTCTTTTCTTTTCATTTCTACTTTCATCTTCCTCTCCCCACAAGCTTGGCCGAACTCCCTTCCCCCCTTTCCCCTACATCAAGACTCCAAAACCCTAATTTGACTTCCAAAAATTCAAGAAAAACCCTAGCTCTTCAAGGAGAAAGAAAGGTGGAAAGAAGAGAAAGAGAAGAGAAGAAGAAAGGGATTTCTTTGAGGTTGGAATTCTAACTTGGTTAGGGAATTTTTATTTATGATTATGAGGATGCTATGATGTTATTTTGATTGCTCATGACCTTGATTTCATGTGTTATGTGTGCAATAGACAAAAAAGATTCAATTTTCCTTGTTTTTTTAGCAAAGCACCCTCCCCTAAAATCCAGAAATTCTGTTGTGTGTGTTTACCTGAATTCTGATCTCTATAGCTTGAATTACTCTCTGAAAAAATATATAATTGTAGATCTTGAAGTTATACCCCAGATTCATATAAAATTTGACATATATTGCGTTCAATAAGTAGGAGTAAAAATTCAATGTTTGCAACATGTCTGAAATTCTGTCAAACTGGACACAGTTTAGAAAAAAATGAAGCTTATTGCCTGCACACTCTATGGAATTTGACTGTTCTTGGTCTTGTTGTAAAGTTAACAAGTTTATCTACAATTTCATCTCAGTGCATATGTTTCGAAATTTTGGCTGCAACATGCCCAAAATTAGCTTTTAATACAGACCCTGAAATCTGTCTGAAAAACAGACTGAACATGTTGCACCAAATAAATCACCATAAATTTTCTATTTCACATTTCTGCATGAAATATTATGGGTGAATCCACGACTACTATATATTCAACTTTCATTCAGAGGGGTTTGTCAAATTCACAAGGGAAATTGATTAAACATGCTGACTCTGTAACTGTTCATGCAATTTCAGCAAGCTGGACTGTTTTGGTGGAGTTGAAACTTTCTATAATGTTATTTTCCATTCCAATATGCATGAATGTTGTTGATACCTTTAAGAAAGTTTAGTTATACTATTTGTTACTAAATTGATGGTGAGACACTCTTCATTTACACGGCGACTACTATATGTTTGTTAAAATGCCCAAATGAATTTGAAATTGAAGAAACTTGGGAAATAGCTATGAGAATGTTGTGCCATGTACTACAGTATGAAATTGCATATGACTATTGAATATTATGACACATGATTTTTTAACTGGGATGTCTCGATCTGCTCTAAGGCGGGTGAACATCCTAGTATGGTGATGGGGGAAGTTTGGGTATTACTGAACCATAAGGGACTGGACTGAGAAGTTGGGGGGGGAGGAAAGATATGTGATGTGTGATACTTATTCCCACTTGCCTTTACCGGGAGTGGAGGGGACATACAGAGATTGTGTTACTATGGGAAGCCTCACTCTTGCCAGGGACGAGGGAGCTGATAGGCCCGGCGTACAGTGCCCGTGTCCACTGCGTCGTGTGCTATATTCGCCCCAAATTTAGGGCGAGGTCCAGGCCCTTATCTTTAAGTGATACCCAGGCTTCCAAAGAGTCACTAATATCTGCTAACTAATAAATTTCATATGTGTGGTTGTTGCACATTTGTGTGTTGTTGATCGCTCCGGAATGTAACCCAAAGAACGGTTGTAGTTTTACCGCAAGCGCACGGTATAGCGGCAAGCGGGTTATCGAACACAGGGAGGACGAATGACCGTGCTTGTTCCAATCAACCTGGCTATTAAGAAGAGAGAAATTTGCCTTTGGCGATCCTGTCACAATCGTCAGACAAAGTACGGAAATATCAAATCAAATAAAGAACGTCTAGGGAATGGGGAATTCCCGCTACTCACTGTATTTCGTAAATGTGGTTCATTGGTATCAAAATTGCTAGAATAAAATTTTGGATGAACTAGTCGTAACTGAATGTAATACCTAGCTCACGCTCTCGCGCTGTTACCGGTCTATAGCTATCCTAGGTTCGGGTCCAATCTCTTGCAAACCCTAGCCTAGGGAAGTTAGCATTAGGATCAACATCATCGTTCAATCGGGCCCCGAGCCCACTCTCGTGCAAGTTCGGGCCACGACCTAGGTTGGGATAGTTCCTACCCGTCCAATCTCTTGCAAACGGGTATCGGCACGGAATTGCAACCAGAAACCCTAGTATCGGTCCAATCTCTTGCAAACCGATACTACGGAAATTCGATTCCAACCCAATTCGGATTTCTAGGGTTTCCTATCGAATTGGGATCCAATCTCTTGCAAATCCCAATCGGTATGAACTCCTAGCTATCCGTAGTAAATCGATCCCAAACTAATCCCTAATAGCAATTCTAGCAAAATTTCTACCAATTCATCACAAATATGAAATTGGGCTTGTAGGGTTCATCCCCACGCCCCAAGACGTGGAGACTACTCACAATTCATAGCACAAACACAAAGATAATCAATGAAATTAACAAGAGAATTCATCACAATATTGAGATAAGTAATAAAAATAGTATTTTTAGAGAAGAGAGACACAAACCAATGGAGTTCTTCAAATAATTTCAACAAAAATCAACTTTTGTCTCCTCTCCAATCACAAGAATAAAGCTAAAAAGTTAATCTAAAAAGCTGCAAAAATCTAAGAAAAAAGCTTTCTAAACTAGGGTAAAAACAGGGGTTAAATACCCCCCAAAATCGTCCAAAAAACTGTGACCAAAATACCCTTGCGCAGCCTGAAATCCGCAATTTTCGCTACAGGCAGCGCATCGCACTCGGCCGAGTGACAAAAGTCGCTCGGCCGAGTGAGAAACCCTGTAAATTTCCAGTAAGTCTGGGTCTTCGGGGGTCTTCACTTCGGGAGTCACTCGGCCGAGTGGGTTATCGTCACTCGGCCGATGGCTCCTTGGTACTCAGGCGGTCGGCATTTGCCACTCGGCCGAGTGGGTCTTCTGAAGCTCAGGCAGACGAAAAACAGTAAGTTGGCGATTTTTGACATGCGTCGTCTGGGTGCCACTCGGGCGGACGAGGTCTCGTCACTCGGCCGATGTGGCTTCCGATGCTCGGCCGAGTGCACGTATGAAACGTATCCGATCTGGTCGGCTGAGCAGTGTCTCACTGGTCGGCCGAGTGACTCCTTCACTCGGCCGAGCGGGGGCACCAAAAATGCCCAAACAGCTTGTTTTGGCCTCCTCGTCGCTCCTGCGACGTTCTTTCTTCTTCCGCTCCTCTCCAACAGCAAAATACCCCTCGGGGAGGTCGTCGGTGACACTCTGGAGTAGGCGTATCTCGAGATCACTCCAAATCGCTCCAAATCACCTGAAATGCAACAAAAACAACAAATCGTGAAAAGCATCGCAATATCGTCGATATACCGTGAAAAACATGATTTGGGCGATCTAAATGGCATGCAAACATGCGGGAAAAAAGTGTAAAATAAGGAGTGATCAAAATCCCCCAAGCTTACCTCTTGCTCGTCCTCGAGGAAGATAAGTAAAAGGCGAATCCGGTGGATTCGGAAAACGAAAACGGCGAAAACAAAAAATGAAAAACGAAGAAAAACGAGAAACGAAATAAAAACAAAGAAGAAAGAAAGAAGCGAAGAGGGAAGCTGCTAGATCATTTTCTCAGGACGTGGGTTTCACTTACTCACATAGCATGCACCGAATGAAAAACACATGTCAAAGAATTTTATTTCGATATCATAGTATAATGGTGCAAATAGAAATAGAAAGCCCACGAACAACGATATAATCATGAAAAACGGAATAATTTTAGAATTAACATCGTCTGAATCATTTAAAGCGGTATACAAATCGCAGATCACACACTTTTCAATTGAATGCTTTCTATGAGGAGTATAAGAGTATCACACAATAGAATAGAAAGAATAGATAAGCATGGATTTCATGAAATGAGTGCTAGGCATAGATTTCTGAACTTCGTAAAGCTAAAAATAATCTCACCGAGTATAGAATATTACTTAGCCTAGGTTGTCGTGCAACGTCAAGTAGTCACTCTCTCACACATCATTGGATTCCCTCCCCCAAGCTTATCTATAAGCATGGTGGCATAAAAAATATTTACATCCCCATTTTTATAAAGCTCCAAAAGTAATGAAAATAAATACAAAAAGAGAGAAGAAAGAGAGAACATGAGGTGGGATCTTTTATTGAGGTTCTTTCCTCTTTTCTTTTCTTTTTCTCTTGTTTTTCCTTTTTTTCTTTTTTTTCAAATAGCATATATACACAATGATCCCAACTCAAAGAGAAGTAAGAGCATACAAGAAAATTTTTTTTTCTTTGGTTTTGGGAAATTTGGAGCTAGGAATTAATAGCGGGGGAAATGCCATATAATAGAATCTCTAAGGGGAGATTCACCAATGATTTTAAAATAGAGAAATGATGTTCAAGATTTGTGGAGAAAGAAATAAATATGTCTATCGGTTCACTCTATAAGACATGCACGACAACTTCAGCAGGGTAATCTAATCTACTCAGTTTCGATCACAAAAAAGCTAACTAATTCAAATTTATCATAGCTAACATCATTCAATCATCCTGAAGTGAAATGTACAATTCATGCATATAGAAGTGATATAGGAAAAGAAATCGGTACTCCAGATATAAGCATTCAATGCGTGAATCTTGGTGTGTTTTCTGCGATGGCATACATATGAATATTCAGACTCAGCTAATAATAAAATTTCATCCATTTTCATGTGGATAAAGTGTGGGTTACTATTTCTAAACGCAAGGCAAGTCATAGCTTATGATATCAGAAACAGAATCTAAGACATGACAAATATAGCATGCATATAAAGGAAGCCAACTCCACGTCATCATCATCATAGAAAAGTCATCTCTAGCATGAGATGAAAAAGAAAATAAAGATAAAGGGGAAAATAGAACTATTTACAATGCGGCACACAGAAAGATAAGAAAAACGTGATGCATGGTAAAATAAAAGAAAAATGATGAAAATAAGTGCAAAAGCGGAAAATGGAGTGAAAAACTAAAAATAAAGGTGGCAAATCGAAAAAGAACGTGAGAACTCACTCCCCCAAGCTAAATGGCACAGTGTCCTCAATGTGCAAGGTGTGGCACACCGAGAGACAAGTAATGTGAGGGGTAAGTGAGGGTGCATGCATGATGGAAGAAAGAAAAAGAGAAACAATGAAATGAAAAATATGATGCGGACATGATGCATGCAAATAAAGGAGTGATACAGATATAAAGGTGTGGCACCAAAAACTCTCCCTCTCTCCCAAAAAAGATATATAAAGATATATAAAAATAATGTGCATCCAAAAACAGTGAGGGGAGGGGTGGACAAAAATACATCAGGACCCAGCAGAAACGGGCAGCACAACGGCAAAAAGAATCGATGGCATCAAGGGTGCCTAAGAAGGTGGTGCTGCGCCGTCTCTGTCCTGAGGCGGAGGAGGAGGAGGAGGAGGTGGAGGCTGCTGAGTGGGGGTGGGTGTGGAAGTGGAAGTAGGCTGAGTGTGTGTGGTAGTGGGGGTGGGAACCTGCTGGGTAGGTGCGGGTACGCGGGGGGAGACGCTCCAGGACCTGGGTAAGACAGTAGTGAATCTGCGGGAGCAGGTCAAAGCGGCCAGCCATCGCAGTGACGGTGGCGGTCAGGGTCCTAAGGTCACCTCTGAGGCCACTCACCGCCCCCTCAAGAGCACGAATGCTCAGAAGTACAGTGTCGGGGGGAGGTGGTGCAGAGGGACACACCGGTCTGGGCTGTGCAGGTCGGGGCTGGCGTACTCTGGTGGCGTAGGTGACGGGCTCAGCAGGCAAGGGAACAAAAGGGGCTGCACTCGCAAGTGTGGGCCTGGCCTCAGTACGAGGCTGGGCAGGACGGTGAGAAGTGGAGGCAGCAGCAACGAAAGAAGAATACAAAAGAGGCAGCGAGGCGGCCAGAGAGGTCGGTGACACAGAAGTGTGGACAGACGCCACGACACTCTCGGAAAATACAGCAGCGATGGAGACAGAGGCGGAGACCGCGTTCTCTACAGCGGTGGCAAAACATGGCTCTCCGCACTCAACTATAGTCGGCGGGCGCTCGGGGGGGGGGGGGGGGCAGCGGAAACGGGCTCGGCAGACAGAGGGCCAGTGCTGGTGGTGACAGGCGTGGAAGCAGTGGAGGTGGTGGAAGTGGGCTCAGCTAAGGTACTCCCGACACCGACAGCAGTGTGGACAGAGGTGTTGAGAGCAGCAGAAACATCAGGGATAGGCTGAGGGGCCACGGGGTCAACAGGGGCAGCACGCTCAGCAGGTGCAACAGGGTCTGCGGGGGCAGCGGGGGCAGCGTGGGCCTGCTCGGCCTCCTCGGCCTCGAGCACGTATGCGGCAGGGATCAGAACATCCATCGCAGGGAGCCAGTCCACATGGGCCGGTGCAATCTGAGTCCGAGCTGGGTTCGGAAGAATCATGTAATCGGCACCGTAAGGGCTGTGCAGCCAGACCCAGTGTCGCTCACCGTGCGGACGAAGCATCTTCATCCGGGCCATAACATCAATCGACAGAGAAGTGGGGCCCGGTGCTCGTCGCAGGTCGTCAGGGAAGTCCTCACCGGTCATAAGGGCAAGCAAGGTGATCATGCCGCCGCAGCATATCGGTGAGCGAGCGCCCACCGATACGATGATGCGGTCCAAAAACCAAGCCACGACATCAATCACGACGGCGGGGACCAACTCATCGCCCTCCCTAGATAGAGCTCTGGGCCGTGTCATCACGTAGAGCATATAGAGCTCTGGCGTGGACATCGTGCCCGGCTCATATCTGGCCAAAAAGGTCGTCGCCATAAGGCGCTGAGCTATACGGAGGCAGGGATGGACAATGGCCGAGGCCTTGGCCCTACTAGGGTCAAAGGAAGCGTGAAGACCAGTAATCCGGGCCCAGAAGGCACCGGCGTCAAAGGAAGGTGGGGGGATATGGGTGGGGGCGTAACCTCGGTCGGCCCCGGGGACATCGGGCCACGAGAAGAAGGCTCTCATCATACCGAGAGTGACCTGGCACTCCCGGTCCATGAACCAAAACGAGCATCCCTCG
Source organism: Scilla litardierei (assembly GCA_030789695.1). NCBI lineage: Eukaryota > Viridiplantae > Streptophyta > Magnoliopsida > Asparagales > Asparagaceae > Scilla > Scilla litardierei. The sequence goes on along the minus strand of CM061141.1, from coordinate 267,803,413 downwards.
TCGGTCCGGGCGATCGAACTAAGTACCTCAAGTGTCGGGCGGGTAAACGTATCCGCCGACACCTGAAAGAAATCTCGCCAGCCCACGTTGTCGTACAACGTGAGCATCCCCTCTAGTACCCCCAGGCGTCCTAAGTCTGCAAGGTGTGCGAACCTGGAGGGTACGATCGAGCGCTGGGAGATACGCTCGAAAGCGACGTGGTGTGCATCGTTCCGGAACGTGATCCCCAGCGGCCCGATAAGTGGAGCCGGAGGTGGTGGCTGTGGAGCGGCAGGGAGTGGCTGTGCGGGCTCTGCAGGCTGTGCGGGGTGTGCGGGGCCTGCAGGCTGTGCTGGGTGGATGTGGTGTGTGGGAGAAGGCGGAGGAGAGTCCTCCACCTCGTGGGAGGGACCGGCATCATCCGACCGCTTCCACTTGGCGGAAGCTCTCCTCGACCTCGGCCGTGTCCGGGGCGGCATATGGGCCCCGAGCACGCACCAAAAAGTGTGAAAAGTGCGGCGTGTGTAAAATAAAGGAGAGAATGTACCGCAACATGCCGCGAGTGCAAAGCTGTGGAAGCGTGCGAAGATGACGCCTCCACGTAGCCCAAATCAGTCCCTGGAAGCTCCCCTGGGCTCCCCTAAGCTCCCAAAAATAACCTGCGCATGAAATGGAGATACCAGCGAGTAATATTCAAAACGTATGGAGCATTAGGGGTATAATAGATAGAAATAGAAATCAATTTGGGTTTGGGGTTCGTTAAGCACATGGATCCTCGAAAAATACACAGAAAGAGGAGAAATAGGCAAAAATGGGGTTACCGGAGTCGACCGGAGCAGTGGCCGCCGGCGGCGACTCGGGCGAGGAGCGGCGACGGCCCGGCCGGCGGTGGGTTGCCGAGCGGCGGCGTCAGATGCGAGATCGGGCGAGTGGGGGAGGGTTCGGGCGCTGGGGGATGCGAAAAGTCGGGGGCGATCGATTTTAACTCGTTTCAAAAAACGAGCCCCCAGCGACCCCTTTTATAGCAAAAGTTACGACTCGGCCGAGTGACTAGGTCGCTCGGCCGAGTAGCTCAACGGAAAAATTCCTCCACACTTATGCTTCGGCCGAGTGGCCTTGCCACCCTCGGCCGAGTGGAGTAAGTCCATTTGGCCGAGTGGCTCAAGCTACTCGGTAAGACTCGCCCTAGGAGAGTATCCGTTTTACTCGGCCGAGTGAATATATATACTCGGCCGAGTAGCAGTTATACTGAAATGAGGAAAATAAACAGAGAGTTGGATACAGCAGACTTCCCTCATTCGTGAGCGGCTCGGCCGGACGAACTTGTGTACTCGGCCGAGTGACTAGTATACTCGTCCGAGTGAGCCTTGTGTTCTGCTGTTTGTCTTCGTTTGGGCTCTAAACTCCGTCTTTCTTCCTCCAGTCAATTTCATCTTCCTCCTAAGCATCGAGCGCCTTCCTGGGGCGCTCCTCGTCGCCTTGAGCATCTTCCTAATGATGGGTACCTCATTCTCCTCTCCTGTCAGGAAAAATAGGACCCGTTATCACAAGATTTTTGGGCGAACGACTCAAAACACTAAAAATTTCTAAAACAAAAATAAAAGAAAAGTGAAAATAAAGCAATAACCGTCGGGTTGCCTTCTGACAAGCGCTCGTTTAAGGTCGTGAGCTCGACCCCCTATGATTTTCAATTAATGCGGGATGTTTGGTGCATATGAGATGCACCCATCAAACTTTCCGGGGAGAACGCTTGGATTCGGAAGTTGCGGCGGCGTGTTCTCCCTCGGTGGTCTCCCGTCTCGAATAGTGTTGGGGGGAGGCTCCCCCAAGCTAGCGTTTGCTCCGGTCAACGGCTTCACCGGTGACGCCGATTTCCGTATCGGCGGCGCTTTCTTCAGAGACTTCAATTTCGAGAGCTTGCAGAGCTCTCGAATCCTTGCGACATCAGCGTCGCCTTCATCATTTTCAGCGGAGAGGTCGGGGGAATCATTTTTCTTCTCATCTTGACCTAAATCCAGGCCTTCCTCGAAATCCTCATCGAATAGAGCGCCAATGGAGTGAGGGATCGCCTCCTCAATTACCTCATCAAGGAGGTCCATGTAGTCAAGCTCCTCGTGGTAAGGCATGTGTTTCATAGCCTTAGGAATGTGAAGCTCCAACTCGATGTTGCCGACGTTCAAAGTTAGGGTACCTTCTCGAACGTCGACAATGACACCGGCGGTGGCGAGGAACGGGCGTCCAAGTATCAATGACGTATCTCCCTCCTCCTTAACGTCCATGATCACGAAGTCACATGGCAAGCATATGCCCCCCGGGACTTGTAGCGGGATGTCTTCGGTGATCCCTACCGGCCTTGTTATCCGTCCATCGGCTAATTGTATCCGCATGTCGGTAGGTTTCAACTTCGTCCCGGTGTTTAGCCTTAGGAACATGGAGAGAGGCATGAGGCTAACACTAGCCCCTAAATCCACCAACGCCTTTTGTAGAGGGACGCCGCCCAAGGTGCAAGGAATTCGAAAACTCCCCGGATCTTTGAATTTGGTCGGCTCCTTCTCTCTCTTGGTGAACCAAGAGCCCTCCTCGGCTAGCATGATCTTTTCCTTCCTCTTCCCCCCCCCCCCGAAATCAAATCCTTTAGAAATTTAGCATATGTGGGGATTTCCACGATGGCGTCGAGGAAGGGAATGTTGAGGCTAACTCCTCTCAGATACTCGAGAAACTTTGCTAGCCTTTTCTCCATTTTCGCTCTAGCAAGCCTTTGGGGGAATGGGACCGGTGGCATGAAGCGCCTCTCCTCAATCAATTGCTCCGCTCTAGATTTCTCCTTTTCTTGCGGCTCTTTCTCCTTCTCAACTTCAACTACCGGCTCAATTGGCTCTAAACTTTCCTCCACGGGCTCCTCGGTAGGGATCATGGCGGGGGTGGTGTCCTTCCCGCCTCTAGTAGTAACGGCAACCACGACATTGATGTGGCCGGTGTTGCCCCGTGGGTTTTGCTCGGGTTGTGCCGGCAATTGTTGAGTATTCCGATTGAGCAACGCCAATTGCTCCGAGATTTGAGCTACAACGGTTGTAAGGGAGTCTTGGCCCGCCTTCAAGGAAGCATTGACCTTCTTTTGCTCGACCATAAACTCCTCCACTCTAGCTTCGAAGTCGGATCGTTGTTGAGCTTGTGGAGGGTTTTGATTTTGATTTCTCCACCCTTGATTGTATCCGGGCGGCCTATATGGTGGAACTTGTTGCTTCGGTTGAAAATTTTGTTGTGGAGGCCCCCTCGGCGGATAGTGTTGTTGTTGGGGTGGTGGTGGTGGTCGAGCTTGTTGAGGTGGTTGTTGTGGCGGGTTCAAAGCTCCTTCATTGTTGGCGTAAGAGAAACCGGGATGATTTCTTGTGGCCGGATTGGCCCAATACCCTTGGTTCCCCGCGACATATTGTACTTGCTCCAAGGATCCTTCTCCTTGCTCTCCTCCCAAATACATGGCTTGAGATTGGTCTTGCCAATCACACATTTGGTTCGTTGGTGCGGAGGTGGAAGGGGTTCCTTGGGGCTCCGTGATAAACTTCTCCAGTCTCTCCACTACCTTGTGGAGAGAATCAAACTTGCTTGTAAGCTCCGCTACGGCCTTCGCCTCATAGATACTAGTTGGCTTCAAGGAGGACGTAGAGTGTCCTCGCTCATCGCCCCATTGTTGATTGTTTGAGGCCATCTCCTCAATTAGGGCCGTAGCTTCTTCGAGAGTCTTTGATAAGATAGCACCATTCGCCGCGGCATCAATAATTTGTTTGGTCCCCGGTTGGAGACCATTGTAGAAGCTATGAACTAGATCCCAATCTTCAATGCTATGGTGCGGGCATTGATGCTGCAGATCTTTAAAACGCTCCCAAGCCTCATAGAGCGTCTCTTGGGGTCCTTGCTTGAAGGACATAAGAGCGCTCCGAATCTTCACCGTCTTGGAGGGCGGATAGAACTTGTCAATGAATGCACTCGCCAACTCGTCCCAAGTGGTAAATACTCCCTCAGCTTGCGTCCTCAACCAATAGAGTGCCTTGTCCTTTAGTGTGAAGGGGAAAAGACGCAGTATGATGGCATCAATGGAGACCACCGTCATCTGAAATGTGGCACACTTCGACAAGAATAATTGGATGTGGTAGTGGGGATTTTCATGGGCATTCCCATGAAATGGATCCTGCTGCATCAGAACCACTAGTCCAGTCTTCAGCTCAAAGTTCTTGTCAGCCGCCAACTCCGGCATGGCAATGGATGAGGTCGTAGAAGAGGTCTTAGGCCGAAGCCTATCGTGAATAGAAATTATCCTCGCCATTCTTGCCGCTAATTGGTCCGCAGTTTCTGGGTTGGTCATAAACCTCCCTTCCGGATCTTGTCTCCTTTCCGCTCTGATTCTCCGCACCGTACGTTCAATCTCGGGATCAAATAATATACCTTCAGAGTCCGCAGTGGATCTCGTGTACATGCACAGGAGAACAAAGTTTCAAAGAAGTGATTAGCGCAATGGAAGGGTTAGGTAAAAATAAAGAAATAAAATAAAAAGAAAGAAATAGCTAGGGTGGTAAGATCAAACGCAATCTCCTCCCCGGCAACGGCGCCAAAAACTTGATCGCTCCGGAATGTAACCCAAAGAACGGTTGTAGTTTTACCGCAAGCGCACGGTATAGCGGCAAGCGGGTTATCGAACACAGGGAGGACGAATGACCGTGCTTGTTCCAATCAACCTGGCTATTAAGAAGAGAGAAATTTGCCTTTGGCGATCCTGTCACAATCGTCAGACAAAGTACGGAAATATCAAATCAAATAAAGAACGTCTAGGGAATGGGGAATTCCCGCTACTCACCGTATTTCGTAAATGTGGTTCATTGGTATCAAAATTGCTAGAATAAAATTTTGGATGAACTAGTCGCAACTGAATGTAATACCTAGCTCACGCTCTCGCGCTGTTGCCGGTCTATAGCTATCCTAGGTTCGGGTCCAATCTCTTGCAAACCCTAGCCTAGGGAAGCTAGCATTAGGATCAACATCATCGTTCAATCGCGCCCCGAGCCCACTCTCGTGCAAACTCGGGCCACGACCTAGGTTGGGATAGTTCCTACCCGTCCAATCTCTTGCAAACGGGTATCGGCACGGAATTGCAACCGGAAACCCTAGTATCGGTCCAATCTCTTGCAAACCGATACTACGGAAATTCGATTCCAACCCAATTCGGATTTCTAGGGTTTCCTATCGAATTGGGATCCAATCTCTTGCAAATCCCAATCGGTATGAACTCCTAGCTATCCGTAGTAAATCGATCCCAAACTAATCCCTAATAGCAATTCTAGCAAAATTTCTACCAATTCATCACAAATATGAAATTGGGCTTGTAGGGTTCATCCCCACGCCCCAAGACGTGGAGACTACTCACAATTCATAGCACAAACACAAAAATAATCAATGAAATAAACAAGAGAATTCATCACAATATTGAGATAAGCAATAAAAATAGTATTTTTAGAGAAGAGAGACACAAACCAATGGAGTTCTTCAAATAATTTCAACAAAAATCAACTTTTGTCTCCTCTCCAATCACAAGAATAAAGCTAAAAAGTTAATCTAAAAAGCTGCAAAAATCTAAGAGAAAAGCTCTCTAAACTAGGGTAAAAACAGGGGTTAAATACCCCCCAAAATCGTCCAAAAAACTGTGACCAAAATACCCTTGCGCAGCCTGAAATCCGCAATTTTCGCTACAGGCAGCGCATCGCACTCGGCCGAGTGACAAAAGTCGCTCGGCCGAGTGAGAAACCCTGTAAATTTCCAGTAAGTCTGGGTCTTCGGGGTTCTTCACTTCGGGAGTCGCTCGGCCGGGTGGGTTGTCGTCACTCGGCCGATGGCTTCTTGGTACTGGGCGGTCGGCATTTGCCACTCGGCCGAGTGGGTCTTCTGAAGCTCAGGCAGACGAAAAACAGTAAGTTGGCGATTTTTGACATGCGTCGTCTGGGTGCCACTCGGGCGGACGGGGTCTCGTCACTCGGCCGATGTGGCTTCCGATGCTCGGCCGAGTGCACGTATGAAATGTATCCGATCTGGTCGGCCGAGCAGTGTCTCGCTGGTCGGCCGAGTGACTCCTTCACTCGGCCGAGTGGGGCACCAAAAATGCCCAAACAGCTTGTTTTGGCCTCCTCGTCGCTCCTGCGACGTTCTTTCTTCTTCCGCTCCTCTCCAACAGCAAAATACCCCTCGGGGAGGTTGTCGGTGACACTCTGGAGTAGGCGTATCTCGAGATCACTCCAAATCGCTCCAAATCACCTGAAATGCGACAAACACAACAAATCGTGAAAAGCATCGCAATATCGTCGATATATCGTGAAAAACATGATTTGGGCGATCTAAATGGCATGCAAACATGCGGAAAAAAGTGTAAAATAAGGAGTGATCAGTTGTACTCTTCACTTTGGTAGTTTGTACTCTTATTGCCTTTACACTTATAACCTCTAAATGATTTCCCATACCCTAGTTAGTTTCCTACTGGGCACATTTGACGTGCTCATTTCACTTTTCAGGTCCTGAGCAGGTGACACCAGAGAAGACTCTCTCTCAGGAGGTTACTCAGACGTGAGTTTTTGACTTAGGTACACCACACTTTTGGGCTGTGTCTTGTAGTGTGGGTTGGGTCAAGTAGTGAGTGAGCTGTTTTTGTAGCTATGGTGGGTGTTGGTAACTTGTAGTACTACGCAGGTATACTTGGTCAGTTGTACTTGTACTTGCTGCTGGTGTGTAGTACACTCTTTGGTTATGTGGTTATGTAATTTTTGTGATGGCAGTATGTATTGCTCCTTTTCTTATATATATATGTGATGTATGATCCCAGCATTCACAGTGGCCTGCTTATTGTGTGTCTTTCTTTCACGCTTGGTGTAACACCACGGCTTGTCAAGCTCCATCCTCCCTTTCCCATGGTATGCATTGCCCTATAAGGTATTTGTGAGAATGGGACGTGACAGGTTTAGTGGTGGCCCATGCAGGTTAGCTCACACTACGATATGCGAAAGGATAATACATCAAACACTTTGATGCCATCACATATGGTACTAATTCCTCTTGTGCTGTCCTATTTTTCTGTAGAATGGATAGTGGAAACGTGATATCTTCGTCAGAGATGGAGCATGCCGAGCCCTCTTTGATGGAGAATATTTTGATGGGTTTCCAGGCTAGTCTGGGTCAGCATGCTGAGATGCTCGCCAAGATGTAGGGTCAGAAGACCCCAGGCTTCAAGCAGTTTAGGACAATGAAGCCGAGGACTTTTTCTGGCAAGAAGACTGCATTGGAGGTCGATGAGTGGTTACGTCGCACGGAGGATGACCTCACAGCTGTTGGATTTCCATTGGAGAGTTGGGTTGATGCAGCAAAAATGCATTGACACATCATGCCCGAGATTGGTGGGATGCCCATGAGCGACATCTGACAGGTCCTATCTCTTGGAAGACCTTCAAGGAGCATTTTGAGTCCAAGTTCCTTCCAGAGACTGCAAAGGATGAGCTCAGACAGCGTTTTGAGAAGATGACTCAGGGCCGACGGAGCGTGGATGAGTATGACGCTGAGTTTTCCTTGCTGAGCAAGTTTGCCCCGGAGCTTGTTGCGACTGATGCCACCCGAGCTCGACGCTTCCGTATGGGACTGGATCCGGAGTATAGAGGGGCGGTGTCTATACATAAACTTGCCACACAGGAGGATGTGCTCGAGGTGGCAAGATTATATGAGATCCATTTGTGAAGCATAGGGAAAATGCCTATAGGTGACAGACGACCATCAGGACCACAGAAGGCATTATCTCGGCCAGTACAGATGGCCCAGTTCAAGAGGCCAGAAGCCCCAGTATTGACACAGAGACGTCTGACATGCCAATATTGTGGCAAGACTGGCCATGAGCAGAAGGAGTGTAGGGCTTGGGCTAGACAATGCTTTGCTTGTGGTGGCCGATGACACATTATCAGGTTCTGTCCGCTGCAGGGTGCCTACCCGGCCCCAGTAGCACCTATGACTTCTAGGCCGATGCAACAGCGAGCTCTTCCACCTGGTTCACAGCAGCCTTCACTTCCAGCACCAGCAGGACCAGGCATACCAGCCTCCAGAGGACCTTCCTTGCCTCCTCAGCGACAGACCTTTAAGAAGGCAAACTCCGCTCCAAAGCCCCAGGCTTTCACAATGACAGCAGTAGAGGCAAAAAACTCAGGCCAGGTTATCACTGGTATGGTTCTAGACCTCTCCTTACTTTACATTATATCACTTGTTGCTGAGTTATGATGGACATTGGTTTGATTTCCTTGTTGGCATCAAGGTATGGTTAAAGTAGCATCTTTTCCTGCTTTGGCACTTTTTGATTCTAAGGCTTCATACTGTTTTCTGTCCCGAAAATTTGTGGAAAAACAAGCTATACCAGTAGACTCCTTCACTGTTAGTTGGAATATTCACACAGGGAGTGGTGTGATTAGGATTACTTCAGGGCTCTGTTGTTGTCCAGTGGAAATTTGCGATCGGGAGTTATATGCTGACTTTCTTGTGATTGAGATGCCCACCTTTGAAGCTGTGTTTAGGATGGACTGGTTAGCGATGTTTTGTGCCACCATTGATTGTAAATTAAGGAGGGTAGTCTTTCAGATTTCCGGTCATACAGAGTTTCAGTTCAGAAGTGGTAGTTGCACATTAGAACATGTAAGATTCAGAACGACATCATTAGAAGCAGAAGCGTTGGCAATGGCCATGGAGGCAGAGCCAGTCTTACCCAAGGTTGTGCGAGACTTTCCTGATGCCTTTCTTGATGACATTTATGGACTTCCTCCTAATCGATCATTGGATATCACCATTGATTTGATACCAGGCATGCAACCCATTGCGAAGGCCCTTATCGGATGGCACCACCTGAGTTGGCTGAGCTTCGTAATCAGTTAAAAGACCTATCAGAGCAAGGACTGATACAACAGAGTGTGTCACCTTGGGGAGCACCAGTGCTTTTGGTGAATAAGAAAGATGGATCCCTGAGGATGTGTATTGATTATAGGGAATTGAACAAGGTGACAATAAAGGACCAGTATCCACTTCCTCGTATTGATGATCTCTTTGATCAGCTTGGTGGATCCTGAGTCTACTCAAAGTTGGACCTGCGGAGCGGTTATCACCAGATTAAGGTTCGGGGGTCTGATGTTCCGAAGACAGCTTTTCGAGCTCGTTATGGACATTATGAGTTCCTGGTGATGCCATTCGGGGTGACTAATGCTCCAGCTACCTTCATGAGATTAATGAATCAGGTATTCTTTGACTATTTGGACAAGTTCGTGGTAGTCTTTATTGATGATATCCTGATATATTCCAAGGATGAGGAAGAGCATGCGGAGCACATGAGGGTTGTACGAGAGACTTTGAGGCAACATCAGTTATATGCCAAATATAGTAAGTGCCAGTTTTGGCTGTCTAAAGTGGCTTTTCTGGGGCACATAGTTTCAGGAGATGGCATATCAGTTGATCCAGAAAAGATGGCTGCAGTGGAGAAATGGCCTATTCCCAGGTCGGTTTCAGAGATTCAGAGTTTCTTGGAATTGGCTGGCTATTACAGGAAATTCATCAAGGATTTCTCTAAGATTGCGGCACCACTTACTCACCTGACTAAGAAGGATGTTGCTTATGTCTGGTCTGAGGAGTGTCAGTATGCATTTGAGGAGTTGAAGAGAAGGTTGACAACTGCGCCAGTTCTGACGATTCCAGATCATTCTGGAGGATTCGAGATTTTCTGTGATGCTCCTAGCAAAGGGTTGGGATGTGTCTTACATCAACATGGACGTGTTGTAGCTTATGCCTCTAGACTTCTGAAGGTGCATGAGCTAAACTATCCTACACATGACTTGGAGCTGGTAGCCGTGATTTTTGCCTTAAAGCTATGTAGACACTTTCTTCTAGGGGAGCATAGCAAAGTGTACACCGACCACAAGAGTTTGAAAGTATGTGTTCACCCAGAAGGAGCTCAATATGAGACAACGTCGGTGGCTTGAGCTGATGGCAGAATATGATATCGAGCTCCAGTATCACCCTGGAAAGGTGAACGTGGTACCTGATGCACTTAGTAGATATCCTGCTGTGATGATGTTGACCTCTCAACCTCAACTCCAGTGGGCACTGCGAAAAATGGAGATAGAGGTTGTTCTTTCGGGTGTTAAAGTAACCATGTTGGGTTTGCAGGTCCAGTCCGATCTGGTGGACGGGATCAAAGCTGCGTAATTAGGGATGAAAAGTTAAGGAGAATCTGAGAACAGGTAGAGGCCAGACTTCGGACTGATTTTCACATTCACGAAAATGGCTCTCTTAGATTTGGAACTCGGCTATATGTGCCGGTAGGTGCTATTCGAGAGGAATTACTTAAAGAGGCCATAGTTCCCTCTATTCAATTCATCCAGGAGGGACAAAGATGTACGCGACCTGCGACAACATTATTGGTGACATGGGATGAAGCGCAGTATAGCCAGAAGTGTGGCCTCGTGCTTGGTCTGTCAGCAGGTGAAGGCCGAACACCAAAGAGTTACAGGTCTGTTACAGCCTCTCCCCATACCTGAATGGAAGTGGCAATACGTGACAATGGATTTTGTGACTGGGCTACCCCGCATACCCAAGGGAAATAACGCAATTTGGGTAGTCGTTGATCACTTGACCAAATCTGCACATTTCATTCCCTTTCGAGTTGGACAGTTTACCGAGCATTTGGCTCGAAGATACATGGAGGTAAAACTCCTTTGTCACCCTTACATTTTCTATACTTGATAGTGTGAGGTGTTTGACATAATATTCTTTGCAGGAGATGGTGAGGCTTCATGGAGTTCCTGTTTGTATAATTTCTGATCGGGACACCAGATTCACCTCACATTTTTGGAGAAGTTTGCAGTCTAGTTTGGGGACTCATCTCAAGTTTAGTACCGCATATCATCCCCAGACAGATGGGCAATCCGAGCGAGTTATTCAGATCCTCGAGAACATGTTAAGGGCGTGCATGCTGGACTTTAAGGGATCCTGGGAAGATCATTTGCACCTGGTGGAGTTTGCTTACAACAATAGTTATCAAGCAAGCATTGGAATGGCACCGTTTGCTGCTCTGTATAGAAGAAGTATAGATCGCCTCTAAGCTGGGACGATGTTGGGGACCGTGAACTCTTAGGACCTGACTTGGTGGTGGAAGCGATCGATGTGGTTCGGACAGTCAAGGAGAATCTTCGTATCGCTCAGGATCGCTATAAGCATTGGGCAGATACAAAGAGGCATCCATTGGAGTTTCAACCAGGTGAATACATGTTCTTGAAGGTCCCCCTGACACGTGGCACGATTCGATTTGGTAGACGAGAGAAGTTGAGCCTGAGATTCATTGGTCCATTCGAGATCTTGGCTCGTGTTGGTGAGGTTGCATATCGTCTTGCCTTACCTCCCTCCCTTGAAGGCATCCATAATGTGTTCCATGTATCCCAGCTTCGGAAATATGTGGGAGACCCTAGTCACCTCGTGGACTTTTCAGAGATTGAAGTGCCTCCCGACCTGACTTATGAACGACAACCAGTAGCCATCCTGGATCGAAGACAGAAGATACTGAAGAAGAAGGCCATTAATTCAGTAAGGGTCATGTGGCAACAAGAATCTCCTGGTGAATCCACCTGGGAGCGTGAGGATGAGATGAGAAACAAATACCCTCACCTGTTTATGTAAGTATCTTATCCCTGTATCAATGTCTCTTTTGATAATCTTGAATGCGAAATTTGTAGGAACAATGGTGTAGGGTGTTATATAGAGAAAGCTCATGGAATTTAGAAGTATTTCCCTTCTTAGATTAGAACCCTTGGATTTCGGAAGTTCGAGGACGAACTTTATTTTAAGGAGGGTAGGATGTCATGGCCTGTTTAGCCCTATACAACGACTGACACGGTAGTCCTCTACGCATGAGTAGAGGGAGTATAAGGAGTTGGTAGGAGATGATATGGTGTGTATGTGGCTGGTGGCAGTCGTGTAATTTCGTGAAGAGTGTGAGGGCATTTTGGTCATTTGGCAATACGGGTGGAAGTGTGTGTAGAGTAAAGGTGGGTGTGTAAAGTAAGGTCATACTTGTAAATTTTGAAGGAGTGGGTTAGTGTGAGAGGGGCTAGTGTGAAAAGGGATGGGGTTAGTGGTATAATTGTAAATATTTAGCAGGGTGAGGGGCAAAATGGTCTTTTGGTCTAAAAGAGGTGTGTGTATAGTAAAGGAGTGTGTGCATAAAGTAATGGCAAACTTGTAAATACTTGAAACTTGAGGGGTAATTTTGGGAGGGCATTAAAGTCATTTTAGCTTGTGCATGCTTATCCTAAGATGATTCTAGTGATAGATATTTCTTGGAAAATTTCTATCTTCTTCTTTAACTCTCTTTTCTTTTCTTTTCATTTCTACTTTCATCTTCCTCTCCCCACAAGCTTGGCCGAACTCCCTCCTCCCCTTTCCCCTACATCAATACTCCAAAACCCTAATTTGACTTCCAAAAATTCAAGAAAAACCCTAGCTCTTCAAGGAGAAAGAAAGGTGTAAAGAAGAGATAGAAAAAAGAAGAAGAAAGGGATTTCTTTGAGGTAGGAATTCTAACTTGGTTAGGGAATTTTTATTTAGGATTATGAGGATGCTATGATGTTATTTTGATTGCTCATGATCTTGATTTCATGTGTTATGTGTGCAATAGACCAAAAGGATTCAATTTTTCCTTGTTTTTTTAGCAAAGCACCCTCCCCTAAAATCCAGAAATTCTGTTGAGTGTGTTTACCTGAATTCTGATCTCTATAGCTTGAATTACTCTCTGAAAAAATATATAATTGTAGATCTTGAAGTTACACCCCAGATTCATATAAAATTTGACATATATTGAGTTCAATAAGTGGGAGTAAAAATTCAATGTTTGCAACATGTCTGAAATTCTGTCAAACTGGACACAGTTTAGAAAAAATGAAGCTTATTGCCTGCACACTCTATGGAATTTGCTGTTCTTGGTCTTGTTGTAAAGTTAACAAGTTTATCTGTCATGCCCTATTTAGCACTATACGTGTATTCTACTGAACACACATGGTATTTCTACCTACGATACATGGGTAAGCATGAAATAAGCGTAGATATCGATGTATGTGACATAGTGCAAGGGGGATTGGGCCGTAATAAGTGGCTAAGAGACGAGAAAGCGAGAATGAGTGCAGGAGAAGTGCGAATGATGTCGTGGGTACAAAACAATAGGAATGTATTGGACGTGTGTACGTGGTGCATGTATGCATGTGTAGGCATGCATGGGAGTGTGTAGGGAAGCCATGCTAGTGTGAAAAGGGGTTAGGGGTCAATGGCAAACCCCGTAAATTTTTAAAAATGTGAGGGGTAAAATGGTCATTTGGACCAAAAGTGCTGAGTGTACATACTAAAGTGGGGTGTGCATAAAGTAATGGCAAACTTGTAAATACTTGGAAGATGGAGGAGTATTTTGGTCATTTACACATGGGATATTCCCTTGGAATATTCCTTTCTTGGAAGAGAAGAAAGGAATAAGAAGAGAGAAGAAAGAAGGGGAGAAGTCTAGATCTCTCTCGTTTTCTCTCATTTTTTCATTCTCCTTTCCCTTACTCTCTTCATCCCCTAACATGACCGGCCACCCTATCTCTCTTTTCCCCCTCCTCCATCAAATGAAAACCCTAATTTCCATGCCCTAATTGAAGGAATTCAAGCTTGCTTCAAGGAGAAAGGAGATGGAATGAAGAAAAAGAGAAGGAGAGAAGGAAAGATTAAATTTTGAGGTAGGATCTAACTTGGATTTGGAAATTTGTTTAGGTTTCCATTTTATCATGTTTTTATATCATGTTTACTTAATATAAATTAGGTGTAGTCAAATTAATGTGCCTTGATTCAATTTTCATGAATTTCCCCTTGAAATTCTTAGCAAAATCATCTCCTTTGAAATTCTGAAATCCTGATGTCTGTTGTTGCTTTGATTCTGGTTACTGTAGCTCGAATTATGTTTCGAAAAAATTATATACTTGTAGATCTTGAAGTTCTACACCAAAATCATGTAAATTTTGATATATGTTTAATTCAGATATTAGGAGAAAAAATTACATCTTTGTAACATGTCTGTATGATTTTCAGTTTTGAGACAGCTTATAAAAATGAAGCTTATTACCTGCACACTCCATGGAATTTTATGTTCTTGGTCTCGTTGGAAAGTTAACAAGTTTATCTCTAATTTCATCACAATGCATGTATTTTGAAATTCTGGTTAAAATATGCCCAAAAACAGCAATCTTTATAGGCCTTGAAATCTGTCTGAAAAACAGACTGGACCAGTTTCACCAAACAATTCACCATAAATCACCTACTTAATTTTTTTGCCTGAAAGTTTATCTGGGAATCAGAAACTACCATACTTACAAATTTCATTTAGAAAGTTTCTTTAAATTCTGATTAAAATTGGGTGACATTAGACAATTGTTTGGACCGTTTGCAATTTTCCTGCAAGTTGAAACATTTGAGTAGTGATATAAATTGTGTATTGTTGTTATTCTACCCACTATGGTACATGATTATTGTTTTTACGTGGAAGGTATACTAATGATATGTTTTCCTAATTGATTTGCTATTGGGCTTATGGACATACACGTCACGTTCACCACGTGTTTGTGAAAATGCCACAATGAAATGAAAGTTGAGTAATATGAGAAATGGGCTTGTAAACACTTGTATCATGAATCGTGTTATAAATTGGTGATGATGGGGTCATGAAAAGCATGGTTTCATATGTTATGAATGATGAGATGAAATGGCTATGATGAAGGACATGACACTTGGGTGCATGACCCAGTTGATATGTGATTTGAATTACAATGGAGGGCATGGCACTTCGGTGCATAACCCATGTTGATATGAATATGTAATGTGATGCCATGCAATATGACTCCTTCATTGCTAAAATGATAAATTGAAACTCTGGAATGTCTCAGTCCTCTCTAATGAGGGTAAGTTAGCAAAAACCGGGATTAGGTGGGATTTGAGTAAATTGAGGTATGAGGCCTGGACTGAGAAGTTGGGGGAAATGATTATGTGATATGTGATATTTATACCCACTCGTCTTTACTGGGAGTGGAGGGGACATACGGAGGTTGCGTTACTATGGGAGAGCCTCACTCTTGCCAGGGACGGGGGAGCTGAGAGGCCCGGCATACAGTGACCGTGTCCATTGCGTCGTGTGCTATATTCACCCCAAATTTAGGGTGAGGTCCAGGTCCTGGTATCATACATTTTACCCAAGTTTCAATTAATTCAATTATAAAATAATAAAATAAGAATTTGCGTATTACTCCTTCTGCTGGCAGCACTTCCCCTTCCCTTTGCCTGTTTCTTTGTGACTCTGTGACATGCCTCTGGCACTTGCACTTATCTTATTAGATAATGGTTGCTCGAACACTTGTGTTGTTATTATTATTATTCGTGCCAACCCTTTTCTTGCAGTAACTCGACATTGGACCGCAGGTATGATACCTCGTTTAGCTATTTAATTTTCATTATGTTACTTAGTTACATGCCCTATTTCACTTGTCTTGCCTGATGGTTTGATAACCTTAGAACGGTGTTCCAAATCCAAGTTGGTTCCTACTGGGGCATACAGTGACGTGCTCCTCCCTATTTTTCAGGTAGCAGGGGCGGCACGGTTGGTGGTGACTTGAAGTTGGGTTCAGGGGTAGCCTTTGGTGAGAGCTGTAGTTTGTATTGTGTCTGGGTTGTCTTGGGAGATGGAGAGTGGTGGTGTTTGTGTAGTGATGCACCTGGACTATGTATATAAATGAAACATGTTATATATAAAATGTTGTTGTTGTTCATGAGGTTGTTTGATATTATTGTGGAGCTTCACTTGTACTATCCCAGCATGTGCGCAATGGCCTGCCTTGTTTTCTCTCCCTCTCTTGCATTTTTCTTTCTTTACCTTTGCCTCTTCAAGATTCCTAAAAAAAGATTCCAGGTATTTTGGGGAGCAGGGCGTTACATCTGGTGGCCCATGTTGGTCACCGCATTGCGATGTGCGTAAGGATAGTACATGTAATGCTTAAGCAGGTTATTGGGATAGGTTCGCCCTAAGGTGGGTAGTGACCTTAGAGCTTTGAGTGATCCACCCTTGAACCCCTAGCTTTAGGGGGTCTGGGGATGAACTTTCTGTGGTGTATTATACTATAGAAGTATACTGTCGGTGTACGTATGTATCTATAACTGTGTGAACCCGTGTGTATACGTGCAGTTGTTGTGATTAGAGATTTGAATTATATATGTGGTGGTATACTTGTATTTAGTATATGTATTTATACTTGAATAGCATGAAGTCACATGTATCTTGGATGGTTATAGTGGTATATATGTGGGCGTTTATACTAGGTGGGTAAATACTTGAGCGTGTATATATATATATAGGAAAATTTTCAAATGAGAACATTTCGCACAGTGCGAAAATGTTTTTATCTTTTTTTTGAAATTTTTTTTTCAAAATTTTTTTCCACAATTATTATATGTTGTTATACCCCCCCTCAAAAAATAATGGTTGAGAAATAATGTTATTTGGCCTTCGATCAAGGCATTTCATCAAATTCGCACATTTTGAGACCGTTAAATTTGTAACGGGTGGATGGGTGCTCTAATGCCCAACGGGTTCACCCATTATTTTCCCTGGGGTATATATTTGTATGGATTAAACATCAAAAAAAGAATTTTTGAAAAAAAATATTTCAAAAAAATTAAAAAATGTTTTCGCACGGCTTTCACATGGGTTTTTTTGCAACGGAAGATCGCTATATATATATATATATAGTCTCTATATATATACATGATACGGATATGTGAGTAGGTATGTGTTATACTTGTGTGACTCTGAGACATAGGTGATACGTATATGTATATTCGTGGATGCATATTGGTGGGTACATATAAGCTATTGGGGACGTAGGAGTTGTAAGGGTGTGAGTGAGGATATGTAAGTATGTGATATGAGTGCATATATGCATTTTCCAATCTATTGTGTTATAGTTCTGTTCCCATGTAGGGAAAGTACCAATGTGTGTATGTCTGTATGGATAGAGTAGTGGAGTGTCCACATGGTCTTTGGACATATGGGAAAAAGTGCATGTGTGTGAATATATGTGTGCTTGTATGGGTAGGTAGTGTAGATATAGGTTGGGATATTGGTGCATATATATCGCTAGTGTTGCATTGCTAGTGTATGAATTCCTAATGTGTTAGATTTGAATAACTGTGAGTATGTGTATGTGCTACCTATGTGCCTATATGAATCGATATATTGTATTAATTTGGTTTATGGTTATGGGTTGTATTATTGCATGAAGATAGGTGTTGTGCTATGGTCATACATAGCGTGTATGTAGCGACATAGATAAGTGATGGACGCACGGGTGGTATGAGTAATGCTCTGGGGTGTTTGGAGTAGATGTATCCTGCGGTGGGTTGGGGTGCTTTAGACCCGTCCACCCTAAGTTTAGGCCCTTAGCCATATACCGTGCATAATATGGGATATGGATATAAGTGTGACATGTATCATATGTAGAATGTGATGAATGTAAGGATTTGAGATTATACAGTGCATGTATAAGAGGGATGGCTATGGGTTTGCATGGTTAAGTGGAGTTAGGGTATATGTATATATGTGTGTATACGCTTACCCGTAGAATGATGTCTATAGGACCATTTGGATGTATATGTAGTGTATGTACCTTTCCGTATATAGTGGCACAAGGGAGGATTGTGTATTGGTATATGCGATACTTGTCTGTATGTAGGTGTGTTGTAGCAAGCATGGTGTGATTGTGTATATGTGTTGTTGTTATTGAATGTGTATTGGTGTATGTCTTATGAGTGGTTATATGTATATGTATGTGAATGATCCCTATTCTGATGTGCATGTATCAGTGTATGAATGTATACGTATATGGGGTGTGACTATCTACTGAATGCGTATGAATTTTGAAATACACTTATTTGTGTATGTACTAGTATACTAGTAAAATGTGGATATTTTGGATGTTATGAATATAGTGGTATGGGTAGCTACAGACTATATGCTAGTATAGTTTGAGTAGCTTGATTGTGTGGGTGTGTAATAGCAGGATATGTATAGTATGTGTGAATGGGTACATGTGCCCATACATGGTAATGTATGTGCATGGTGCATGGGTCCTAGTACGTATATATATGCTTGTTTGTGTGCATACTACTATTAGAATAATAATTTGGTGTGTATGAACGAACATGTAGTGGCTATGTGTAAGCTTAGATGTCTATATATGGAATCGATATGTATACACCTGTGTGTACATAATGAGTAAGTGCATATAATTGGGTTATATAGAGTAGCCGTGTGGTGTATTGATTGATGTGTATGTGTGCATAGGTATTATGGTTGTATGGATTTCTCTTATACTTGTCACAATGGAGTGTTGGGTTGTGTTCACGCATGTGTAGTGTGCAGTAGAGGCATATATGGTTGTGTGTATATTGGTTGGATAAATATATACTTATATATATATCCTTGTTTGTTTATCTGTGAATCTTTTCGACATGGTGGCTTATCCAGGTGTATCTTGGAGAAGCGTATTCCTGTGTGTATGCATGTATGTGTGGGTCTGTATCGAAGCATGTGTGCATGTATATACATATGCAATGTGGATATAAATGTGATAAATATGAAATATATGTGTATATGTATATTTGTTGAATGTGAGTGCGTGAAACTGTTTGATAGGTTAGTATTGGGATGTGTGTGCTTGTTTGTATATTTATATGTCTACACGTATGTGGCATGTAGTTGGATATTTATATTTACTTGACTATTGTGGCATTATGTGCATGTAAAATGTCAATCTAGTTAGATATGGAATATAAGGAGACATATTATATTGTACACTCTTGTGTGTATTGTGTGTGGTACATGTACCTATCTGTGTGAGGCAGTAGGTGCACTGCTATGGATGAGAGGTTATGTTATGATTGTAAACCTTATGTGACTTGATCATGCATGTGTTAGCACGTGCACGTGAATGTATGTATGGATGTGACTAAATATTGTGTGTATATAGATATTTATGTGCCTATGGATGCGAGAGAACTCATATGACTAAGTATTGAGTGTATAGAGATCCGGTGTACATAGGGTGTGACACCGTGATAGTGGCCCTGTTTATCAAGTAATGATGTGTAGATTAATATGTATAGTGGTGTGTCTGTGCTTGGATATAGACGTATATGTAAATATATACACAAGTAGAACATAGGTCGTTATACTTGAAGGCATTATGATACACATGAACGCATGCCATGTATGAATGCCTTATGTATCATGATATGGACATGAAGTGATGTCCATATCATATAGGTACGAGTAGTGATCTAGATACGTATAATGATACGTATAGAGACCTATTTGTAGTGTGTGTGTGTGTGTGTGTGTGTGTGTGTGTGTGTTGTGTATCTGTTAGTGTATATATGTGCTTAGATATTCATGTGAAGGATGCCTATGTGTGTATATATATGTAGTGAATGCATATAGTGATGTGGATATTCTACTAGATGAATAATAGGATGTATCTGTGATATGTGTGTGATGTAGATGTGTATTGATGATAGTGAAGTATATAGTGTATATAAGTGTGGGGTAGGTATGTGATCGCGCCCTGGATATACACCCGGGACGACGATTGTAGTTTTACCGCAAGCGCACGGTAAAGTGGCGAGCGGGTATCGAACACGAGGAGGTGGTGTTGGCTCCAATCTACACTAGGTTGGTTTGACTACGATGGTTTTATTGGTGGAGATGTGTATGGTATGATGTAATGGCAATGGTGATGGATATCGGTGTCGGAGATGGAGAAATCGGTCAAAATGTCGATTCAAATACAATATAATAAAAGTGTCTAGGGCTAGGGAATCCCCACTACGGACCGTCATACACCATTGTAAATAGTGAATCTCAATATTACTAGACTTGCATTGAGGTGAACTAGTCGTAACTGAATATAGAACCAAGCTCACGCTCTCGTGCTATTACCGGTCTATAGCAACCTAGATTAGAGCCCAATCTCTTGCAAACCCTAACCTAAGCCACTAGCATGAAGATCGACATCATCGTTCAATCGCTCCTCGAGCCCACTCTCGTGCAAACTCGAGTTACGATCTAGGTTGTGATAGTTCGTATTCGTCCAATCTCTTGCAAATGAATATGGGTATAGATTTACAATTAAAAATCCTAGCTTTGGTCCAATCTCTTGCAAACCAAATCTAGAGAAATCCAATTGTAAATCTAAATCGAATATCTAGGCCTTCCCATCGATTAGAATCCAATCTTTTGCAAATCCCAAATCGATGGAAATCCCTAGCTATCCGTAGTAAATCAATCACAACCTAACCTCCTAGCAATTCTAGCAATTTAGAAATTCATTCATCACAAATATGAAATTAGATCCATAGGGTTCATCCCCAAACCCTAGAACAACAAATTATCTACTCTAGCATAGCAATAAGGATATGAGAATCAATAGAAATCATTGCTTGCATACAAAAAGATAGAAAAACAAAGATTCAAATAAAAAGAAGAAAATACTTAGCTTGATGAAGATCTTCAATCCAAAATACAAGCTTTTAGATCTAAGAGGGGGCCTAGGGCATGGCCTAACCTCTAAAATAATCCTAAGAAAAACATATGGGGGCTAAGAAAACATAATGGGGATCCCCCTCTAATGGTGGCTACAAACCCTCTTAAATAGCCCCAAAACCCTAGCAAAACTGCCTAAAAAGCCCCTGAAATTCGGGCCCAAAACTGAATCTGCGCGTGCCCAGAAATCTGCGCCAGTTACGACTCGGCCGAGTGGAAATCTCACTCGGTCGAGTGGAAATCTCACTCGGTCGAGTGGACAGCTCACTCGTTCGAGTGGAAATCTCACTCGGTCGAGTGAGATTTCCTGCAGAAACTCCAGAAAATAGCACTCTATCAAAACTGTCAAAAACTGTCAAAAAGTGGTCACTCGGCCGAGTGGAAATGTCACTCGGCCGAGTGACACTGACATGCAAATTCCAGCACTGTCGCATCGACTTGTAGAAATTCTCCAGATTTCATCCGACCTCCGATTTGCACGTTCTTGGCGGCGTTGGAATCGTCATGAAGTCTACTATCCATAAAAAATATGAGAAAAATAATTTACCCACTGAAATGATAGCAGATTTCAAAAGAGTTGGAGGATGTCTGAAAATCTGGGCGCTTCGTGTCCTCGGCATCACTCGGCCGAGTGGCAAATGTCACTCGGCCGAGGGGCTTTTGGAACTCGGCCGAGTCGGAGCTCGTAGTCGACTGACGGATTACAGAGAGTTGGACATTTTGGCTCGCCGTCTTCTGGGTGCCACTCGGGCGGACGGAGTCTCCGAACTCGGCCAAGTGGGCGTGCGATGCTCGGCCGAGTGCATGCTGATACATCTCTGTTGCGTGTCCGATCTGGCCGGCCAAGCGGGGTCTCAATGCTCGGTCGAGTGACTCTTTCACTCGGCCAAGTGGCATGCTGAAAATGCCCAATCTCCATCTTTTCGCTTCCTCGTCGCTCCTACGACGTTCTTTCTTCTTCCACTCGTCTTCCGTTGCAGAATAACCCTTAAAAGAGCCATGGTTGACACTCCGGAGTAGGTGCAAATCCTTTAAGCTCATTTTTGCTCCCGATCGCTCTATATTTCCTGAAATCTGACAAAAACAAGAAATAGTGAAAAGTAACGCAATATCGTCGAATAATCGTGAAAAGCGTGATATGGGTGATCGAAATGGCATGCAAATATGCAGAAAAAAGGTGTAAAATATGGACCGATCAAAATCCCCCAAGCTTACCTCTTACTCGTCCTCGAGGAAGATAAGTAAAAAGACGAACTCGGGAGATGAAAAATAAGGGAAATGAAATAAAAGAATACGAAGTGGAAGGGGTCGCTAGATTATACTCTCAGATCTCAAGCCATAAGCTACACATCACGATGACTTGGAAAATACAAATCACATGCTATAAGGATTTCATATCTTTCATAAACATGGTACTTGCAAGCTTTTAAGAACAATAAGAGGGACTCTCTATATTCATACAATCAATTCATATCCACATCACGCATTTCATAGAATTTAATATACAAATGTTGGCGATGCACTTTTCAATCAAAAGTTATAAATGAAGCATATAAGATACACACCAAGCATGCAATAGAGAATAGAATAAAAGTCATGGCATTCACATATTTATTTCAAATCATGAAAAATCTCCATATCTAATATATTTTGCAAAGTCTAAGCATTATCGAATATTCTCATTCATGCACGTCTCCACTCTAATGTCATACTCACTCATATGGTCAAATGAATTCACCCCCAAGCTTGGCTTGAGGCGTCGCATCCAAAGTAATATAATAGTGGAAAATGGGATTTTTGCCTTTGTTTTCCCAAGTATTTTGTGGCTCCAATAATGAGATAGAGAAATATTTTTTTTCTTTTGGACTTTGTTTCTCATTTTTCTTTTTGGATTTTTGTAGGAGCTATATGATTTGTATTTTTTGGATTTTGGCTCCTTTTTGGCTTTTTGGACTTTTGGAGCTAACTTTTTCTTTTGTGGGGATTTTTGGGAAATAGATGAGATATAAGTAGCTTTAGGAGGTGAACTCAAGCGACATGTAGAGAATAAAAGATATTTGTGGAGAAGGAAATAATGTAGCACTCGGTTCACTCTAAGATGTGCACGAACAGTTCAATAAAATAATACTTCAACTAAAACTAATATGTAAGCATGGATATTCTCAATCATCTCAATGAAAAGTGAAGTCAAGCGGTAAAGCGCACAATCATATCAAGCATGCAACAGGAGGTGAATAAGACAATAAAACTGATGCTTCAGATATACTAATGATGCGTGAATCTTGGTGCATTTCCAACAAAAGCATACTAAACACTAATCCATACATTCAGCTTTAATTAATATCATGCATTCATGTAGATGAATCATCAAAAGAAATAGATTTGCAAGCACATGTGAATAGCAAGACTATGGAATATTCTAAGTAGCATGGCAAGGAATAATAAGCATCGTGATGGCTACTTAAGCAATAAGAGATATCATCATAAGGAACGCATCTAGCAAAAGAAGAGAAAGGAAAATAAAGAAATAAGAAAAAATAAAAGAGAGGAAAGAAAAGAAAAACAAGCACACAACATGATGCATGAACACACATAAAAGGAAAATAAGATGGAAAATTCAAAAAGATGATGCAAAAATTTTGAAAAATTTTAAAAACCCTAAAATAAAGTAAAAATGCAACTAATGCATCTAAATGGCATGGAAATGCACTCTCCCCCAAGCTTAAACTTCGCATTGTCCTCAATGTGATCATAATGAAAGAATATGAGGAACAACGATAATAATAAGGGGGTGAATGAAATACGATGAAATGAATGACATGAGATCCTAATGTAACTACATGCATATACAATGATGTATGAGAGCGCCTTCCCCCAAGCTTTTACCAAACAATCCTATTCAAATGACTTGACCAAAAATGTCATGGCTTTGCAAAGCGTGATCAAGTCAAACGAATAAGAAAGTAAGGTTTCACTTGAAAGAAATGCTTGAATGTGGTGAGCAAAAGGATGTGACACATCAAAATATGGAGAGGGCAATTAATATATATAATGGGTTTGGGGTGTAAAAATTTTTGTTGCCGTCATATGAGGTGATATTTATTCAAGCAAATCTATACGGTCCTCTCGCTGTCGAGAGGATTCGTGTTTATTCAAAGCATAAAAATTTCTACACTACTGGATTGATATCACCTATAGCAAAAGGCGGATCCGGTATCTTTGCTGGTGCAGGCAATTGCTCCAACTGCTCCTTCCGTGGCTCTGCCAGGCGCACATGTCCACAGACTCCATCAGATTCCAGCAATGCGGCTCCCAGCATCTCTCCAAGGACTCCACCTGTACCCTGCAAGAGATAAGCCGCATCAATCTGATGTGGATAATTCTTCCCCAAAATAAATGTATTCCAAAGAGGGTCATCAACATAAGTATTTAAAATTAAAAACGGTTAACAACACTTCCCTGGAAATAAATCTCTACTCTCGTGTACCACATCGATCAACTCCACATTGTTTGCCTCAGGTTGTTCAGGTAGCTCGGGCATATAAGCGTAGGTCTCATCAGGCAGCTCCTCATCATCGTCAGACTTATCCCATCGCACCTCCTGATCATAATTAATAGCATCCATGGGTGCTAACTCCTCGCTCTCCTCCTCGTATACGTCCCATCGTACCTCTTGATCGTATGTACATGAATCCTGCAAAAGGTGCAATGAGTCGTCAAAATCTGAATCATAGCAAGCATCATATACGGGAGGGGAATCAAATGTAAAGGGCGAGGGAGTAAAGAGATCCCCCTGAAGGGGAGCCATAAGCTCTGTGGGATTGTCCTTGACGTCAGTGGAAGGGTGGTCCTCTGAGGGATGCTCAGCCTCTGTAGAAAGTAGAGGCAGTTGCGGTAGCTCGAAAGGAGGAGGGTAATGCTCGGGATCCTCATGAATGGATGTGAACACGTCCCAATGCACGGCCTCCCCGGTGACAAGCTCTGGCTCCGCATGTAAGGCCTCCTCAACAGCACGCTCTGGCTCATGTGGGTGACAAGGGGAGCGACGATGGCACAAGCTGACTCTCCCCCAAGCTGAACGTGGACATCCTCCTCAGGCTCCTCAGGTATAGAAGGCAATGTAAACGTCATCATCTCCTTTTCATGCCTCCTTCTTTGTTTCTTTCTTGGAGCTCGAGTCACTCGATTGCATGGCTTGGCCTCCTCAATAGTAGGTGCAGGTGGCTCTATGGGCTCATGTATCTTGACCGTGGTATAAAAGTGGGTCTTGTGCCCCTCAATTAGAGCGTAGACTCCATCATCAATTGTGCCTGTGGAAGAGATACAATGAGTAATAAAGTTTTGAAATTCAAGCTCAAAAGGATCACCTGCCGTTATTGTCAATGGACCGGAAATTCGAACTATGTCGACAATGTTTCTCAATAGGTCCGTGTATGTGTCATCCTTTGGCAACTCAGATGTCTCTATTTGTGGAGTGTTGATGGTATAAAGGTGAATATGATCACCTTCAAGTGAAGCATACACTCCATCTATGATGGTACCTGCACTAGAGACATTAGTCATAACAAAATCGATGAATACTTGGTCATATGGTTTACTTACCGTAATGGTTAGTGAACCGGTAGATCGAGCATCATCTATCATTTGCTCCAAGGCCGCTGCCAACTGTAGATCACTGAAATTCCCCACTTGCATCCTCCTCAAAAACTCACGTGAGGGTCCCTTTAGACTTCTAGTGAAGATATCAAATAGCGTGGAGTCATTCCACTCATGGTCTGACTCCGTCTGGAACATTTCTAACATTCCTTCAAACCTAGACAAGGCTTCCCCGAAGGATTCTCCATCAGCCTGATAGAATGCAATGAGATATATGTAGGATTGTATAGAGCCCGCTCGCATTTTCTTTGGAAGCACCATCGCTGCAACAACTGTACCTGATCAATCAAAGTAAACAACCTGGAAAAGACGTCAGTGGTACAAAGAGAGATAAAGATAATAATAGCAGGTGGTGGGAAAAAATCTCTCTCAATGTTTTTTTTGATTTTTTTTCAATGTAATCTAATCAACCTAATTGTGACAAATTGGCACCCAACGGGAAACACCTCCCCGGCAACGGCGCCAAAAACTTGATTGCTCCCCGGATATACACCCGAGACGACGATTTTAGTTTTACCGCAAGCGCACGGTAATGTGGCGAGCGGGTATCGAACACGAGGAGGTGGTGTTGGCTCCAATCTATCCTAGGTTGGTTTGACTACGATGGTTTTATTGGTGGAGATGGTTATGGAGTGATATAATGGAAATGGTGGTGGATGTCGGTGTCAGAGATAAAGAAGTCGGATAAAATATCGATTCAGATACAATACAATAAAAGAGTCTAGGGCTAGGGAATCCCCACTACGGATCGTCATTCGTCATTGTGAATAGTGAATCTCAATATTACTAGGCTTGTGTCGAGGTGAACTAGTCGTAACTGAATATAGAACCAAGCTCACGCTCTCGCGCTATTGCCGATCTATAGCAACCTAGATTAGGGCCCAATCTCTTGCAAACCCAACCTAAGCCGCTAGCATGAAGATCGACATCATCGTCCAATCGCTCCTCGAGCCCACTCTCGTGCAAACTCGAGTTACGATCTAGGTTGTGATAGTTCGTATTCGTCCAATCTCTTGCAAACGAATATGGGTATACATTTACAATTAAAAATCCTAGCTTTGGTCCAATCTCTTGCAAACCAAATCTAGAGAAATCCAATTGTAAATCTAAATCGAATATCTAGGCCTTCCCATCGATTAGAATCCAATCTCTTGCAAATCCCAAATCGATGGAAATCCCTAGCTATCCGTAGTAAATCAATCACAACCTAACCTCCGAACAATTCTAGCAATTTAGAAATTCATTCATCACAAATATGAAATTAGATCCATAGGGTTCATCCCCAAACCCTAGAACAACAAATTATCTACTCTAGCATAGCAATAAGGATATGAGAATCAATAGAAATCATTTCTTGCATACAAAAAGATAGAAAAACAAAGATTCAAATAAAAAGAAGAAAATACTTAGCTTGATGAAGATCTTCAATCTAAAATACAAGCTTTTAGACCCAAGAGGGGGCCTAGGGCATGGCCTAACCTCTAAAATAATCCTAAGAAAAACATATGGGGGCTAAGAAAACATAATGGGGATCCCCCTCTAATGGTGGCTACAAACCCTCTTAAATAGCCCCAAAAAACCCTAGCAAAACTGCCTAAAAAGCCCCTGAAATTTGGGCCCAAAACTGAATCTGCGCGTGCCCAGAAATCTGCGCCAGTTACGACTCGGCCGAGTGGAAATCTCACTCGGCCGAGTGGAAATCTCACTCGGTCGAGTGGACAGCTCACTCGTTCGAGTGGAAATCTCACTCGGTCGAGTGAGATTTCCTGCAGAAACTCCAGAAAACAGCACTCTGTCAAAACTGTCAAAAACTGTCAAAAACTGGTCACTCGGCCGAGTGGAAATGTCACTCGGTCGAGTGACACTGACATGCAAATTCCAGCACTGCAGCATCGACTTGCAGAAATTCCCCAGATTTCATCCGACCTCCGATTTGCACGTTCTTGGTGGCGTTGGAATCGTCATGAAGTCTACTATCCATAAAAAATATGAGAAAAGTAATTTACCCACTGAAATGATAGCAGATTTCAAAAGAGTTGCAGGATGTCTGAAAATCTGGGCGCTTCGTGTCCTCGGCATCACTCGGCCGAGTGGCAAATGTCACTCGGCCGAGGGGCTTTTGGAACTCGGCCGAGTCGGAGCTCGTAGTCGACTGACGGATTACAGAGAGTTGGACATTTTGGCTCGCCGTCGTTTGGGTGCCACCCTAGAAAGTCTGAGGACGGACTTTATTCTAAGGTGGGTAGGATTTCATGTCCTATTTAGCACTATACGTGTATTCTACTGAACACACGTGGAATTTCTACATACGATACATGGGTAGGCATGAAATAAGCGTAGATATCGATGTATGTGACATAGTGCAAGGGGGATTGGGCTGTAATACGTGGCTAAGATACGAGAAAGCAAGAATGTGTGCAGGAGAAGTGCGAATGACGTCGTGGGTACACAATAATAGGAATGTATTGAGCGTGTGTGCGTGGTGCATGTATGCATGTGTAGACATGCATGGGAGTGTGTATGGAAGCCATGCTAGTGTGAAAAGGGGTTAGAGGTCAATGGCAAACCCCGTAAAATTTTAGAAAGGTGAGGGGCAAAATGGTCATTTGGACCAAAAGTGCTGAGTGTACATACTAAAGTGGGGTGTGCATAAAGTAATGTCAAACTTGTAAATACTTGGAAGATGGGGGGTATTTTGGTAATTTCCACATGGAAATTCCCTTGGAATATTCCTTTCTTGGAAGAGAAGAAAGGAATAAGAAGAGCAAAGAAAGAAGGGGAGAAGTCTAGATCTCTCTCTCTTTCTCTCATTTTTTCATTCTCCTTTTCCTTCCTCTCTTCCTCCCCTAACATGGCCAGCCACCCTATCTCTCTTTTCCCCCTCCTCCATAAAATGAAAACCCTAATTTCCATGCCCTAATGGAAGGAATTCATGCTAGCTTCAAGGATAAAGGAGATGGAATGAAGAGAAAGAGGAGAGAAGGAAAGATTAAATTTTGAGGTAGGATCTAACTTGGATTTGGAAATTTGTTTAGGGTTCCATTTTATCATGTTTTTATATCATGTTTACTTAATATAAATTAGGGGTAGTCAAATTAATGTGCCTTGATTCAATTTTCATAAATTTCCACTTGAAATTCTTAGCAAAATCATCTCCTTTGAAATTCTGAAATCCTGATGTCTGTTGTTGCTTTAATTCTGGTTACTGTAGCTCGAATTATGTTTCGAAAAAATTATATGCTTGTAGATCTTGAAGTTCTACCCCAAAATCATATAAATTTTTATATATATTCAATTCAGATATTAGAAGAAAAAATTACATCTTTGTAACATGTCTCTATGATTTTCAGTTTCGAGACAGCTTAGAAAAATGAAGTTTATTACCTGCACACTCCATGGAATTTTATGTTCTTGGTTTTGTTGGAAAGTTAACAAGTTTATATCTAATTTCATCTAATTGCATATATTTTTAAATTCTGGTTAAAACATGCCCAAAAACAGCAATCTTTACAGACCTTGAAATCTGTCTGAAAAATAGACTGGACCAGTTTCACCAAACAATTCACCATAAATCACCTACTTAATATTGTTGTCTGAAAGTTTATCTGGGATTCCAAAACTACCATACCTACAACTTTCATTTAGGAAGTGTTTTTAAATTCTGATTATAATTGGGTTACATCAGTCAATTATTTGGACTGTTTGCAATTTTTGTGCAAGTTGAAACATTTGAGTAGTGATATAAATTGTGTATTGTTGTTATTCTACCCACTATGGTACATGATTATTGTTTTTACATGGAAGGTATACTAATGATATGTTTTGCTAATTGATTTGCTAATGGGCTTATGGACATACACGTCACGTTCACCACGTGTTTGTGAAAATGCCACAATGAAATGAAAGTTGAGTAATATGAGAAATGGGCTTGTAAACACTTTATCATGAATCATGTTATAAATTGGTGATTATGGGGGTCATGAAAAGCATGGTTTCTTATGTTATGAATGATGAGATGAAATGGCTATGATGAAGGGTATGACACTTGGGTGCATGACCCATTTGATATGTGATTTGAATTACAATGGAGGGCATGGCACTTCGATGCATGACCCACGTTGATATGAATATGGAATGTGATGCTATGCAATATGACTCCTTCATTGCTAAAATGATAAATTGAAACTCTGGAATGTCTCAGTCCTCTCCAATGAGGGTGAGTTAGCAAAAACCGGGATTAGGTGGGATTTGAGTAAATTGAGGTATGAGGCCTGGACTGAGAAGTTGGGGGAAATGATTATGTGATATGTGATATTTATGTAAGGATCCTGTCTATGGGGAAAACACTAGAAGGGGGGTTGAATAGTGTTTATGCAAATTTAATAGGAATTTACGCCAAATAAATTGCAATCCAACAAATAGTGCAGAATAGAAAACAACCCAAAGAGAAACACACGCAAACGCAGTTATGTTTCAAGGGTTCGAATTACCCAAGTTAACTCCCGACTTGTTCCTGGTAATCCTACGTCCCTACCACCCGGATACCACCGGATACTCAAGTTAGAACCCTAACTTGAGGTTTCCTTAAAAACCCACTTATAGCAACCCTACAAGTGCAATCGAATACAATCGATGTCCTTGACTCCCACAACCATGGAGAAAGCAAAAACCACTCTCACAACCGAGAGCACAATTCAAATAATGAACTTATGAAATCTGAAAGCAACACTTACAATCACCTATGCCTTGAAGTAGAACTTGAAGGAGAGGTGTGATGTGTGTTTATGAACTCTCTTGGAAGAGAGGAGGAAAGCCCTTTCTCTTGACTGCACCAAATGCCTAGAGGATCAATCTTTGGTTCTAGGTTGGAGAGCAAGAGAATCAGATTTGGAAATACTTAGGGCTTTGGATTTGAAAGCTTTGATATTTGGAAATGAAAGCTTGAAGGATTTTGCAATGAATGAGTAACCTTCCAATGAAACAGTAGAAGCTCTATTTATAGCTTTCTCAAATCCACAAAACAGTTTAGGCAAAAACCCAATCGAAATCCGTGAGAAAAATCTCAACGGATATAATCTGAACTCGCGACAGTCGACTGTTGAACAGACCACAGTCGACTGTTGCACAGTCAGTAAGGGTAGGTGAGAATTCATAACGGTAACTTACCACATGGACAGTCGACTGATGAAGCCAAGACAGTCGTCTGTAAAATCAACAGGCGACTGTACATACTTCGACAGGCGACTGGCCGAGAGAAGAGTAAGTTAGATGAAATACTGGAAATCTCACAAGATACAGGACAGACGACTGATGCAAGGAACACAGTCGACTGTTAATCAGAACAGGCGACTGTATAACCTTAAACAGACGACTGTCACAGACAGGAGAAATTTCCAGAGAGCTAAGTCAAAGATTAGACTTACAGACAGGCGACTGTTGCAGCATAGACAGTCGACTGATCTAATAGACAGTCGACTGTATATACAACATAAGTCGACTGGCCGTAGAAATCGGATCAAACAGAGTTTGGGCAAGGAGAGACAGGCGACTGATGAACCATTTACAGTCGACTGTCGCTAAGACAGGCACCTGATAAACGTTCAACAGTGGCCTGTGCGAGATAATCAGAGAGGACCCAAAAACTGCATTGTAATAGTCTGTGCATAACAGGCGACTATAGAACAAAACACAGTCGACTGTTTTTGAGACAGGCGACTGTAAACTGTTAAGCAGTCGGCTGTTATAAACAATCCTAGCACAATCAAAAGAGAATTGAATTGAGATCAAAGGACAAAGGTCTAGAGGTGTCCTATGACCGAAAGTAGATGTGTGTGAGTGCTCCATCATAGTTCTACTTCTAAGCTACATACTAGAAGAGATAAAAGAAAAATTACATTGACGAATAATCTCTTCTTTCCATCGTATGAGCTTGAAGTCTTTACAGAGCTTCAATCATCAATCTACTATCATCCAATTCATATCATTTGCCTTTAATCACGTTTGTGAGTCATCCATTGCTAGTTGATCTTCAAAGTAAGCTTAGACAAAGGATTAACTGCAAAATAGGGGATTAGTCACAAGTATTTATGTTTGCTCATCATTAACACCAAGTAGGGAGAAGTCCAATACTCAACATTCTCCCCCTTTTTGATGATGACAAACAAACATAAGCAAAGAGATAAATAGTTGTGCGTAATGAAAACTTACTCCCCCTACATAGAAGCCAATCAAGTTAGTCAACAAATATTAGAGCATCTATATAGCAATTGAAGCAAATGAGTGAGATAAGAATGAATTTAATTCAAGAAATCTAGGAAATAACAAATCCATATTCATTGTAATCTTACTCCCCTGAATCTAAGGCAACGAACATCTTAGATTCAAGTGTTAGAACAGATACTTAGCACATCCATTCTGAACCTTGTATGTTTATTTCTCTCCCCCTATGGCATTTTTCAAAAAGGTGGGAGCAAATAATAACAACAACAATAGTGCTAAAATACGAACTAACAACAATCAAGGAGTATAAAGATATATCGAATCAAAAACTCATAAAGTTTCCTCATATACATATGTGAGTAAAGGAATTGAAGTCCAATATCAACATTTTAGATATGTGAAATGAAAATAATTTTCACAAATTCATCACATCAAGGAAAGAACATGAATTATCCAATATCAAATTCTTGTATTGTCTCAAAAACATAGCAAGAAGAGTGAATCATATCATATCTCACACAGACGTTAATCAATATAGCATAGTGTGACATAAAAGAGAGATGCAACATCATATTTATATAATATAAAACAGCTGAGTACATCAACGGATGGTCATCAACATGGCCATCCCAAAAAGATACATCATGAGCAAAAAAAAATAACTACATCATGATGACATCAAAGACTATATATATAAAAAAAATGTCGCATACAGCATCATCCATCATATAAAGACAGAACATATAACATCACTCAAACATATCGATCTAAGAGTGAGCATCTCCAGGGTCTGCGGACGAGGAAGCAGGCTCTGACGCAGCAGGAGTGTCCTCTGGAGAAGGATCAGACGGAGCAATAGGAGCAACAGCAGCAGCCGCTTCCTGTGTAGAGGCAACACCAGGAGGCTGAAAGGGCACATGGGTCTGAGGAAGATACTGTCTCAAATCCTCAAGGAAGGGAATTCCCTGATGGAGGAGAGAGAGAGACAGCAGCCGGTAAATACCAGAGATCATCGACAGAATAGTATCCTGAGGAGGTGGAGCAGATGATGATGAAGGCAAATCGGCTGGAGGCACAGTGGATGAGGATGGAGCTGAAGTAGTCTTCCTCTTCTTCGAGGCAGTCTGCAGAGCCGAAGAGGACTTCGAATTCGCAGAAGCGTCGAGGAGAGGGCCAAAGGGCATGGGCTCGTAACGGGTCATGTCAATACCAAAGTGACGGAAGACACGAGTCAAAAGACCACCAAAGGGAATGTGAGACGAGGAGGACGTGAACTCAACCTTGTCCATCCTGTCAAGGAGGACACCAGCCCAGTTCACGGGCATGCCAGAGATAATAGCATACATACACTTTAGTATATCCTGAGACGGCTGATCGGACGATCCATATCTCGGCAGAATGTTGGACTTCACCACTAGGTGAACAGCCCAACCCCGTGCAGAGAACATGGATGATCTGACATCCGAATCAAGAGCTAAAGGAACCTCTCGAAACATATCCCGGAGAACAAACTGGTCAAGATCGTCAATCTCAGAAAAGTTGATATCAGTGGGGAGGGAACCGACAGAAGGAATCCTAAGGATAGTCCCTAAAAGAGAGGGAGTGAGCTGAATGTGGGTTCCCTGGACGACAGTATCAAGGATGCCAGTAGTCGAATACTCACCGCGAACGCGGTTCGCATAGAAGAGCTTCACCAGAAATGGGTAGGCTCTGGGGGACTCGCTCTGAGAGAAGTGAAAAAGATCGACCAGATGAGTAGCGGACAGAATGTTAGAAAGTCTCTCGGCAGTGAATGCAGGAAAATAAATGTATCGCTCCCTAAGGAGATTGATCCCAAGAAGAGAGTGGAACTTTTCCAGACAAAGATCGTCTCTGCAAACGGGAACCAGGGGATCAGAGGGGGGTACATCAGCAAATTCTTCAGACGAACTGGATGCAGAAGGAGACACATGAGGAATCTCAGCAGCAGGCTCACTGATGTGAACACCAGTATGCTTGCGCTGACGACGAATCAAGGGCTGAGCATCACTTGACGAAGAAGGAGGAGAATAACCCGGCGACAATGAACGTAAGGGTGACTGGGCAAACTTGGTTCGAGCTTTATAGGGTTTCTTTCTCTTGGCGATGAGTTTCTTAGGAGCCCTAGGTTGTTTAGAAGCAATGATCTTCTCTTTTCCCTTAGTTTTAGGAGCCATGGGAACAAGAGAGGAAAAACAAACGCAACAAACGGAAACAACGACAGTCAAGAGAGAGAAAACACACCAACCGAGGGAAGATAGACGATCGCGAAGATGAAGATCAAAGACGACAGAAGACTATGATTGACAGCGACGTTTAGGAGGAGATCGACGGTTGAAGACACGAAATTGATTGATTTTATAGAGAGAATCGATCGGTAAGTTGAACGGTCGATGCAGAGGAAAGAGAAAACGTCGAGGGGAAATGATCACGTCGATTGAATATAAATTAGGTAAAAATCAATCTGAGCCGTTGGATCAAAGAATCGACGGCTCAGATCAAATCAAATGAACCGACACAACAGGAGACAGTCGACTGGAGAACAAACGTCAGTCGACTGTAAGAAGTGATAAAATTAAATCTCAGAGAGATGGGCAGTCGACTGGCAAGTATAATGCAGTCGACTGTCCGCTGGACAGTCGACTGACATATACTTAACAGTCGGCTGGCCGAGAATTCATACATATCACAAGAAAAACGGAGAACACTGAAAAAGAATTGACAGAGAGAACAGTCGCCTGATGACTAAATTGCAGTCGCCTGTTACATTAACAGTCGACTGTAAAACAGTCAACAGTCGGCTGTGCGAAGGATATCAATGTTCATATGAAGGATATAGAGTAGGGCAGTCGACTGTCAAAAGAAACACAG
Organism: Scilla litardierei; assembly: GCA_030789695.1. NCBI lineage: Eukaryota > Viridiplantae > Streptophyta > Magnoliopsida > Asparagales > Asparagaceae > Scilla > Scilla litardierei. Next base: position 267,768,957 of record CM061141.1, on the reverse strand, counting down.
TCGTCTGTCCTGGTCCAAAAATGCACAGTGAGATAGAATTCCAGAGAATAAGAACACTCACCCAAGGACCTATACTCTAATCACAAATACATCTTAAAATCATTATGAAAACATTAAATCTATTGAAACACAAATTATTCCAATCAACTTCGAAAACTCATGAAATCAAATAAGTCACAATTTCCTTTCTTAATCTCATAAAACAATAAAGCACATGAAGAAAGACAATCAAATATATATGAGCTCAATAAGGAGTTATAGCATGAAGAATTGAGCTTCTAGATTTCAGATTTACCCATAATTCGCAATTCTCCACGTAACCTCACAAATGTATCTTCTTTAAGAGGTTTAGTGAAGATATCGGCAATTTGTTTTTGGGTTTTAATGTACTCTAAGATGATGTCCTTCTTAGCTACATGATCATTTATAAAATGGTGTCTCACATCTATGTGTTTGGTACGGGAGTGGTGTACCGGCTTCTTGGAAAGACAAATAGCATTTTGATTATCAACCATGATAGGGCAAGTATCACAATTGACACCATAGTCACTAAGAGTGTGTCTCATCCAAAGAACTTGTGCACATGCAAGCCCCGCGGCAATATATTCCGCTTCAGTCGTGGACAATGACACCGAATTCTGTTTCTTAGAGAACCAAGAAACTAAGGAATTTCCTAAGAAATGACATGTGCCACTAGTACTTTTCCTGTCGGACTTGCATCCGGCAAAGTCGGCATCACTATATGAGATTAACTCATACGTGCTAGACTTAGGGTAAAGTAACCCATAATCTAGGGATTGATTGAGATAACGAAATATTCGTTTAACCGCAATCAAGTGTGACTCCTTAGGTCTTGCTTGATATCTAGCACATATACATACGGAAAACATGATATCGGGCCTACTAGCGGTTAAGTAAAGTAAGCTACCGATCATACCTCGATATAGACGAACGTCTACATCTTTTCCGCTTTCATCCTTGTGTAGATGAGTAGTAGTACTCATGGGAGTCCTTTTGCTTGAAGACGATTCCATCCCGAATCGCTTAATAAGCTCCCATGTGTACTTTGTCTGATGTATGAAAGTGCCATTCTCCATTTGTCGAATTTGCAATCCAAGGAAGTAGGTGAGCTCTCCCATGTGGCTCATCTCAAATTCATCCTTCATAGACTTGGAAAATTCTTGACAAAGATGAAAGTTAGTAGAACCGAAAATAATGTCATCTACATAAACTTGAATCAAAAGAATGTCATTTTCATAATCTTTAATGAAAAGTGTAGAATCAACTTCTCCCATTTTAAAACCTAAATTCAAAAGAAAGGTCTTAAGGCGATCATACCAAGCTCTAGGAGCTTGTCTCAATCCATACAACGCTTTCTTAAGTTTGAAAACATGGTTTGGAAATTTCTCATGAATAAAACCGGGAGGTTGAGAAACATAAACTTCTTCATTTACAAATCCATTTAAAAATGCACTTTTAACATCCATTTTGAAATAATTTAAAATTCTTATGGGATGCAAAAGATAAAAGCAACCTAATAGCTTCTAATCTAGCTACGGGGGCAAAGGATTCTTCGAAATCAATACCTTCCTCTTACCGATAGCCTTGAGCTACTAACCTTGCTTTGTTCCGTGTGATTACCTCGTTTTCATCCGTCTTGTTTTTGAAGATCCATTTGGTCCCAATAGCTTGGTGACCACTTGGAAGAGGTACAAGTTCCCAAACTTCATTTCTCTCGAATTGCGCTAGTTCTTCTTCCATTGCCACTATCCAAGAACTATCCTCACAAGCTTCTTGAATGTTCTTTGGCTCAATGGTAGAGACGAATGCGCAATGGGAGAATTCTTCAATTCTTGATCTCGTTCGAACACCCACACCAATATCTCCAATGATTTGGTTATGGGGATGGTTGCGAACGGTTGGATAATCTTTGGGTAAACCTGGATCACTAGGAACAACTTCAACAACTTTGTTAGAAGTGTTAGTTTCAACAAAATTATCATTAATCTTAACATTATTAAGAGAATCACAAAGAATATCTACATTATCATCATCAACATGTGGAAAATCAAAATCTTCATAAAAAGATACGTGAAGTGATTCCTCAATCGTTGAAGAAGTTTTGTTGTATATCCGGTAGGCTTTGCTACGCGTGGAATATCCAACAAAAATTCCTTCATCGGATCTTGGCTCAAATTTGTCTAAATTAACAAAGGTGTTCTTTATAAAACATTTTGAACCAAAGACACGAAAATATTTCACTTGAGGCTTTTTATCATAAAACAACTCAAAACAAGTTTTGTTTGTTCGAGGTCTCACTAGGATTCTATTGAGCACATAACATGCCGTGTGCACCGCTTCTGCCCAAAACTGTAGTCCTAAATGACTATCATGGAGCATAGTGCGAGCACACTCAATAAGAGTCCTATTCTTTCTTTCTACAACACCATTTTGTGGTGGTGCACGAGGAAAGGAAAAGTTATGAGTTATCCCGGAGTCATCACAAAACTTAGTAAAAGACTCATTCTCAAATTCTCCTCCATGATCACTACGAATAGTGATAATGGTGGATCCTAAAAGATTCTGAATCTTCTTTGCAAATTTGGTAAACTCTTCATGAGCTTCATTCTTATTAGTTAAGAATGAAACCCAAGTAAATCTAGAAAAGTCGTCAACGACAACTAGTCCATAATGAGCATTACCTAAAGAAGCGGTTCTAGTTGGCCCAAACAAGTCTAGATGTAGAAGTTTTAGGGGCCTCTTAGAAGTAATCTCTTCTTTAAGCTTAAATGAAGATTTACTTAGTTTCCCTCTTTGACATGAATCACAAAAGTTTTTCTTATTAAAAACAATCTTAGGAAAACCTTTGACTAGATCATGCTTAGCTAACTTATATAAGTGCTTGAAGTGAACATGACCAAAACGGCGATGCCATAATAGTTTTTCACTTGTGTTAGCAACTAAGCAATGTTCTACGGTTTTAGGCAAGCTTAAATAATAAATATTTTTACGCCTAATACCGAAAAATAAAACATTTGAATCACAATCAACAATAGTACACCATCCTTCTCCGAAGTTAACCTTGTAACCTTTGTCACAAAGTTGACTTATGAAAATGAGGTTGTGACATAAACCACTAACAAGATAAACATTAGTAATTAGGGGTTTGGAAGGATTACCAACGATACCTACTCCAATGATGGTTCTCTTTTGATTACCTCCAAAAGTGACCGTTGCACCATCTTTGATGCTAATCACTTCGGAGAGCAATGAGGGATCTCCCGTCATGTGTTTGGAGCAACCACTATCAAGAATCCATCCTTTCCCTTTAGAGCTAATAAGGCATTTATTGCTCTTCTTCTTTCTCTTGGGTACCTATATAATATACCATAAGCTTATGGTACCCAATGTTTGTTGGGTCCAAGGGGATTAGCCCTTTGGAAGCCAAGTCCAAGTGGACTTCCGCTTCCCAACATAGTTACTATTTCTAATTACATCATGAAAGTAGGAATCAACATAAGCATTCCTAACACTTAGACTAGTGTTCTTAGGACCCCAAATAGTGTACATCTTGGGAGTCCTATTCCTAGTTGCATGCATATGAGTTGGATTTCTATGTGGTGCATGCTTCTTAGGAACATGATTTCTAGCATATATATTAGGTGGAGGATATGCATTGTACATTCTTGAATGATATGAATTCTTGGGAGCATGCATATTATATGAAGGATATTGATCATGCATGACATGTGGAGAATTAGCATATATGAAAGAATGATGCGTATGAGCATATGGGTGTGTGGGAGCACGTACATAAGTATTTCTCATGTGTGGTTGTGTACGTGTCCGTGGGTGCGGAGCATAAAATGTGTCATGATTATCCACTTGTGAAGTAGGATGTTTCCTACGTGGATGAGTATTAGTGTACATATAAGCATGGCCTTGCTTTTGGTTTCCACCCTTAGTGGGTTTCTTGCCAAAAGGAAGAGAAAGTGATGTGGTGACATTCTTGGTAGGATTGCTACCTATAGTGTCTTTGACACCACTTGTGGATGCACCGGAGGAAGGCCTCACAAAATCTATAGTGACACCACTATAGGAGGTGCGATCATTAGATGCATTTGCTTTAACAAATCCAAGGCCAACACGATGTGTGGCCGGAAATTGATTTGTAAGCAAATCATCCAATTTTCCTTGTCCCTTATTGAATCTCACAATACGGGAGGACATGAGCTCATATTTCTCCTTTAAAGAAGAAATGTTGGTATCCAAGGTGGACACCCGTGCTTTGAGCTCGTGCACTTGGGTTTTAAGAGAATCATTCTCTAATCCCAATTGTGTGTGGCGTGTAACTAGATCACTATCATCCATGGGAGGTGTTTGATCTAGTTGAGATTTGAGGGAATTCACCTCATTTCTCAATGTGACATTTTGAGAAGCTAAGTTTGCTTTCTCAAGGGTTAAAGTATCAACAATGGTGTTATTGTTGATAATGCATGGAATGGATGACTTGCTAACTTTTGATTTCTTTAAGCTAGAATATCTAAGCATTAAAGATTGGTATTTAGCAAATAGTTCTTCATTAGCTATGCGAAGTTCATCCATTGTTACCTCGGTGTTATTCGTATCGGAATCACTCTCATCCGAGAGTGGGTCTTCAAGTGCCATGAAGCACATGTGGGCGCTCTCACCCTTCTCATCATCGGAATCGCTTGATGAGTCATCACTTGAGTCATCAAAGGTACCGACGAGTCCTTTCTTCTTGTCTTTCTTGTTCTTGTTGGACTTGTGGTACTTTGGTGCCTTCCACTTTTCTTTGTTGTTTAGCATTGGGCAATCCCTCTTGATGTGCCCTGGCTTATTACACTTATAACAAAGAGAGGAAGTAGCATTAGTAGATTCAAAATGTTTGTTGGAGCGAAATTTACCTTTGCGGAAGAAGCGGTGGAACTTCTTCGCCATTTGGGCCATTTCACCCAAATCCATTTCGTTCTCGGATTCATCACTTTCGGAGGATGACGAATTGGCGTTGAACGCCAAATCTTTCTTCTTGGCCTCCGAAGGATTCATCATGGCTCGAATCTTCAATCGGTTATCCCGTCTTACTTCGTAAGACATAAGAGTCCCGATGAGATTCACCACGGTGTAGTTCTTCAAGTCATTGACCTCTTCAATGGCGATTGCTCGTCTTTCCCATTTGGAGGTCATCCCCATGATAATCTTCCTTACCTTTTCAGGTTCGGTGTAGATTTGGCCAAGTGCTTCCAATTCGTTTGTGATGTCGGTAAAGCGTCCGTACATCGACGCAATGCTCTCATTTTCCTGCATGTGAAACAAGTCAAAGTTTTGCACGGCAACATATAACTTTGAAAGCTTTACCTTATTCGTTCCCTCGTGGATAACGATGAGATGGTTCCAAATTTGATATGCACTCTTACATGTGCATATCTTGTTGAACTCATTCGGGTCCAACGCACAATGAAGAGCGTTCATTGCTTTAGCGTTGTTGACTTCGGTGGAATTTTCGGAAGTTGTCCATTTCTCGAAATCATCTTCGGAAGGCTCGACATACTCCTTGTGGAGAGTTCTCCAAAGAGAAGCACTCCTAAGGAATGTCTCCATCCTACACTTCCAATAACCAAAGTTAGTACCATTGAAACGTGGAGGACGTACCGTAGATTGACCTTCGAAAAGTGTGGACGCTCCATCACAGTCGTGATCGTAGTACGTAGGCGGAGGAGGAACGTTGTTGTTGTTGGATGCCATAGATAAAACCTTGCGCTCTGATACCAATTGTAAGGATCCTGTCTATGGGGAAAACACTAGAAGGGGGGTTGAATAGTGTTTATGCAAATTTAATAGGAATTTACGCCAAATAAATTACAATCCAACAAATAGTGCGGAATAGAAAACAACCCAAAGAGAAACACACGCAAACACAGTTATGTTTCAAGGGTTCGGATTACCCAAGTCAACTCCTGACTTGTTCCCGGTAATCTTACGTCCCTACCACCCGGATACCACCGGATACTCAAGTTAGAACCCTAACTTGAGGTTTCCTTAAAAACCCACTTGTAGCAACCCTACAAGTGCAATCGAATACAATCGATGTCCTTGACTCCCACAACTAGGGAGCAAGCAAAAACCACTCTCACAACCGAGAGCACAATTCAAATAATGAAGTTATGAAATCTGAAAGCAACACTTACAATCACCTATGCCTTGAAGTAGAACTTGAAGGAGAAGTGTGATGTGTGTTGATGAGCTCTCTTGGAAGAGAGGAGGAAAGCCCTTTCTCTTGATTGCGCCAAATGCCTAGAGGATCAATCTTTGGTTCTAGGTTGGAGAGCAAGAGAATCAGATTTGGAAATACTTAGGGCTTTGGATTTGAAAGCTTTGATCTTTGGAAATGAAAGCTTGAAGGATTTTGCAATGAATGAGTAACCTTCTAATGAAACAGTAGAAGCTCTATTTATAGCTTTCTCAAATCCACAAAACAGTTTAGGCAAAAACCCAATCGAAATCCGTGAGAAAAATCTCAACGGATATAATCTGAACTCGCGACAGTCGACTGTTGAATAGACCACAGTCGACTGTTGCACAGTCAGTAAGGGTAGGTGAGAATTCATAACGGTAACTTACCACGTGGACAGTCGACTGATGAAGCCAAGACAGTCGTCTGTAAAATCAACAGGCGACTGTACATACTTCGACAGGCGACTGGCCGAGAGAAGAGTAAGTTAGATGAAATACTGGAAATCTCACAAGATACAGGACAGACGACTGATGCAAGGAACACAGTCGACTGTTAATCAGAACAGGCGACTGTATAACCTTAGACAGACGACTGTCACAGACAGGAGAAATTTCCAGAGAGCTAAGTCAAAGATTAGACTTACAGACAGGCGACTGTTGCAGCATAGACAGTCGACTGATCTAATAGACAGTCGACTGTATATACAACATAAGTCGACTGGCCGTAGAAATCGGATCAAACAGAGTTTGGGCAAGGAGAGACAGGCGACTGATGAACCATTTACATTCGACTGTCGCTAAGACAGGCACCTGATAAACGTTCAACAGTGGCCTGTGCGAGATAATCAGAGAGGACCCAAAAATTGCATTGTAATAGTCTGTGCATAACAGGCGATTATAGAACAAAACACAGTCGACTGTTTTTGAGACAGGCGACTGTAAACTGTTAAGCAGTCGGCTGTTATAAACAATCCTAGCACAATCAAAAGAGAATTGAATTGAGATCAAAGGACAAAGGTCTATAGGTGTCCTATGACCGAAAGTAGATGTGTGTGAGTACTCCATCATAGTTCTACTTCTAAGCTACATACTAGAAGAGATAAAAGAAAAATTACATTGACGAATAATCTCTTCTTTCCATCGTATGAGCTTGAAGTCTTTACGGAGCTTCAATCATCAATCTACTATCATCCAATTCATATCATTTGCCTTCAATCACGTTTGTGAGTCATCCATTGCTAGTTGATCTTCATAGTAAGCTTAGACAATGGATTAACTGCAAAATAGGGGATTAGTCACAAGTATTTATGTTTGCTCATCATTAACACCAAGTAGGGAGAAATCCAATACTCAACAATTTATACCCACTCGCCTTTACCAGGAGTGTAGGGGACACACGGAGGTTGCGTTACTATGGGAGAGCCTCACTCTTGCTAGGGACGGGGGAGCTGAGAGGCCCGGCATACAGTGACCGTGTCCATTGCGTCGTGTGCTATATTCTCCCCAAATTTGGGGTGAGGTCCAGGTCCTGGTATCATACATTTTACCCAAGTTTCAATTAATTCAATTATAAAATAATAAAATAAGAATTTGCGTATTACTCCTTCTGCTGGCAGCACTTCCCCTTCCCTTTGCCTGTTTCTTTGTGACTCTGTGACATGCCTCAGGCACTTGCACTTATCTTATTAGATAATGGTTGCTCGAACACTTGTGTTATTATTATTATTATTCGTGCTAAACCTTTTCTTGCCGTAACTCGACATTGGACCGCAGGTATGATCCCCTCGTTTGGCTTTTTAATTTTCATTATGTTACTTAGTTACATGCCCTATTTCACTTGTCTGGCCTTATGGTTTGATAACCTTAGAACGGTGTTCCAAATCGAAGTTGGTTCCTACTGGGGCACATATTGACGTGCTCCTCCCTATTTTTCAGGTAGCAGGGGGCGGCACGGTTGGTGGTGAATTGAAGTTGGGTTCAAGGGTAGCCTTTGGTGAGAGCTTTAGTTTGTATTGTGTCTGGGTTGTCTTGGGAGATGGAGAGTGGTGGTGTTTGTGTAGTGATGCACCTGGACTATGTATATAAATGAAACATGTTATATATAAAATGTTGTTGTTGTTGTTCATGAGGTTGTTTGATATTATTGTGGAGCTTCACTTGTACTATCCCAGCATGTGCGCATTGGCCTGCCTTGTTTTCTCTCGCTCACTTGCATTTTTCTTTCTTTACCTCTGCCTCTTCAAGATTCCTGAAAAAAAAGATTCCAGGTATTTTGGGGAGCAGGGCGTTACATCTGGTGGCCCATGCAGGTCACCGCACTGCGGTGTGCGTAAGGATAGTACATGTATTACTTCAGTAAGTTATTGGGATAGGTTCGCTCTAAGGTGGGTAGTGGCCTTAGTGACCTTAGAGCTTTAAGTGACCCACCCTTGAACCCTAGCTTTAGGGAGTCCAGGGATGAACTTTCTGGAGTGTATTATACTATAGAAGTATACTGTGGGTGTACGTATGTATCTATAACTGTGTGAACCCGTGTGTATAAGTACAATTGTTGTGATTAGAGATTTGAATTATATATGTGGTGGTATACTTGTATTTAGTATATGTATTTATACTTGAATAGCATGAAGTTGCATGTATCTTGGATGGTTATAGTGGTATATATGTGGGCGTTTATACTAGGTGGATAAATACTTGAGCGTATATATGTGTGTGTGTGTGTGTGTGTGTGTGTGTGTGTGTGTGTGTGTGTGTGTGTGTGTGTATAGTCTCTATATAGACACATGATACAGATATGTGAGTAGGTATGTGTTATACTTGTGTGACTCTGGACATAGGTGATACGTATATGTATATTCGTGGATGTATATTGGTGGGTACATATAAGCTGTTGGGGACGTATGAGTTGTAATGGTGTGAGTGAGGATATGTATGTATGTGGTATGAGTGCATAGATGCGTTTTCCAATTTATTGTGTTATAGTTCTGTTCCTATGTAGGGAAAGTACCAATGTGTGTATGTCTGTATGGATAGAGTAGTGGAGTGTCCACATGGTCTTTGGACATATGGGGGAAAGTGCATGTGTGTGAATATATGTGTGCTTGTATGGGTAGGTAGTGTAGATATAGGTTGGGATATTGGTGCATATATATCGCTAGTGTTGCATTGCCAGTGTATGAATTCCAAATGTGTTAGATTTGAATAACTGTGCGTATGTGTATGTGCTGCTTATGTGCCTATATGAATCGATATATTGTCTTAATTTGGTTTATGGTTGTGAATTGTTTTATTGCATGAAGATAGGTGTTGTGCTATGGTCATACCTAGCGTGTATGTAGCGATATAGATAAGTGATGGACACACGGGTAGTATGAGTAATGCTCTATGGTGTTTGGAGTAGATGTATCCTGAGGTGGGTAGGGGTGCTTTAGACCCGTCCACCCTAAGTTTAGGCCCTTAGCCATATACCGTGCCTAATATGGGATATGGATATAAGTGTGACATGTATCATATGTAGAATATGATGTGTGTAAGGATTTGAGATTATACAGTGCATGTATTAGTGGGATGGCTATGGGTTTGCACGGTTAAGTGGAGTTAGGGTATATGTATATATGTGTGTATATGCTTACCCGTAGAATGGTGTCTATAGGACCATTTGGATGTATATGTAGTGCATGTACCTTTCCGTATATAGTGGTAGGATGGAGGATTGTGTATTGGTATATGCGATACTTGCAGTATGTAGGTGTGTTGTAGCAAGCGTGGTGTGATTGTGTATATGTGTTGTTGTTATTGAATGTGTATTAGTGTATGTCTTATGAGTGGTTATATGTATATGTATGTGAACGATCCCTATTCTGATGTGCATGTATCAGTGTATGAATGTATACGTATATGGGGTATGACTATCTACTGAATACGTATGAATATTGAAATACACTTATTTGTGTATGTACTAGTATACTAGTAAAATGTGGATATTTTGGATGTTATGAATATAGTGGTATGGGTAGCTATCGACTATATAGTAGTATAGTTTGAGTAGCTTGATTATGTGGGTGTGTAATAGCAGGATAAGTATAGTATGTGTGAATGGGTGCGTGTGTCCATACATGGTAATGTATGTGCATGGTGCATGGGTCCTAGTACGTATATATATATATATATGCATGTTTGTGTGCATACCTACTATTAGAATAATAATTTGGTGTGTATGAGCGAACGTGTAGTGGCTATGTGTAAGATTAGATGTCTATATATGGAATCGATACGTATACACCTGCGTGTACATGATGAGTATGTGCATATAATTGGGTTATATAGAGTAGCCGTGTGGTGTATTGGTTGATGTGTATGTGTGCATAGGTATTATGGTTGTATGGATTTCTCTTATACTTGTCACAATGGAGTGTAGGGATGTGTTCACGCATGTGTAGTGTGCAGTAGAGGAATATATGGTTGTGTGTATATTGGTTGGATAAATATATACTTATATATATATATATATATATATATATATATATATATATATATATATCCGTGTTTGTTTATCTGTGAATCTTTCCGACATGGTGGCTTATCCAGGTCTATCTTGGAGAAGCGTATTCCTGTGTGTATGCATGTATGTGTGGGTCTGTATCGGAGCTTGTGTGTATGTATATACATATGCAATGTGGATATAAATGTGATAAATATGAAATATATGTGTGTATATATATATTTGATGAATGTGAGAGCGTGAAACTGTTTGGTAGGTGAGTATTGGGATGTGTGTGCTTGTTTGTATATTTATATGTATACACGTGTGTGGCGTGTAGTTGGATATTTATATTTACTTGACTATTGTGGCAGTATGTGCATGTGAAATGTCAATCTGGTTAGATATGGCATATAAGGAGACGTATTATGTAGTACACTCTTGTGTATATTGTGTGTGGTACATGTACCTATCTGTGTGAGGCAGTAGGTGCACTGCTATGGATGTGAGGTTATGTGTATATTTATTTATAGGTATGATTGTAACCTTATGTGACTTGATCATGCATGTGTTAGAACGTGCACGTGAATGTATGTATTGATGTGACTAAATATTGTGTGTATATAGATATTTATGTGCCTATGGATGCGAGTGAACTCATATGACTAAGTATTGAGTGTACAGATATCCGGTGTACATAGGGTGTGACACCGTGATAGTGACCATGTTTATCTAGTAATGGTGTGTAGATTAATATGTTTAGTGGTGTGTCTGTGCTTGGATATAGACGTATATGTAAATATATAAACAAGTAGAACATAGGTCGTTATACTTGAAGGCATTGTGATACACATGAAAGCATGCCATGTATGAATGCTTATGTATCGTGATATGTACATGATGTGATGTCCATATCATATAGGTATGAGTAGTGATCTGGATACATATAATGATACGTATAGAGACCTATTTGTAGTGTGTGTGCGTGTGTGCGTGTGTTGTATCTGTTAGTGTATATATATGTGCTTAGATATTCATGTGAAGGATGCCTATGTGTGTATATATATGTAGTGAATGCATATAGTGATGTGGATATGATACTAGATGAATAATAGGATGTATCTGTGATTTGTGTGTGATGTAGATGTGTATTGATGATAGTGAAGTATATAGTGTATATAGGTGTGGGGTAGGTATGTATTCTTGTTTATACTTCATGGGTAGTACGACCATCATATCTAGTTAGCCTTTGGCACGGTTCACACCCTAGAAAGTCTGAGGACGGACTTTATTCTAAGGTAGGTAGGATGTCTGCCCTATTTAGCACTATACGTGTATTCTATTGAACCCACGTGGTATTTCTACCTACGATACATGAGTAGGCATGAAATACGCGTAGATATCGATGTATGTGACATAGTGCAAGGGGGATTGGGCCGTAATATGTGGGTAAGAGATGAGAAAGCGAGAATGAGTGCGGGAGAAGTGCGAATGACGTTGTGGGTACAAAACAATAGGAATGTATTGGACGTGTTTTGGTCATTTCCACATGGGATATTCCCTTGGAATATTCCTTTCTTGGAAGAGAAGAAAGGAATAAGAAGAGAGAAGAAAGAAGGGGAGAAGTCTAGATCTCTCTCTCTTTCTCTCATTTTTTCATTCTCCTTTCCCTTCCTCTCTTCCTCCCCTAACATGGCCAGCCACCCTATCTCTCTTTTCCCCCTCCTCCATCAAATGAAAACCCTAATTTCCATTCCCTAATGGAAGGAATTCAAGCTTGCTTCAAGGAGAAAGGAGATGGAATGGAGAGAAAGAGAAGGAGAGAAGGAAAGATTAAATTTTGAGGTATGATCTAACTTGGATTTGGAAATTTGTTTAGGGTTCCATTTTATCATGTTTTTATATCATGTTTACTTAATATAAATTAGGCGTAGTCAAATTAATGTGCTTTGATTCAATTTTCATGAATTTCCCCTTGAAATTCTTTGCAAAATCATCTCCTTTGACATTCTGAAATCTTGATGTCTGTTGTTGATTTGATTCTGGTTACTGTAGCTCGAATTATGTTTCGAAAAAATTATATACTTATAGATCTTGAAGTTCTACCCCAAAATCATATAAATTTTGATATATTTTCAATTCAGATATTAGGAGAAAAAATTATATCTTTGTAACATGTCTGTATGATTTTCAGTTTTGAGACAGCTTATAAAAATGAAGCTTATTACCTGCACACTCCATGGAATTTTATGTTCTTGGTCTCGTTGGAAAGTTAACAAGTTTATCTCTAATTTCATCACAATGCATGTATTTTGAAATTCTGGTTAAAATATGCCCAAAAACAGAAATCTTTACAGGCCTTGAAATCTGTCTGAAAAACAGACTGGACCAGTTTCACCAAACAATTCACCATAAATCACCTACTTAATTTTTTTGCCTGAAAGTTTATCTGGGAATCAGAAACTACCATACTTACAAATTTCATTTAGAAAGTTTCTTTAAATTCTGATTAAAATTGGGTGACATTAGACAATTGTTTGGACCGTTTGCAATTTTCCTGCAAGTTGAAAATTTGAGTAATGATATAAATTGTGTATTGTTGTTATTCTACCCACTATGGTACATGATTATTGTTTTTACATGGAAGGTATACTAATGATATGTTTTGCTAATTGATTTGCTAATGGGCTTATGAACATACACGTCACGTTCACCACGTTTTTGTGAAAATGACACAATGAAATGAAAGTTGAGTAATATGAGAAATGGGCTTGTAAACACTTGTATTATGAATCGTGTTATAAATTGGTGATGATGGGAAGCCTCACTCCTGCCAGGGACGAGAGAGCTGAGAGGCCCAACATACAGTGCCCGTGTCCACTGCGATATTCATCCCAAATTTGTGGCGAGGTCCAGGCCCTTTTGTTTAAGTGATACCCAGTCTTCCGAAGAGTCACTAACATCTGCTAACTAATAAATTTCATATGTGTGGTTGTTGCACATTTGTGTGTTGTACTCTTCACTTTGGTAGTTTGTACTCCTATTGCCTTCACACTCATAACCTCTAAATGATTTCCCCTACCCTAGTTAGTTTCCTACTAGGCACGTTTGACGTGCTCATTTCCCTTTTCAGGTCCTGATCAGGTGACTCCAGAGCAGACTCTCCCTCAGGAGGTTACTCAGACGTGAGTTTTTGACTTGGGTACACCACACTTTTGGGCTGTGTCTTGTAGTGTGGGTTGGGTCGAGTAGTGAGTGAGCTGTTTTTGTAGCTATGGTGGGTGTTGGTAACTTGTAGTACTACACAGGTATACTTGGTCAGTTGTACTTGTACTTGATGCTGGTGTGTTGTACACTCTTTGGTTATGTGGTTATGTGGTTGTGTACTTTTTGTGATGGCAGTATGTGTTGCTCCTTTTCTTTTATATGTATGTGATGTATGATCCCAGCATTCACAGTAGCCTGCTTATTGTGTGTCTTCATTTCACGCTTGGTGTAACACCGCGGCTTGTCACGCTCCATCCTCCCTTTCCCATGGTAAGCATTGCCCTATAAGGTATTTGTAAGAATGGGGCGTGACATACTTACATTATATACTTTACTTACAGATATACCACTTATGATGTCATTTATTACCAATTGGTGTATAACCTTGTAAATATGATATAATCGGCTTGGTGACATTTTTATTGAATTTTTTTCTGAAAGTCAATATTAGTGCATCATTACTCATGTGAATTCATTAATTCTTGTTGGTATTAGTAATGTTCAAGTCATTAGCATTATTGTATAATGGTATTAGTAATATATTAAGTGACTTATACTCCTTTTTAATGCAATGGATTTTGTTGTGGATTCTAGATAACATGATGCATATATGGTTTTCTGATGCACAGACTGTTATGTACTCATTAATTTAGAAAATAAGACATATATTAAATAATGGATTACAAATTAAGACCAAATGGAATGTGATGTTGGGCCCTCGGGCATTTACAGATGTTAGGCCCTCGGGCATTTACGGATATTGGGCCAGCGGGGCATTTATGGAATGTTAGCCACACAGCAAACATTGAACTATATGGATACACATATTGACACTTCTGGGTGGGGTAGTCCACTGCAGTAGAGATCAGAATGCTAAATTGCACTCTATTGGTGAACTTGACCGACACCTGGCCGGGTCGGTGAGTATAGAGCCACGTGTAGCTCACATTGGCATGGGTGTAATTGTAGTCTCTTTCGCCTCAGGCATTGGGCTTGTCACTAGGTTAAGTACTGATTGAAACTCTCATTTTACTTCTGCTACTGCTATCATAAAATGTATAAACTGATAGCTAAGTTCTTATCATGTTTTGCTATGTACACTACTAATTAATTAAGACCAGTTTTTCTTTTCTTTGCTGATTCCTCTCAATGAAATTTGCCATGTTGCACTAAGTTACTTACGGATGTATGCATGCAGTCCGGGAACACTTTGGGGTGAACACCCATCCGAACAAGTAGGGTCAATAGTTCAGCATTTAGGCCGTAACATTTTGCAAAAAACAAATCTTTAACCCAACAAGTGCTCTCCGAACCAAGCTAGATAGTCTCCTATCACTAGGCTCACCAACCAACCTGGACTTTGATTCTTATTATTCTTACCGGATATAAAAATCATAAGGTACCAGCCATTAGTTCCCATATGACATAAGCGCTCTTGGGTGGAGTGGGCCATCATTCGCCAGGTCTTTGAGTCACCTTGCTATGTTTACTACGCGTTACTCTGTACACTACAAATGTCATGCTTACTACATTGCGTACTACACTTGCCATGCTCACTACTTTGCACACTACACTTGTCATGCTCACTACTTTGCACATTACACTTGCTATGCTCACTACGTTGCACACTACACTTGCCATGCTCACTACGTTGCACTCTACACTTGCCATGCTCATGTATAATTGCTATGTTCACTACGCTTTACCTTGTGCATTACACCATACTATGCTCACTACACCTTACTATGCTGACATGCTTTTATTCTGTTAGTAGACAATGTTATCTGCTATATTCTTCTAATTAATTAAATGAGATTGATGCTTGGGAGCCTACATGAGTAACCCTCACTGACGGGCATTGTATTTGTGTTTTTAATGCAATGTCCGTCAGGTTCTGAGGGCATTTTTGTAGATCTTAGTTCCAACGTAGCGGGATCCACTAGAGGTATGACTCTTCCAGGAGGATACTCTTAGACTGCTCCTCTTTGTAATTTCCATTGTATCAGATTTGTGTTTTCCAAGTTGTAAGGACCGTAAGGTCTCTCTCTTCCTTACCTTATTGTTGTAATCTATTTTTGAGATGAATGAGATTGTAATAATACTATTGATATCTGTGTTTTTTTTGAGTATGTATGCAAGCACCTGCGAGGTTTCACACAGACGCTTATTGTGTTAAGTCAAGGAGGAAAGAAAAACAAAAGTACCTCCTCCTTGTTTGCACATGCGGACCCGATCGCGTCCTCGCTCCCAAGTATAATGGGAAGCGGGTCGTGACAGTATGGTGATGGATGTGAGCATTGGTGGCGTGTGTCGCAAAATCGGTACCTACATGGGAAAAGGGACTCATATCAGAAATTTGAAATTGTAAGCCATGCGAGTGACCTTCCGTGGTGCAGGCTATCGACGATGTGCGAAACACGGCTGCTTCACCCCTAAAAGTGGAAGTGGAGGGCGGAAATGGAAATGGCGAATCCATCTGGCCTTGGGTTACCGTGGAATCCTCCATCAATAACTCAAGGATAGACTTTTGAAATGAAGATGAGGGTGATGGGATCGTTGGGCCTTGGTTTTTAAAGGAACTCTCCACTAACAAATCAAGATGGGATTTGGGTGGTGTAGGTAGGGGTGTGGTCATCTGGTGTGGGTTGCTAGGGAATTCTCCATTAACAACTTAAGTTCAGACTTCGGTGGTGGTGGAGGAAATGAAAGTAATGGAGTCGTCTGGCCTTGGTTTAAAATATGACCTTCTAATAATAACTCAAGGTCAAACTTCGGGGGTGGAAATGGTAGTGGTGGTGGTGGTGGAGTCCATTGGGTTGCAAGGGAGTTTTCTAAGAATATTTTAAGGCTCGATTTTGATGGAGGAGGGGGTGTGTAAATTTGGGGGTAAGGATGGGAGGGTTCTTGGTATAGGTTGTGGGTAAATGAGTGTTGTAGGGTCCTTGGCTATGAGGAAAACACTAGAAGGGGGGTTGAATAGTGTTTTAAACAATTTAAAAAGAGAGTTACACCAAATTAAATTCCTAACCAACAATAAAGTGCGGAATGAAAATTAACCCTAAAATGAAACAATGCAAACACATAGATGTTTCAAGGGTTCGGATTACCCAAGTCAATTCCCGACTTGTTTCCGCTAATCCTACGTCCCTTCCACCCGGATACTACTGGATACTCAAGTTAGAACCATAACTTGAGGTTTCCTTAAAAAACCCACTTGTCGCAACCCCACAAGTGAAATCGAAGTACACTCGATTGATCTTGACTCCCACAACTTAGGATCAAGCAAACCACTATCACAACCCGAGAGTAAATCAAATAACGAAAGTTATGAAATATGAAATAAGTAACACCTACAATCACCTATGCCTTGAAGTAAAACTTGAAGGAGAGTGTGTTGTGTGTTGAATGACTCTCTTGAAGAGAGGAAAACCCTTTCTCTTGACTGCACCAAATGCCTAGAAGATTTCTCTTTGGTTCTAGGTTGGAGAGCAAGAGATGAAAGATATGAATTATAGGGCTTTAGGATTTTAAGAGCTTTGATCTTGGAAGATTGAAAGCTTGAATGTTTGAGCAAATAAATCTGAAGTGAGTCAACCTCTCAATGGAACAGTAGAGGCTGGATTTATAGTTTTCTCAAACCCCTCAAACAGAATTCCCAAAAGTCCCTTCGAAATTCGTGAAGAAAAGCTCAACGGATAGAATCTGCTCACGCGACAGTCGACTGTTGAACAAAACACAGTCGACCGCTGCACTGTGGCAGAGGGTAGGTGATAATTCAAACGATAACTTACCACGTGGACAGTCGAATGATGAAGAGAAGACAGTCGACTGTTAATCCAATATGCACCTGTACTTCCTTCTACATGTGACTGGCTGCAATCTGGGTAAGTTGAGGAAGTCTCAGAAAAGTCTGGGAATATAGGACAGGCGACTGATGAAGAGAAGATAGTCAACTGTAAATCCAATAGGCAACTGTAATTCCTTCAACAGGCGACTGTCACAAACCTTGACATTTTCTAGACAGTTGAGTCCGCAGAGAAGCTCAAATACAGACGACTGTCGAAGCATTGACAGTCGACTGTGTCATTGGACAATCGACTGTAAATACAACATCAGTCGACTGGCACTAGAATGAAAAACATTTCAGAGAGCAAGTTCTGCAGAGTAATCATGGACATGCGACTGTTGAAGCATTTACTGTCACGCCCCGCTTCCCTAAAATGGAGGCGAGACGTGAGGAGGTCCGCTCAAACGTGGAGCTGTGAAGCTACACGCATGATAAGCGTCAATAAATCATCTGCAGGTCCCTGTAACCACGAACATAACAAGAAAAAACACAAGGAGATACAGAAATAAAATCTCAAACCTCAGCATTGTCCAAACAGTAAAATTAAGTTCCACATCCAGAAAAGCCACCAGGCTAAAAGAAAGAGTCTAGGCCCAAAACATGGCCAACAAAACCAACACGGCACAAAGTATTGGTGCTATGCACTGATAACTAAAGCAGTCTAAACAACAACACAAACAGTCTCTACGACTGATCGCCCGTGTCCTCAAACTCCTCGATGAACGCGGGCTCTGGCTCAGCGTCAGCGAACACCACATCCTCAGCAGCAACCTCAGGCTCAAGATCTAACATGTGTTACCCAAAAGAGTAAAAAGGGCACATGTCAGCAAGTCTAAAAGACTTGGGCAAGGAAACTGAAAGGAAGGTAAACTAGCAACCTAGCAGTTATAGTATGCATGACATGGCAGTTATGGTATGAGTGCACAAGTAAGACATGGTGTAACAATAAGTGCAAGAGAACAATTATCATGGCATGTCAAGAGTAGCCAAGCTACTAACAATCTTAATCTTCTCACTAGTCACGTTTCAAGTTATTTGTAGATGTTTACGCCTTACAGCTGAACTGTTTAACATTCACACTGAGTGGACGCTTAACACTACCCCAGAACCCAGAGTTTACGCCTTACAACTGAAGTTACTGATCGGGCAGACTCCCAGTTGAATGGCCGCTTAACCCTTACCCCTCCCACATGTAAACGAGCCATGGTCCATATACACGATGCTCAGTAAATGAGCCAGGGTTGCCCCGCACAAGAGCTCGTTTTCTGGTTCACAATCCGTAAGTATTTTTGGCGTAGGGTTGTGCCCGCTAAAAGCAGGTGCCTAGCCTCAATCAATTCACTAGGTGTAGCACGTGCTACACAATCATGGGAACATTTATTACATGCTATGTCATGGCAATAAACAGTTAATTTTGCGTACCGATAATCGAATTTAAACATGACAAACAATATGAATGCAACATGATAAAAATGACGGATCTAGCTTCGTTGTCAAGCTAGATCAAGGGCGTCTAAGCAACTATCATTCCATTGCCTAGTCTATTTTACGCCTACAACAAGCAAATGGCCTAAAGCATGGCCTAAAACCCTAAGTGGCAAGTTTCACTTGTCTAATACCGATGATGACGATCGACGGTAAAACGTCTCACAACTCTATTCTACGGAATGGGATCGCTGCCATGGCAAAACAATATCAGTTCTATTAGGGTTTAACAAAAATCACAAAGTGGGTTATGAGAATATTAAAGGATCGATTTACTACCCGTATCGTAGCGGAAGAACGATGCCGAGCAAGCACGACAACAGAAGAACGATCCGGAGAACTACGGCTTAGATCTGGAAATGGGGAGAAAATCTGGAGAAATGGGATTTTGTGGGGTTTTGGGGGTTGGCCGGCGGCCTAGAGGAGATGGCCGGCGCAAATGGAGAGGGTGAGGGCTCCGGGAATGAAGGAGAAGGGCTATGAGAAGGTTAGGGAAGATCAGAGGTCAAGGGGGAAAGGAAATGGCGAAGAGAAGTGAAAGAAGGAAAAGAAAACGATTGGGGTATAAATAGGAAAAGTTGCGACAGCTGGGCGAAACCTAGGGTTTCGGGGCGATTAGTCAGTCAAAGAAGAGTTGTTGACCGACTAGTTTAAGAACTAGTCAGTCGGTCGACTAACTGTGACCGACTAACACCAAACAGTAACTCAGGTCGTCAAAATGGTCAATGAATTAGTCGGTTAAAGAACAATGGCTGACCGACTAGTTTGCAACCTAGTCGGTCGAAAAACGTTCTTAGACCGACTAACGATAAACAGTAACTTAGGTAAAATTAATCGAAGGAGCTAGTCGATCTGAGAGCAAGTTCTGACCGAATAGTTTCACATCTAGTCGGTCGATGGTTGTTCTTAGACCGACTAAGAGTAAACAGTAACGTCTGAATTTTTGATTTAATGAACTAGTTGGTTCCAGAAGAGTTCCTGACCGACTAGATTCCAATCTAGTCGGTTGGTACCCCTTCTTGAACCAACTAACGTGCACAAAAAGTCTCGAATCGAATTGTGAAGCTCCGGGAAGATTCCTACGGCTTCTAAGATCAACCTATCTCTAAGATATGGGTGATATGAAGCTCGTCATGAATGACTTGCTCCAAACTCAACGATCTAAGGAAGAAGCTAGAAAATCACAACGAAACGAACGAAAACGAAAACTACGGAAAAGGAAACCACACGTAAGGAGAAAATCCACCGAAACATATATATAATATAGATAATCCAATTACATGAAAACCAGTCGTTACATCCTTCCCAACTTAAAAAAAATTCCGTCCTCGGAATTTCCAACACTCACGCGTCCGGGAACAAAAGTGGGTAGCGCTCCCTCATTTCATCCTCATTCTCCCAAGTAGACTCTCCTGGCGAACCGTGTCACCACATCACCCTCACAAGATTGACAACCTTGTTCCGGAGTGACTTCTGACGACTGTCCAAAATTTGCATTGGCTGCTGGTCATACGTCATATCAGGGCGAACGGTAATCTCCGAGAAATCCACAGCATGAGATGGATCGCTGATGTACCGACGAAGCTGCGACACATGGAAAACATTGTGAACTCCTTCCAAAGACGGCGGCAAGGCTAAGCGGTAGGCTACCTCGCCAACTCTCCCCAGAATGTCAAACGGTCCAATGTATCGTGGGCTCAACTTCCCTTGCTTCCCAAAGCGAAACAATCCACGATTCGGGGAAATCTTCAAGAACACATGGTCGCCTGGCTGAAACTCCAAAGGACAGCGTTTAGCATCCGCCCAATGCTTAAAATGGTCCTGAGCAATCCTCAACCTCTCCCGAATGTTCCTGACAACATCCACGGCCTTCACAATCATCTCAGGTCCCAACAGCTCCCGATCACCAATGTCATCCCAACTCAATGGCGATCGACATTTCCTCCCATACAGCACGGCGAAAGGCGCCATGCCAATACTCGCCTGGAAGCTGTTGTTGTAAGAGAACTCCACCAGATGTAGATGGTCCTCCCACGAACCCTTGAAATCCAACATGCACGCCCTCAGCATGTCCTCCAAGATCTGAATCGTCGTCTCGGACTGGCCATCCGTCTGCGGATGGTACGCCGTGCTGAAACTCAGACGCGTACCCAAACTCTTCTGCAAACTCTGCCAGAACTGAGATGTGAACCACGTGTCTCTGTCTGACACGATACTCACAGGGACTCCGTGAAGTCGTACGATCTCCTGCACGATTCACGTTACATCACTATCTAAACTAGGAAATGGAAATAGAAACGGAGAGTAAAAAAATTTACCTCCATGTATCTCCTCGCTAGCACCTCAGTGGACTGTCCTACTCGGAATGGAATAAAGTGCGCAGATTTGGTCAATCGATCTACGATCACCCAAATCACGTCATTCTGCTTCGGACTCCGAGGTAGTCCAGTCACAAAGTCCATAGTGATGTGTTGCCACTTCCACTCCGGAATCGGAAGCGGTTGTAGCAACCCTGCCGTACGCAGATGCTCCGCCTTCACTTGTTGGCAAACCAAGCACTTGGCTACACTCCGAGCCACACTCCTCTACATACCATGCCACCAAAAGTTCAGGCAAAGATCCTTGTACATCTTGGTACCACCAGGATGTACAGAATACTGTGAACTGTGTGCCTCAACCAGTGATCACTCCATATTTTACACCTTTTTTCTGCATGTTTTCACGCCATTTCGATTGCTCATATTGCGATTTTCACGAGTATTCGACGATATTGCGTTACTTTTCACTATTACTTGTTTTTATCGGATTTCAGGAAATATGGAGCGATCGGGAGCAAAAATGAGCTTAAGGGTCTTGCACCCACTCCAGAGCGTCACCCAAGGCACTTTTGAGGGCTATTCGGTGATGGGAGACGGGTGGAAGAAGAAGAAACTCCGTAGGAGCGACGAGGAGGAGAAACGGAGAAGATTGGGCATCTACAGCATGCCACTCGGCCGAGTGGAGCAGCCACTCGGCCGAGCAAGAAGACCACTCGGCCGACCAGACCGGACACGCTCCAACAGAAGGAATTGGGCGTGCACTCGGCCGAGGGATGATATCCCACTCGGCCGAGTAAGAAGATCGCATCGCCTGAGTGGCATGAGAAATCCACCATCAAAAGAGGCCGACTTACTGGAAATGTACAGGCTTTTGACGGTTCCGACTCGGCCGAGTACCAAATGCCCCTCGGCTGAGTGAGTAAAGCCACTCGGCCGAGCCACCTCTGAAGACAGACCTCCAAGACCCCCGACTTACTGAAATTTTACAGGGTCTGTCACCCGACCGAGTAGAGAAGCCAACTCGACCGAGTAGAGAAGTCCACTCGGCCGAGTGATGCCGAGGACACGCAGCGCCCAGATTTTCAGATAGCCTCCCACTCTTTTGAAATCTGCTATCATTCCAACAACTAAAATATTTTTCTCATATTTTTTATGGATAGTAGACGTCATGACGGTTCCAATGCTGCCAAGAACGTGCCAATCGGAGGTCGGATGAAATCTGGGAAATTTCTGCAAGTTGATGCTACAGTGCTGGAATTTCCACTCGGCCGGGATCACATGTTCCACTCGGCCGAGTCGGCGGCGGGCCAAGATTTTAAGTTGCGGTTTGGGCTGTTTTTGGGCACGAATTTGAGGTGGTTTCTAGGGTTATTTTCTAGGGTTTTGGGGGATATAAAAGGGGTTTGTAGCCACCATTAGAGGAGATCCCCATGATATTTTCTTAAGTTCCCATTATGTTTTCTTAGAGTTATTTTAGAGGTTAGGCCATGCCCTAGGCCCCCTCTTGGATCAAAAAGCTTGTATTTGGATTGAAGATCTTCATCAAAGCTAAGTATTTTTATTCTTATTATTTGAATCTTTGATTTGCTATCTTTTTACATGCAAGCAATGGGTTTTATCGATTTCTCTATCGTTATTGCTATGCTTGAGTAGATTTGTTGTTCTAGGGCATGGGGATGAACCCTATGGATCTAATTTCATATTAGTGATGAATGAATTTCTAAATTGCTAGAATTGCTAGGAGGTTAGGTTGTGATTGATTTATTACGGATAGCTAGGGATTTCCATCGATCTAGGGTTTGCAAGAGATTGGATTCTAATCGATGGGAATGCCTAGATATTCGATTTAGGGTTATAATCGAGATTCTCTAGACTTGGTTTGCAAGAGATTGGACCAAAGCTAGGATTTTTATTATAAATCTATACACATATTCGTTTGCAAGAGATTGGACGAATACGAACTATCACAACCTAGATCGTAACTCGAGTTTGCACGAGAGTGGGCTCGAGGGGCGATTGAACGATGATGTTGATCCTAATGCTAGTGGCTTAGGCTAGGGTTTGCAAGAGATTGGGCCATATCCTAGGGTTGCTATAGACCGGCAATAGCGCTAGAGCGTGAGCTTGGTTCTATATTCAGTTACGACTAGTTCACCTCAATGCAAGCCTAGTAATATTGAGATTCACTATTCACAATGATGCATGACGATCCGTAGTGGGGATTCCCTAGCTCTAGACACTTCTATTATATTATATTTGAATTGATATTTTACCCAACATCTTTATCACTGACACCGACATCCACTACCATTGTCATTACATCATACCATAACCATCTCCACCAATAAAACATTCGTAGTCGAACAAACCTAGGATAGATTGGAGCCAACACCACCTCCTCGTGTTCGATACCCGCTCGCCACTACACCGTGCGCTTGCGATAAAACTACAATCGTTCTTCGAGTGTATATCCGGGGCCGATCAAGTTTTTGGCGCCGTTACTGGGGAGGTGTTTCCCGTTGGGTGCCAATTTGTCACAATTAGGTTTATTGGACTAGAAAAAAAAGAAAATAATTTTAACAAAAAGAATTTTTCACCCCCGCCACCATTACTATCATTTCTATATTCTTTTGTGCCACTGATATTTTTCTCCAGGTATTTATCTTTGTTGATCAGGTGTTATGGATGGTATTATGTGGACCACAGATTTTGAGGAGGAAGCATTTCAGAACTTATTGGAGGGCCTCTTGGAGTCAGTGAGGTTCACCGGTTCAGAGAGCATTACAGCAGGTGATGCATTTGATCTACGATTTGCAGATTTTGTTATGAACCATGTTTCAGCTGCAGGAACAATTGAGGAGGACATACATGTCAGTCTTGAGGGGGATAGATTAAATTTTTGGATTGCTCACGGGCATTCCCCTCCACATGATGCTTCTCCACAAGTTGACACACATGAGCAGCCGACATCACTATGCCAGAGAGAACCTACATTGATAGTTCACGAGGAGGCATCACATGCGGAGCCAGAGCATTACATTACTGAGGCAGCACTTTGGGACGAGGGCAACTTCATTCAGATAAATCCAGAGTCTTGCCCACCTGTAGTTGAGCTTCCGCAGCCACCTCTACCTTCCACTAAGGCTGTGATTATATGGACCACACATTTTTATGCGTATCTGGATAAGATTCTTGAACGGCAGGCTGTAGACATTGATGCTTCCACATCTGAGGAGACAACGGTACCAGGCACAGATGCAGCCACTTCTGATGAGAGAACTGCAATGGGATACGCAGGGCGTGTTGCTACAGAGCCAGGTTTCACCGTCGTCACTCCCCCACCCACAGACACAGCTAGTCCATACGATGAGTGGATGGATGGAGATGATTCAGATGGAGAAGACATTGATGTTATTTACCTCGCAGAGCCGAAGCATGCTTTTGATGAGGCCTCACACACGGAGCCAGAGTTTATCACCGAGGAGGTCGTGCATCGGGACGAGGACATAGCCATTCATGAGGATCCCGAGCACTACCCTCCTCCATTGGAGCTCCCGCAGCCACCTCATCCTCCCACTGACGTCGAGGACTATCTCACAGAGCTTCCTGCTCCCACTCAGGGAGATATTTTTACCCACTCTATTTCTGAATCATGTATTCCATTCGATATTTATTTTGATTCAGATATTTTTGACACGTCATACCTTTTGCAGCACACATACGATTATGGACCGGAGGTATGCTTGGACGTGTCACAGTTCGACGAGCCTATCGAGGAGGTCCACACCTATGATCTTGATTTACCTGAGCAGTTGAGAGAGGGTACCATGGAGACAGCTATCACGGCACATGAGGATATTGGATTATTTCCAGGGAAGTATCGTCCACCATTATTTATTCCATATATTTCTATAGACGATCCTCTTTGGGATACTTTTATTATGAGGGTGAATTTTTTGCAGCGAGCTGATGCATCCTATTCTCTGCAGGGTACATGTGGAGTCCTTGTGGGAATGCTGGAGGATGCATTGCTGGAGTTTGTTGGAGTCCGTGGACACACGCATCTGGCAGAGCCACGGAAGGAGCAGTTGGAGCAATTGCCTGCACCGGCAAAGATACTGGATCCGCCTTTTGCTTTAGGTGATATCAATCCAGTAGTGTAGAAATTTTTATGCTTTCAATAAACCCGAATCCTCTCGACAGCGAGGGGACCGTATAGATTTGATTGAATAAATATCACCTCTTATGACGGCAACAAAAATCTTTTACACCCCAAACCCATTATATATATTAATTCCCCTCTCCATATTTTGATACGCCACATCCTTTTTGCTCACCACCCATCGAGCATTTCTTTCAAGTGAATACTCACATTCTTATTCGTTTGACTCAATCTCGCTTAGTAAAGCTATGACATTTTTGATCGAGTCATTTGAATAGGATTGTTTGGTATAAGCTTGGGGGAAGGCGCTCTCATACATCATTGTATGTGCATGTAGTTGCATTAGGATTTCATGTCATTCATAACATCATTTTTCATTCACCCCCTTATTATTATCGTTGTTCCTCATATTCTTTCATTATGATCACATTGAGGACAATGTGAAGTTTAAGCTTGGGGGAGTGCATTTCCATGCCATTTAGATGCATTAGTTGCATTTTTACTTTATTTTAGGATTTTTAAAATTTTTCAAAATTTTTGCATCATCTTTTTGATTTTTCCATCTTATTTTCCTTTTATGTGTGTTCATGCATCATATTGTGTGCTTGTTTTTCTTTTATTTCCTCTCTTTTATTTTATATCTTTATTTTCTTTTCCTCCTTTCGCTAGATTTGTTCCTTATGATGATGTCTCTTATTGCTTTAGCAACCATCACGATGCTTATTATTCCTTGCCATGCTACTTAGAGTATTTCATAGTCCCACTATCCATGTGCTTGCTTATATATTCTTTTGATGATTCCTCTAAATGAATGCATGATATTAATTGAAGCTGAATGTATGGATTAGTGTTTGGTATGCTTTTATTGGAAGTGCTCCAAGATTCACGCATCAATTGTATAACGGAAGCATCTGCCTTATTATCTTATTCACCTTCTGTTGCATGCTTGATATGAAAGTACTCTTTACCGCTTGACTTCGCTTTTTATTGAGATGAATGAGAATATCCATACTTACATATGAGTTTTAGTTGAAGTATTATTTTATTGAACCGTTCTTGCACATCTTAGAGTGAACCGAGTGTTACATTATTTCTTTCTCCACATATATCTTTTTATTCTCTACATGTCACTTGAGTTCACCTCCTAAAGCTACTTATATAGCATCTATTTCCCAAAAATCCACACAAAAGAAAAGTTAGCTTCAAAAAGTCCAAAAAGCCAAAAAGGAGCCAAAAACCAAAAATACAAATCATATAGCTCCTACAAAGAGCCAAAACGAAAAATGAGAAACAAAGTCCAAAAGAAAAAAAATATTTCTCTATCTCAATATTGGAGCCACAAAATACTTGGGAAAATCAAGGCAAAAATCCAATTTTCCACTATCATATTCCTTTAGATGTGATGCCCCAAGCTAAGCTTGGGGGAGGGGGTGAATTCATTTGACCAAATGAGTGAGTATTACCTTAGAGTGGAGACGTGCATGAATGGGGATATTCGATAATGCTTAGACTTTGTAAAATATATTAGATATGTAGATTTTTCATGATTTGAAATAAATATGTGAATGCCATGTCTCTTATTCCATTCTCTATTGCATGCTTGGTGTGATTCTTATATGCTTCAGTTATAACTCTTGATTGAAAAGTGCATTGCTAACATTTGTATATTAAATCCTATGAAATACGTGACGTGGATATGAATTGATTGTATGAATTTAGAGAATCCCTTTTGTTGTTCTTAAAAACTTGCAAGAACCATGTTTATGTAAGATTTGAAATCCTTATAGCATGTGATTCGTATTTTCCAAGTTGTCGTGATGTGTAGCTTATGGCTTGAGATCTGAGAGAAGAATCTAGCGACACCTTCCACCTCGTGTTCTTTCCTTTTTATTTCATTTTCTTTATTTTCATCTCCCGAGTCCGTCTCTCTACTTATCTTCCTCGGGGACGAGTAAGAGATAAGCTTGGGGGATTTTGATCACTCCATATTTTACACCTTTTTTCTGCATGTTTTCACGCCATTTCGATTGCTCATATTGCGATTTTCACGAGTATTCGACGATATTGCGTTACTTTTCACTATATCTTGTTTTTGTCAGATTTCAGGAAATATGGAGCGATCGGAAGCAAAAATGAGCTTAAGGGACTTGCACCCACTCCGGAGCGTCACCTAAGGCACTTTTGAGGGCTATTCAGCGATGGGAGACGGGTGGAAGAAGAAGAAACTCCGTAGGAGCGACGAGGAGGAGAAACGGAGAAGATTGGGCATCTACAGCATGCCACTCAGCCGAGTGGAGCAGCCACTCGGCTGAGTGGAGCAGCCACTCGGCCGAGCAAGAAGACCACTCGGCCGACCAGACCGGACACGCTCCAACAGAAGGAATTGGGCGTGCACTCGGCCGAGGGATGATATCCCACTCGGCCGAGTAAGAAGATCGCATCGCCCGAGTGGCATGAGAAATCCACCATCAAAAGAGGCCGACTTACTGGAAATGTACAGGCTTTTGACGGTTCCGACTCGGCCGAGTACCAAATGCCCCTCGGCCGAGTGAGTAAAGCCACTCGGCCGAGCCACCTCCGAAGACAAACCCCCAAGACCCCCGACTTACTGGAATTTTACAGGGTCTGTCACTCAGCTGAGTAGAGAAGCCAACTCGACCGAGTAGAGAAGTCCACTCGGCCGAGTGATACCGAGGACACGCATCACCCAGATTTTCAGACAGCCTCCCACTCTTTTGACATCTGCTATCATTCCAACAACCAAAGTATTTTTCTCATATTTTTTATGGATAGTAGACTTCATGATGGTTCCAATGCCGCCAAGAACGTGCCAATCGGAGGTCGGATGAAATCTGGGGAATTTCTGTAAGTTGATGCTATAGTGCTGGAATTTCCACTCGGCCGGGATCACATGTTCCACTCGGCCGAGTCGGCGGCGGGCCCCGATTTTAAGTTGCGGTTTGGACTGTTTTTGGGCACGAATTTGAGGGGGTTTCTAGGGTTATTTGCTAGGGTTTTAGGGGATATAAAAGGGGTTTGTAGCCACCATTAGAGGAGATCCCCATGATATTTTCTTAAGTTCCCATTATGTTTTCTTAGAGTTATTTTAGAGGTTAGGCCATGCCCTAGGCCCCCTCTTGGATCAAAAAGCTTGTATTTGGATTGAAGATCTTCATCAAAGCTAAGTATTTTTATTCTTATTATTTGAATCTTTGATTTGCTATCTTTTTACATGCAAGCAATGGGTTTTATCGATTTCTCTATCGTTATTGCTATGCTTGAGTAGATTTGTTGTTCTAGGGCATGGGGATGAACCCTATGGATCTAATTTCATATTAGTGATGAATGAATTTCTAAATTGCTAGAATTGCTAGGAGGTTAGGTTGTGATTGATTTATTACGGATAGCTAGGGATTTCCATCGATCTAGGGTTTGCAAGAGATTGGATTCTAATCGATGGGAATGCCTAGATATTCGATTTAGGTTTAAAATCGAGATTCTCTAGACTTGGTTTGCAAGAGATTGGACCAAAGCTAGGATTTTTATTATAAATCTATACCCATATTTGTTTGCAAGAGATTGGACGAATACGAACTATCACAACCTAGATCGTAACTCGAGTTTGCACGAGAGTGGGCTCGAGGGGCGATTGAACGATGATGTTGATCCTAATGCTAGTGGCTTAGGCTAGGGTTTGCAAGAGAATGGGCCATATCCTAGGGTTGCTATAGACCGGCAATAGTGCGAGAGCGTGAGCTTGGTTCTATATTCAGTTACGACTAGTTCACCTCAACGCAAGCCTAGTAATACTGAGATTCACTATTCACAATGATGCATGACGATCCGTAGTGGGGATTCCCTAGCTCTAGACACTTCTATTATATTATATTTGAATCGATATTTTACCCAACATCTTTATCACCGACACCGACATCCACTACCATTGTCATTACATCATACCATAACCATCTCCACCAATAAAACATTCGTAGTCGAACCAACCTAGGATAGATTGGAGCCAACACCACCTCCTCGTGTTCGATACCCGCTCGCCACTACACCGTGCGCTTGCGGTAAAACTACAATCGTTCTTCAGGTGTATATCCGGGGCCGATCAACCAGCAACTCCTCTCTAATATCCCCAGCTGGCACACACAACCTGGCTCCAAATCTCAACGAACCATTCTCATGAATCAAAAAGTCAGTCCGCAGACCGGCTTCCACCTGCTCCCGAATCTTCACCAACTTAGCATCCCCAGCCTGACCAGCCTTGATTCGATCCACGATCGTCGACTGTATCTGCATACACATCAACGAAGAAGCTCCTTCATGAAGAACAATCTCAACACCAGACTCGCAAAGATCCTGCTGTAATCTCCACTGCGATGTCAAAATCATCACCGCTGGAAGCCTACTTAGCGCATCCGGAACCACATTCACCTTACCCGGGTGATACTGCAAATCAATCTCATAATCTGCCATAAGCTCCAACCATCGACGCTGTCGCATGTTGAGCTCCTTCTGAGTAAAAATATACTTCAAGCTTTTGTGATCGGTGAAGATCTTCACTTTCTCACTCAGCAGGAAGTGCCTCCAAATCTTGAGCGCAAACACGACAGCAGCCAACTCCAAGTCGTGCGTCAGGTAATTCTTCTCATGAGTCTTGAGCTGACGCGAAGCATATGCCACAACATGTCCGTGCTGATGCAACACACAACCAAGACCCTTGCCAGAAGCATCGCAAAAGATCTCAAATCCTCCACTGCGATCAGGCACAACAAGAATATGGGCAGTCGTCAATCTCTCCCTCAGAACACCGAAGGCATTCTCACAATCACCCGACCAAACAAAAGGTACATCCTTCCGCGTCAATCTGGTCATCGGCTCAGCAATACGGGAAAAGTCCTTAATGAAGCGCCGATAGTAACCAGCAAGCCCAAGGAAACTCCGGATCTCAGATGCTGACTGCGGAACAGGCCACTCTCTGATGGCCTTAATCTTCTCGGGATCCACTGAAATTCCATCGCCTGACACCACATGCCCCAGAAAAGCAACTCTGTCTAGCCAAAACTCGCACTTCAAAAACTTAGCATACAAACGATGCTTCCTCAAAATCTCCAACACCGTCCTCAAGTGTGAGGCATGCACCTCCTCCGACTTTGAATAGATCAGAATGTCGTCAATAAAGATAATGACAAACTTGTCTAAAAAGTCGTAGAAAATCAGATTCATTAGATTCTGGAAAACTGCGGGCGCATTGGTTACACCGAAAGGCATAACCACAAACTCGTAGTGTCCATACTTCGTCCTGAATGTTGTCTTCGAAACATCTTCCTTCTTCACCTTCAGCTGATGATAACCACTCCTCAGATCCAACTTCGAAAACGCCCTCGAACCTCCAAGCTGATCAAAAATATCATCGATGCGAGGCAACGGGTATTTATTCTTGATGGTCACCGCATTCAGCTCCCGATAGTCCACGCACATGCGACGCAAACCATCCTTCTTCCTCACCAGTAGCACTGGTGCTCCCCACGGAGACACACTAGGATTGATATAACCCTTCTGCAAAAGCTCATCCAGCTGCTTCCGCAATTCCTCCAACTCAGCGGGTGCCATACGATAAGGCGCTTTCGAAATCGGCTGCGCTTCTGGAATAAGATCAATCGAAAATTCGAGAGCTTGATCGGGTGGCAATCCAGACATCTCCTCAGGGAAGACGTCATCGAAGTCCCGCACTACCGCTGGCCCCTCCAGCTCCATCTGCATAGCCACAATCTCCACCGGC
This sequence comes from Scilla litardierei, assembly GCA_030789695.1. NCBI lineage: Eukaryota > Viridiplantae > Streptophyta > Magnoliopsida > Asparagales > Asparagaceae > Scilla > Scilla litardierei. The sequence goes on along the minus strand of CM061141.1, from coordinate 267,737,355 downwards.
CTGGCCCGAAATCGGACAGGGCCAAGCGAACTGCTACCTCGGCTGAACTCGAATACTGGATGTCTGGGGATCTCGAACACCCCCTTCTTCCTCCGACAGTCGATCGTAGCATAGAAGCTCGCAAGCCAATCCATCCCAAGGACCGCATCATAGTTGATGATGTCGTGGACAATGAAATCAGCGTAAAGCTCATGTCCATAAACCACCAACGGGCAAGAATTGCAACCACGATGCACCGAGATCATGCCATTCCCTGTAACGATATTCCAACTCTTGGAAAGAGGGGACGTCGACAAGGAATGCTTCTCCACGAAGCTCCGAGAAATAATGCACATCGATGCACCAGAGTCAAAGAGAACTCGCGCAGTAAATGTGCAAACCAGAATCACACCTACAAACAGCCTAACAATCAAGCCCTAGTCTAGCAAACAATCATGTGCAAGCAACCAAACATAATCTAACAAACAAAACTAACTAAGAAGGAACAGCTAGATTGAGGATTACCTGTGATAACCTCATCCGCAGCCTCGCTCTCCACAGCGGTCCTCAGAAAAGCCTGCCTCCTCGGCGGAAAAGCCTGCTGAAAGGCATGTCTCTGAGGGACAAGAGCTGCTCCACGTCCAACAGGAACAGGCGCTCTCTGCTGCAACGACTGTGCTGCAACAGGTGCTCTCCAAGGCTGCTGAACACCATCCGGTGCTCTCCGCATCTGATTCGCATGTCGACAATCCTTCGCGGCATGAGAAGCATCACCACAAACCAAACACTGGCCCAGAAATCTTCTACACTGATCCTTGATGTGGTCAGTCTTGCCGCAGAAATGGAAGGTCTTTAGATTAGGCCCTCCTGGCCTTTTGAACTGCACGAGCTGGTTAGGCTTGAAACTAGGCCTAACCGCTGCTCTGGCCTGCTCCATAGGCCTCTTCCCAGCTCCAGCAACATGTCCTCTCCTCTGGTTCAGGTTCAGCTCCTGCCTCCTCGCAGCTACCAGAACCTTCTGATAAGAGTCCAGATCAGAGGAAGACATAAAACTCAGAAGCTCCAAAGCAAGTCCCTGCAGGAACCTCTGAGCCCTCTCATCAGCATCCTGCACCATCTTCGATGCGAACCGACTCAGCCTGGTGAACTCTTGGTGGTACTGGTCCACCGTCAAGCTCCCTTGCTTCAGATCAATAAAACGCTGCAGCATCTCCTTCCTGACAGCCTTCGGAAAGAACTCCTCATCGAACCTGGACTTGAAAGTAGCCCAAGCTATCGGCTCCACCATCATCTTCTCTTCCGCATCCCACCAGTTCCGAGCATTATCCTTGAGCTGCCTCTTCGCCAAATCAACCCATCCAACCGGGCTGATCTTCGCCATCTTCAAATTATCCTCTATGTTTCGAATCCACTCATCGGTAGCTAGAGGACCCTCAGACCCATCAAAATGAGCGGGACCCAGCTCCCAAAACTGCTTCGCTCTTGGCTCGGAACGAGGGGCCTCCGGAATAGCCCGAGTAGCTCGAACAACTGGAGCATTCTGGACTTGCAGGAGCATGCCCTGCTGCACTTGCATCATCTGAAGCATCATCCGCATCATCTCCCCATTGGTGGGTTCCCGCTCAGGCTCCTCGTCATGAGGGGGCACACCACCACCACAGGTATTTCGCCTTCCTGCCATCTAATGACGTAGAAAACGAAACAAATTAGACTCATAGCTTATGACTCGGATGTCGAACTTAGTTTATTGGACATTCTAATATTATTATCGTTATTCCGATAATCGCAGTTACAGAAGAGAAGGACCTGCATGGGCCACTAACAAAACCTGTCACGCCCTGCTTCCCTAAAATGGAGGCGAGACGTGAGGAGGTCCGCTCAAACGTGGAGCTGTGATGCTACACGCCTGATAAGCATCAATAAATCATATACAGGTCCCTGTAACCACGAACAAAACAAGATAATAACACAAGGAGATACAGAAATAAAATCTCAAATCTCAGCATTGTCCAAACAGTAAAATTAAGTTCCACATCCAGAAAAGCCACCAGGCTAAAAGAAAGAGTCTAGGCCCAAAACATGGCCAATAAAACCAACACGGTACAAAGTATTGGTGCTACACACCGACAACTAAAGCAGTCTAAACAACAACAAACAGTCTCTACGACTGATCGCCCGTGTCCTCAAACTCCTCGATGAACGCGGGCTCTGACTCAGCATCAGCGAACACCACGTCCTCAGCAGCAACCTCAGGCTCAGGATCTAACATGTGTCACCCAAAAGAGTAAAAGGGGCACATGTCAGCAAGTCTAAAAGACTTGGGCAAGGAAACTGAAAGGAAGGTAAACTAGCAACCTAGCAGTTATAGTATGCATGACATGGCAGTTATGGTATGAGTGCACAAGTAAGACATGGTGTAACAATAAGTGCAAGAGAACAATTATCATGGCATGTCAAGAGTAGCCAAGCTACTAACAATCTCAATCTTCTCACTAGTCACGTTTCAAGTTATTTGTAGATGTTTACGCCTTACAGCTGAACTGTTTAACATTCACACTGAGTGGCCGCTTAACACTACCCCAGAACCCAGAGTTTACGCCTTACAACTGAAGTTACTGATCGGGCAGACTCCCAGTTGAATGGCCGCTTAACCCTTACCCCTCCCACATGTAAACGAGCCAGGGTCCCTGTACACGATGCTCAGTAAATGAGCCAGGGTTGCCCCGCACAAGAGCTCATTTTCTGGTTCACAATCCATAAGTATTTTTGGCGTAGGGTTGTGCCCGCTAAAAGCAGGTGCCTAGCCTCAATCAATTCACTAGGTGTAGCGCGTGCTACGTAATCATGGGAACATTTGTTACATGCAATGTCATGGCAATAAACAGTTAATTTTGCGTACCGATAATCGAATTTAAACATGACATACAATATGAATGCAACATGATAAAAATGACGGATCTAGCTTCGTTGTCAAGCTAGATCAAGGGCATCTAAGCAACTATCATTTCATTGCCTAGTCAATTTTACGCCTACAACAAGCAAATGGCCTAAAGTATGGCCTAAAATCCTAAGTGGCAAGTTTCACTTGCCTAATACCGACGATGACGATCGACAGTAAAATGTCTCACAACTCTATTCTACGGAATGGGATCGCTGCCATGGCAAAACAATATCAGTTCTATTAGGGTTTAACAAAAATCACAAAGTGGGTTATGAGAATATTAAAGGATCGATTTACTACCCGTATCGTAGTGGAAGAACGATGCCGAGCAAGCACGGCAACAGAAGAACGATCCGGAGAACTACGGCTCAGATCTGGAAATGGGGAGAAAATCTGGAGAAATGGGATTTTGTGGGGGTTTGGGGGTTGGCTGGCGGCCTAGAGGAGATGGCCGGCGCAAATAGAGAGGGTGAGGGCTCCGGGAATGAAGGAGAAGGGCTAGGGGAAGGTTAGGGAAGATCAGAGGTCAATGGGGAAAGGAAATGGCCAAGAGAAGTGAAAGAAGCAAAAGAAAACGATTGGGGTATAAATAGGAAAAGTTGCGACGGCTGGGCGAAACCTAGGGTTTCGGGGGCGATTAGTCGGTCAAAGAAGAGTTGTTGACCGACTAGTTTAAGAACTAGTCGGGTCGGTCGACTAACTGTGACCGACTAACACCAAACAGTAACTCAGGTCGTCAAAATGGTCAATGAATTAGTCGGTTAAAGAACAGTGGCTGTCCGACTAGTTTGCAACCTAGTCGGTCGAAAAACGTTCTTAGACCGACTAACGATAAACAGTAACTTAGGTAAAATTAATCGAAGGAGCTAGTCGGTCTGAGAGCAAGTTCTGACCGACTAGTTTCACATCTAGTCGGTCGGTGGTTGTTCTTAGACCGACTAAGAGTAAACAAAAACTTCTGAATTTTTGATTTAATGAACTAGTCGGTTCCAGAAGAGTTTCTGACCGACTAGATTGAAATCTAGTCGGTTGGTACCCCTTCTTGAACTAACTAACGTGCACAAAAAGTCTCGAATTGAAGCGCGAAGCTCCGGGAAGAATCCTATGGCTTCTAAGATCAACCTATCTCTAAGATATGGGCGATATGAAGCTCGTCATGAATGACTTGCTCCGAACTCAACGATCTAAGGAAGAAGCTAGAAAATCACAACGAAATGAACGAAAACGAAAGCTACGGAGAAGGAAACCACACATAAGGAGAAAATCCACCGAAACATATATATAATATAGATAATCCAATTACATGAAAACCAGTCGTTACATTTATTGTCGACTGATCATTGGACATGCGACTGTAAATACAACATCAGTCGACTGGCCAAATCAAACAGCGAATGATCTTGGCCTGAAGATAAACAGGCGACTGATTAACAAATCACAGTCGACTGTCACTTGGACAGGATCCTGTAAAATGTACAATAGTCGCCTGATAGAATTAAAGCTTAGAAGCCCAAGAATCAACTGATTAAGTATGTGCATAACATGTGACTGTAGAACAAAACACAGTCGACTGTTTTAAGACAGGCGACTGTAAATCGTTTAGCAGTCGACTGTTGAAATCACAACATGCGCATTCTTGATAGAAATGAATAGGAGTATAAGGAAAGATGATCAAATGATTTCCTAAGACTGAAATGAAGATATGTGTGTGTGCTCCAACAAAGTTCTACTTCTAAGCTACATACTAGAAGAGAGAAAGAAGATTACACTTGTAGAACTCTCTCTTCTATCCAACTTATGAGCTTGAAGTCTTCTAGGAGCTTCAATCACCATCTTTGATTATCCAATCCACTTCTTTTGCTTTCATTGATCTTTTGAGTGTCATCCATTGCTAATTGATCTTCATGATATGCTTAGGCAATGGATTAACTACAAATAGGAGATTAGTCACAAGTATTTATGTTTGCTCATCATTAACACCAAGTAGGGAGAAGTCCAATACTCAACATTCTCCCCCCTTTTGATGAAGACAAACAAACAAAAACAAAGAGATGAATAATTGTGCTTAAAGAATAATTACTCCCCTACATAAATGCCAATTAAGTTAGTCAATAAATATTAGGGCATCTATAGATCAAATGAAGCAAATGGGTAAGATATGCATGAATGGAATGATATGCTTGAATCCATGAAATCTAGGATTTTATAATCCACATTCATTGTATCTTACTCCTCCTGAATCTAAGGCAACTTCAATCTTAGATTCAAGTTTTGAATTAGAATTTACTTAGCACATAATTATGATATATGTTTATTTCTCTCCCCTATGGCATTATCCAAAAAGTGGGAGTAGAATAACAACAACAATAGTGCCAAATAAGTACTAAAACTATCATAAGAGTTTAAAGATCTACAAATCAAAAACTCATAAAACACATTAAGAATCAAAAACTCATAAAACACATTAAGACTTAGTTGACTAAAGGAATGAGAGTCCAATAGCAACATTACGAGCCACATTTTAAAAATCATCTCAAATCACATCGTATAAATAATATCGCATACAAGGAGAAAATTTCACAATATTCACACATATAAGATAAACAATGAGACAATGTGTGAATCAAAATGTAGTAACAACATTTTCATATATATATATATATATATATATATATATATATATATATATATATATATATATATATATATAGAAAGGTTAGTGATTGTCTTTATTGAGATCAAAAATCAATACATGTATAAAGGCGTATGGTTCCAATAGGGAGAGGATAGGGCACAAGTGCCGTCACTCTCCACTATCGGGTCCTACACCTACACCAATCTATACAAATCAAAGCCAAAGCCAAAGTTAAATAAAAGTACCAATCCAATATGTACATGTGTGATGTTCAACCATTCTCTTCGAATCCCCAGTTGGAAAAAGACTTAGTCTCCGTGTGATTAGAAGGCTCCAGGGCAATCAAGGCAAATCTGATATCAGCCGCTATTTCTTCAAATAGGGTTGTCTTGCTTCTTGCTTCATTATCAAAGATTCTCCTATTCCTTTCACGCCAAATGTGCCATACAGTTGCGGCCAGGGCAGTTTTGGCTAGCGAACCTAATGCATCATTTTTCACAAAGTGACTGAGGTAATACTTCCCCACCTCCAATAGAGATGAATGAACATGAACTTTGACATTCAACTTAAGTAGAGCCCTGTGTAATATGTATGAGGAGTAGCTGCATTCGAAGAAGATATGACCCACATTTTCCATATTATTTCCATCACATAAGACACAGTTGGTCGGTGTGTTAAGGCCCGACTTACTAATCATTTCTCATGTTAATAGTTTTCCACTAAAAGCTCTGAGAAGGATAAGAGACATCTTAGGGATGTGGTTGGAGTACCATATTAGTTTGTAAAATGGGAACGGTGTACCTCTTTTGCGAGCTCCATCCCATGCCTCATTGAATTGGAAATTATCTCCAGGCCCACATTTCCAACTGTCAACCCCAGGGGACAGCACAACACTCTGTAAAACCGGCCTCAATTGGGTTGTGGCCGCATCATATTTCTAACCTGCCGAACTCTAGTAATCGCTAACACGCCTCATGTTTGCTCCATCTGGGATCTCGCAGATATTTTTTAAGGGTCCACTAGCTAGCCAGCTGTCGTGCCAGAAAAGGGTAGACGTACCATCTCTAACTCTTTTTTAATGAGAATTTGTGATGTACTCCTGCATTTTAGCATTTGTTTCCAGCATCCGGATTGTGTGATATTTCCCTTCGTTGCATAAAAGTCTTTAGGATCTGCATACCTTCTTGACATGTATTCGGCCCATAAGCTCCCAGATGTAAGGAATCTCTAAGAGAGCCGAATGCCAGCTGCCTGGTTTAGCTCTTCCAACAACCTGAGTCCAACCCCTCCTTCATGTTTAGGCTTACAGATATCTTCCCAAGCCCACGCTCTCGAGGCTCCCCAAATGAACCGCCTGCACATCGAAGTGATAGTCCATAGAATGGAGTTTGGTATTTTGAAAGCTTGCATCCAAAAAGCAATCATCCCGTAGATGACTGTCTTGACTAGTTCGATGCGTCCTGCAATAGATAACATAGATGAAGACCATCCCATAAGACTTTTCCTGCACTTGTCTACAAGCCTGCTATACATTGGAGATTTCAGATATTTTCTTGATAACGGCAAGCCCAAGTAAGTGGTAATGGTTGTAGCTATCTTGATGCCCAGACAATCAGCCAGATCATTAGGGTTTTTAGTACCCTTACTAAAAATAGCATCGCTTTTGTCCCAATTCACATGAAGTCCCGTAAAGTTCCTGAAATCATCAAGTAACACATGTAGGCCTTCCATGGTTTTTTTGTTAGCCCGGCAGGAAAATTAGGAGGTCATCAGCGAACAAGAGATGCGAAATAGAACCTGCTCTTCTCATAGGGTGGACAGTACGTAAATTGATTGCCCTTGCCAACAAAATGGAGAAAGCCTCCATAATGATAAAAAATACATAAGGGGATAATGGGTTGCCTTGGCAGAGGCCTCTGTTCCCATGGAAGAACCCCTTCGGTGCTCCATTTACCATCACTGAGAAACTGGGAGTTGAAATGCATTCCCTTATCCATTCTATGAAGGTTCTGGGAAATCCAAGGCGATGCAAGAAATAATAGATGAACTCCCGATTGACACTGTCAAATGCCTTCCTCAGATCCAATTTTAGACAAGCCCGACTCCCCATAGGGTTGCTGAAATCCCTTATCTGTTCATGGGCTATCAGGGAGCAATCAGACAATAGTCTCCCTTTTAAAAACGCTGCTTGGTTTGGAGAGATAAGTTCATGAATTACCACCTTAATTCTGTTGCAAATAACTTTACTAATAATCTTATATAACACATTACAGCATGCGATTGGTCTGTAATCCCCTAGGCTTGTGGCGTTGGAGTTCTTAGGCACCAGAGTCAGAAAAGTGTGATTTATTTGGCGTAGTAATTTACCAGATCTAAAGAAGGATATGACTGCAGCAGTGACTTCACCCCCAACCAAATTCCAATTGCTTTGGAAGAAATACCCGTTGTATCCATCGGGCCCTGGTGCCTTGTCTGCACCAATTTGAAAAACTGCATCCTTCACCTCATCATTAGCTATCCTCCTTACAAGCCAGCAAGCCGCCGCATCTGTGATTTTTCTCCTTGGAACTATTTTAGGAAAAATATTCCAATAAGTAGTCTGATTATACAAGCCTAAAAAATACATACATAACACCATGTACGTACACAAAAAATGATCAAAATACATACACCATCCCATACATCACGAGTCTAAAAATGATCAAAATACATACATAACACTATGTACGAACACAAAAAATGATCAAAATACATACACCATTCCATACATCACGAGTCTAAAAAATAACATCAGAATACAAATTGACACTCTAGACTCTCAATCCTAAACAAAAAACAAAAGATCTAGGTTGAAGGATGAGTGTCCGTATCAGCGCAGAGGAGGAGGCCAAAAAATCTGGAACTCCTGAGTATCTGGATCAACAGTGGAATCCTCGGGAGGAGGACGAGCAGCAATAGCAGCAGAAACATCCTGAGGAGGAGCAGCAGCAGAATGCTCCACAATCTCAGTGACGGTAGGTGGAAGAGGCTGAGTAGGCTGAGGTGGAACAAAGCGTCTGAGGTGCTCAGGGAAAGGAATTCCCTGATGCTGGAACGACAGAAGGAACAACTCATATAAACCAGAAACCTGCTCGGCCAAAAGGTCACGAGAGGGTGCAACTGAGGTGGATGGCTGATCAGCTGGAGGGATGGTGGATGATAAAGGAGCAGAGGTAGATTGCCTCTTCTTAAATGCTGACTGCAGAGCCAAAGAAGACTTCGACTTCGCAGAAGCATCTAGGAGAGAACCAAGAGGCAAAGGATCGAAGGGGGTCAAATCAATACCAAAATGATGGAAAACAAGGGTAAGGAGACCTCCATACGGGATGTAAGCGGAGGCAGAAGTAAACTTGACCTTGTCCATCCGATCAAGGAGGACACCGGCCCAGTTCACAGCCATACCCAGAAGATAACATACATGCATCTGGGGATCTCCTGAGAGGGCTGATCTGAAGAGCCATATTTTGGCAAGATGTTGGACTTCACCACAAGGTGAACAGCCCAACCTCTAGCCGTGAACATGGAGGACCTGACTCCAGAAGAAAGAAAAGTGGGGACCACACGAAACATGTCCTGAAGGAAAGTCTGATCAAGATCACTAACATATGAAGTAGAGATGTCAGCAGGAAGGGAGCCTGAGGAGGGGATCCTAAGAATGGTCCCTAAGAGAATAGGTTCAAGACAAATACGTGTCTCCTGAACCACAGTGTCTATCTCTCCTGTGTCAACATATTTACCGTGAATGCGGTTCGCATAGAATAATTTGACCAAGAAGGGATAGGCACGTGGGGAGTCGATATGTGAGTATCGAAAGAGATCACCCAAGGGGGTAGACAAGAGAAACTCAGAGAGTCTCTCAGCAGTAAAAGCCTGATAAACAATAAATCACTCACGAAGGAGCTTGATCCTTAGCATGGAATGGAACTTTGCCAGACAAGTGTCGTCACGGCAAATAGGGATAAGAGGATCAGAAGGAGACATGGCAGGAGTTTGGTCATGGGGAGAATCAAAACTAGACTCAGGGTGGGTGTCAGCATCCACCTGAGCATGTTCGGCCTCAGCGACAGGCTCGTTGATGTGTACACCAGCGGGCTTACGCAGACGCTTCACAAGAGGTTCAACTTCAAAGGAGGAAGAAGGGGAATAGGAACCTGAGGTGTCGGAAGATGGAGGGTCAGCTCTCTTGGTGCGGGCTGTGTGGGGTCGTTTGGTTTTGGCGATGGTCGGCTTATGAATCCTAGTACGTTTAGGAGCAACAGTCTTCCATTTGGTTTTGGGTGCCATTATGCAATCAATCAAAACAAATGAAATGAAGAAAACCACACGATTTGAATCGACATGAGAAAGAACGATACCTAAGACTTGATGATCGACAGAGGAAGTGTCAATCGAACAAACAATCAGAAGATTAGAGGAGTGATTGTCGACAAGAGCTACTAAACGAAGAGAAATCGACGAATGGTGGAGTTTGAAGGAGGAAGACGAGGGAGTTTCGACGGATGAGAGAGAAAACAAATGATCGAATTGACGACTCTCGAAGATATATGAAGGGTTCCAAGGAATCTGGGCCATTGGATAGAAATAAGCTTGAGTTGATAGATAGTCGACTGTTGGATAAATCACAGTCTCCTGTCGATAGACAGTCGATTGTAAGATACACATCAGTCGACTGACAGAGAATCAAAAATTTGACGATATAAAACAGAGACCACTGAAGATTTGGACATGCGCCTGATGACCAAATTGTAGTCGCCTGTCTAAAAGACAGTCGACTGTATAATAGTCATCAGTCGCCTGTTCAAAAGATACAGTCAGCTGCATGAGAAAGTAGATATGGGCAGTCGACTGTCGAAGGATTGACAGTCGTTTGTCTTGGTCCAGAAATGCACAGTGAGGATAAAATCCAAAGGATAGATACAACTCACCTTAGGACCTATACTCTAACATACTTCTTATCATGAAATCAATATCAAAATATTATCGATTAACACACAAATCTCTTAAAACAATCCAAAACTATCGAAATCATCAAAATCTCAATTACATCTCTTAAAACAAATATATATGATACATATAATTTAACAAACGAAGAGAAGTAACAATGATGATATGAGCTCAAACATGATATAACATGAAAGCGTGAACTCCTATAATTCAGATTCACTGGTAATCCCTAATTCTCCACGCAACCTCACAAATGAGTCTTCTTTAAGAGGTTTAGTGAAGATGTCGGCGATTTGTTTTTGGGTTTCAATGCACTCTAAGTTGATGTACTTCTTAGCTACATGATCATTAATAAAATGGTGTCTCACATCTATGTGTTTGGTACGGGAGTGATGTACCAGATTCTTGGAAAAACAAATAGAACTTTAGTTATCAACCATGATAGGGCATGTATCACAATTGACACCATAGTCCTTAAGAGTGTGTCTCATCCAAAGAACTTGTGCACATGCAATACCCACGGCAATATGTTTCGCTTCAGTCGTGGACAATGATACCGAATTCTGTATCTTGGAAAACCAAGATACTAGGGAATTTCCTAGAAAGTAACAAGTGCCACTAGTACTCTTCCTATCGGATTTGCATCCTGTAAAGTCAGCATCACTATATGAGATTAACTCATATGTGCTAGACTTAGGATAAAGTAACCCATAATCTAGTGAATGATTGAGGTAACGAAAAATTTGTTAACCGTAATCAAGTGTGACTCCTTAGGTCTAGCTTGATATCTAGCACAAAGACATACAGAAAACATGATATCAGGCATACTAGCAGTTAAATAGAGTAATCTACCGATCATACCTCGATATAGACGAACGTCTACATCTTTTCTGTTCTCATCCTTGTGTAGATGGGTTGTCGTACTCATGGGGGTCCTTTTGCTTGAAGATGATTCCATCTCGAATTGCTTGATGAGCTCCCCGGTGTACTTGGTTTGATGTATGAAAGTCCCATCCTTCATTTGCCAAATTTGAAGTCCAAGGAAGTAGTTGAGCTCACCCATGTGGCTCATTTCGAATTCATCCTTCATAGACTTAGAAAATTCTTGGCAAATGTTAAAGTTAGTAGACCCAAATATAATATCTTCTACATACACTTGAATTAAAAGGATGTCATTTTCATAATCCTTAATAAAAAGTGTTGAATCAACCTCAACCATTTTAAAACCTAAATCCAAAAGAAAGGTTTTGATTCGATCATACCAAGCTCTAGGAGCTTGTCTCAACATATATAACGCTTTCTTAAGTTTGAAAACATGGGTTGAAAATTTTTCATTTATGAAACCGGGTGGTTGAGAAACATAAACTTCTTCATTGACAATTCCATTTAAAAATGCGCTTTTAACATCCATTTGAAATAATTTGAAATTCTTATGAGATGTAAAAGATAAAAGCAATCTAATAGCTCTAGCCTAGCTACGGGGGCAAAAGATTCTTCGAAATCGATACCTTCTTCTTGCCGATAGCCTAGAGCTACCAACCTTGCTTTGTTCCTTGTGATGACCTCATTCTCATCGGTCTTGTTCTAGAAGATCCACTTGGTTCCAATCGCTTGGTGACCACTTGGAGGAGGAACGAGCTCCCAAACTTCATTTCTCTCAAATTGCATGAGCTCTTCTTCCATTGCAATTATCCAAGAGCTATCTTCACATGCTTCTTGGATGTTCTTTGGCTCAATGGTAGAGACAAATGCGTAGTGAGAGAATTCTTCAATTCTTAACCTCGTTCGAACACTCACACTAATATCTCCAATAATTTGGTCATGGGGGTGATTACGAACGGTAGGGTAAGCTTTGGGAATCCCTGCATCACTTGGAACATCTTCAACAACTTATTAGTATTGTTAGTCTCAATAATAGAATCATTGATTTTAACATTACCAAGAGAATCACACAAAACATCTACACTATCATCAACCACATTAAGAAAATCAAAATCTTCATAAAATGATACGTGTAGTGATTCCTTAATTGTTGAAGATGTTTTGTTGTATATTCCGTAGGCTTTGCTACGTGTAGAATATCCAATAAAAATCCAGTCATCGGATCTTGGCTCAAATTTATCTAAGTTATCAAAGGTGTTATTGATAAAATATTTTGAACCAAAAACACGCAAATATTTAACTTGTGGTTTCTTGTCATAAAATAGCTCAAAGCAAGTTTTGTTTGTTCGGGGTCTCACTAGGATCCTATTGAGCACATAACATGCTGTGTGCACCGCCTCTGCCCAAAATTGTAGTCCAAGATGACTATCATGGAGCATGGTACGAGCACACTCAATAAGAGTCCTATTCTTTCTCTCTACAATACTATTTTGTGGTGGTGCACGAGAAAAAATAATTGTGAGTTATCCCGGTGTCATTATAAAACTTTTCAAAAGACTCTTCTCAAATTCTCCTTCATGATCACTACGAATAGTGATAATGGTGGATCCTAAGATACTTTGAATCTTCTTTGCAAATATGGTAAACTCTTCAAAGGCATCGTTCTCATTGGTTAAGAATGAAACCCAAGTAAATATAGAGAAGTTGTCTACGACAACTAATCCATAGTGATCATTACCCAAAGAGGCGGTTCTAGTTGGCCCAAATAAATCTAGATGAAGTAATTCTAAGTGCCTCTTAGAAGTTATGCCTTCTTTAAGTTTAAAAGATGATTTACTAAGTTTATCTCGTTGACATGAATCACAAAAGTTTTCTTACTAAAAGCAATTTTCTAAAAACCTTTTACTAGATCATGCTTAGCTAACTTATATAAGTGCTTAAAATGAACATGACCAAAACGGCGATGCCATAATAGTTGTTCATTTGTATTAGCAACTAAGCAATGTTCTACGGTTTTAGGCAAGCTCAAATAATAAATATTCTTACGCCTAATACTGGTAAATAAAACATGTAAATCAAAATCAATTATTTCACACATACTCTCTCCAAAGTTAAACTTGTAACCATTGTCACAAAGTTGACTAATGGAGATAAGGTTATGACATAAACCACTAACTAAGTAAACATTAGTAATGAGTGGTTTGGAAGGATTATGGACTTTACCTACTCCAATGATGGTTCCCTTTTGATTACCTCCAAAAGTGACCGTCACACCATCCTTGATGCTAATCACTTCGGAGAGTAGTGAAGGATCTCCCGTCATGTGTTTGGAGCAACCACTGTCGAGTATCCATCCTTTCCTTTTAGAGCCAATATGACGTTTATTGCTCTCTTTCTTTTTCTTGAGTACCTACATGATATACCATAAGCTTCTGGTACCCAATTTTTGTTGGGTCCAAGGGGATTAGACCTTTGGAAGCCAAGTCCAAGTGGTCTTCCGCTTCCCAACAGAATTACCACTATTAATAATATCATTAAAATAGGAATCAACATAGGCATTCCTATCATCTAAGCTTGTGTTCTTAGGACCCTAAATAGTACATGTTTTGGGTGTCCTTTTCCTAGTTGCATGCACAATTGATTGATTTCTCTGTGGTGTGTGCATCCTAGGAACATGCTTTTTAGCATATGACAATGGAGGTGGATAAGCATTGTACATATATGGGTTGTAAGCAACCTTACGTACATGCATGTTATATGAAGCATGTGGGGCATGCATGACATGATGTGGATGTGCATACATGGAAGGATGATGCATATAAGCATATGAGTGTGTAGGGGCACGTACATGAGTATTTCTCATGTGTGAATTTGCACGTGCCCATGTATGTGAAACATAGAAAGTATCATGAGTGTCCACTTGAAGTAGGAGATTTCCTATGTGGATGAATGTTTGTGTACATGTAAGCATGACCTCTCTTTTGGTTTCCACCCGTAATGTGTTTCTTACCAAAAGGAAGAGATTGTGAAGTTGTGACGTTCTTGGTAGGTTTGCTACCAATAGCGTTTTTGACACCACTTGTGGATGCACCGGAGGATGGCCTCACAAAGTCTATAGTGATACTACTATAGGAGGTGCGATCATTGGATCCATTCTCTTACACAAAACCAAGAACAACACGATGTATGGCCGGAAATTGGTTTGCTAGCAAATCGTCCAATTGTCCTTTACCTTATTAAATCTCATAATACGGGGAGGACATGAGCTCATATTTCTCCTTAAGAGAAGAAATATTGATATCCAAGGTAGACACCCATGCTTTGAGCTCGTACACTTGGGTTTTAAGAGAATCATTCTCTTAACCCAATTATGTATTTTATGAAGCTAGATCACTATGATACATTGGGTCTAGTTGAGATTTGAGGGAATTCACCTCATCTCTCAATATAACATTTTGAGAAACCAAGGAGGTTTTCTCAAGTGTTAGTGTATCAACAATGGTGTCATTGTTGATAATGCATGGAATTGATGGCTTGCTAACATTCAATTTCTTTAAAATAGTATATCAAAGCATTAAATATTGATCTTAGCAAATAGTTCTTCATTAGCAATACGCAATTCACCCATTATTACCTCGGGTTCATCGATGTCGGAATCACTCTCTTCGAACAGCGGATCTTCCCGGGCCATGAAACACATGTGGGCGCTTTTACCCTTCTCATCATCGGATTTGCTTGATGAGTCTCCACTCGAATCATCGAATGTACCGACAAGTCCTTTCTTCTTATCTTTCTTGTACTTATCAGACTTGTGGTACTTTGGAGCCTTCCACTTCTCTTTGTTTCGGAGCATTGGGCAATCCTTCTTGATGTGCCCTGGCTTATTACACTTAAAACAAAGAGAGGAAGTGTTATTAGTAGAATCAAATTTATTCTTGGAGGGAAATTTACCTTTGCGAAAGAAGCGTTGGAACTTCTTCGCCATTTGAGCCATCTCCTCGAAGTCCATCTCATTTTCTGATTCTTCACTATCGGAGGATGAAGAATTAGCTTTGAATGCTTTCTTCTTGGCCTCCGAAGGGTTCATCATAGCTTGAATCTTCAATCGGTTCTCCTGTCTTACTTCATAAGACATGAGAGTGTCGATGAGATTTACGACTGTGTAATTCTTCATGTCGTTGACCTCCTCAATGGCGATAGCCCTTCGTTCCCATTTGGAGGTCATTCCCATTATGATCTTTCTCACCTTCTTTGGTTTGGTGTAGGTTTGCCCAAGCGCTTCCAGTTCATTGGTGATGTCAGTAAAACGTCCGTACATCGTTGCTATGCTTTCATTATCCTGCATGTGAACCATATCAAAATTTTGCACGCCAATTGATTGAACAGGAAAACGTGCAAGGAAGTACGCCTTCCACTCCCAAGCATAGGAGCGTCAATGCAATAATAAATAACTGGTGAGTACTGGGTCGGGTCACAGGGACAATTCGTTTCATAATCACAATCTCAATTAGTTAAGGACATCTAAAAGTATTGGAACAACCAACTAAACTAACAAGTATCATGTGAGGGAGTGTTGTGGTAAGACGGTCGAGCCAAACCCAAGATAGGTAGAGTGGAGACCAAAGTAGGGAGCTAGTCAAGCAAGGAGAAGTGTGTGGAATAGGATGGCATTAGGGTGTGAATTGAGAATATAACCCTATAACTCAATGATGTCCCATTTGTGGACGCACCATCGGAAAATACTCTTTTGGAGGTGAAAATAAGTGTGAAATATGATTCAATTGTGGATCCCTTTTGGGGTCACAATTGGAAGTGATAGCGGTCACGGGTTATGGTTCTGTATGACTCAATGACATCCCTTTTGGGGAAGCGTCATCGGGGATATCCTTTTGGGAGTTAAAACGATGGGAAAAGGGTAGTGGCTTAAGATTTAGGTTTCATGGAAGTTAAGTTGATACTTCTTTTTGAGAAGATCAAACTCATCATTTTTGGATGATCGGCTCTCTACGGGAAGGACGCGCAAGAGCACGCCTTCCACTCCCAAGCGTATGAGTGTCAATGCAATAAAAATTACCGGTGAGTACCGGGTCGGATCACATGGACAAGTCGTTCTATATTCACAAAATTGATCGATAAAGAAAAATAAAGTGTGAAACAACCACCTTGCTAACGGTGGATGAGTGTGGGAAAAAGTGCGTTGAAACCAAAAATCCTAACGTAAATGGGTAGGGTTAGAGAGCCAAATGGGAAGTTAGGATAGCTAGGTGAGGAGAATGGGTTGTGGGTTCACTAATGTTGGTGTTAATCAAGCTCAAATTACCCACATATAACTCAATTAGGCCTCCGGCTATGGCAAGCTTAATCGGAAAGTTTAGCTTTCATGAACACAATAATTTGCAATAGGGATGGACGTATCATCGTAGCACTAATCAAATTAAGATCATGGTCTCTTCTCTAAGAGTGCCCACTTGGGTCTTAGCCAATTAAAATGTGCCCTAATAATACATCCAACATCAACATTTAAAATGAGCAAGAGGAAATAAAAGCTATAATTAACATCCAACCCAATGAATCACAACCCAAACCATTCAATACTACTCTATCATCATGAAACAAAAGATGGAATTTTCATTCACAAATTCGTCCAAATTCATTACAATAAAGAGATATCAAAATTACAAAAGGGGTTAGAGAGATATCACCCAAGATCTCCCTAGGATGAAGCCTTCCTTCCACCTATTGGCTCCTCCTCCAAGCTCTCCAAGCTCCCATGGCCTCCTCCCCCTCCAAATTTCAGCAAAAATCCCAGCTAGGGCTGAAAACCCCCAATTTATCAAAAAAAAAACAGAAGTGCTCCTCGAAAAATGCTACAGGGCGCAACTATTAGCCACGCGGGTCGGATCGGGTCGGATCCGACCCGCGGGCGACTCGCCCGCAAAAACGAAAGGCCGCTCAGCGGGGGGCACGTGCGGAGTGCGTGCCCCCGCTCCGCCCTTTGCGCGCGCCTTCGCTTACTATTTTTTTTATTTTAAACCGTAACAATGGCCCGCCTGTGCTTACAAAGAAACGGAGGCGGGCGGCCGCTGGGCCAGCCCGCTTCCATGCTTTTTTATTTTAATATTTTTTAAAAGACTCCAGTGGCCCATTCCAAGAGCGGGCCGCGGGCCGAAAGGCCCAAAAGCAATTTTTTTTATTTTTTATTTTATTTTTACCAAAATTCCAGAATAGCCATATACGCTCCAAAAATTCCCGAAAAATAGTTTCGAGCTCCAGAAAATTCGGGAAAAATTCCAGAATTAGTCCAAAAACATCGCATTTTATGTATAAAATATGAATAAGCTTCAATATTACACAATCTCACAAATACGCCCAAATCAAAGTCAAAATAACATGATATACACATAAAATGCCCAGAAATGGGGGGAAAATAAGCAATTTATATCCCGAATCACACCCCCCAACTAACTTTTTGCTAATCCCTATCAAAATATGCGATAAATTCGGATTAAAGTGAAAAACATGCACCAACTCACAACATTATCATGGCATACCCCAAATGATATTTCCAAATGATTTCAAAGCAAATATACCCAATGTATGAAAGTAAGTAACAAATGACACTCCCCTCAATCCAATTCAAAGAAAAGTAAGGTAATAAGCCCATATCACATTCATTAGGATATATCACAAATGGGAAAGTTTCTAACTTTCATGGAAATGGCCAAAACAAAAGAAATTCCTCTAAGTGGTGGGAGATGAGATTGCATCACTCATGTTGCTTATTCTTTCATTTATTCTCATTCATTTTTTTCTTTCTTTTCTTTTTCTTTCTTTTTGTTTCTTTTTTGGTTTATGTTTTGCATTCACGCGATAATGCTATGAAATGCAAACACCGCCACCTTTGCATACACCCGATGACGCTATATAGGCAAAGGGATGGAATGATCCCCTAAATCTCATCTTTGGCGTCCTCTCCAATGTTTCGTGGGGCACCGGCTTCTCGATTTGATTAGAAAAACCATTCGCTTATATTAGCTTTCTTTTTCATTCTCAACATAAGCAAGCAATTCATCCACCCACTTCTAAGAAGAAAACAAAGCATACACAATTGGCCAAACCCAATCCAACCAAAAACTATACAACTCATCCCAACATGAAATTACTTACATCAAACTTTTCCCGAATTGTTTCAAAGAGAGCATCACGACATATGAAATAGTCTCATAGATGGCATATTAGCATATGAACCCAAATTGGAAAAGAATTAAACCATGCCAATCAAACATTTATGAATTTGATACCAAAATAATAATCCGAAAAATTGCATGGCATTAAAGCATGTAGGGACTAAACACAAAGCAAGCGGCGTATGGACAAGGAGGACAAATAAGATATGCAATAAAGATCATTGGATGAGAGCAAGATGGAGGTATCTCAAAAAAAAATTTTAAGCTACCAACAAAATCCTAACAATCTAAAGATTCTAACACTCTCCCCCAACTTAAAATAAACATTGTCCGCAATGTTGGGAGAGTATTAGATCTCACAAAAGATCCTAGAAAAGAAAAGAAAAGCATACGAAAGCAAACATGCAAAAGAAATCTAACTAACTTTTGATTTTATTATTTACACTACATAAAGGAAAGAATACACCTAAGCAAAAGGCAGATCTCGGATGTATAACGACGGTGGCAACTGCTCGATCATATCCTTTTGCTCCTCCGCCAGCTGCTTTGGAGCTAGGCCTCCACCGGCCTCCTTGGATTCCAGCAATGCAACTCCAAGCGTCCCCGTTGGATAATATGTGTCATGTGTGAGACGAGCTGCATCAATCCAAGCCATGTCCTCATGCCCTGCAATAAAAGCATTCCAAAATGGGTCGTCAGAAAAAGAATTTAAATGTAAACGACGACAATCTGAATCAAAAATATGCTGAAGTGCAAATTGGGATTCAGAAATGCAAGGCATGATATGGTGGAAACTTCCCTGAAATGTGATGCTAGGCTCGGGATGATACGATGCCTCAGGAGGAGGTGGAAGTGGCTGCAGAGAGAAAACTGGAGTAGGAGGGAGCTCGGGCTGAATATATACCATGTCCCAATCCCTGTCACTATCCTCTTCCTCGACGTCAACATCAATAATCTCTGCAGCACTCCCCACAACTGGTAACTGCTCCTGACAAACCTCCTCGATGACTGGCAACTGCGCATCCTGAGGCGAGGGAAGTGACATCTGTGACAGGACTGGAGGTAGACTCGTCTCGGGCAAATCCAAGCACGCCTCATCCTCGTCATCCCAGAAATAGTTCATCTCAGTCGTCCTCCCTAAGTACTCAACTGCCTCGACCTGTGAAGCTAACTCTGAAGTGGATTATGGCTCAGGCTCCATGGTGTCCTCAATCTGCTCTTGGCCATAATGCACAACCGCTTCATCCTCAACCTCAAAGTGAAAAATCATCGTGTCACCGTCGTGGTCGACACGCACTCCATCATCCATCTCCTCTGACTCCTCAAAATATGGACATTTAGCTTCCTCTACTTGGCTCCACTGTGCCCCATCATCATGTTCTGCTTGTTCCTCCGTAGGGCCGTAATGGAATGAGCCCTCAGCTGGCTCCACAGGCTGGTTCTGGACCTGCTGGACTGTCTCCTCATACTCTGCAAGGTCCCTCAGGTAACAATATGAATCCTCGGTCGAATAATCAAAGAACTCCCCACTGCAACTCATCTGCACAAAATCCCGCCAGAGATGGTGATAATCATGTGTAGAAGATCTGCAGGAGATGATCCTCGTGAAAACTCTGGTATGGGCACGCAAGCACCAAATCACTGAACCTCTGCCAAGCCTGATGGTAGGCCTCTCCATCAGCTTGGACAAAGCTCGATATATGCTGCTCTATGGCTTGCCGCCCCTGTACCTGCTCCAAAAAGATAGGCAAAAACACTTGGAGAAATTTAGCCTGAAATGACAACCAAGTAAAATGTGAGTCGAGAGATAATGAATCAAACCAAAGTTTAGCATCATCTAGTAAAGAAGAGGGAAAAAATCTAAAGTATATGCAATCATCGCTAATATTCCCACCAAAACATGAATACATCCATTCTTCAAATTTTTTAATATGCAAATGAGGGTTCTCCCACTTCGAACCATGAAAATATGGCGGAAGTGGGATATCATCCAAATCAAAGTCGGAAAAATCTGAAGACGATGCCATGTTTTTTTTAAAAAAATTTTTTCCAAGAAAATGAAAATAAACAAGCACAAGACTCAATAGGTGGAAAATAAATAAAGTGAAAAGACACAACACTAAGAGATAGAAGTATCACACTAAAACTTTCGAAATCAATAAAAAATTGCTAATAATAGAAACCGTTGTCCCCGGCAACAACGCCAATTGGTTGAACGGGAAGGACGCGCAAGAGCACGCCTTCCACTCCCAAGCGTATGAGTGTCAATGCAATAAAAATTACCGGTGAGTACCGGGTCGGATCACATGGACAAGTCGTTCTATATTCACAAAATTGATCGATAAAGAAAAATAAAGTGTGAAACAACCACCTTGCTAACGGTGGATGAGTGTGGGAAAAAGTGCGTTGAAACCAAAAATCCTAACGTAAATGGGTAGGGTTAGAGAGCCAAATGGGAAGTTAGGATAGCTAGGTGAGGAGAATGGGTTGTGGGTTCACTAATGTTGGTGTTAATCAAGCTCAAATTACCCACATATAACTCAATTAGGCCTCCGGCTATGGCAAGCTTAATCGGAAAGTTTAGCTTTCATGAACACAATAATTTGCAATAGGGATGGACGTATCATCGTAGCACTAATCAAATTAAGATCATGGTCTCTTCTCTAAGAGTGCCCACTTGGGTCTTAGCCAATTAAAATGTGCCCTAATAATACATCCAACATCAACATTTAAAATGAGCAAGAGGAAATAAAAGCTATAATTAACATCCAACCCAATGAATCACAACCCAAACCATTCAATACTGCTCTATCATCATGAAACAAAAGATGGAATTTTCATTCACAAATTCGTCCAAATTCATTACAATAAAGAGATATCAAAATTACAAAAGGGGTTAGAGAGATATCACCCAAGATCTCCCTAGGATGAAGCCTTCCTTCCACCTATTGGCTCCTCCTCCAAGCTCTCCAAGCTCCCATGGCCTCCTCCCCCTCCAAATTTCAGCAAAAATCCCAGCTAGGGCTGAAAACCCCCAATTTATCAACAAAAAAAACAGAAGTGCTCCTCAAAAAAATGCTACAGGGCGCAACTAATAGCCACGTGGTCGGATCGGGTCGGATCCAACCCGCGGGCGACTCGCCCGCAAAAATGAAAGGAACGCGGAGCCGCCTGCGCTTGCAAAGAAACGGAGGCGGGCTGGCCGCTGGGCCGGCCCGCTTCCATGCGTTTTTTTATTTTAATATTTTTTAAAAGACTCCAGCGGCCGCTCCAAGAGCGGTCCGCGGGCCGAAAGCTTCAAAAGAAATTTTTTTTATTTTTTAATTTCTTTTTACCAAAATTTCAAAATAGCCTTATACGCTCCAAAAATTCCCGAAAAATAGTTCCGAGCTCCAGAAAATTCTGTAAAAATTCCAGAAAATCCAAAAAAAAATCACAGAAGTACCTGAAAATTAAGTGAAGCAAAAATTAGTCCAAAGACATCGCATTTTTTATATAAAATATAAATAAGCTTCAATATTACACAATATCACAAATACGCCCGTATCAAAGCCAAAATAACATGATATACACATAAAATGCCCAGAAATGGGGGAAAAATAATCAATTTATATACCGAATCAGTGAACCATATCGAAATTTTGCACTGCAACTTATAGTTTAGAAAGTTTTACCTTGTTCGTTCCCTCATGGGTAACGACTAGATGGTCCCAAACTTGATATGCACTCTTACATGTGCATATCTTGTTGAACTCATCTGGGTCCAATGCACAATGAAGAGCGTTCATTGCCTAGACGTTGTTGACTTCGGTGGACTTCTCGGAAGGCGTCCATTTGTCATAATCCTCTTCGGAGGGTTCGATGTATTCCTTGGGGAGGATTCTCCAAAGAGAAGCACTCCTTAGGAACGTCTCCATCCGGCATTTCCAATAGCCAAAATTCGTTCCATTGAAACACGGAGGACGAACCGTTGATTGTCCTTCGAAGATGGTGGATGCTCCATCATGTCGTGATTGTTGTATGAAGTCGGTGGAGGAACGTTGTTGTTGTTGGATGCCATAGCTTTAAACCAGTGCTCTGATACCAATTGGAAGATTGAAAGCTTGAATGTTTGAGCAAATGAATCTCAAGTGAGTCAACCTCTCAATGGAACAGTAGAGGCTGGCTTTATAGTTTACTCAAACCCCTCAAACAGAATTCCCAAAAGCCCCTTTGAAATCCGTGAAGAAAAGCTCAACATATAGAATCTGCACACACGACAGCCGACTGTTGAACAAAACACAGTCGACTGCTGCACTGTGTCAGAGGGTAGGTGATAATTCAAATGGTAACTTACCACGTGGACAGTCGACTGATGAAGAGAAGACAGTCGACTGTTAATCCAACATTCGACTGTACTTCCTTCTATAGGCGACTGGCCGCAATCTGGGTAAGTTGAGGCAGTCTCAGAAAAGTCTGGCAATACAGGACAGACAACTGATGAAGAGAAGACAGTCGACTATAAATCCAACAAGCGACTGTAATTCCTTCTACAGGCGACTGTCACAAACCCTGACATTTTCCAGAGAGTTGAGTCCACAGAGAAGCTCAAAGTCAGACGACTGTTGAAGCATTGACAGTCGACTGTGCCATTGGACAATCGATTGTAAATACAACATCAGTCGACTGGCACTAGAATGAGAAATATTTCAGAGAGCAAGTTCTGCAGAGTAATCATCGACATGCAACTGTTGAAGCATTTACAGTCGACTGGTCCTTGGATAGGCGACCGTAAATATAACATCAGTCGACTGGCCAGATCAAACAGAGAATGATCTTGGGCTGAAGATAGACATGCGACTGATTAACAAATCACAGTCGACTGTCACTTGGACATGCGCCTGTGAAATGTACAGCAGTCGTCTGATAAAGTTAAAGCTTAGAAGCCCAAGAATCAACTGATTAAGTATGTGCATAACAGGCGACTGTAGAACAAAACACAGTCGACTGTTTTAAGACAGGCGACTATAAATCGTTCACCAGTCGACTGTTGAAATCAATGTAATGCCCTACAAGCTACTGCACAAGTACTAGAGGGGGGTGAATAGTACTTTAAAAATAACGAGGAGTATAATTCCTAATTATCGTGCAAACAACTACCAAATCAATTTGCGGAAGCTTAAATTGAAGACAACAACAAAATTAACAATTCTAACAAAAGATATTACTGGGTTCGGATCCACCCAAGTCTCCCCGACTTGTTCCCGGTGATCCTACGTCCCAACCACCTGGATCCCCTCCGGATACTTGAGTTAGAAACCCTAACTCAAGATTTCCACTATGAAATACTTGTGAAAAACCTTCACAAGTCAAATCATACACAAAGAAATTTGTGACTCCCACAACCCGGGATCACAACCACACTCTCACAACCGAGAGTGAAACTTACAATATGAAATTGAAATGAAATAAGAAACTTCTTACCGACAAAATACCTATGCCTTGAGTAATGCTTATGAATTAGGGCAAGGATGATTTTGAGGAAGAAGAGGTGGCACCAAACCCTAGCTCCAAGATGTAGATCAGCGGTGGAGAGCTATGGGGATGTTGGTGACCTAGAATCAATCACTTGGCTTGGAAGGCTTCACACTCAATGAATCTCTCTTTGGAAGTAAGAGTGATGAGAGATTATTGAATGGAATGAAAGAGATTTGAATGAGCTTGGAATGATTTCTCTTGATCTCTAAACTTGCAATAATATCAGCCTTGACTGCAATGAATGCAGCCCATCAAGTATTTATAGGATAGAGGAGAGAGAGAGAGAGAGAGAGAGAGAGAGAGAGAGAGAGAGAAACGTTTCAATTAAAGCTCCAACGGCTCTTTTCTGAACCCAACTAGTCGGTCAAAGAACAACCACCGACCGACTAGTTCATCAACTAGTCGGTCGGTCAATCAACGTATACCGACTAATGAGTGAACAGAGAAAAGATCAAAGCACAGACAAAAGGAACTAGTCGGTCCAAGAAGAGTAGCTGACCGACTAGTTTCACAACTAGTCGGTCGGTTACTCAACTGAGACCGACTAACAGATAAAACTGAAGTCTGAGCACAAATAGACTTAGTCGGTCCAAGAACAAATGTTGACCGACTAATTCACCAACTAGTCGGTCGCCAAATGAGCATAGACCGACTAACGATAAACAGTAAGTTAGGTGAAAAATTGGCATGTACAGTAAAACTAAACTAGTCGGTCCAAGAAAGAAAGTTGACCGACTAGTTCATCAACTAGTCGGTCGATCAATGAACACAGACCGACTAATGATAAACAGTAGCTTAGGTTCAAATTGGCATGTACAGGGAAAGCTCAACTAGTCGGTCACAGAAGCATCACTGACCGACTAGTTCACAAACTAGTCGGTCGGTGAGTCAACTTAGACCGACTAACTGTAAACAGTAAAGAGCTTAGAATTAACTGACAAGAACTAGTCGGTCCAAGAAGCTTTGCCGACCGACTAGATCACCATCTAGTCAGTCAGTTCTTCTTCTTGAACCAACTAACATGCATAAGAATTCGCGAATCGAAGCCGCGAATTGAACCAACTAACATGCACTTCGTTTGGTGGATGAAGATTGCATCGTCCATTTGGCGAATTTGGAGACCTAAGAAATATTTGAGCTCACCCATGTGGCTCATCTCAAATTGTTCCTTCATCACATTAGAAAACTCTTCGCAAAGAGCAAAGTTAGTAGCACCGAAAATGATATCATCAACATATATTTGAACTAAAATTATATCATTATTCGAATGCTTAACAAAAAGTGTAGAATCGGCTTCTCCCATTTTAAAATTCAAATCCAAAAGAAAATTCTTTAGGCGATCATACCAAGCTCGAGGAGCTTGTCTCAAACCGTAAAGCGCTTTCTTTAGTTTAAAAACATGATTTAGAAATTTTTCATTAACAAAACCCGGAGGTTGAGAAACGTAAACTTCCTCAACAACATCTCCATTTAAAAATGCACTTTTAACATCCATTTGAAATAATTTAGAATCCTTATGGCATGCAAAAGACAATAATAATCTAATTGATTCTAATCTAGCTACCGGAGCGAAGGATTCTTCGAAATCAATACCTTCCTCTTGACGGTAGCCTTGAGCAACTAACCGAGCTTTGTTCCGGACGACGACTTGGTTTTCGTCGGTTTTGTTCTTGAAGATCCACTTTGTCCCTATGACGGTGTGGTTCTTTGATGGCAATGGAACAAGCTCCCAAACTTCATTCCTCTCGAATTGAATGAGTTCCTCCTCCATGGCTAAGATCCAAGCACTATCTTCGCATGCTTCATTAACATTCTTTGGCTCTATCGAGGAGGCAAAGGCACAATGAGCGAAGTAGTTCACTTGCGATCTCGTCTTGACACTATCATGGATATTGCCAATGACTTGCTCATGAGGATGGTCACGAACGGTATGAAGCCGTTTGGGAATACCTTGATCACTAGGAACATTCTCAAAAACTTCATTAGACAGGTTAGTCTCAATAGAATCAATAGAATCATTAGAGTTAGAATTACCAATTGAATCACATAAGACATCCATAGAGTCATCATCATTAGTAATTCTAGTTGGAACAAATCCTTCATTAAATGACACATGAAGTGATTCCTCGATCGTTGAGGTTCGTTTGTTGAATATCCGGTAGGCTTTACTACGCGAAGAATATCCAACAAAAATCCCCTCATCGGATCTTGGATCGAATTTGTCCAAACTACCATACGTGTTCTTAATAAAACATTTCGAACCAAAAACACGAAAATGTTTAACTTGAGGCAACCTACCAAACAACAATTCATAACAAGTTTGTTTAGTGCCGGGCCTCAAAAGTATTCTATTAAACACATAGCAAGCGGTGTGTACCGCTTCCGCCCAAAATTGATGGCCAAGTTGGCTATCATCAATCATAGTGCGAGCACACTCCACTAGCGTCCTATTCTTTGTCTCAACTACACCATTTTGAGGAGGTGCACGAGGGAATGAAAAGGTGTGTGTAATACCAACTTCATCACAAAATGTCTCAAAAGACTCATTCTCAAATTCACCTCCATGATCACTACGAATAGTGACAATGGTGGTTCCTAAGAGATTTTGTACTTTCTTAACAAAAATTGTGAAGTTTTCAAAAGCTTCATTTTTATTACACAATGAAAATACCCAAGTAAACCTAGAAAAGTCATCAACGATGACAAGTCCATATCTAGCATTACCTAATGAAGCAGCTCTAGTTGGCCCAAATAAATCTAGATGTAATAGCTCTAGAGGCCGCTTAGAAGAAATGCTTTTCTTAGGTTTAAATGAAGATTTTGGAAGCTTGCCTCGTTGACACGAGTCACAAAAGCTTTTCTTTTGAAAGACAAGCTTAGGGAAGCCTCTAATAGAATTTAACTTGGAAAGCTTAAAAAGTGTTCCAAAGTTCACATGACCAAAACGTCGATGCCATAAGTGTTGTTCACTTGTTGGCAATAAGACATTGTTCATGTGATCTTGGAAGATCTAGGATATATATATATATCCTTATGGCATGTGCCGGAAAACAATAATTCATTATTATCTTTTCTTAAAATATGGCACATTCCTTTCGCAAAGTTAACTTTGTAACCTTTGTCACAAAGTTGACTTATTGAAATAAGATTGTGGTTTAATCCTTTAACAAGGTAAACATCACATATAATGGGTTTAGAAGGATTACCCACTTTACCAACACCTATGATGGTTCCGCTCTCGTTGCCTCCAAATACGACGCGGTTTCCATTTGCAATGGGAACCACTCCGGAGAGCAATTGAGCGTCACCCATCATGTGTTTTGAACACCCGCTATCGAGTATCCAATTCCCCTTGGAGCTAAATTTAAATTTGTTGCTCCTTTTCTTTTTCTTTTCCTTGAGTACCTAAAGATAGAAAATTTCATATCATGGTACCCAAGGTCATTGGGTCCAAAAGATTAGACCTTTGGAAGCCAAGTCCAATTGGACTTAGACTTCCCCACATAATTTCTACTATGCACAACATCCGAAAAATAAGCATTCATGTAAACTTGTTTTTCATCCATGCTTGTGTCCTTTGAGCTCCAAATAGTGAAAATCTTGGGAGCCCTCATCCTATTGGGTGCATGCATGCGACGTTGATTTCTACGTGATGCATGTTGTGGATAGGCATAAGGAACATGATGGAATGGTGCATGTGGATAGTTATTCATACGATGATGTGGGTGAGCATATGCATGTGAGGGAACACGTGCGTGAGGGTGTCTCACATGGTGTGCACGTGCCCGTGAATGTGTTGCATAAAAATCATCATATGTGTGAGCCGGTGGAGTAGGACGTGTGTTCCTACGTGGCATAGTATTGGTGTACATATAAGCATGCCCCTTCTTTGGAGGTCCACCCAAAGTGGGTTTCTTTCCGAAAGAGGGTGTGGACGAGGTGGAAGCACCATTGGTAGAAGAACTACCAATAGAGTGTTTGCTACCACTCGTTGAGGCATCGGAAGTTGGCCTAACAAAAGTAGTGACCGACTTGGATGACTTTCCCAAAGTATACCCCAAACCAACATGGTGTTTGGCCGGGAGTAAGACACTTAGGATATTATCCAAATGGTCCTTACCCTTATTGAATTTATTAATTCGGCCTAATGTGTTCTCATATTTCTCGGTGAGAGAACGCATAGAAGTATCCAAGTTGGATACTTGCGATGTGAGCACATAAACACGAGATTTAAGACTCTCATTCTCAATACTCAAAGTCGAGTTTTGAGAAGTCAAATCCGCTATCTTGTGCTCCTCCGGATCATCAATGCTAACATGTTCAAGTTGAGTCTTGAGATTAACAATCTCATTCCTCAACCCTTCAACAACGGTGTCGTTGTTGGTGATGATAGTTTTAGGCGTGGTTTGAATGCTAGCTAGGTCATCTTTTACTTTAGTATACCTATTTACTAATTTAGTATACTTAGACCATAATTGAGAATTAGCATTCCTAAGGTCATCCATAGTTACCTCATCGCCTTCGTTGTCGCTATCATCGGAAGAGGAAGATCCTTGATCATTCTCCTCTCTTGCCATAAAGCACATGTGTGCTTGCTCCACTTGCTCATCGTCCGACTCTCCGCTTGAGGAATCCTCGGAGTCGGTTAATGTTGCTCCGACAAGTCCCTTTTGTACCCCTTTTTGTACTTCTTGGACTTATCGAATTTCGGCGCCTTCCACTTCTCCTTTTGCTTATTTAGAGGACACTCTGCTTTCATGTGTCCTGGCTTATTGCACTTGAAACACAAAGCAGAGGAGGATGCGTTAGAAGAACCAAATTTAGCTTTGTTCTTATAGTTACCTTTTCGGAAGAAACGGTTGAACTTCTTGGCCATGAGTGCCATGGACTCCAAGTCCAACTCGTTTTCTGAGCCTTCATCATCGGTTGATGTGGATGTGGATGGAGCGGCCTTGAAAGCAATAGCCTTCTTCTTTGGCTCGTCTTGCTTTAGGTAGGACTTCATCTTTTCCTGCAATTTTAAGTTGCTATCCTTGCGTACCTCGTATGACATTAAAGTACCCATTAGTTGAACTACGGTGTACTTGTTCATATCATTACCTTCCTCGATGGCGAAGGTACGCTTTTCCCAAGAAGAAGGAAGTCCTTCGATAAGCTTCGAACACTTCTCCTTTTGGGTGTAGGTTTTGCCGAGAGCCTCCAACTCGTTTATGATGTCGACGAAGCGAGCGTAATACTCCTTCATCTTCTCGCCCTGTTGCATATGAAACATTTCGTAATCTTTGTTAACAACTACGAGTTTAGAGTCTCTTACCCTACTAGTCCCTTCATGTAGTATGAGGAGGGAGTTCCAAATTTGATATGCACTCTTACATGTGCATATCTTATTGAAGTCCTCGGGCCCCATTGCGTATTGCAAGGCGTTCATTGCATTAGCATTGCTTACCTCCGCGGCGACCTACGCGGTTGTCCATTTCTCAAAGTCTTCTTCGGTGGGCTCGACGTATTCCTTCATCGTGGTCCTCCATAGAGATGCACTCCGGAGGAAAGTTTCCATCCGACATTTCCAGTACCCGTAGTTGGTACCGTTGAAGAATGGAGGACTCGTTGAGGAATGTCCTTCCATCACCGAAGATGCTCCTTCACGGTTCCTGAAGGTGCCATAGTCGGAAG
This sequence comes from Scilla litardierei, assembly GCA_030789695.1. Taxonomy (NCBI): domain Eukaryota; kingdom Viridiplantae; phylum Streptophyta; class Magnoliopsida; order Asparagales; family Asparagaceae; genus Scilla; species Scilla litardierei. The sequence continues at coordinate 267,707,558 of CM061141.1, read as the reverse complement.
GTGGACGCACGGTCTTGTTGTCGTTGGCAGACATAGCTAAGAATCTGGCTCTGATACCAAATGTAATGCCCTACAAGCTACTGCACAAGTACTAGAGGGGGGGGGTGAATAGTACTTTAAAAATAACGAGGAGTATAATTCCTAATTATCGTGCAAACAACTACCAAATCAATTTGCGGAATCTTAAATTGAAGACAACAACAAAATTAACAATGCTAACAAAAGATATTACTGGGTTCGGATCCACCCAAGTCTTCCCGACTTGTTTCCGGTGATCCTACGTCCCAACCACCCGGATCCCCTCCGGATACTTGAGTTAGAAACCCTAACTCAAGATTTCCACTATGAAATACTTGTGAAAAACCTTCACAAGTCAAATCATACACAAAGAAATTTGTGACTCCCACAACCCGGGATCACAACCACACTCTCACAACCGAGAGTGAAACTTACAATATGAAATTGAAATGAAATAAGAAACTTCTTACCGACAAAATACCTATGCCTTGAGTAATGCTTATGAATTAGGGCAAGGATGATTTTGAGGAAGAAGAGGTGGCACCAAACCCTAGCTCCAAGATGTAGATCAGCGATGGAGAGCTATGGGGATGTTGGTGACCTAGAATCAATCACTTGGCTTGGAAGGCTTCACACTCAATGAATCTCTCTTTGGAAGTAAGAGTGAGGAGAGATTATTGAATGGAATGAAAGAGCTTTGAATGAGCTTGGAATGATTTCTCTTGATCTCTAAACTTGCAATAATATCAGCCTTGACTGCAATGAATGCAGCCCATCAAGTATTTATAGGATAGAGGAGAGAGAGAGAGAGAGAGAAAAACGTTTCAATTAAAGCTCCAACGGCTCTTTTCTGAACCCAACTAGTCGGTCAAAGAACAACCACTGACCGAATAGTTCTTCAACTAGTCGGTCGGTCAATCAACGTATACCGACTAATGAGTGAATAGAGAAAAGATCAAAGCACAGACAAAAGGAACTAGTCGGTCCAAGAAGAGTAGCTGACCGACTAGTTTCACAACTAGTCGGTCGGTTACTCAACTGAGACCGACTAACAGATAAAACTGAAGTCTGAGCACAAATAGACTTAGTTGATCCAAGAACAAATGTTGACCGACTAATTCACCAACTAGTCGGTCGCCAAATGAGCATAGACCGACTAACGATAAACAGTAAGTTAGGTGAAAAAATGGCATGTACAGTAAAGCTAAACTAGTCGGTCCAAGAAGGAAAGTTGACCGACTAGTTCATCAACTAGTCGGTCGATCAATGAACACAGACCGACTAATGATAAACAATAGCTCAGGCTCAAATGTGCTTGTACAGGGAAAGCTCAACTAGTCGGTCACAAAAGCATCACTGACCGACTAGTTCACAAACTAGTCGGTCGGTGAGTCAACTTAGACCGACTAACTGTAAACAGTAAAGAGCTTGGAAATGACTGACAAAAACTAGTCGGTTCAAGAAGCTTTGCCGACCGACTAGATCACCATCTAGTCGATCAGTTCTTCTTCTTGAACCAACTAACATGCACAAGAAGTCGCGAATCGAAGCGCGAAGCTTCGGGAAAGATTGTATGGACTTCTACTAAGATCATAGAGCTAAGATATGAGCGTTATTAAGATTTAAACCGTAAGACCTACTCAAGGCTTAACATTCTACGAAAGAAGCTTAAAGACTATAAATAAAACTTGACGATACCGTCTTCAATAGCTTCAATCGAATCTTCATGACTTCTAAAAAGGTACATAAGCTTCACCGAAGCTTTAGGCATACGATCACGTGCTTTGAGAAGTCTTGAGATGTCGTAATTGATATTCATATGAATTTGACGACGATCTCCATAACTGCGCTCACAAAGTGTTAGTTCACGTTATATTTATGTTTGTTCATCATCCAAAACCAAATCCGGGGAGTCCAATATCCAACATTCTCCCCCTTTTTGGTGATGACAAACCAACATAAATAATAATCAAAAATAATAATTCAAATGAAATTTACTTACTCCCCCTGCATTGATGACATGTTAATTCCAATTTAAACAATAATAATACGCATCAAGCAGACAAGTGAAGTATATAAAATGAGAATCGATTATTGAAATATCGAATACCAAATGTAGGTTATTGAAATATCGGATTTGAAAATCCTTTTATATATCTTAACTCCCCCTGAATCTAACATATCAAGTTAGATTCTTGGAAAAATGATTTAAATTATCATTTCGCACAGCGTTATTATTATATCTCTCCCCCTTTGGCATAAACAAAAAGAGCGGGAGGAGAACAATGACAATAACAATGGCTTCAAAATAAAAAGCACGGGAGTCGTAGAATACGACGACGGTTCAAGTGACACCAAAGAAAAAATACGAATAAAATCAAGGCGTGTCAATGAAACCATAGTCGAAAATCGTAAAACGAACTCATCAAAACTCAAATCATTTTTACGGAATGAGTTATGGAATATACTCTCCAATATCAACATTCTTGGTTAATTTAGTGCATGGAAAACAATTCTATGTTTCCATAGAAGAAATTTCTATTAAACCAAGGTAATATCGTCGAGCGACGAAATCAAACATCAGAGACATAAAAAATTATAAATTGTGCACAATAGAATGAAATGTCAACTGCGATGTATATATATATAAAAGAGGAACCAGAATACATCAAAAGTATACATCACTGATAAACAAGACATCGATCCAATGATCAGGGCACAAAATACAGCAGCATATCACACAGATATCGGAGTGACACAAAACATACAACATCATCAAAATAATGAAGATACATCATCAAAAGTATCAAAATACATAAAAATGATCCAAAACCTCACTCTATCCTAACCAAACTCTCACACACTAGATGTATCATCCAAGGAGCATCGGAGAGTCCTCAAAGAAGCTCAAGAGGAAGCGGCAGGATCTGCAGCAGCAGCAGGCTCTGCAGGAGAAGTGGTGGTCACAGGAACATCTGGAATGTCAGCAGGAGCGACGACAGAAGTGGAAATCTCTGGAGCAGCAATAGTAGTGGCCTCGGGAGCACCAGTCGGAGTATCCACCACAGGAGCGGTGGCAACAGGTGTGCTCTCGGGGGCACAAGCAGACGAAGCAGCAACAGCAGCACCAGAAGTGCCCTCGGGGGCACGGGTGGAACCATGACAAAGCTCCTCAATGTCCTCCTCATCCAACTCATCCTCGTCAGAGAAAGACGGAGGGACCTCAATATCAAGGCGTCGAGCGATACGGCAGAGAATCTCCTCAAAAAAGCCTGACGAGACTCCAAATGACGGATCGAACGAACGACATCAGCAAGAGTGGTAGAGGGAGCAGCTGAGGCAGAGGCAGAGGCAGACGCTGAAGGTGTCGTCCTCTGAACGTGACGGAGCGCCGCAAGAGATTTCTTGACGGCCGTCGCGTTCAGGGGAGGACCAAGTGGACGCTCATCGTCAGGAGGCAATGTGACACGGAAGTGGCGAAAAACAAGGGTCAACAAGCACGGAAAGGGGATATGAGCCGATTTCGTGGACTTGCGAATACACTCGAAAGAATCCATCTTATCGAGTATAATGCGAGCCCAGTTAATCGAGCTCCCCATGAAAATGGCATAAATCAGCTTCAAGAAGGGCTGGGACGGTAGAGATGAGGAGCCGTACTTGGGAAGCAAGCATGACTTCAGAATCAAATTCAGGACCCATGCATTTGGCTTGAAGGATTTGGAGGGCACGCCAATCATGGCGGGAGGAATCTGATGGAAAATCTCAGAGAGGATGGTTTGATCTAGGGAAGAAATATCATCAACAGAAATGTCTGAGGGGAGGAGGCCAGACGAGGAGATACCCAAAATCTCTCCTAAGATATCTACTGTGAGGACTATTGTAATGCCCTACAAGCTACTGCACAAGTACTAGAGGGGGGGTGAATAGTACTTTAAAAATAACAAGGAGTATAATTCCAAATTATAGTGCAAACAACTACCAAATCAATTTGCGGAAGCTTAAATTGAATGACAACAACAAAATTAACAATGCAAACAAATGATGTTAATGTGTTCGGATCCACCCAAGTCTCCCCGACTTGTTCCCGGTGATCCTACATCCCAACCACCCGGATCCCCTCCGGATACTTAGGTTAGAAACCCTAACCCAAGATTTCCACTATGATATCTTGTGAAAAACCTTCACAAGATCAAATCATACATGCAATGGCAATAGTGAATCCCACAACCCGGGATCACAACCTTCTCTCACAACCGAGAGAATCAACAAGCAATATAAATAAGTTTATAATGAAATAAACAATCTTACCACAAAATCCTATACCTTGAGTTTTTCTTACCCAATAGGTGAAAGGAAGGATTTGAGGAAGATGAAGTCACCAAGACCTAGCACCAAGGAAATGACCAGCAATAGGTGCCTAGGAGAGATTTGGAGACTTGATTCAAGCAAGAGCTTGAAGGGCTCACCAAGAACAAACTTCTCTCAATATGGATTCTAGATCTAGAAAGTGAGAGAATGGGTTTCTTGTGAGGAAGAGAGCTTTGGAAATGAGTGAGAATGGCTATCTCTTTCTATCTCAATGAATCTCTTAATGGCAGCTCTAACCTAGAGAGAAATGACCTAGGTTCGTATTTATAGGGTCCCATAAAAACAAGTTAGGTCAATTTCCAACGGATAGAAATCTGAGGCAACTAGTCGGTCAAAGAACAAACACTGACCGACTAGTTCATCAACTAGTCGGTCAGTCAAACAACATGGACCGACTAAGAGAGGAACTGAGAAGAGATAGAAATTCAGACCTAGAAATCTAGTCGGTCCAAGAAGACATTCTGACCGACTAGTTTCACAACTAGTCGGTCAGTCAGTGAACGTAGACCGACTAAGAGGCAAAATGAAATAGTCTGAATACAAATTGACTTAGTCGGTCCAAGAACAAAAGTTGACCGACTAGATTGTCAACTAGTCGGTCACCAAACGTTCTTAGACCGACTAACGATAAACAGTAGCTTAGGAGAAATTTAGTATGAACAGTAAGTCACAACTAGTCGGTCAAAGAAGTATCACTGACCGACTAGTTCACAAACTAGTCGATCGGTGAGTCAACGTAGACCGACTAACTGTAAACAGTACTGAACAAGAAATTAAGGAAGCAAACTAGTCGGTCCAAGAAGCTCGGCTGACCGACTAGATCACCATCTAGTCGGTCAGTACTTCTTCTTGTACCAACTAACATGCACAAACAAGTCCGAATCGAAGCGCGACGCTTCGAGGAAGTTAGAATGAACTTGTACTAAGATCCTAGAGCTACGATATGAGCGATATGAAGATAGAATCGTAAGATATACTCAAGGCTTAACATTCTATAGATCGAAGCTAAAAGACTATAAATAAAACCTTAATAAACGGTCTTCGAGAGCTTCGATTAATTCTTCATGACTTCCAAAACGGCGCAATAGCTTCAACGAAGCTTTAGGCATGAAAACGAGCTTTGAGAAGTCTTGAGATGTCGCTTTGATTGTTCTCGTGAATTTGGCGACGATCTTCAATACTGCGCTCACAAATTGTTAGTTCATGGATTATTTATGTTTGCTCATCATCAAAACCAAATCCGGGGAGTCCAATATTCAACATTCTCCCCCTTTTTGGTGATGACAAACCAACATAAATAATAATCAAAAATAATGATTCAAATGTAAAATACTTACTCCCCCTGCATTGATGACACGATAATTCCAAAATGAATATATATAAATTGCATCAATCAGACGAGTAAGATATATAATGAGAATCGATTTTTGAAATATCGGATTTTGAAAAATCCTTATATATATCTTAACTCCCCCTGAATCTAACACATCAAATTAGATTCTTGGAAATTGAGTTAAATTTTCATCTGCCCTATTTATTATCATTATCTCTCCCCCTTTGGCATTATCCCAAAAAATGGGGGGGGGCATACAACGACAACAACTAGGAAATGGAAAATCCAACATTGGGAGTCGTAGACAATGACGATGGAACTAATTGACACCAAGGGAAAAGTGATGAAATCAAATAAAGGTGTGCCAAATTGTCCATTATCAAAAAGAAATAATTAAAATCATCAAAAATACCAAATTATTATTCATTTCTTGAATAAAGAAACATACTCTTCAATATTCAATATTCTTGGTTAAATTGGTGCATGGAAAACAATTCTATACAATTATAGAATTTCAATCTATTTAACCAAGTTTTTCAATCGTCGAGCGACGATTTCACATAGCATGGACATTGAATGAGAATTAATGTGCACGACGAAGAAAAAACAAAGTGAACATCGATGGATATATATATAGAAACATCATGAGTACATCCAAAAAGATATCACATCGAGGACATTGAATACAACATACCATAGATATAAACATCAAAAGATACAACATCATCATCAGAACACCATCATCAACATCCAAAATAAAAATACAACACATACACCGACATCCAACATATCAAAATACAACAAATCAACACCCAAACTCCATCCTAACCCAAAATACTCTCAATAAGATGCATCATCCAATGAGCAGTGGAGAGTCCTCGATACTGACGATCACGAGGGAGTGGCTGGATCAGCAGTCTCCATGGGTCCAGTCGACGGAGTGGACTCAGGCTCTGCTGGGAGTAGAGGCGTCTCAACAGACGGGATCGTCGGGGCAGGAGTCGAGACGTCGACGACAGGCTCGACGACAGAAGTATCAACAGGAATATCAGCAGCATCAGAAATCTGATCTACTGGGACAGAAGTCTCAGGAGCACCGGAAGAGGTGCCAGCAACAGGAGCAGAGGTGGTAGCAGCAGCAGCAGCAGCAGTGGCCTCATCGCCACGAGCCAAGGAAGTGACAAGATCATCAATATCCTCATCGTCCAATCTAGTCGGTCGGTAAGTGTACTGTGACCGACTAAGGAAAGAAAATGACAATAGGAAGATTAAAGCTTGATCTAGTCGGTCTGAGTTCACTAGCTGACCGACTAGATGAGCATCTAGTCGGTTGACTAATGAACTGAAACCGACTAGAAGAGTCCAAAAATTGATAAATGAGTTCTCTTCACAAACCACTTGGATGAAACATCTTAACACTCTCATTAGTCATCTAAATTACCACATAAAACGTCGAAATCTTAAATACGACATTCAAATACGAATTCGAGCAAAAATTCAAACATATCACATAAAATCCCAAAAATTCAATAAATCTAGCATGAACGAAATATCGCGAAATATAAAAGCATGCAAGATAATTGAATGAAATATGCATCCTATATCTCGGATTCACCCATAACCCCCAATTCTTGACGCAACCGCACAAAGGAGTCCTCCTTTAGGGGTTTCGTGAAAATATCGGTGATTTGCTTTTGGGTTTCAACGTACACTAATATGATGTCCTTTTTAGCAACATGATCATCTAAAAAGTGGTGTCAGACATCTATGTGTTTTGATCGGGAATGGTGCACCGGATTCTTTGAAAGACAGATAGCACTTTGATTATCCACCATGATAGGGCTAGTATCACAATGAATACCAAAATCCTTCAGTGTGTGTCTCATCCAAAGAACCTGGGCACAAGCGGCACCGGCGGCAATATATTCCGCCTCGGTGGTTGAAAGTGATACTGAATTTTGCTTCTTGGAAAACCAAGAGACAAGAGAATTTCCTAGAAAATGGCAAGTGCCACTAGTACTTTTCCTGTCGGATTTGCATCCCGCATAATCGGCATCACTGTATGAGACTAACTCATACGTGCTAGATTTTGGATAAAGTAATCCAAAATCAAGTGTATAACTTAGATAACGGAAATACGTTTTACCGCTACTAAGTGAGACTCCTTAGGTTGAGACTGATAACGAGCACATATGCATACGGCAAACATAATATCGGGCCTACTTGCGGTAAGATAGAGTAAACTACCTATCATACCTCGATATAGACGAATGTCTACATCCTTACCGCCCGTATCCTTGTCAAGATACGTAGTCGTGCTCATTGGAGTCTTTTTCCCTGAAGCACTCTCCATTCCAAATCGCTTAAGCAACTCCACCGTATACTTCGTTTGGTGGATGAAGATTGCATCGTTCATTTGGCGAATTTGGAGACCTAAGAAATATTTGAGTTCGCCCATGTGGCTCATCTCAAATTGTTCCTTCATAACATTAGAAAACTCTTCGCAAAGAGTGAAGTTAGTAGGACCGAAAATGATATCATCAACATAAATTTGAACTAATAAAATATCATTATTCGCATGCTTAACAAAAAGTGTAGAATCGGCTTCGCCCATTTTAAAATTCAAATCCAAAAGAAAATTCTTTAGGCGATCATACCAAGCTCGAGGAGCTTGTCTCAAACCATAAAGAGCTTTCTTTAGTTTAAAAACATGATTTGGAAAATTTTCATTTATGAAGCCCGGAGGTTGAGAAACGTAAACTTCCTCAACAACATCTCCGTTTAAAAATGCACTTTTAACATCCATTTGAAATAATTTAAAATTTTTATGGCATGCATAAGACAATAATAGTCTAATTGATTCTAAGCTAGCTACCGGAGCGAAGGATTCTTCGAAATCGATACCTTCCTCTTGGCGATAGCCTTGAGCAACTAACCGAGCTTTGTTCCGGACAACGACTTGATTTTCGTCAGACTTGTTCTTGAAGATCCACTTTGTCCCTATGACGGTGTGGTTCTTCGATGGCAAAGGAACAAGCTCCCATACCTCATTCCTCTCGAATTGAATGAGTTCCTCCTCCATGGCAAGGATCCAAGCACTATCTTCGCACGCTTCAACTATATTCTTTGGCTCTATTGATGAGACAAAGGCACTATTGGCGAAGTGGTGGACTTGCGATCTCGTCTTGACACTATCATGAATATTGCCAATGACTTGCTCATGGGGATGGTCACGGACGGTATGAAGCCGCTTGGGAATACCTTGATCACTAGGCACATTCTCAACAACTTCATTAGTCGGGTTAGTATCAATAGAATCAATTGAATCAATAGACTTAGAATTTTCAAACGAATCACATAAAACATCCATAGAATCATTATCATTTGAAATTCTAGAATTAGTAAAATTCTCATTAAAAGAGACATGTAATGATTCCTCGATCGTAGAGGATCTTTTGTTGTATATCTGGTAGGCTTTGCTACGTGAGGAATACCCAACAAATATCCCCTCATCCGATCTCGGATCAAACTTGTCCAAATTATCATATGTGTTTTTAATAAAACATTTTGCGTCGAAAACACGAAAATGTTTAACTTGAGGCAATCTACCAAACAACAATTCATAGCAAGTTTGTTTGGTGCCGGGCCTCAAAAGTATTCTATTAAACACATAACAAGCGGTGTGTACCGCTTCCGCCCAAAATTGATAACCAAGTTGACTATCTTCGAGCATAGTGCGAGCACACTCCACAAGCGTTCTATTCTTCCTCTCAACAACACCATTTTGAGGAGGTGCGCGAGGGAAAGAAAACGTGTGAGTAATTCCAAGATCATCACAAAAATTTGAGAAAGACTCATTCTCAAATTCACCCCCATGATCACTACGAATAGTGACAATGGTGGTTCCGATGAGATTTTGTACTTTCTTCACAAATATTGTGAAGTTTTCAAAAGCTTCATTTTTATTACATAAGAAAAATACCCATGTAAATCTTGAATAATCATCAACGATGACTAGTCCATATCTTGCATTTCCTAAGGAAGCAACTCTAGTTGGCCCAAATAAATCTAGATGTAATAGCTCTAGTGGCCGTTTAGTAGGAATGCTTTTCTTAGGTTTAAATGAAGATTTAGGAAGCTTGCCACGTTGACAAGAATCACAAAAACTTTTCTTTTCAAAAACGAGTTTCGGAAAACCTTTAATGGAATTTAATTTCGAAAACTTATAAAGTGTTCCAAAGTTCACATGTCCAAAGCGTCGATGCCATAAGTGTTGTTCACTTGTGTTGGCAACGAGACATTGTTCATATGACTTAGGAAGATCCAAAATATAAATATCTTTATGGCGTGTGCCGGAAAATAATAATTTATTATTATCATTTGAAATATGACATAATCCTTTCGCAAATCTAACTTTGTAACCTTTGTCACACAGTTGGCTTATTGAAATAAGATTATGATTTAAACCATTAACTAGATAAACATCACTAATTAAGGGTTTAGAAGGGTTACCCACTTTACCAACACCGACAATTGTTCCGCTCTCATTGCCTCCAAATACGACGCGATTTCCATTTGCAATGGGAACCACTCCGGAGAGCAATTGAGCGTCACCCGTCATGTGTTTTGAACACCCGCTATCGAGTATCCAATTCCCTTTGGAGCTAAATTTAAATTTGTTGCTCCTTTTCTTTTTCTTTTCATTGAGTACCTAAAGATAGAAACTTTCATATCATGGTACCCAAGGTCATTGGGTCCTCAAAAGTTAGACCTTTGGAAGCCAAGTCCAATTGGACTTAGACTTCCCCACATAATTTCTACTATGCACAACATCCGAAAAATAAGCATTCATATACACTTGTTTTTCATCCATGCTTGTGTCCTTTGGGCTCCAAATAGTGAAAATCTTGGGAGCCCTCATCCTATTGGGTGCATGCATGCGACGTTGATTTCTACGTGATGCATGTTGTGGATAGGCATAAGGAACATGATGGAATGGTGCACGACGAGAATTATTCATATGATGAGGTGGGTGAACATATGCATGTGTGGGAACACGTGCGTGAGGGTGTCTCACATGGTGTGCACGTGCCTGAGAATGTGTTGCATAAAAATCATCATATGTGTGAGTCGGTGGAGTAGGACGTGTGTTCCTACGTGGCATGGTATTGGTGTACATATAAGCATGCCCCTTCTTTGGAGGTCCACCCAAAGTGGGTTTCTTTCCGAAAGAGGGTGTGGACGAGGTGGAAGCACCATTGGTAGATAAACTACCAATAGAGTGTTTGCTACCACTCGTAGAGTCACCGAAAGTTGGCCTAACAAAGGTAGTGACCGACTTGGATGACTTTCCCAAAGTATACTCCAAACCAACATGGTGTTTGGCCGGGAGTAAGACACTTAGGATATTATCCAAATGGCCCTTACCCTTATTGAATTCATTGATTCGGCCTAATGTGTTCTCATATTTCTCGGTGAGAGAACGAAAAGAAGTATCTAAAGTTGATACTTGCGATGTGAGCACATAAACATGAGATTTAAGATTCTCGTTCTCAATACTTAACGTCGAGTTTTGAGAAGTTAAATCTGCTATCCTATGTTCTTCCGGATCATCAATGCTAACATGTTCAAGTTTAGATTTGAGATTGACAATCTCATTTCTTAACTCTTCAACAACGGTGTCGTTGTTGGTGATGATAGTCTTAGGCGAGGTTTGAATGCTAGCTAGGTCATCTTTTACTTTAGTATATCTATTTACTAATTTAGTGTATTTAGACCATAAATGAGAGTTAGCATCCCTAAGATCATCCATAGTTACCTCATCGCCTTCGTCGTCGCTATCATCGGAGGAGGAAGATCCTTGATCATGCTCCTCTCTTGCCATGAAGCACATGTGCGCTTGCTCCACTTTCTCATCGTCTGACTCTCCGCTTGAGGAATCCTCGGAGTCGGTGAATGTTGCTCCGACAAGTCCCTTTTTGTACCCCTTTTTGTACTTCTTCGACTTGTCGAACTTCGGCGACTTCCACTTCTCCTTTTGCTTGTTTTGAGGACAATCCGCTTTGATGTGTCCTGGCTTATTGCATTTAAAGCACAAAGGTGGAGAGGCGTTAGTAGAAGTAAATTTAGATTTTTGTTTGAAGTTACCCTTTCGGAAGAAGCGATTGAACTTCTTTGCCATGAGTGCAACGGATTCCATGTCCATTTCTTCTTCCGAGTCCTCATCATCGGTAGAGGTGGATGAAGCCGCCTTGAATGCAATCGCCTTATTCTTAGGCACGTCTTGGTTCAAATAGGACTTCATCTTTTCTTGTAACTTCACCTTGCTTTCTTTGCGTACCTCGTATGACATCAAAGTACCCATCAATTGAACTACGGTATACTTATTCATGTCATTACCTTCCTCGATGGCGAAGGTACGTTTCTCCCAAGAAGAAGGAAGTCCTTCGATAAGCTTTGAGCACTTCTCCTTTTGAGTGTAGGACTTGCTGAGGGCCTCTAACTTGTTTATTATGTCAACGAAGCGAGCATAATATTCCTTCATCTTCTCGCCCTGTTGCATATGAAACATTTCGTAATCTTTGTTTACGACTACGAGTTTAGAGTCTCTTACCCTACTCGTCCCTTCATGAAGAATGAGGAGAGAGTTCCAAATTTGATAAGCACTCTTACATGTGCATATCTTATTGAAGTCCTCGGGCTCCAATGCGCATTGCAAGGCATTCATTACCTTGGCATTGCTTACCTCCACGGTGACCTCCGCGGTAGTCCATTTCTCAAAGTCTTCTTCTTCGGGCTCGATGTATTCCTTCATTGTGGTCCTCCATAAGGATGCACTCCGGAGGAAGGTTTCCATCCGACATTTCTAGTACCCGTAGTTGGTACCGTTGAAGAATGGAGGCCTCGTAGAGGAATGTCCTTCCATCACCGAAGATGCTCCTTCACGGTTCCTGAAGGTGTCATAGTTGGAAGGTGGACGCACGGTCTTGTTGTCGTTAGCAGACATAGCTAAGTATCTGGCTTTGATACCAAACGTAATGCCCTACAAGCTACTGCACAAGTACTATAGGGGGGATGAATAGTACTTTAAAAATAACAAGGAGTATAATACCAAATTATAGTGCAAACAACTACCAAATCAATTTGTGGAAGCTTAAATTGAATGACAACAACAAAATTAACAATGCAAACAAATGATGTTAATGGGTTCGGATCCACCCAAGTCTCCCCGACTTGTTCCCGGTGATCCTACGTCCCAACCACCCGGATCCCCTCCGGATACTTAGGTTAGAAACCCTAACCCAAGATTTCCACTATTATATCTTGTGAAAAACCTTCACAAGATCAAATCATACATGCAATGGCAATAGTGAATCCCACAACCCGGGATCACAACCTTCTCTCACAACCGAGAGAATCAACAAGCAATATAAATAAGTTTATAATGAAATAAACAATCTTACCACAAAATCCTATACCTTGAGTTTTTCTTACCCAATAGGTGAAAGGAAGGATTTGAGGAAGATGAAGTCACCAAGACCTAGCACCAAGGAAATGACCAGCAATAGGTGCCTAGGAGAGATTTGGAGACTTGATTCAAGCAAGAGCTTGAAGGGCTCACCAAGAACAAACTTCTCTCAATATGGATTCTAGATCTAGAAAGTGAGAGAATGGGTTTCTTGTGAGGAAGAGAGCTTTGGAAATGAGTGAGAATGGCTATCTCTTTCTATCTCAATGAATCTCTTAATGGCAGCTCTAACCTAGAGAGAAATGACCTAGGTTCGTATTTATAGGGTCCCATAAAAACAAGTTAGGTCAATTTCCAACGGATAGAAATCTGAGGCAACTAGTCGGTCAAAGAACAAACACTGACCGACTAGTTCATCAACTAGTCGGTCAGTCAAACAACATGGACCGACTAAGAGAGGAACTGAAAAGAGATAGAAATTCAGACCTAGAAATCTAGTCGGTCTAAGAAGACATTCTGACTGACTAGTTTCACAACTAGTCGGTCAGTAAGTGAACGTAGACCGACTAAGAGGCAAAATGAAATAGTCTGAATACAAATTGACTTAGTCGGTCCAAGAACAAAAGTTGACCGACTAGATTGTCAACTAGTCGGTCACCAAACGTTCTTAGACCGACTAACGATAAACAGTAGCTTAGGAGAAATTTAGTATGAACAGTAAGTCACAACTAGTCGGTCAAAGAAGCATCACTGACCGACTAGTTCACAAACTAGTCGGTCGGTGAGTCAACGTAGACCGACTAACTGTAAACAGTACTGAACAAGAAATTAAGGAAGCAAACTAGTCGGTCCAAGAAGCTCGGCTGACCGACTAGATCACCATCTAGTCAGTCAGTACTTATTCTTGTACCAACTAACATGCACAAACAAGTCCGAATCGAAGCGCGACGCTTCGAGGAAGTTAGAATGAACTTGTACTAAGATCCTAGAGCTACGATATGAGCGATATGAAGATAGAATCGTAAGATATACTCAAGGCTTAACATTCTATAGATCGAAGCTAAAAGACTATAAATAAAACCTTAATAAACGGTCTTTGAGAGCTTCGATTAATTCTTCATGACTTCCAAAACGGCGCAATAGCTTCAACGAAGCTTTAGGCATGAAAACGAGCTTTGAGAAGTCTTGAGATGTCGCTTTGATTGTTCTCGTGAATTTGGCGACGATCTCCAATATTGTGCTCGCAAATTGTTAGTTCATGGATTATTTATGTTTGCTCATCATCAAAACCAAATCCGGGGAGTCCAATATTCAACATTCTCCCCCTTTTTGGTGATGACAAACCAACATAAATAATAATCAAAAATAATGATTCAAATGTAAAATACTTACTCCCCCTGCATTGATGACACGATAATTCCAAAATGAATATATATAAATTGCATCAATCAGACGAGTAAGATATATAATGAGAATCGATTTTTGAAATATCGGATTTTGAAAAATCCTTATATATATCTTAACTCCCCCTGAATCTAACATATCAAATTAGATTCTTGGAAATTGAGTTAAATTTTCATCTGCCCTATTTATTATCATTATCTCTCCCCCTTTGGCATTATCCCAAAAAATGGGGGGGGGGGGCATACAACGACAACAACTAGGAAATGGAAAATCCAACATCGGGAGTCGTAGACAATGACGATGGAACTAATTGACACCAAGGGAAAAGTGATGAAATCAAATAAAGGTGTGCCAAATTGTCCATTATCAAAAAGCAATAATTAAAATCATCAAAAATACCAAATTATTATTCATTTCTTGAATAAAGAAACATACTCTTCAATATTCAATATTCTTGGTTAAATTGGTGCATGGAAAACAATTCTATACAATTATAGAATTTCAATCTATTTAACCAAGTTTTTCAATCGTCGAGCGACGATTTCACATAGCATGGACATTGAATGAGAATTAATGTGCACGACGAAGAAAAAACAAAGTGAACATCGATGGATATATATATAGAAACATCATGAGTACATCCAAAAAGATATCACATCGAGGACATTGAATACAACATACCATAGATATAAACATCAAAAGATACAACATCATCATCAGAACACCATCATCAACATCCAAAATAAAAATACAACACATACACCGACATCCAACATATCAAAATACAACAAATCAACACCCAAACTCCATCCTAACCCAAA
Organism: Scilla litardierei; assembly: GCA_030789695.1. Classification (NCBI taxonomy): domain Eukaryota; kingdom Viridiplantae; phylum Streptophyta; class Magnoliopsida; order Asparagales; family Asparagaceae; genus Scilla; species Scilla litardierei. The sequence continues at coordinate 267,692,146 of CM061141.1, read as the reverse complement.
ATACTCTCAATAAGATGCATCATCCAATGAGCAGTGGAGAGTCCTCGATACTGACGATCACGAGGGAGTGGCTGGATCAGCAGTCTCCATGGGTCCAGTCGACGGAGTGGACTCAGGCTCTGCTGGGAGTAGAGGCGTCTCAACAGACGGGATCGTCGGGGCAGGAGTCGAGACGTCGACGACAGGCTCGACGACAGAAGTATCAACAGGAATATCAGCAGCATCAGAAGTCTGATCTACTGGGACAGAAGTCTCAGGAGCACCGGAAGAGGTGCCAGCAACAGGAGCAGAGGTGGTAGCAGCAGCAGCAGCAGCAGTGGCCTCATCGCCACGAGCCAAGGAAGTGACAAGATCATCAATATCCTCATCGTCCATCTCCTCGGCCTCAGAAACGGAAGGAGGAAGATCAATGCCCATCATACGAGCCATACGGCAGACGACATCCTCGGTACGAGCCAAACGTGACTCGTGCCGACGAAGAAGGCGTACGACATCATCTAATGTGGCAGGAGGAGTGGGGGTTGCAGCAGCTGAGGGAGTGGCCTGGGAAGCAGATGTGGTCGACCTCTGCACGTGACGAAGCGCCGCAAGAGATTTCTTAACGGCCGTCGCGTTCAAAGGAGGACCCAAAGGACACTCATCGTCAGGAGGGAGAGGGACACGGAAATGACGGAAAACCAGGGTCAACAGACACGGGTAAGTGATATGCGCAGATTTATTGGTCTTGCAAATACACTCGAAAGAGTCCATCTTATCGAGTATAACGCGAGCCCAATTAATCTCGCAACCCAAGAAAAGAGCGTAAATCAGCTTGAGAAAAGGCTGGGATGGCAGTGAAGATGAGCCGTACTTGGGAAGCAAGCACGACTTCAGAATGAGATTTAGCACCCATGCATTTGGTTTGAACGACTTCGAAGGAACACCAATGAAGGCAGGAGGGATCACATGGAAGATATCAGAAAGAACGGACTGATCCAAGGAAGAGATATCATCAACAGAAATATCCGACGGAAGGAGACCAGACGACGAACAACCAAGTACCTCCCCCAAGATTTCTGCCGTGAGAACTATAGGAGTTCCTAAGACAGTAGTCTCGATGGAGTGACTCTCATCGTACTGGCCCCGAACACGATTGGCATAGAATAATTTGACCAGGCGAGGATATGGTCTGGGTTCGCCTTGGGGTCATATCTAAGATAGTCCAAAAGGCCACTATAGGAGAGAAGATCAGGAAGGCCGAGAAAATTAGAAAACTGAACGTAATGCTCTAACAGCAGTGGGCAGTGCTCTATACGGTTGTACGCTGCGAGACACTGAGGGTCATCGCGGCACAACGATATGTCTACACCGCCGACTGGCATAGGAGCTTTACCCTTAGCCTTACGGGTCTTCGGAGGAGGTGGAGTAGGAGCTTTCTCGGGATGTTCAGGAGTGTATTCCTCACTGGTATTATCCTCGGAATCACTACCGGAACGCTCACCGGGAGGAGTGGTGGCACGGAACTTTTTAGGCTTAGGCTTGGGCTTGGACGATTGGCCGGCAGGTTTAGGCTTGGACGTCCTCTTCCTCTTCAACGGAGTTGAAGACGAAGAGGGGGGTCGAGTGGTCTTGGCCCTACGTTTGGGAGGGGTCGAAGCGGTAGCACCCTCTACGGTCATAGGGGATGCCCCAGAAGATGAAATCGGGATCCTCGTTCGTGCCATGATCTCGGCACAACGAGTACAACCAAATGTCGGGATAAGATCAAGTACCCTAAGCACAAACACTAGATCCTAACACACAAGCCCTAAGAATGACAAAATCCGAAACCCTAGTTCACCTAGAAGTTGAAATGAAGATCAATATCAAACACTAGGGTAGGAAAAAGAGATCTAGGAGAGGGGTTATACCTAGGAGAGAGGGTCGACGACGAAGGACGGCGGGGATGGCCGGAAAGATGGCCGGAGAGACGTCGGAAGTCGAAGGGTCTCGAGAGGGTTTATGGATTTTTCGAGCATGAGAGGAGAAAACAAACCGACTAGAAATGAAATCGATCGGTTAGAATAGGATTAAGTCGGTCTGGAAGCGAAAAGACACGTTTGCCCTAACGCACTTAGTCGGTCACAGTTCAAGCACTGACCGACTAGATTACGATCTAGTCGGTCGGTCAATGAGCTTGAACCGACTAAGTCGAAACAGAGGCAAACAGGAATTTTTAGGGCTAGAGTTAGTCGGTCGCAGTATACTCACAGACCGACTAGTTTCCAATCTAGTCGGTCGGTAAGTGTACTGTGACTGACTAAGGAAACAAAATGACAATAGGAAGATTAAAGCTTGATCTAGTCGGTCTGAGTTCACTAGCTGACCGACTAGATGAGCATCTAGTCGGTTGACTAATGAACTGAAACCGACTAGAAGAGTCCAAAAATTGATAAATGAGTTCTCTTCACAAACCACTTGGATGAAACATCTTAACACTCTCATTAGTCATCTAAATTACCACATAAAACGTCGAAATCTTAAATACGACATTCAAATACGAATTCGAGCAAAAATTCAAACATATCACATAAAATCCCAAAAATTCAATAAATCTAGCATGAACGAAATATCGCGAAATATAAAAGCATGCAAGATAATTGAATGAAATATGCATCCTATATCTCGGATCCACCCATAACCCCCAATTCTCGACGCAACCGCACAAAGGAGTCCTCCTTTAGGGGTTTCGTGAAAATATCGGCGATTTGCTTTTGGGTTTCAACGTACACTAATATGATGTCCTTTTTAGCAACATGATCATCTAAAAAGTGGTGTCGGACATCTATGTGTTTTGATCGGGAATGGTGCACCGGATTCTTTGAAAGACAGATAGCACTTTGATTATCCACCATGATAGGGCTAGTATTACAATGAATACCAAAATCCTTCAGTGTGTGTCTCATCCAAAGAACCTGGGCACAAGCGGCACCGGCGGTAATATATTCCACCTCGGTGGTTGAAAGTGATACTGAATTTTGCTTCTTGGAAAACCAAGAGACAAGAGAATTTCCTAGAAAATGGCAAGTGCCACTAGTACTTTTCCTGTCGGATTTGCATCCCGCATAATCGGCATCATTGTATGAGACTAACTCATACGTGCTAGATTTTGGATAAAGTAATCCAAAATCAAGTGTATAACTTAGATAACGGAAAATATGTTTTACCGCTACTAAGTGAGACTCCTTAGGTTGAGACTGATAACGAGCACATATGCATACGGCAAACATAATATCGGGCCTACTTGTGGTAAGATAGAGTAAACTACCTATCATACCTCGATATAGACGAATGTCTACATCCTTACCGCCTGTATCCTTGTCAAGATGCGTAGTCGTGCTCATTGGAGTCTTTTTCCCTGAAGCACTCTCCATTCCAAATCGCTTAAGCAACTCCGCCGTATACTTCGTTTGGTGGATGAAGATTGCATCGTTCATTTGGCGAATTTGGAGACCTAAGAAATATTTGAGTTCGCCCATGTGGCTCATCTCAAATTGTTCCTTCATAACATTAGAAAACTCTTCGCAAAGAGTGAAGTTAGTAGGACCGAAAATGATATCATCAACATAAATTTGAACTAATAAAATATCATTATTCGCATGCTTAACAAAAAGTGTAGAATCGGCTTCGCCCATTTTAAAATTCAATTCCAAAAGAAAATTCTTTAGGCGATCATACCAAGCTCGAGGAGCTTGTCTCAAACCATAAAGAGCTTTCTTTAGTTTAAAAACATGATTTGGAAAATTTTCATTTATGAAGCCCGGAGGTTGAGAAACGTAAACTTCCTCAACAACATCTCCGTTTAAAAATGCACTTTTAACATCCATTTGAAATAATTTAAAATTTTTATGGCATGCATAAGACAATAATAGTCTAATTGATTCTAAGCTAGCTACCGGAGCGAAGGATTCTTCGAAATCGATACCTTCCTCTTGGCGATAGCCTTGAGCAACTAACCGAGCTTTGTTCTGGACGACGACTTGATTTTCGTCGGACTTGTTCTTGAAGATCCACTTTGTCCCTATGACGGTGTGGTTCTTCGATGGCAAAGGAACAAGCTCCCATACCTCATTCCTCTCGAATTGAATGAGTTCCTCCTCCATGGCAAGGATCCAAGCACTATCTTCGCACGCTTCAACTATATTCTTTGGCTCTATTGATGAGACAAAGGCACTATTGGTGAAGTGGTGGACTTGCGATCTCGTCTTGACACTATCATGAATATTGCCAATGACTTGCTCATGGGGATGGTCACGGACGGTATGAAGCCGCTTGGGAATACCTTGATCACTAGGCACATTCTCAACAACTTCATTAGTCGGGTTAGTATCAATAGAATCAATTGAATCAATAGACTTAGAATTTTCAAACGAATCACATAAAACATCCATAGAATCATTATCATTTGAAATTCTAGAATTAGTAAAATTCTCATTAAAAGAGACATGTAATGATTCCTCGATCGTAGAGGATCTTTTGTTGTATATCTGGTAGGCTTTGCTACGTGAGGAATACCCAACAAATATCCCCTCATCCGATCTCGGATCAAACTTGTCCAAATTATCATATGTGTTTTTAATAAAACATTTTGCGTCGAAAACATGAAAATGTTTAACTTGAGGCAATCTACCAAATAACAATTCATAGCAAGTTTGTTTGGTGCCGGGCCTCAAAAGTATTCTATTAAACACATAACAAGCGGTGTGTACCGCTTCCGCCCAAAATTGATAACCAAGTTGATTATCTTCGAGCATAGTGCGAGCACACTCCACAAGCGTTCTATTATTCCTCTCAACAACACCATTTTGAGGAGGTGCACGAGGGAAAGAAAACGTGTGAGTAATTCCAAGATCATCACAAAAATTTGAGAAAGACTCATTCTCAAATTCACCCGCATGATCACTACGAATAGTGACAATGGTGGTTCCGATGAGATTTTGCACTTTCTTCACAAATATTGTGAAGTTTTCAAAAGCTTCATTTTTATTACATAAGAAAAATACCCATGTAAATCTTGAATAATCATCAACGATGACTAGTCCATATCTTGCATTTCCTAAGGAAGCAACTCTAGTTGGCCCAAATAAATCTAGATGTAATAGCTCTAGTGGCCGTTTAGTAGAAATGCTTTTCTTAGGTTTAAATGAAGATTTAGGAAGCTTGCCACGTTGACAAGAATCACAAAAACTTTTCTTTTCAAAAACGAGTTTCGGAAAACCTTTAATGGAATTTAATTTCGAAAACTTATAAAGTGTTCCATAGTTCACATGTCCAAAGCGTCGATGCAATAAGTGTTGTTCACTTGTGTTGGCAACGAGACATTGTTCATATGACTTAGGAAGATCCAAAATATAAATATCTTTATGGCGTATGCCGGAAAATAATAATTTATTATTATCATTTGAAATATGACATAATCCTTTCGCAAATCTAACTTTGTAACCTTTGTCACACAGTTGGCTTATTGAAATAAGATTATGATTTAAACCATTAACTAGATAAACATCACTAATTAAGGGTTTAGAAGGGTTACCCACTTTACCAACACCGACAATTGTTCCGCTCTCATTGCCTCCAAATACGACGTGATTTCCATTTGCAATGGGAACCACTCCGGAGAGCAATTGAGCGTCACCCGTCATGTGTTTTGAACACCCGCTATCGAGTATCCAATTCCCTTTGGAGCTAAATTTAAATTTGTTGCTCCTTTTCTTTTTCTTTTCCTTGAGTACCTAAAGATAGAAACTTTCATATCATGGTACCCAAGGTCATTGGGTCCTCAAAAGTTAGACCTTTGGAAGCCAAGTCCAATTGGACTTAGACTTCCCCACATAATTTCTGCTATGCACAACATCCGAAAAATAAGCATTCATATACACTTGTTTTTCATCCATGCTTGTGTCCTTTGGGCTCCAAATAGTGAAAATCTTGGGAGCCCTCATCCTATTGGGTGCATGCATGCGACGTTGATTTCTACGTGATGCATGTTGTGGATAGGCATAAGGAACATGATGGAATGGTGCACGACGAGAATTATTCATATGATGAGGTGGGTGAACATATGCATGTGTGGGAACACGTGCGTGAGGGTGTCTCACATGGTGTGCACGTGCCCGAGAATGTGTTGCATAAAAATCATCATATGTGTGAGTCGGTGGAGTAGGACGTGTGTTCCTACGTGGCATGGTATTGGTGTACATATAAGCATGCCCCTTCTTTGGAGGTCCACCCAAAGTGGGTTTCTTTCCGAAAGAGGGTGTGGACGAGGTGGAAGCACCATTGGTAGATAAACTACTAATAGAGTGTTTGTTACCACTCGTAGAGTCACCGGAAGTTGGCCTAAGAAAGGTAGTGACCGACTTGGATGACTTTCCCAAAGTATACCCCAAACCAACATGGTGTTTGGCCGGGAGTAAGACACTTAGGATATTATCCAAATGGCCCTTACCCTTATTGAATTCATTGATTCGGCCTAATGTGTTCTCATATTTCTCGGTGAGAGAACGAAAAGAAGTATCTAAAGTTGATACTTGCGATGTGAGCACATAAACACGAGATTTAAGATTCTCGTTCTCAATACTCAACGTCGAGTTTTGAGAAGTTAAATCCGCTATCCTATGTTCTTCCGGATCATCAATGCTAACATGTTCAAGTTTATATTTGAGATTGACAATCTCATTTCTTAACTCTTCAACAACGGTGTCGTTGTTGGTGATGATAGTCTTAGGCGAGGTTTGAATGCTAGCTAGGTCATCTTTTACTTTAGTATATCTATTTACTAATTTAGTGTATTTAGACCATAAATGAGAGTTAGCATCCCTAAGATCATCCATAGTTACCTCATCGCCTTCGTCGTCGCTATCATCGGAGGAGGAAGATCCTTGATCATGCTCCTCTCTTGCCATGAAGCACATGTGCGCTTGCTCCACTTTCTCATCGTCCGACTCTCCGCTTGAGGAATCCTCGGAGTCGGTGAATGTTGCTCCGACAAGTCCCTTTTTGTACCCCTTTTTGTACTTCTTCGACTTGTCGAACTTCGGCGCCTTCCACTTCTCGTTTTGCTTGTTTTGAGGACAATCCGCTTTGATGTGTCCTGGCTTATTGCATTTAAAGCACAAAGGTGGAGAGGCGTTAGTAGAAGTAAATTTAGATTTTTGTTTGAAGTTACCCTTTCGGAAGAAGCGATTGAACTTCTTTGCCATGAGTGCAACGGATTCCATGTCCATTTCTTCTTCCGAGTCCTCATCATCGGTAGAGGTGGATGAAGCCGCCTTGAATGCAATCGCCTTTTTCTTAGGCACGTCTTGGTTCAAATAGGACTTCATCTTTTCTTGTAACTTCACCTTGCTTTCTTTGCGTACCTCGTATGACATCAAAGTACCCATCAATTGAACTACGGTATACTTATTCATGTCATTACCTTCCTCGATGGCGAAGGTACGTTTCTCCCAAGAAGAAGGAAGTCCTTCGATAAGCTTTGAGCACTTCTCCTTTTGAGTGTAGGACTTGCCGAGGGCCTCTAACTTGTTTATTATGTCAACGAAGCGAGCGTAATATTCCTTCATCTTCTCACCCTGTTGCATATGAAACATTTCGTAATCTTTGTTTACGACTACGAGTTTAGAGTCTCTTACCCTACTCGTCCCTTCATGAAGAATGAGGAGGGAGTTCCAAATTTGATATGCACTCTTACATGTGCATATCTTATTGAAGTCCTCGGGCTCCAATGCGCATTGCAAGGCGTTCATTGCCTTGGCATTGCTTACCTCCGTGGCGACCTCCGCGGTAGTCCATTTCTCAAAGTCTTCTTCTTCGGGCTCGATGTATTCCTTCAGTGTGGTCCTCCATAAGGATGCACTCCGGAGGAAGGTTTCCATCCGGCATTTCCAGTACCCGTAGTTGGTACCGTTGAAGAATGGAGGCCTCGTAGAGGAATGTCCTTCCATCACCGAAGATGCTCCTTCACGGTTCCTGAAGGTGTCATAGTTGGAAGGTGGACGCACGGTCTTGTTGTCGTTGGCAGACATAGCTAAGTATCTGGCTTTGATACCAAACGTAATGCCTTACAAGCTACTGCACAAATACTAGAGGGGGGGGGTGAATAGTACTTTAAAAATAACAAGGAGTATAATTCCAAATTATAGTGCAAACAACTACCAAATCAATTTGCGGAAGCTTAAATTGAATGACAACAACAAAATTTACAATGCAAACAAATGATGTTAATGGGTTCGGATCCACCCAAGTCTCTCCGACTTGTTCCCGGTGATCCTACGTCCCAACCACCCGGATCCCCTCCGGATACTTAGGTTAGAAACCCTAACCCAAGATTTCCACTATGATATCTTGTGAAAAACCTTCACAAGATCAAATCATACATGCAATGGCAATAGTGAATCCCACAACCCGGGATCACAACCTTCTCTCACAACCGAGAGAATCAACAAGCAATATAAATAAGTTTATAATGAAATAAGCAATCTTACCACAAAATCCTATACCTTGAGTTTTTCTTACCCAATAGGTGAAAGGAAGGATTTGAGGAAGATGAAGTCACCAAGACCTAGCACCAAGGAAATGACCAGCAATAGGTGCCTAGGAGAGATTTGGAGACTTGATTCAAGCAAGAGCTTGAAGGGCTCACCAAGAACAAACTTCTCTCAATATGGATTCTAGATCTAGAAAGTGAGAGAATGGGTTTCTTGTGAGGAAGAGAGCTTTGGAAATGAGTGAGAATGGCTATCTCTTTCTATCTCAATGAATCTCTTAATGGCAGCTCTAACCTAGAGAGAAATGACCTAGGTTCGTATTTATTGGGTCCCATAAAAACAAGTTAGGTCAATTTCCAACGGATAGAAATCTAAGGCAACTAGTCGGTCAAAGAACAAACACTGACCGACTAGTTCATCAACTAGTCGGTCAGTCAAACAACATGGACCGACTAAGAGAGGAACTGAGAAGAGATAGAAATTCAGACCTAGAAATCTAGTCGGTCCAAGAAGACATTCTGACCGACTAGTTTCACAACTAGTCGGTCAGTCAGTGAACGTAGACCGACTAAGAGGCAAAATGAAATAGTCTGAATACAAATTGACTTAGTCGGTCCAAGAACAAAAGTTGACCGACTAGATTGTCAACTAGTCGGTCACCAAACGTTCTTAGACCGACTAACGATAAACAGTAGCTTAGGAGAAATTTAGTATGAACAGTAAGTCACAACTAGTCGGTCAAAGAAGCATCACTGACCGACTAGTTCACAAACTAGTCGGTCGGTGAGTCAACGTAGACCGACTAACTGTAAACAGTACTGAACAAGAAATTAAGGAAGCAAACTAGTCGGTCCAAGAAGCTCGGCTGACCGACTAGATCACCATCTAGTCGGTCAGTACTTCTTCTTGTACCAACTAACATGCACAAACAAGTCCGAATCGAAGCGCGACGCTTCGAGGAAGTTAGAATGAACTTGTACTAAGATCCTAGAGCTACGATATGAGCAATATGAAGATAGAATCGTAAGATATACTCAAGGCTTAACATTCTATAGATCGAAGCTAAAAGACTATAAATAAAACCTTAATAAACGGTCTTCGAGAGCTTCGATTAATTCTTCATGACTACCAAAACGGCGCAAGAGCTTCAGCGAAGCTTTAGGCATGAAACCGAGCTTTGAGAAGTCTTGAGATGTCGCTTTGATTGTTCTCGTGAATTTGGCGACGATCTCCAATACTGTGCTCACAAATTGTTAGTTCATGGATTATTTATGTTTGCTCATCATCAAAACCAAATCTGGGGAGTCCAATATTCAACAACTATAGGAGTCCCCAAAACAGTCGTCTCAACAGAGTGGGTCGCATCGTACTGACCCCGGATCCTATTGGCATAGAATAGTTTAACTAAACGAGGGTAGGGGTGAGGATTCGCCTTAGGATCACATCGAAGGTAATCGATAAGACCCGAAGACGACAGAAGATCAGCTAGCCCTATGAAGTCACTAATCTGAACGAAATGCTCTAGAAGCAGTGGGCAATGTTCGATACGGTTGTAAGCCGCGAGACACAAAGGGTCGTCGCGACAAAACGAGATATCGACACCGCCTACTGGCATCAGAGCCTTTCCCTTAGGCTTACGGGTGGACGTACGAGGTCGGGAGCTAGACTCAGGATGGGTAGGAGGAGTGGGTTCCCTATGAGTCTCAGGCTCGGGAAAGTACTCGGTGTCAGAATCCGAAGCACCGGGTGGAGTGGGAGCACGAAAAATTACTGGCTTGGGCTTGGGTTGAGATCGCGCACTGGGTTTCGCAGTCGCAGTCCTCTTACGCTTAAGAGGAGGCGAAGACGAAGAGGGTTGGGTGGTTTTTGAACGACGTCTAGGATGGGTTCGCGTAGGTTGTTCGGGAACTGTAGGGGTAGGTTCTACGGTCATCGGCGAGGGGCTAGATGGAGTGATCGGGATACGTGTACGAGCCATAATCGAGGCACGGCACGTAAGAAATCGAAAGAACCCTAAAACAATCTAGGCCGAAACCCTAGACGCCGAAATGAACAGAAACCCTAACCCTAGAGCTGAAAACTAACCCCTAGACTGGAGAGGGAGACCTAGGAGAAAGAGATATACCTAGGAGGCGTGATCGACAGCGGCAGATGGACGGAAAAGACGCCGGAGATCGACGGAAGTCGAAGAGACTCGAGCGGGGGTTTGGGGGTTTTCGAGCTGGAGAACAAAAAACAACCGACTAGAATAGGAAAAAATCGATTAGAATAGGTATAAGTCGGTCGAAACACGAAAAGACGAGACTGCCCCTGAGCACTTAGTCGGTCTGAGTTCAAACACTGACCGACTAGATGACGATCTAGTCGGTCGGTTAACAAGCTTGAACCGACTAAGTGGAAACAGAGACCAGTCGAAGATTTCCTGAACGAGAATTAGTCGGTCTGTGCTCAAATACTGACCGACTAGAACTCAATCCAGTCGGTCGATAAGTAAACTAGAACCGACTAAAGAGTTAAGCTGGAGAGGAAACTCAAAATAGCTTGAGTTGGTCGGTCTGAGTTCTTTTACTAACCGACTAGATACGAATCTAGTCGGTTGGTGATTGAACTGATACCGACTAAAGGAGTTCAAAAGTTGAGAGATAGAGCTAGTCGGTCTAAGTTCATTAGCTGACCGACTAGATGCAAATCTAGTCGGTTGGTTGATGAACTGAGACCGACTAGATGAGTCCAAAAATTGACAATTAAGTTCTTTCCACAAAACACTTGGACGATACATCGCAATTCTCTCAAAAATTACCTAAACTACCCCATTAAACATCGAAATCTCAAATACGACATTCAAACATGAATTCGAGCAAAAATTCAAAATATCACATAAAATCCCGAAAAATCCAATAAGTCTAGCATGAATGAAATATTACGTAATATAATAGCATGCAAGATTATTGAATGAAACATGAATCCTATATCTCGGATTCGCCCATAATCCCCAATTCTCGACGCAACTGCACAAAGGAGTCCTCCTTTAGGGGTTTCGTGAAAATATCGGCGATTTGCTTTTGGGTTTCAACGTACACTAAAATGATGTCCTTTTTAGCATCATGGTCATCTAAGAAATGGTGTCGGACATCTATGTGTTTTGAACGGGAATGGTGTACCGGGTTCTTGGAAAGACATATTGCACTTTGGTTGTCCACCATGATAGGGCAAGTATCACAGTTTATACCAAAGTCTTTAAGTGTGTGTCTCATCCAAAGAACTTGAGCACACGCGGCACCGACGGCAATGTATTCCGCCTCGGTGGTTGAAAGTGATACGGAATTTTGCTTCTTGGAAAACCAAGAGACAAGGGAATTTCCTATAAAATGGCAAGTGCCACTAGTACTTTTCCTGTCGGATTTGCATCCCGCATAATCGGCATCACTATATGAGATTAACTCATACGTGCTAGATTTTGGATAAAGTAATCCAAAATCAAGTGTATAACTTAGATAACGGAAAATACGTTTTACCGCTACTAAGTGAGACTCCTTAGGTTGAGACTGATAACGAGCACATACGCATACGACAAACATAATATCGGGCCTACTTACGGTAAGATAAAGTAAACTACCTATCATACCTCGATATAGACGAATGTCTACATCCTTACCGCCCGTATCCTTATCAAGATGCGTAGTCGTGCTCATTGGAGTCTTCTTTCCGGAGGCATTCTCCATTCCAAATCGCTTTAGCAACTCCACCGTGTACTTCGTTTGGTGGATGAAGATTGCATCGTCCATTTGGCGAATTTGGAGACCTAAGAAATATTTGAGCTCACCCATGTGGCTCATCTCAAATTGTTCCTTCATCACATTAGAAAACTCTTCGCAAAGAGCAAAGTTAGTAGCACCGAAAATGATATCATCAACATATATTTGAACTAAAATTATATCATTATTCGAATGCTTAACAAAAAGTGTAGAATCAGCTTCTCCCATTTTAAAATTCAAATCCAAAAGAAAATTCTTTAGGCGATCATACCAAGCTCGAGGAGCTTGTCTCAAACCGTAAAGCGCTATCTTTAGTTTAGAAACATGATTTGGAAATTTTTCATTAACAAAACCCGGAGGTTGAGAAACATAAACTTCCTCAATAACATCTCCATTTAAAAATGCACTTTTAACATCCATTTGAAATAATTTAAAATCCTTATGGCATGCAAAAGACAATAATAACCTAATTGATTCTAATCTAGCTACCGGAGCGAAGGATTCTTCGAAATCAATACCTTCCTCTTGACGGTAGCCTTGAGCAACTAACCGAGCTTTGTTCCGGACGACGACTTGGTTTTCGTCGGTTTTGTTCTTGAAGATCCACTTTGTCCCTATGACGGTGTGGTTCTTTGATGGCAATGGAACAAGCTCCCAAACTTCATTCCTCTCGAATTGAATGAGTTCCTCCTCCATGGCTAAGATCCAAGCACTATCTTCGCATGCTTCATTAACATTCTTTGGCTCTATCGAGGAGGCAAAGGCACAATGAGCGAAGTAGTTCACTTGCGATCTCGTCTTGACACTATCATGGATATTGCCAATGACTTGCTCATGAGGATGGTCACGAACGGTATGAAGCCGTTTGGGAATACCTTGATCACTAGGAACATTCTCAAGAACTTCATTAGACGGGTTAGTCTCAATAGAATCAATAGAATCATTAGAGTTAGAATTACCAATTGAATCACATAAGACATCCATAGAGTCATCATCATTAGTAATTCTAGTTGGAACAAATCCTTCATTAAATGACACATGAAGCGATTCCTCGATCGTTGAGGTTCGTTTGTTGAATATCCGGTAGGCTTTGCTACGCGAAGAATATCCAACAAAAATCCCCTCATCGGATCTTGGATCGAATTTGTCCAAACTACCATACGTGTTCTTAATAAAACATTTCGAACCAAAAAAAACGAAAATGTTTAACTTGAGGCAACCTACCAAACAACAATTCATAACAAGTTTGTTTAGTGCCGGGCCTCAAAAGTATTCTATTAAACACATAGCAAGCGGTGTGTACCGCTTCCGCCCAAAATTGATGGCCAAGTTGGCTATCATCAATCATAGTGCGAGCACACTCCACTAGCGTCCTATTCTTTGTCTCAACTACACCATTTTGAGGAGGTGCACGAGGGAATGAAAAGGTGTGTGTAGTACCAACGTCATCACAAAATGTCTCAAAAGACTCATTCTCAAATTCACCTCCATGATCACTACGAATAGTGACAATGGTGGTTCCTAAGAGATTTTATACTTTCTTAACAAAAATTGTGAAGTTTTCAAAAGCTTCATTTTTATTACACAATGAAAATACCCAAGTAAACCTAGAAAAGTCATCAACGATGACAAGTCCATATCTAGCATTACCTAATGAAGCAACTCTAGTTGGCCCAAATAAATCTAGATGTAATAGCTCAAGAGGCCGCTTAGAAGAAATGCTTTTCTTAGGTTTAAATGAAGATTTTGGAAGCTTGCCTCGTTGACACGAGTCACAAAAGCTTTTCTTTTGAAAGCCAAGCTTAGGGAAGCCTCTAATAGAATTTAACTTGGAAAGCTTAAAAAGTGTTCCAAAGTTCACATGACCAAAACGTCGATGCCATAAGTGTTGTCCACTTGTGTTGGCAATAAGACATTGTTCATGTGATCCTGGAAGATCTAGGATATATATATCCTTATGGCATGTGCCGGAAAACAATAATTCATTATTATCTTTTCTTAAAATATGGCACATTCCTTTCGCAAAGTTAACTTTGTAACCTTTGTCACAAAGTTGACTTATTGACCGGCGCCCCGCGTGATATGCGCGGCGGCGCGGTGTCGTTTACCGCAAGTTTCACGGTTAGTGTAGGGTGCGGGAATATCGAACTCAGGGAGGCGAGGTTGTGCTTGGGTCAGGTAGGACCTAAATCACCCCGAGGGGCGAGCTAGCCCGAATCGGTGGTTGGTTGTCACGAAAGGAAATGAAAGCGTATGAACAAAAAGAAAGTAAACCCGGGACTTTGGTTTCCGACCCGACGAGAGGCTCTCGCCGCTACGGCCTACGGGTATGGATAGCGATCGGGATTAGGGTCTAATGGTGAGACGTTGCCTCTGAAAGTGGTACCGGCGTCCCATGGACCCGATATTCCGGTCGGTGCCCAGGATGATACACCGGACTTCCCAGATTCGATCAGTGGGCACTCCCGTGTCCATAAACACTGATCGATCCTGGGAGCACTAAGTCCGCAACGATATCTCCCGACGTCTCATCCTGCCGCTCCCGCGTGCTAGGATTCGGCATCTACGCTAAGGGCGTGAGCTATGGCTAGGGAGTCAACCGCCAAGTTTATTCCCCCTTGGCCCAACGGTCAAAGGCGGTCTTTTTCCCGCCGATGACAATGAAACGCCCCGCGTAACCGTTAGATTCCTACTCCCTATCGATTCCCTAACCCTATGGACGCATCGGGAAGAGCCCCCGAAGGGGCTTCCACCAAAATCCCAGATTTGGGAACTACTCACAAAAATTCATGAAAAAGCAATCTAAATGAAATTTAACCGTTAGAATCATAATCCGACAATAGCAATGCGGAAGTAAAGGAGTAGTAAAGACAATACTAAAAAATTAGAAAGATCTGAAAACTTACTTAAGAGTAACAATTACAGCCGTCACAAGGAAATAAAACAGTAAAAAAATACAACTCTCCCGTTTCTGGAACCCTAGGGGTCATATATATAGATTTTCGGATCAATCGATCGGGTGACAAGTCAACCGATCGGTTGATCCGTTACAGATAAATCACAGAAAACGGCGAGTTTTCACCCGATCTCATGAACCGATCGGGTGAGTTCTTGAGCGACCGGTTGGATCTTGGAGGAGTCGGGTGAACCGGTCGGTTCGACGCCCGTGTCTTCAGCTCTTTTTCTCAGCTACAGATGACCCGATCGGGTGAGAGTCACCCGATCGGTTGGAATTCTGCTCGAAAAGACAGAGAACAGCCGCCCGCAGAACCGGTCTGTGAACCGGTCGGGTGACTTCTTCGTGAGCTGCGGTAGCGACCGGTTGGTGCACGCGTGCATCACCCGATCGGTTGGAGATGACCAACCGACCGGGTGAGGGGCAGAAAGATGAAT
This sequence comes from Scilla litardierei, assembly GCA_030789695.1. Lineage (NCBI taxonomy): Eukaryota > Viridiplantae > Streptophyta > Magnoliopsida > Asparagales > Asparagaceae > Scilla > Scilla litardierei. Next base: position 267,676,491 of record CM061141.1, on the reverse strand, counting down.
ACTTCGCCGTTTGACCCCCTGGATCACGCGTGACTTTTCCCGTTGCTTCGGGGACTTGGAATATCATCGTAAAAGGTCCCCTATGTGGTCGAACTCCTGCAATCATGGACAAACAAAGAAAAGTGAAAGAAAACGGGAAAACATACGAAAACGAATAAGAGACGGCGGAAAACACGGAGAAACACAAAAGAAAACGTGCGTGAATATATGAAATATAGACGCACGTCAAAATCCCTCAAGCTGAACTCTTCCTCGTCCTCGAGGAAGACGAGTGAGAGTGGGAGCTCGGAAGGGAAAAATAGAGAGGAAGAAAGAAAAAGAAAACTCTAAGCCCTAGATCGTCCATCAGAGCCATCAAAATTAAAAACGACACACCCAGCAAGCAAACGCCAAATCACACCACTAAACCTAGGAAAGCGAGTCCAAATAAGTGTCGTGGGTCCACGCAGTGAAGCGCGAGTGAGCGTGGTCGTGCTAGCAAATGGTGATGCTTTCTACGATGTGCTACGAGGCTCGATATACACAAATCCAAGATATGACCCAAATATCGAATCGAATTGAATTAAGCGGCGAATGTAAGTTCGAGCATGCATGAGAATAGAGAGAATATGAGCGTATCATGCATCGGGGACTCCACAACTAGGGTTAAGGAAATCACGCCACTATAGCCTAGATACTAGCTAAATAGCTCCTAAGCCAAGTGTCTTTGATAACGACGGGGGTTGAGATGATGTGGAGAAGAACACTCGGTGCAAATTCTCGCCTTCCCTTTATTCTCGGCAAGTAGGAAAATATTCACACTGGAATTTTTTTGGGTTTTGGGTATTTGCATATTTTTTTTGGCTTTTTGGCTATACAATCTTTTTCTTTTCTTTTTGGGTTTTTCATTTCTTTTCTCCCATTTTTTTGGATTTTTGGGGTTTTGGCTATACACTTGTGTACTCTCCCAAGTGGGAGAACGGTACACGACGAGGGGATTTGCACCAAGTAAAACAAAAAAGAAGTCAAAATCTAAACACTCGGGCAAAGGCGGCTATTCTTGCTAAATAGAGCTCAGGCTAATTGGGTTATCCTAGTCCTTAGTTGTGGAATCCCGACGCATGTGAAATGAAGTATACGATATATATATAGCATGCATATAAAAGCAAATACCGCATATTCAATATCAGAGCATGATAATCTAGGGGTCATTCCTGGACAGGTATATAAAGTAAAATCACAAGGCAGAAGCACACCAATTGCTAGTCACGACACACGACTCACAAAAAGCTAAGTGGACCCACGATGCGTGAAATGCAAGAGGACTCGGAATCCTAAGGTTAGTGAGTGTGATTATCGATGCAATGCTAGGTGTGTGTGACTTTGTGGCGATTCATCATAGGATTCATTTCTAGGAGAAAGAGCTAAAGAAAGAAGGAAAAAGAAAAAAAAAGAAAAACACGATGGAAAATGACTCAAATAACGTAGAAAAACAACACAAATGACACACGAAGTGCGACTCCCCCAAGCTGAAACTTGCATTGCCCTCAATGCAATAAGAGTGAGTACGGGAGGGCAATGAAAATGGGGGGGAATACGCACAGACACGAAAAGAAATGAAAACGAGGAAAACACATAGATAAAACTGAAAAAGAAATAATAAAAAAAACAAGATCAAAATCAAACAATACGAAAATAAAAGTAAAATAAAATCACACGACACGACACTCAAAAAGTGAAAAACAAACACACACACAAAAATGAGAACAACAAACAAAACACGACAACACATCAAAACAGACGTCCCCCAAGTTAGACCAGAAAGTGCTAGCGAAATGATATGATCAATGAAATCCAGATAAGTGCAAGGGGGAGTCAAAAACAAAAAGAGGGGAAATCAGAAAGCAGCAGAAGGTGAGTCCTCGTCATCCTCGGAAGAGGGCGGGGATGGGTGGTCGGGGGAGGCAGGGGGTGTGCGGAGAAGTGGGGAATGAGGTGAGGGTATAGGGGCAGTGGTGGTGTGAACTATGGGAGGAGTGTCGGTGGTGGTGGGTGGTGGTGGTAGGAAGGCGATCAAGGCTGTGGTGAGAGGAATAGAAATGGAGGAAGTGGATGTGGTGGTGACGGTAGTGGGAGGTGGTGGGAGGGATCTGGAGCGTACCGGTAATTTCCTCCGGCGCACGTATGGAGTGACGGAGGAGGATGGAAGTAGCGTGAGTGCGGTGGAAGTGGTCGGGAGGGGTGAAGTGGATGCCGGGATAGGATGTGAAGAGGGAGGAGAAGAATGTGGTGAGGGGGGTGATGGATGTGGAGAAGTGTGGGAGGGTGGAGGAGAAGATCGCCTGGGTGGTGAAGGTGGAGGTGGTGAAGGTGGAGGTGGTCCATGGATATGAGTAAGAAGGCGGAGAATGGCGGCCACGTTCCTCTCAAGTGCGAGGAAACGTGGGTGAGTAAGAAAGGAGGATGGTGATGGGTCCGAGGAAACAGTGGACATGGCGAGCTCACGAAGGGCGGCGACATCCCTCTCAAGTCCCAGACGGGCAGATACCTGACGGCGACCAAAAGACGTAGACTGGCGCGAGGCAGCGGTGGTGCCGCCAGGTAAGGTCGAAGAGGTGCTGGCGGCAGTGGTCATGCCAGCACATGAGACAAGGCCAGAAATGGCCGCAAAGAGGTGCTCAGACGTGATCGGTCCCGGAGCAGAAACGGGACGACTCGGGCCAGCCCCTAAATCTCCCGTAGACGCAGGGATATCCTGCTCGCCTAAGTGGGCGGCAGGGGATGGTGATCTGCGTGCGCCAGCGGGGAGAAAAGGAAGATTCAACCCCGCAAGGAAGTCGGGATCAGGAGGGAAAGTCCAATCTCCCACGAGAGCAATGGTCATGCGAGCGGGGTTGGGCAGAATGGTGTAAGGGGCAGGGGGTGGCCATAATGAAATATGAAGCGGCCATCCGAGCGGGGCTTGATCATGTGGATGTGTCGCAGGACATCAATATCGAGATGTGAGGGTCCTGCGGCAGCTGGAAGATTATTGGGGATGGTGATATTGAATTGGGCGTGAGAGCATATGATCGTGATGATGCCCCCACAACAGAACTTCCCCTTCCCGGCCCGGCTAATCTCGAGTAGCTTGTAAACAAGCCAATCGCTACTATGGATGGGGACGGTAGGGGCTCTGAAGCTGACTCCATCATCATCCCGGACATAAGGAAAAGTCATGGCCCAAAGGATAAAGAGGTCAGGGATAGTCACAGTGCCTGACTCGTCCCTAGGAAAGAATGCAGATGAAATGATTCTGTGGGCCAATCGAAATACGGGATGAATGATGGAGGAGGCCTTGCCCCGACCTCGGGGGTAGTCACGGATCAATGTGAGGCGGAACCAGAACTGATCGATATCAAACTCGGGTGTGTACCCGTAGTGTCAGATGGCATCATCCCCGAGATTGGGGAAACCAAATATATCATTAATCGTATCTAGATTTGTGGTGACACTACGGTTACGCACCCTGAATCTAACGATCGACCCGGACTCCCAAGTAAGTGTAGAGAGGAATTCGAGTGTGAGGGCCGAGTAGGATACGGCATGTGTATTAAGAAAGGCTAACCACCCTAAGTTAGCGAAAAGAGATTCGACCTCGGTGAAGACACCGAGATCGACAAGTGTACGTGCGTGCGGGAACTTGGTGGATAGATGCCCTCGAGCATCAAGCCTATGGTAAAAATCTTTGTGCTCCTGGTTCCGAAAAATATACCCGTGCGGGCCCAACATTGGGTCCACAGGGGGGATAATAGGTGGAGGAGGGCCAAGTGTGAGTGCTCGTGTACGGGAAGGAGGGCGCGTTTGTTTTCGTCTCTTTCGAGACGGCTCCTCTTCCCTCATGATACCCTTCCCCTTATCCTTATCTTTAGCCATGTGTGTGAGTGTGAGCAAGAATTAGTGCAAAAATAGTGGATGCACACTAACACAGACAAACGAGCAAGCACAATAAGTAGGGCAAAAGTATAAAATAGGCTTAGGAGCGAGTTTACCCAATTGCAGTGGTGGAGCTTGCTCGTTGATGTCCCCTCACTGTTCAGCGAGAGAAGCTTGGAGCCGCGGCGAACTCCTTCGGCAAAAATTTTCGAAATGGAGGTGGATTTGGGAAAATTAGGTCAAGAATCTCGGAATGGGAGGAGAGAGAGGGTGTAGATGATGGAGGGGTTGATGAAGGAGGTGGAGAGTGGGAGTAATGGAGGAGTAGGGGACGTGGGGGAGTGGGGATCAGTTGTTGGAGAAGAGGGGAAGACGAAACGACGGCGAGATTCGCGATCGGGCGAGGGCGGAAACGAGCGGGTGTCGGGGGGTATTTATAGGGTTTTAAGTCGAACCGATCGGGTGACTTGTCACCCGGTCGGTTGACGGTTAGGTCGAAAATTTTTGCCGAAGAAATGCTACAGGTGAACCGGTCGGTTGACTTTTCAACCGATCGGTTGGCCGCTCCACTAAATTTCCCGAGAACTTAGGGCTTCTCACCCGGCCAGGTCAACCGATCGCGCTCAAACTCAACCGATCGGTTGATATTCCTCAAATTTTTCCGAGAGTTCTCCCCAGCTCACCCGGTCTTCCACCCGGTCTCTTCAATACTCAACCGATCGGTTCATTCGGGGACAGATCTCGGCATGTATCTGATACATCCCAACCGATCGGGTGAGTTATCACCCGATCGGTTGGGGCTTGTTTCCTGCAAAAACCAAGAAATTTGATTAAGTCCCCTAACGGATGTTCTCGCGGCTGACTTTATTTATAGAAATAGATAAAATAAAGTAAAAAAAATAACACTAAAAATTAGAGAAAAAGTTTAGAACATGGGTTGCCTCCCATGAAGCGCACTTGTTTAACGTCGTTGGCTCGACGCCTGCAAGAGATGCTCATGGTGGCTGATACGGGTGATGCCCAAACTTAGGCATCTCTTCCTTGTTGGAGCTGAAGGCGCTCGGGGTAGTCAGCGGCTGGAAAAATACTTGCTCGACCACCCTCCCTTTGTTCTTGAGATCCGGGGGCTTTTCCTTGGTGTTGGCGCTTCCCGCCATCTTCTTCAGGATTCGGACCTCGTCTTTAGTGAGGTCCATGAGCTGTTTCCCCGTTCTCTTCACAGGAGGAAACTTGGGGAACCCGGGAGGGGTCGTTCTCGCTGCACTCGGTCTTCCAGCGGCTTCTTTGTCTTCGGGGCCTTCTTCATCTTCAGAACTCCCCAATTCATCGGGGGGGGGTTTCTCAAGAGAATCTCCCAGGAGTTCTCCTCTACAGCTTTTTCTTCTTTTATCTCAAGCAGATTACACCGGAGGTCATCAGGAGGGTCGGGGTGCTTCATGGATAGTCCCAGGTCAAACTCAACTTTCTCTCCGCTGACGTTCAAGGAGAGTTTTCCGTTCTTCACATCTATAAGAACGCCAGCAGTGGCCATGAAAGGCCGTCCCAGGATAATGGGGGTGTGTGCGTCTTCGGGCATGTCCATGACTACAAAGTCCACAGGCACATGCACCCCTCTCACATTCACGGAGAGATCATCAACAATTCCCACCGGATATTTGACCGACCGGTCAGCTAGTTGTAGGGTCATCCCGGTGGGCTCCAAATCACCCATTCCTATCCTTCTGTACATCGACAAGGGCATCAAGCTAACACTCGCTCCTAGATCGACGAGTGCACGATTAATCTTCACAGCCCCGATCGTGCAAGGGATAGAGAAGCTCCCCGGGTCCTTGAGCTTTGGCGGGTTATCCCTCTGGATAAGAGCGCTACATTCTGCCGTCAGCACCACTTTCTCTTTTCTCGACCCTTTGGTCACCAAATCTTTTAAGAATTTTGCATAGGAGGGGATCGTCTCAATTGCCTCCAAGAAGGGGATTTGCAGGCTTAGGTCCTTGACCATGGCAAAGAACTTCCCATATTTCTCATCAATTTTTGCTTGAGCCAACCGTTGGGGAAATGGCACAACGGGTTTATAAACTTTTGGGCTCTCCTCCTCCTTCTTCTTCTCTTCTTCGGACACTCCCTCCGGAGTCATGGGATTTGATGACGAAGCACCGACGTCATTTGATTTTTCAATCGGCCTCTCAACGACCAATGGTGCTTCCGGGTTGCTAGGGGGCACTCTAGTAGGAATTTGTGTCCCGCTTCTCAGAATGATAGCGGACACATTCGCGTGCTCGTGCACGAGTGCCGATGTTTGTGTTGCTCCTCGAGGGTTCACCTCCGGTTGTGGCGGCAATTGGTTTTGTGACCTTGCGAGGTTCGCCACCTGTAACCCCAGCTGGGTTACTTGGTCCGTGAGGGTCCGCTGGCCCATTTCCAGCTTTTGGTTGATCCTCTCCTGGTTGGTAATATATTGAGTCAAGAGAGACTCAACCGGAGAGACGGCCCTCTGTTGGCCATACTGCTGCTGCTGGAACGGCTGCTGATTCCTGGGAGCGTACGTTTGTTGCTGAGGTTGCTGCTGAAATGGTTGCAGCTGACCCTGATTCTGCGGTGGTCTAGCCGGCTGATAAATTTGTTGCTGCGGCTGCTGAGGCGGTGAGGGCTGAAATGGTGGGCGGTAACTGAAATTCGGGTGGTTCCGGTTGTTGGGAGAGTATGCCGGGTTGGAAATTGTCCTTGGCGGATATGGCGCATTCCCCGTGGGGTTGTAAAATAGTGCGCTCGCCTGATCCAACGGTGGTGAGATGTCACCACCGTCGAATTCCCCAAGGAATTCGGACTCTACTGCAGAAACTTGCTGTGTACCGGCTCCACCGGCTCCAACCATCAGTGCGGAGATCTGGGTCGAAAGCAAGTCAAACTTGCTCGAAAGTTTGTCGACGTCCTCGACTCTGTGTATACCCCCAGTTCTTGGTGTGGCTCTCTCGTCACACCACCGCTCATTGTTGGATGCCATGTTTTCCAGAATATTCCCGGCATCTTCCTCGCTTCGGGACATGAAGGAACCCCCAGTCGCGGCGTCCATAGAAGATTTAAGGTCATCCCTCAGCCCATTGTAGAACAGATTGATAATCTGCCACTTCGGAAGCTCATGATGAGGGCATCTTCTTTGCATCTCTTTATATCTCGTCCAAGCCTCGTGCAAGGACTCGTGGCTGGCCTGGGAGAAGGAGGAGATCTCACTCCTCAGCTTCATGGTCTTCCCCGGAGGAAAGAACTTCATCAGAAAAGCGTTGGAGAGCTTCTCCCAGGTGTTGAAAGTATTGGGGTCCTTCCCCCTTAACCACTGCTTGGCCTTGTCCCGCAAAGAGAAAGGGAACAGCTTCAGACGGATAGCCTCTGTAGTGACACCATTAATTCGGAAGGTGTCACACTTATCCAAGAAGGAGTCCAAGTGCTCTATCGGGCTCTCCATGGGCGCACCCGCAAACTGGCCCTGCTGGATCCATGTCACTAGAGACGGCTTCAGCTCAAAGCTTTGGGCCGCAATAGCTGGAGATCGGATGGCAGAAGTCGACTCGATGGATGGCATCGAGTACTCCAGCAGAGACTTGTGAGGTGGGGTGTTCTCCTCCATGGATTCGGGATCTTCCCTTCTTCGCTTCTCGGCGGCCAAACGCCTAAGGGTGGCATTAATCTCTGGATCGAGGGGGATCAAGTCGTCAAGACTCCTTGAACTCCTGCGCATGAAAAACAACAGACACCCGTGAAGCGACAAGTGGGAAAGAAACAGATAAAATAAGAAATAAAAATAAGAAAAACAAATAATAAAAAGAAAAACAAGAATGCGAAAATTATCGCGAGGTAGGGATGTGAGCTAGACACGAGGGTTCAAGAGATCCTAAGATATCAAGCACGTTGCCTCCCCGGCAACGGCGCCATAAACTTGACCGGCGCCCCGCGTGATATGCGCGGCGGCGCGGTGTCGTTTACCGCAAGTTTCACGGTTAGTGTAGGGTGCGGGAATATCGAACTCAGGGATGCGAGGTTGTGCTTGGGTCAGGTAGGACCTAAATCACCCCGAGGGGCGAGCTAGCCCGAATCGGTGGTTGGTTGTCACGAAAGGAAATGAAAGCGTATGAACAAAAAGAAAGTAAACCCGAGACTTTGGTTTCCGACCCGACGAGAGGCTCTCGCCGCTACGGCCTACGGGTATGGATAGCGATCGGGATTAGGGTCTAATGGTGAGACGTTGCCTCTGAAAGTGGTACCGGCGTCCCATGGACCCGATATTCCGGTCGGTGCCCAGGATGATACACCGGACTTCCCGGATTCGATCAGTGGGCACTCCCGTGTCCATAAACACTGATCGATCCCGGGAGCACTAAGTCCGCAACGATATCTCCCGACGTCTCATCCTGCCGCTCCCGCGTGCTAGGATTCGGCGTCTACGCTAAGGGCGTGAGCTATGGCTAGGGAGTCAACCGCCAAGTTTATTCCCCCTTGGCCCGACGGTCAAAGGCGGTCTTTTTCCCGCCGATGACAATGAAACGCCCCGCGTAACTGTTAGATTCCTACTCCCTATCGATTCCCTAACCCTATGGACGCATCGGGAAGAGCCCCCGAAGGGGCTTCCACCAAAATCCCAGATTTGGGAACTACTCACAAAAATTCATGAAAAAGCAATCTAAATGAAATTTAACCGTTAGAATCATAATCCGACAATAGCAATGCGGAAGTAAAGGAGTAGTAAAGACAATACTAAAAAATTAGAAAGATCTGAAAACTTACTTAAGAGTAACAATTACAGCTGTCACAAGGAAATAAAACAGTAAAAAAAATACAACTCTCCCGTTTCTGGAACCCTAGGGGTCCTATATATAGATTTTCGGATCAACCGATCGGGTGACAAGTCAACCGATCGGTTGATCCGTTACAGATAAATCACAGAAAACGGCGAGTTTTCACCCGATCTCATGAACCGATCGGGTGAGTTCTTGAGCGACCGGTTGGATCTTGGAGGAGTCGGGTGAACCGGTCGGTTCGACGCCCGTGTCTTCAGCTCTTTTTCTCAGCTACAGATGACCCGATCGGGTGAGAGTCACCCGATCGGTTGGAATTCTGCTAAAAAAGACAGAGAACAGCTGCCCGCAGAACCGGTCTGTGAACCGGTCGGGTGACTTCTTCGTGAGCTGCGGTAGCGACCGGTTGGTGCACGCGTGCATCACCCGATCGGTTGGAGATGACCAACCGACCGGGTGAGGGGCAGAAAGATGAATACTTCGCCGTTTGACCCCCTGGATCACGCGTGACTTTTCCCGTTGCTTCGGGGACTTGGAATATCATCGTAAAAGGTCCCCTATGTGGTCGAACTCCTGCAATCATGGACAAACAAAGAAAAGTGAAAGAAAACGGGAAAACATACGAAAACGAATAAGAGACGGCGGAAAACACGGAGAAACACAAAAGAAAATGTGCGTGAATATATGAAATATAGACGCACGTCACTTATTGAAATAAGATTGTGGTTTAATCCTTTAATAAGGTAAACATCACATATAATGGGTTTAGAAGGATTACCCACTTTACCAACACCTATGATGGTTCCGCTCGCGTTGCCTCCAAATACGACGCGATTTCCATTTGCAATGGGACCACTCCGGAGAGCAATTGAGCGTCACCCGTCATGTGTTTTGAACACCCGCTATCGAGTATCCAATTCCCCTTGAAGCTAAATTTAAATTTGTTGCTCCTTTTCTTTTTCTTTTCCTTGAGTACCTAAAGATAGAAAATTTCATATCATGGTACCCAAGGTCATTGGGTCCAAAAGATTAGACCTTTGGAATCCAAGTCCAATTGGACTTAGACTTCCCCACATAATTTCTACTATTCACAACATCCGAAAAATAAGCATTCATGTAAACTTGTTTTTCATCCATGCTTGTGTCCTTTGGGCTCCAAATAGTGAAAATCTTGGGAGCCCTCATCCTATTGGGTGCATGCATGCGACGTTGATTTCTACGTGATGCATGTTGTGGATAGGCATAAGGAACATGATGGAATGGTGCATGTGGATAGTTATTCATACGATGATGTGGGTGAGCATATGCATGTGAGGGAACACGTGCGTGAGGGTGTCTCACATGGTGTGCACGTGCCCGTGAATGTGTTGCATAAAAATCATCATATGTGTGAGCCGGTGGAGTAGGACGTGTGTTCCTACGTGGCATAGTATTGGTGTACATATAAGCATGCCCCTTCTTTGGAGGTCCACCCAAAGTGGGTTTCTTTCCGAAAGAGGGTGTGGACGAGGTGGAAGCACCATTGGTAGAAGAACTACCAATAGAGTGTTTGCTACCACTCGTTGAGTCACCGAAAGTTGGCCTAACAAAAGTAGTGGCCGATTTGGATGAACTTCCCATCGTATACCCCAAGCCAATGAGGTGATTGGCCGGAAGTAAGTCACTTAGGATTTTATCCAAATGGTTCTTACCCTTATTGAATTTATTAATTCGGCCTATTGTGTTCTCATATTTCTCGGTGAGAGAACGCATAGAAGTATCCAAGTTGGATACTTGCGATGTGAGCACATAAACACGAGATTTAAGACTCTCATTCTCAATACTCAAAGTCGAGTTTTGAGAATTCAAATCCGCTATCTTGTGCTCCTCCGGATCATCAATGCTAACATGTTCAAGTTGAGTCTTGAGATTAACAATCTCATTCCTCAACCCTTCAACAATGGTGTCGTTGTTGGTGATGATAGTTTTAGGCGTGGTTTGAATGCTAGCTAGGTCATCTTTTACTTTAGTATACCTATTTACTAATTTAGTATACTTAGACCATAATTGAGAATTAGCATTCCTAAGGTCATCCATAGTTACCTCATCGCCTTCGTTGTCGCTATCATCGGAAGAGGAAGATCCTTGATCATTCTCCTCTCTTGCCATAAAGCACATGTGTGCTTGCTCCACTTGCTCATCGTCCGACTCTCCGCTTGAGGAATCCTCGGAGTCGGTTAATGTTGCTCCGACAAGTCCCTTTTGTACCCCTTTTTGTACTTCTTGGACTTATCGAATTTCGGCGCCTTCCACTTCTCCTTTTGCTTATTTAGAGGACACTCTGCTTTCATGTGTCCTGGCTTATTGCACTTGAAACACAAAGCAGAGGAGGAGGCGTTAGAAGAACCAAATTTAGCTTTGTTCTTATAGTTACATTTTCGGAAGAAACGGTTGAACTTCTTGGCCATGAGTGCCATGGACTCCAAGTCCAACTCGTTTTCCGAGCCTTCATCATCGGTTGATGTGGATGTGGATGGAGCGGCCTTGAAAGCAATAGCCTTCTTCTTTGGCTCGTCTTGCTTTAGGTAGGACTTCATCTTTTCCTGCAATTTTAAGTTGCTATCCTTGCGTACCTCGTATGACATTAAAGTACCCATTAGTTGAACTACGGTGTACTTGTTCATATCATTACCTTCCTCGATGGCGAAGGTACACTTTTCCCAAGAAGAAGGAAGTCCTTCGATAAGCTTCGAACACTTCTCCTTTTGGGTGTAGGTTTTTTCGAGAGCCTCCAACTCGTTTATGATGTCGACGAAGCGAGCGTAATACTCCTTCATCTTCTCGCCCTGTTGCATATGAAACATTTCGTAATCTTTGTTAACAACTACGAGTTTAGAGTCTCTTACCCTACTAGTCCCTTCATGTAGTATGAGGAGGGAGTTCCAAATTTGATATGCACTCTTACATGTGCATATCTTATTGAAGTCCTCGGGCCCCAATGCGCATTGCAAGGCGTTCATTGCCTTGGCATTGCTTACCTCCGCGGCGACCTCCGCGGTTGTCCATTTCTCAAAGTCTTCTTCGGTGGGCTCGACGTATTCCTTCATCGTGGTCCTCCATAGAGATGCACTCCGGAGGAAAGTTTCCATCCGACATTTCCAGTACCCGTAGTTGGTACCGTTGAAGAATGGAGGCCTCGTTGAGGAATGTCCTTCCATCACCGAAGATGCTCCTTCACGGTTCCTGAAGGTGCCATAGTCGGAAGGTGGACGTACGGTCTTGTTGTCGTTGGCAGACATAGCTAAGAATCTGGCTCTGATACCAAATGTAATGCCCTACAAGCTACTGCACAAGTACTAGAGGGGGGGGTGAATAGTACTTTAAAAATAACGAGGAGTATAATTCCTAATTATCGTGCAAACAACTACCAAATCAATTTGCGGAATCTTAAATTGAAGACAACAACAAAATTAACAATGCTAACAAGAGATATTACTGGGTTCGGATCCACCCAAGTCTTCCCGACTTGTTTCCGGTGATCCTACGTCCCAACCACCCGGATCCTCTCCGGATACTTGAGTTAGAAACCATAACTCAAGATTTTCACTATGAAATACTTGTGAAAAACCTTCACAAGTCAAATCATACACAAAGAAATTTGTGACTCCCACAACCCGGGATCACAACCACACTCTCACAACCGAGAGTGAAACATACAATATGAAATTGAAATGAAATAAGAAACTTCTTATATGCCTTGAGTAATGCTTATGAATTAGGGCAAGGATGATTTTGAGGAAGAAGATGTGGCACCAAACCCTAGCTCCAAGTGTAGATCAGCGATGGAGAGCTATGGGGATGTTGGTGACCTAGAATCAAGCACTTGGCTTGGAAGGCTTCACACTCAATGAATCTCTCTTTGGAAGTAAGAGTGAGGAGAGATTATTGAATGGAATGAAAGAGCTTTGAATGAGCTTGGAATGATTTCTTTTGATCTCTAAACTTGCAATAATATCAGCCTTGACTGCAATGAATGCAGCCCATCAAGTATTTATAGGATAGAGGAGAGAGAGAGAGAGAGAGAGAGAGAGAAAAACGTTTCAATTAAAGCTCCAACGGCTCTTTTCTGAACCCAACTAGTCGGTCAAAGAACAACCACCGACCGACTAGTTCATCAACTAGTCGGTCGGTCAATCAACGTATACCGACTAATGAGTGAACAGAGAAAAGATCAAAGCACAGACAAAAGGAACTAGTCGGTCCAAGAAGAGTAGCTGACCGACTAGTTTCACAACTAGTCGGTCGGTTACTCAACTGAGACCGACTAACAGATAAAACTGAAGTCTGAGCACAAATAGACTTAGTTGATCCAAGAACAAATGTTGACCGACTAATTCACCAACTAGTCGGTCGCCAAATGAGCATAGACCGACTAACGATAAACAGTAAGTTAGGTGAAAAAATGGCATGTACAGTAAAGCTAAACTAGTCGGTCCAAGAAGAAAAGTTGACCGACTAGTTCATCAACTAGTCGGTCGATCAATGAACACAGACAGACTAATGATAAACAGTAGCTCAGGCTCAAATGTGCATGTACAGGGAAAGCTCAACTAGTCGGTCACAGAAGCATCACTAACCGACTAGTTCACAAACTAGTCGGTCGGTGAGTCAACTTAGACCGACTAACTGTAAACAGTAAAGAGCTTGGAAATGACTGACAAAAACTAGTCGGTTCAAGAAGCTTTGCCGACCGACTAGATCACCATCTAGTCGATCAGTTCTTCTTCTTGAACCAACTAACATGCACAAGAAGTCGCGAATCGAAGCGCGAAGCTTCGGGAAAGATTGTATGGACTTCTACTAAGATCCTAGAGCTAAGATATGAGCGTTATGAAGATTTAAACCGTAAGACCTACTCAAGGCTTAACATTCTACGAAAGAAGCTTAAAGACTATAAATAAAACTTGACGATACCGTCTTCAATAGCTTCAATCGAATCTTCATGACTTCTAAAAAGGTCCATAAGCTTCAACGAAGCTTTAGGCATACGATCACGTGCTTTGAGAAGTCTTGAGACGTCGTAATTGATATTCATATGAATTTGGCGACGATCTCCATAACTGCGCTCACAAAGTGTTAGTTCACGTTATATTTATGTTTTTCATCATCTAAAACCAAATCCGGGGAGTCCAATATCCAACAATCACAACATGCACATTCTTAATAGAAATGAATAGGAGTCTAAGGAAAGATGATCAAATGATTTCCTAAGACTGAAATGAAGATGTGCGTGTGTGAGCTCCAACAAAGTTCTACTTCTAAGCTACATACTAGATTAGAGAAAGAAGATTACATTTGTAGAACTCTCTCTTCTATCCAACGTATGAGCTTGAAGTCTTCTAGGAGCTTCAATCACCATCTTTGATCATCCAATCCACTTCTTTTGCTTTCATTGATCTTTAGAGTGGCATCCATTGCTAATTGATCTTCATGATATACTTAGGCAATGGATTAACTGTAAATAGGGGATTACTCACAAGTATTTATGTTTGCTCATCATTAACACTAAGTAGGGAGAAGTCCAATACTCAATAAGTATGGGGCGTAGGGTTGGGCACTAAATTGGCAATGGATGGCCGTATGTCCCTGCATCCCACAAGCTTCACAAACTGCGACAACCTGCGAAAATTTTTCATATCCCCCATTTGAGCACTGAATGGCATGTAGGCATCAAAATTCACGTGGTACGATCCATCAGACATCCACATAGTTCAAATAATCCACCTGAGAATAAAAATCATGGATAAGACAACCGCGTCAGTGGTACAAGAGATAGCACAAATTAATAATGGTGGTGGGAAAAGAATTCATTTATTATATTAATATATTTTTATATGGCACGTAGTCTAAACTTAACCAATCGACAAAACTAATATCAATCAATCCAACCTCCCTGACAACGGTGTCAAAAACGTGATAGGAGCTTTAAAATTTATAACCGCAAGCACACGACTATTGTCATAGCGCTTTACGGGTCGTCCGCAGGGAGGATGGGTAATCGAGTACCAATTTCGTCCTAGGTTATTGTTAGCTACTTGAATCGATGAACTAATCAACAAGAAACGAAGAAATAACTAAGATAAACAAAGAACAACAAATATAATAACAATAACAATGCAAAGAAAAGCAAAAGAAAGCTTATCTCCTTGATTCATAAGTTGGATTGTCAATCCTTATTACAAAACAAGAGAGGAAGATCTCAAAATCTCATCGAACATCTGAAACTATTCCTAAAAATAGAATAAAACAGTAAAAGATGGAGAAAATGGCCTAAAATACTCGGCCCCCACAAATGACGGCGTCGATTCCATTAAATAGCAACCCTAGCAGTGTCGGGTTTTGCCTTCGACCCGCTTTCAAATGGCCGCGTGGTTGAACCACATGGCATCATTCTCTGCTGATGTTGCTGTTGCGCTGGGGTTGAGATGAAAATGACGTGGCCATGTGGTTTGAAACCACACGGTCGCGTGGTTCTATGTTTGCTCTTGCTTGGTGAGGAGAGAAAACCACGTGGCCGCGGCAATTTGTGCTGCTTCTTGCCTTGGTTGGGTGAAGAGGACACGGCCGTATAAAGGCTTAAATTGTTGAAAAACAATTCATACGGTCGCGTGGGAATTCCATACGGCCGCGTGGAATTTCCAGCACGACCAAGATGCACTCCAGAAAATCTAGAAAAATCTAGAAATATCGAATTTGAGCAAATGAGGTGGCGTTGGAATCGGGACGAGATGCTCTATGAAGGAAAAATAAGGAGGAGTAAAGATGACCATATGGTTGAGAGTAGATCTTCAGTTTTTGTAAGTCTTGCGCGCTTCTTGTGGCATCTCCTCCATATTCCTCTTCTTTTGAATCCCTCTCCTCGCATTGCTCGCTCCTTTCATTCCTTTGACTCTTCTTGGCACTTTTTCGCCTCTTTAATGCTCCATTATCTTGAATTTATTTCCCTTTTCTTGAAACGCATGAATCGGAACCAAAGAGTAAAATGGAAACAAAAGCGGATGAAATAGAATGAAACGGTGAATAAAATGAGGCAAAAAGTGTGTGCGATGAGCATGAAATATATACATATTAACCACTCATCACAACCATTGAGTGAGGCACTTCAGCAACTCATTCAGATTCACCAGGCTCAATCCCAATAGTTTCAGTGAAACATGCAGACTCGGAGCCAACATATTCAACAAATCTTAGTGAGTCTTGCATTGCTGGCCTCATGTTTGGAAGAAGGTAATCAACTGCACAACAATTTCAAATATTTGATTTGAGTTCTTCTTCTCTTGCTGGCGATCTGAGCAAGCCATGTTAAATTGAAAGCGCATATCAAAATATTAACATGGCAGGATATGTATGCAAAGAAGGAGAGAACGAGCAAATAGTTTTCGATGAACATGAGGAGGAGACAAGTAGGGACATGAGCTCAGCAATCATTTTGGGGGAGCGTGAACTTTTCCCTCCCCCAGTTTTCCCCAACATCCAGCATTCTCCTCTCCAGTGGTTGAGCATCACACCAAGATTTGTGATATCTTTTAAGGGAGTTTTTGCCACCATGCTTTAAATTCTTTAATTTAATTTAATGATCCTATTTGACAAAACATAATTGAAAGGAAAGCGTGCCGACATTGGATTGACACAACCTCTTTCTTGTATGTCACATTAGAAGAACTTAATGAGAGAGCTCTCATGGTTGTGTTGCTAGGATCCAATACTTTCAATGGGGAAAAGACGCTCGCTGAGGAGTGTAAGGAGCTGATTAAGCAGCTTCATCCACCATTGGACATCCGTGATCCATCATTTGATCATGGTGTGTTCCTTCCAGTAGTGTAGATAAAATGAATAAAAGTTTTACTTTTATCACTTTAGTAGAATGTTTTCATTTATTATGTTTTTGTTTCTAGCATCTTTACTCCTTCAACATTGAGGACAATGTTCATCTTTAAGTTGGTGGATAGTGTTAGATTCTATAGGATTTTTAGTTGTTTAGTTGTTTTTACTTAGATTTTTTAAGAAAGGAAACCCACATTTTGTATCATCCAATCACCTTACAAGAATACCATTTGATCCTCTTTGTTCTTATGCCATTATTTGAGTGCTTAGTCTCTTGAACTTATTTTTGTGAACGTTTTCAGAGTACTTTTATTCAAAAATTTTGAAAGTGACTATGGTATGATCTAGATTTTTTATTGATAAGTGGTTTTTGTATATACTTTTTACCCCTATTTCATGCACGTTTTATGCTGTTCCATTCATCGTTTCCCCCAGTTTCCCCCGTTTTTGTTTCCATTTTGCTTTTATGGTCATTTTTGTACTTTTTAGGAAATACATATCAAATCGGGACCATAAAGCGTGAAAAAGGTGAAAAAGAGCATAACGGAGTCAATGATCGAGAACGAGAAGTGAGGCGAGGAAATGAGTCGAAATCATGGAGCTTTGGAGTATTTCATGCTCCACACGACCGTGTGAATCATTCCACACGGTCGTGTGGAATGCAAAGAAGAGGAGCCAAAGGGGTGTCACAGGCGACCGCGTGGCAAACCCAAACAGTCGCGTGGTCACCGAAAGAAGGAGCCCCAGAAGCATCGGTGACACGATCGCGTGGCTTCTCCACACGACCACGTTAGAGCGAGGTAGATGCGAAAACAATTTGCATCAGATGATGGAATCGACGCGACCACGTCGATTCAGCGACGCGGTCGTATCGTTGTAGCTGCCGGAGACCAAAGCCAAATTTGATGCAGCCGTTTCATATAAACGAAGCGGTCGTGTAGAAGAGCTCAAACCAAGCCAATGAAAAGAGGAGCCACTCGGTCGCGTGGCTACCATGTGCGACCGCGTGGAGAAGATGCAACAAGGAGACACAAGCCTTGCAAAGACTAAAAATCTGCTCACCACCCTGTAGTTATCTTCACTTCTCTTTATTTTTACTTTGAAGAGCATCTCATCCCAATTCCAACACATATTTATTTGTATTTTTCGAAGATCGGAGTGATTTTATACATTTTCTGGAAGAGGAGGCTGCGCTGTAGAGTAAACGACACGACCATGTCAAAACGACGCGGTCGCATCGATTTAAAAGGCTGAAAGTGCATAAAATGCAGTTTTGGAGCTCTGCAATGATGCAACCGTTCGATGCTTGACGCGACAGCGTGGAATTGATATTTTTGAGGTTTTTGAGATGTTTTATGAGCCAATTCGATGCGACCGCGTAGATTTTCCATGCGACTGTTTCGGATCGAATTTTCTGTGAACCCATTAGGGTTTTGGAGATATATTTAAGGTTTGGGAGCATCATTTTGAAGGGGAGATCGACTATTAGACTAGTTTTGTCCCCCCTTTTTCATGTTTTCTCTTAGTTTTTAGGAGTAGGGTTAGTTTAGATTAGGATTTGGATGCTTTCTCGTGGATTGTATATGAGATTTGACAACTCTTATAGAAGATTCAATGAGATAAGTTTCCATTGCTTCTCTTTATCGTGTTTTTGTTATTGTTGCTATTGCTTGCTGTTCTTCCTATTGTGTTCTTCATCTTTGTTCACCATATATATATATATATATATATATATATATATATATATATATATATATATATATATATATAAAATAAAAACTCTTTCTCCCTCCCCTTTTTTAGAGAGAGACGCTCTGGCGATCTGAGAGCTCCGGATTGTGCCCCCTCGCCGGCCGCCTCTGCGGCTGGCCTCGGCGGAAGCGAGGCCTTACGGTTTTTTGCCGTTCCTCCGGTGATTCTGTGAAGGCTGTGTCGTTCCCTTGCGTGGAAGTTTTGGGAAGTAGGTGATCGGTATCTAGATCTGAGCTTCACCGATCCCAGATCCTGTTCCGGAGCGACGAGTCGAGGATCGGTATCTAGTGCTTCGCCGATCAGATCTGAACACTGATCCCGTTCCAGATCTGAGAGGCGAGTCGAGGATCGGGAAGCGCCGATCTCGTCTTTGTTTCGAGCCAGATCTGAGATCCGATTCAAGTCGCTGCAGACTTGGTGCTCTGATTGACTCTAGGGAGGAAGCTCGCTCTTCGGTGGTTCGGATCGGGATCTAGGTGTAGATCCTGATCCGGCGGTGAGTCCCGATCTCCCCTCCCTATCTCCTTGTTAGAATTTATCTTGATCTAAACTCGGTTTTTTGCTTTGCTGGTGAATCGAGAGTGGATTGATTGTCTAAGGATCGTGGCCTGAGTGCTGGACCTGGAATTCTTTGGGGAAGAACTATTGCTTTTGAGATCAGGTTGCTGACGGGCTTTTTGGATCGGATCGGGAACTCTGACGGAGTTCTTGATCCGGTGGGTGAGTGAATATCTCCCAAAAATTTACTTCTATATTCTTGTTCCAAGCCTGATTCTCTTCTTGTCTGACATGGCTGAGACCAACTCCGATGGGCCTGCTGATGCCAATGAAGGAGAATGGCGTACTGTGAAAAGAAGGCCGAACAACGCTATGTTCAAGGGGAAGGGAGTCAGAGGTGAATATGGATCCCATGCATAGGGTGGTCCGCCGTATGAGGATGCTCGACATCCTGGGATTAGGAAGGTGGCTGAAAGGAGATTGGCGAGGCCTTCAGTCGAGATTAAGATAAACCCCCTTGCTGTTAGACAATCGTGGCTGGAAGTCTGCACGAGCAAGCAGAAGATTGCTGAGGCCCTGGAGATGAGCTACTCCCCGCCAGCTCTCGATGAGGCTGGGCTTCCCGTTGCTTACCTCCCACAGGAGATCATTGAAGAAGCAGCAAAAAATTCGGAGAATACCTTGGTCGTTTACATACTGGGTGACGTGCCGTTCTATAGCCAATTGAAAGCTTGGGCCCTCAGAACTTGGAGGAAACAAGGTATGATGATCTTTTCACGTGATAATGGATTCTTCTTTTTTCGCTTCAAGGACAAAGTTGATTGTGACGCCGTGATGTATGGGGGCCATGGATGTTCGACGGTCGTCTCGTCGTGATCCAACGGTGGGCTACGGACATGGGATACGATCGAGATATGCTCTCCTCTGCTCCCCTGTGGATTCAGTTTCCTCACCTACTGCTGAAGTTCTGGTCATTAAAAATTTTGAATATTATTGACAGCGTGCTCGGTACTCCGATCTGTTTGGACAGGGCAACGGCGACCATGGAGAGGATTAGTTATGGTAGATGCCTAGTTGAGGTATCAGCGGAGCATGAGCTTCCTCTGTCGGTGATGGTCCAAGTTGAGGATGGAGAATTCTTTGAAGTTGCCGTTAAATATGAAGGGTCTCCTCCTAGATGCGTTAATTGCAGATGCTTCGGCCATCTTGTTCAGCAATGTGCGGAGAAGATAGGAGCTGCGAAGGAAAATGTCAAGGCTGCTCCATCGGTCCCTTATTCTGCGGTTCCCTCTTCTTCAAATGGGGTGAAGATTGGTGAGGCGATGGAAACTGTCAAGGGTGTGATCTTGGGGGAGACAATGGATAAAGTAAGTGCTCCTACTTTTACTTCTCCGTCGATTCATTACTCTTCGCTTCATCCTTCTTTGAGTACGGTGGATGGTCACGGGATGCTGGGGAGCGGTGGGGGTGATACTGTTATTGGTTTTGGTAGTAAATCTTATGATAAGGAATTGGTTAAGGGTAGCAATATTGTAAATAGGCATACTGAGAGGAGTGAGTCGATGCCTTGTAATTTTGTGAATGCTACTGGGGATGGGTGTACTGATGTTGCTGTTAGGGGTATAGGGGGTGGCGTGGTTACTAATGCAGTAGCTATGAGGACTAAAGAGGTGTGTATACCAGCTGCTAATGGGGGGGAGATCATCTCATGTGATACTGTGAATATGCATACTGAGGGGAGGGTCGCTATGGCATGTAATCCTAGTAATGGGGATGGCTGTAACGAGGAAGCTGTAAGGGGTTTTGGGGATGGCACTTGTAATATGGAGCCTAAAGAGGCATGTAATTCTGCTGCTAATGGGGGGAGGGATGATAAGAAGCACTTGTAATATGGGGGGATGGCACTGTAAATTGTAGTGTGCAGCTGAGCTATGACTCGGGGGATGTAACTAACATTGGTGATAGTCCCTTGGTTAGACGGGATGGGAAATCTCTGGCTGCGTCCAGTAGTACGAAGAGTTGTAAGCAAAATGATGGAAATCCTACTCCAGGCGACATCCAGCCACCTCTAAGGGCAAGCAATGGGAGCAAGGGAGACGGCGCATCAGGGGGCTCCGAGGCTGATCAAGACTCAGGAGCGGATAGCTTGTCTGTAGGCAATAAGATGGAGAAGTATGATACATGTAATATGCCAGCTGCGACTGGTATTGAGGGGGTTTCGAAGAGCCCATCATGTAACAGCAGGGAGGAGGTCCCATGTACTACAACAACTAAAGGAATAGGGGGGGAAGGGAAGGGGATACTGGATGCTTCGGGGCTCTCAGCACTCGCCAAGCCCCGCTCTCAATTTCGTACTGCTACGACGGCCCCCTGTGATACCACGCTAAGCAGCATCAATCCATTTAGCATACTTAGCCATGATGTCGGTCCTCGGTTAGGTGCTTCCCTATTTAACGACTCGGCCATTGAGTCTGGGGAGGAGCCCGAGGATATGACTATTATCAACGAAGATTGGTATGAAGAACAAGAAGAGATAAAACAAAAAAGTCAAGAAAAGAAAAAGCAAAAGAGAAAAGTGGGGTCAGTTAAAGGCACTCGCAAAAGCTCTAGAATCCGTAGGGATATAGAGCATCCCGAAACTTAATGTCCTTACTAATTTGGAATACTCGGGGGCTCAATAACGTCTCTAGGCGTAGGGAGCTCACATTCTGAGTTCGCAAACATGATCCCTCTATGGTCGGGCTTCTTGAAACCAAGGTGGTTAGCAATAACGCTCATAGGATCCACGGGTGCTTTCCTAAGAATTGGAAGTCTATTGACAATCGCTCCGCCCATCATAATGGGCGTATTGTCATTATGTTTAACCCTGATGTTTGGACGTGCAAGGTTGATGGGTTGTCTGAGCAATATATTTCCATAGAATGTGTCAACACCGCTGGGTTTACTATGATGGCTACTATCGTCTATGCTTCCAATTCTTATCTGGAGCGCAGATTTCTCTGGAAGGATATTATGGTTGCTGCTAATAAATACTGCAGTGTTCCTTGGATCATAGGGGGTGACTTCAATTGTATCAGATATTCTATGGATAAAATGGGTGGTAGAAAGGTTGATGGGCACATGGTGGATGATTTTAACAACTGTATCAATGCCAGCGCTCTTTTGGAGCTGAAAACGGTTGGTAATACTTTTAGCTGGACCAATCGTAGTGTGGGGCAAAAGCGCATTACGGATACCCTGGATCGCTCTTTCTGCAATAGCGCTTGGATGAATGTTCTCACTGCATCCTACTGTGAATATTGCGCTGGTGGTACTAGTGACCACTCTATGCTCATTATCCATACCCAACAAGTTGGGGGATCGGACCCTAAGCCCTTTAAATTTTTTAACTCCTGGCACCGTAGTCCTGAGTTTCTAACCATGTTGAAGAAGAATTGGCACATTGGGGTTAATGGTTGCCCGATGTTTAGAATGGTGAATAAACTAAAACACTTGAAAAATGAGCTTAGATCGTTTGGGGCTGTTTTTAGAGAACATAACGATGTGCATAAAATTCGAACTGAGCTAAATACTATCCAGAATAATCCCAGTTTGTGTTCGTGTGCTGAATTACAAAGTAAAGAGCGTAGACTTATCAGTCAGCTTGCTGAAGCCATTGATAATGAAGAAGCCATTCTTAAGCAGAAAAGCAGACAAGATTGGTTACATCTTGGGGATCGTAACTCCCGATTCTTTTACACTGCCATGAGAGCTAGGCAAAGTCATAACAACCTTGGGCACCTTATCTCTATTGATGGGTCTCACAACAATTCTATTGATCTGCTTAAGGTTGATGCCCCTAAGATCTATTCTAGCTTATATAATCAGAATGACTATTGGAGGGTTTTCCCTCGTCTTATCACAAAAAGAGTTCTTACTAGGAATGCTGCTGATTGGGTTGAAAGGCCTGTTAGTGCCGAGGAAGTTAAATCTGCCGTTTTTCAAATCGGGGCTGACAAGGCCCCGGGGTCTGATGGTTTTAATGGTTTCTTTTATCAAAATTCTTGGGATATCATTGGCAAAGATGTTACTTTGGCTGTCCTTAACTTTTTCAAATCGGGGAAGATTCTTAGGCAGATTAATCATACTTTCCTCACTCTCATTCCTAAAAGTACCAACGCTTCCGGTCTTGGTGACTATAGACCTATATCCTGCTGCAATGTTGTTTACAAAATCATAAGCAAAGTTCTTTGCAATCGCCTGAGTAGGGCGGTTATTGAGCTCATATCGCCTAATCAAGCGGCCTTTCTTCAAGATCTGTTGCTTGCCGATTGTGCTTTGCTCGCCCATGAGTATATTTGGGGCTTCTCTAATCCTATGGGAGCTAGGGCCTGTCTCAAGTTGGATTTACGTAAAGCCTTTGACAGTGTCAATAGAGAATTTGTCTACTACATGCTGCATCAGATAGGGTTCAAGCACAGGTTTATAAGTTGGATATGTGAGTGCATCTCCACCCCCTCTTTCTCTGTCATGGTTAATGGTACTCCCTATGGTATGTTCCAGTCTAATAGAGGGCTGAGGCAGGGTGATCCATTATCCCCATATCTTTTTGTGATTGTTATGGAGGCCTTCTCCCTACTCATGGCCAAGGCCAATGCTGCACATACCATCATGCCGATGAATAGAGGTGGGGCAGTCACTCATCTCCTTTTTGCTGATGACCTTCTGGTTTTCTGTCGGGCTAATTCTAAATCTTTTGAGGGTCTTAAAAATCTGCTCATTGAGTTCAAATCTTTCACTGGGCTTGAGGTTAACTGGTCTAAGAGTGCTGGCATATTCAGTAAGGGGGCCAAGGGGCCTGGCAGCCTTGCTGATATTCTGGGTATTCGGCGTGTTCAGTCCCTATCCACGTATCTGGGTCTACCTTTGACTCCTAAGTATCCTAATACTGCCATGTATGGGCGTTTGATCGATAAATGCAAGAGCAGGTTGCAGGGGTGGTCTTCCTCGTTATTGTCCATAGCTGGTCGCATTGAACTCGTCAGATCAGTTATATATGGCATGATTAGTTTCTGGATGCAGGCCTTTCGTATGCCCCAGTCTGTTCTAAACTCCCTTACTTCTTCCATATGCAGAAAATTTATTTGGGGAAAGAACCATTGCTGGGCTTGGGATGATATGTGCGCCCCCAAACATGAAGGGGGAGTGGGGATCAGAAATCTCACTGAGCTCAACACTACTTACGGGGTTAAATTGTCATGGCGAATGCTCACACACAGGGGCATTTGGGCTACTCATATGAGGAATCAGTATCTCACCAACACTGGGTTAATGCAAGCCAAAGTTCACCCTATGCAGTCTGGAACTTGGAAATTTATCCTTCGATGCCGTGAGCACACTAAAAAACTTATCAAACGGGAAGTTAGGGATGGCACTTCTACATTCTTTTGGTATGATAATTGGCTCCCTTGTTGTCCCCTTTGTGATACCTATGATGTCCCAGCAGCAAAAGGATTTTTTTAGTGAACGTATCACAGCTGATTACTCCTTATTTTACATTTTAAAGATTGGCATTCTATGTCCAATAGAATATTATATCCCGATCTAAGCTATGAAGGTAAGAATAAATACAATAATGATGAATGGAAAAAAGAGAGAATCCTTTAGCTAGATAAGGGGCGGATGTAGCCAAGTGGATCAAGGCAGTGGATTGTGAATCCACCATGTGCGGGTTCAATTCCCGTCGTTCGCCCATCACATTATTTATTTCAAATTGAAAAATTCTATTTTCAATATTCCTATTTACGGCGACGAGGAGAGGAGTATGGTCAGTAATTACTGGTCTTCTGAGGGGTGGGTGGATAATAATTCCTTGCTTCCTGTCCGTCATCTTATCAATACGTTTACCTTATCTACGGGCAGCGACTCTTGGTCTTGGGCTATTAAGTCTCCTACTCTTCAAAATGCTTGGGATGGTTCACGGGCTATTAAAGCCCTCTTCCCTTTCTACAAGGTGGTCTGGTTTCAGGGGCACATCCCCAAGATGGCGATTACTTTATTACGAGCTTTCCACGGGAAGCTGCTTACCCGTGACAAGCTCGTACAATGGGGAGTCCCTACTTCACCTCTTTGTGTTTTATGTGCTGATAATGCTCTAGAAAGTATGGATCACTTGTTTTTTGAATGTAACTATACTAACTACATCCTTCACAGGAGCTTTCTTAAAATGGGGGTTACTTCTTCCCTGCCGTCCAATTTAGCTGGTATGGGTGATTTGATTATTTCTCACTTCAAAAAGGGCAGCATGGGAAGGTTGGCTAGGACTGTTTTGGCGGTTATGACGTGGCATATTTGGAGAGAACGAAATAGAAGAATCTTTGATGATAGCTACCAGATAAGGACGATGCTCTTTGACAACATTGCTGATGATGTCCGAATTGCTATGCGGAATGTGGAGTGGGATCGAGAAGATGATCAAGGCCCTCCTTCAAATTGGGGTCTTCTAGAGTGAGTGTGCATACCATGTATTTTTTTGTTATTCTTTTTGGCTACTGATGGTTAGCGGAAGGGGCTTGTCTAGGTTGGGGTGATGGCGCTTGTGCTCTCATCTCACCTTACAAGCATCCTTCTTCCTCCATTGAGTCATGTACAGTTTACCCAGTATCAATAAAGATGCAAAGCATATTCTCCAAATATATATATACTAGTCATAACCCGTGCCCGAGGGCACGGTTCATTTAAGATTTCTACCCGTGAAATCTTTGTTCCCCAAAAAGTTATTTCCACAGCCAAAAATTAAAAGAACAACCAATTAGTGTAAAAATATTTAGCGGCACGGACACCTTCAACATGGGTATCTTCAGCGCAGAACAACAAATACGGCGCGTACGACTTCAGCGTGGAACAACAAATCGATGTATAAACCCCAAAATTTAAGATTTTTCCCCATCGAAAGCAAAACCGAAGCAATAAACCCCAAAATTAATAACAAATCAAAGAAAAAAGGACCGCCAAAACAATGTCACGTCATATCCAATGTCATCATGGTGTAAAACATAATGGATGAAATATCATGTGGTTTTTATACTTTCAGCACTTGGATCTAGCATTCTAATTAACAAATTTGTTCACATCAACAATAAACTAAAGGTGCATTTATTAAAAAAGAAATATTCCATATTCAAATAGAAGTTTGTTAGTCCCTAATGCTTACCTCTTTGCAACTACCGCCTCAATGAGCTCTCATCCAACCTATCGATTTCAACCAATGCTCTAATATACACAAAAAGAGTCGATGAATTTGAATGCAAGGAGGACTGGATTCAAATATCCTAAAAGCTCTCTTAGCATCACTTCTGTATAACTCTTTACACAGTGAGTCTTCATTTGATCCAAATCGTGAAATTGTCGCAAAATCAAAATTCTCGCAAAGCAATGAAATTTTATTTTAGATTTTCTGAAATTTTATTTATAATGTTGAATGTTTTGTTTTACATGCCTCTGGTCACAATTGCCACATCGATAATGTTTTGCCATCTCTTTTACCTCCAACAGTCCCATGCAAAAAATGAATGGCATGTATGAGCAAGTTTGGTGTTTTTATGCTTTGATTCAGTTCACTGTGCAAATATCTGTACCACTACAACCCATAACTTTAATGGACATCTTTTGATAATAAGAAACTACATCTGATGGATTTGATGATAGGCTTAAAACCCACATGATTGAAACGTCAGTGAACATAGATAATGTAGAAGAAGAATCCACTGCATTTCAGTTGCTAACATATCATTGGTTCTTCAAAACGCAGTCTTGGTGAACTTGGTCTGGTCCATGTTAACCGAGTAATGCATGTTCAAGTAGAACTTGGGTTCAGACAGAACCGTGACATTTGTCTTGCCATGCATGCTAGTCAAGCTTGCTCCTTTACAGTACAATGGAATTCTGTTCCCGTTTACCACGTTGTTCAGATTCCTCTGGTTCTTTGTCGATTCAAAAAATTCTTTGATCTAGCATCCATCAAAAGAACAATTCAGCACATTATAACTTATCTAAGAACAAATGATATTAGCAAAATTTGATGACACGTTGAGTTAAGCGTTAAAACACCCCTTAAAGATAATGCAGAAAATCGGTGAAAATGTAGAAAAATAAAACTCACATTAAAGAAACAGTTAGAAAAAGTAGCAGGGATCCGTTAGAAGATTCAGAGCTCCCTCGTTGAAAAAATGATAGAAAACGACAGGCACAAACGTATTACTGATATTTATCAGATAAAGCATAAAGAATTGAACTCTGAATCTTATTAAGCAAAAATTTTATATACCTCATCAGCTTATTAAAATATGAACTAAGAGTAGACACTAATCTCTCTTTCTTGAACTCTGAAAGCCCTACACCAATAGATTCCGTGAAATATGAACCAGAACCATGAACATATTTAACTTTGAATCTTGCAAAAATATCATCAGCTTATTGAAATCTAATAAATAGAACAATGAAATCTGGGGAGAGACCTGTTTGTTGTTCTTGCAAAACACAAAGTTTCCAAAGAGAAAGGGTTTGAAAAAATTTAAAAGAAAAAGGGAAACACAGATTCACGCATAGACCTGTTTTTTTCGTAATCCCCAACAAAGATTCACGCAAAAAAAAGAAAAAGGGTTTGAAAAAATCCAAAAAAAAATATGGGGGAAATAATCGTAAGAAATCTGATCACTTTCAAAAAAAGTGATCTCCAACAAAGATCACTATCAAAAATATCATAAAAAAGTGATCACTTTCAAAAAAACGTAAAAAAGAAACCTGCTTCTTTCGGAAAAAGAAACTTGCTTCTTTCGAAAAAAAACGTAAAAAATCCAACACACAGTTTATTGCAAAAAAGAAACTCTTTTTTCGGAAAAATTCTCATCACTTTCGAAAGATCCCCAACACACAGGCTTCTGAGATCTCTTTAAACGCAGCGAAGTTGTTGGTTTTGAGATGCTTACCATTCATGTATGCAACCTGCTTCTTTGACGGTCTGCCTCTCTTCCGTTCCTTCCTCTCCTCCTGTGCATAGCTGTCCTGCATCCTAAGAGAATGGAAAGATAAGAGGGGTAACAGTAACATTTTATATCAACAAAGCAAACTTGTTCATCAAAGAAGTAAAAACAGTGTGGGCAATGACTCACAATAATATCACAAAGCTGTCTTTTGTGATAAAAGGGTTTGGCACAGCTTGGCACTGAAATTTTGTGCTGCCCGAGGTGTCTGGGCCTTGCGATAAAAGGGTTTGACAAAGCTGTCTTTCTTTGGCCTTTTTTGCGATATAGTGCTCTCTTCATATTTGGGGAACAGCAATAGCCCTTGCGATATGCTGCTCTCTTCATATTATGGGGAAAAGAGATTTATGAGGTTGCACATATCATGGGGAAATGTTACGGGTGAGTGGTTTGACGCGGAAGTCGAGGGGTTGACGCGGATCACTGTGAAAGATCACATGGATTGACAACCAGGCATTTGTTTGGACCGATAGGATCAAGTCTTTGGTTTTTAAAATGGATGGCTCAGATTGAGTTGACGTGGATCATCAAAATTCCCTCCAAAACTTTTCGCAGAATCTCATCTCAACCGTTCATCATCCAAGATTAAATCATGGCCGTCTTTTATCTACCCCTTTGTCCTAGTCAGCTTGTCCTAGTCAGCCCTAGGATTCAAAAAACTCTGTCAAATGTAATATAGATATATATATATATATATATATATATATATATATATATATATATATATATATATATATATATATATATATATGGGCTTGAGGGAGGTGAGCATTCGGTGTAGGAAATTTCCTACACCGTCCTTCAAAAACACCACATTCCACTTATGTTTTTGAAATTTTTTTGCTTAGGATTATTGTACACATTCTAAAACCCCAAAACCCCAAATATGGGTGAACCCTAGGGGGATTTGACCCTCGATCGGCTCGTGACAAAAAGTTCTATTGTTCTAAAAACGTTGAATTTGTAACGATCGGATCGAGGGTAAAATAGTGTTGGATTCACTTGATTTTTGGTATGTTCATCATCCATGATAAGTACATCATAATGAACGGTGGTGATTATTGGAAAAAAGATTGGAAATTGAAGTTTTATGAGGACGGTGTAGGAAATTTCCTACATTTAATGCTCATATCCCTTTTTCTATATATATATATACTAGTCATTACTCGTGCCCATAGGGCACGGTTTATTTAATGGATGAGTTTTTCTCCCCCACAAATTTCAAGTTCACCCAAATTTCAAGTTTTCCCACAAAATTTCATGTTTCCCCCCAAATTTAAGTTTTCCCCCAAAATTTAAGTCCCTCCAAAATTGTCATTACCACCTAGGACAAACTTGCCACGTATGACAAACCTTTGTCTTAGTAGGATAAGATTCCAAATCTTCATAGAACTGAAAAAAAATGGCCGGAAGGGGTGAGAATAAAAAGTGTGGGTGTGTGTGGGGAGGGTCCATAGGCAAAAATACAAAAACCGGGGTTGTATGTGCAAAATTCCCCACCTCCTCTTTTATCCCTTAAAATCTCATCTCTTATATTTTCTCTTATTCAATTTCCATGTTTTATATAATAGATATCCAAATTCTCTTATCCAATTTCTCATGTCCAAATTCTCTTATCAATTTCTCTTGATAACATCCGTCTTTTATATAATAGATATCCCTTATCCAATTTCTCTTGTCCAATATCTCTTATCCAATTTCTCTTGATAACATCTCTTGTTTGTTATATAGATATCTCTTATCCAATTTCTCTTGATAACATCACTCTTATCCAATTTCTATTGTCCAATCTCATGTCCAATTATCTCGTATCCAATTTCTCTTGATAACATCCCTCTTTTATAATATAGATATCTCTTATCCAATTTCTCTTGATAACATCCCTCTCTTATAATATAGATATCTCTTATTTAATTTCTCTTGTCCAATTTCTCTTATCCAATTTCTCTTGATAACATCCCTCTTTTATAATATAGATATCTCTTATCCAATTTCTCATGTCCAATATCTCTTATCCAATTTCTCTTGATAACATCCCTCTTTTATAATATAGATATCTCTTATCCAATTTCTCTTTTTCAATATCTCTTATCCAATTTCTCTTGATAACATCCCTCTTTTATAATATGTGTGTGTGTGTGTGTGTGTGTGTGTGTGTGTGTGTGTGTGTGTGTGTGTGTGTGTGTGTTTGTTTGTTTGTTTGTTTGTGTGTGTGCTTGATTGTTCATCTGTGTGATCATATTCGTTTTATATGCTTACATATTGTAATTCTTTGTTAAATCCCCGTAAATTCATGTCTCATAATCGATTCACGTAGCTAACAATGACCCAAGACTGAGCTAGTACTCGATCAATCAACCTCCCTGAGGACGACCCGTTTAGCGCTATGACGACAGTCGTGCACTTGCGGTTTATAAATGTAAAACTTCTAATAAGCTTTTGGCGCCGTTGCTGGGGAGGCACGGCTTGATATCGATTTTATTCTTTGTTGATAGACTACGTACTTCCTCTTGATTTTTATTTCTATCTCTTTGCTATTGATTTTTAGTGCTACCAATTTTATTCTTTGTTGATAGGCTACGTACTTCCTCTTGGTTTTTATTTCTATCTCTTTGCTATTGATTTTCAGTGCCACTGATGGTTTCTTTTGTTTAGCCTTTGTGTATGCGTAGGAGATTCCAGGGCAGTGAGGATTTAGTTCCATTAGACCCTGAGATCGAGGCCACAACACATCGGCAAAATGCTGAGAGAAAGAAGAAGCTTAACAACACATCGAGGCCACAACACCTCCTCCTCCTCCTAGATCGCTCATGGATTTATCTATGCCCTTCAATGGGTCTACATCAGTATCCTAAGGACACCGCTGGAGCCTAACAACTTTGAGCTGAAACCATCGTTAATCAGCTTTATACAACGGGATCAATTCGAAGGGTCACCCATGGAGAACCCACATGACCGTCTTAACACGTTCCTCGAAAAGATGGACACTCTGAAGATGAATTGAGTCACTAATGACGCCATTAGGCTAAGACTATTTTCCTTCTCATTTAGGGACAAGGCTAAGGACTGGCTTAGGAGCCATGGTCCTAACATATTTACTTCATGGGATAGTCTTTCTCTTGCATTTCTAACAAAATTCTTTCCACCAGGAAAAACCGGCAAAATGCGCAACGAGATTACAAACTTCACCGAGCTTGATCGTGAATCCTTGTACAAAGCTTAGAAAAGATTCAAGGATTTGCAACGCAGTTTCCCACACCAGGGTGTGCCTGACTGGCTGCTAATCCAAGCTTTCTACAATGGATTGTTCCGAGAGGTGAGGTGTCAATTGATGCCGTCGCTAATGGCACAATTATGAGCAAGACTCCTGCTGAAGCTAAAAAGCTGTTGGAAGATAAGGCCGCCAATAATGATTTATGTAACAATGAGAGAGGCACCTCCAAGAAGGGAGGTAAGTATGAAATCGATGAAGTCTCAATGCTCTCTGCTAATTTTAATGCGCTAACTAAACAATTATCAATGATTGGGCTTGGTACTTCTAATCTGCCTACGGTGGCACTTTGTGAGGTTTGCGGTGTACAGGGACACCAAGGGAATGAATGCCCTACATCGATGACGACACCTCCAGGCATGACAATCGAGCAGGCCAATGTATTGTATGTAAACAATCCGAGGCCACCAAACAACCCGTACTCCGGTACATACAATTAAGGATGGAAAAACCATCCCAATTTTTCTTATAGGAGTCTAAGACTGCAAGCTCAACCACCGTTCCTGCAACAACATTAGAATTTCCCAGCACCACCTCCGTAAGGGCCATTTCAGAAGGACGTCGAGCGTGAGGGCCATTTCATCAGAATTTCCAAGACTCCACTCCAATATGCCCTCTAGTTCCAAGTCAAATCTTGAAATTCTAATTGAAAGCCATATTCTTATGCAGGGCCAAAGGAATGAGTACTTTCAATCCTCCATCCAACAATTGATGACTACCATGCATCAGCTTATGACCACAATGCAACAGCTCGCCACAGGCCAGAAAACAATGGAAGCTACAATAGTACAGATGGCGTAGCAGCTATCTCAAATAGCGAAACCACAAGGGCATCTACCGGGGCAGACTGAGGCAAACCCCCAAGGGCACATGAATGCCATAACTTTGAGAAGCGGGAAGCAGATGGAAGGCCCCACTATGCCTATTGCGGAGGAAGATGTTGCTGCTGAAAAGGAAGCCCAGGTAGAGGTTGAATCTGGAATTGAGAAGGACGTCGAGCGCGAGGTAGAACCTCCACCCTCTGAGTCACCACAGGAGAAAGCTGTTGAGAAGAAGCAAGGGGAGCCCACTGAAGATCCTTCTAGGACTTACATCCCAATGGTACCCTTCCCATCAAGTCTAGAAAGAGCGAAACTAGGTGAAAAGTATGGAAGATTGTTCGACCTCCTGAAGCAGCTGGATATTACCATACCTTTCCTGGATTCCATTTCTGAAATCCCGACCTATGCAAACTTCTTAGAGGAAATCATTATGAAGAGAGGTAGACGGGAGAAGGTCATACTCTCAGCTGATTGTAGTGCAATACTTCAGAGGAAGGCAGTTGAAAAACTTGAAGACCTAGGAAGCTTCTCCATCCAGTGCACTGTTGGAAATATAGAAATCAAGCGTGCACTTTGTGATCTAGAGGCAAGCGTCATAATGATGCCTATGTCTATTAGTGAAAGGTGAAGAGGGGGGAGCTTCAACCGACAAACATAACCTTTCAATTGGCGGATAGGTCAATCAAGTATCCTCTGGGAGTAATAGAAGATGTGCCAGTACGCGTAGGGAAGATCCTAGTCCCTTGCGACTTCGTTATAATGGATATGCCCGAGGACGCTCGCATCCCCAGAATACTTGGCCATCCCTTCTTGACCACGGCAAGCATGCTGATTGATGTAAAGGGAGGCAAGCTCTCCCTCAATGTGGGAAAAGATAAGGTGGAATTTGATCTTCGAAGATCCATGAAGCAGTTTATGGAGGATGACCACCAAGTTTAGCAAGTTGACCTCCTTGAGGAGGTAATCAAGGAGACCACATTGGATGAGATGTTTTTAGATGAAAATGAAGATCCACCTTACGACAATTTGAACCAAGAATACAAGATGGATGGAATGATGCTAGAGAAGGAGTCCAAGGAAGCTCCTCGGGAAAAGCTTGAAGAAAAACCACCATGAACACATCAACAAAACCCTAATGAGCCGAGGAACCAAGATCATAGATCAAGTAAGCTGATCTTGGGGGCTAATGCAAGGAAGCGAGGAGACGAGATGTAATGACCCCAATTTGAACATACGCATAATAATACGTTTTTGGAATGTGTACATGCGTATAAATTTTTGGAGTATTTCTAGTATTTTTCTTAATTTTTGTGGTAAAGAAATTATTTTTAAATAATTTCACCTCACCGTTTGGATTTAATAAATGGAGTATAAGAGAAGATATACTTGTATTGAGGGAAGTATATGGTATATGGAAGGGTATAAATATTTTCCAAAAATGTAAAATCCTAAATTACCTACAGTATCCACCTCACCTTAATAGGTGGCATTAGGAGGTTAATCCCCACCTAACTCTAGCTAGGTGGCATGTGTGGAGGAGTTTAGGGAATGACTAATCAATTTGAGAAGATAAAAGATAAAATTTTGTGGGGAAAAAAAGAAGAAGAAAAAATTGCAACTCTCTTATCTCCCTTTCTCTTAGGCCGGCCCCCTTCACCCTCTCCTCCTTTGCTCCTCCACTCCCACCACCTTATACTCCTCCCCTTCCACCACCCAAACCACCTCCATCAACAATACATCCATAACCATCTTCTACATACAAAAAGTCCTCATTTTTACCAAGACCAAATGAATTCCATGCCCAAAATTATTGAAGAAGTTTGAAGAAGAAAGAGTTTGAAGAAGGAAGAGCTTAAGGGCTACAAGGAGAAGAAGGGCCAACGAAAAATTAGATGGACATTTGAGGTAGGTCTTTCTAACATCTTTAGTTAGGGTTTTAGTTTTAGGTTTGCTCTTGTACAATTCTACTTGGATTTGGAAATTCTAATTTAGGGTTATTGATATCATGTTCATGTTGCACTCAAATTTAGTAGTGATAGTCAAATTTATGTGGCATGATTCAATTTTATGGTGAAATTCCTAGTTGTGAAGCAAAAACCATCCACCTTATATTTCTGACTTTGACTGTATGTTGTTCCCTGTATTACGGCCATTGTAGTTAGACTGAAAATCTGAAAAAATTATATTTGAAAAGCCTAACTTGTGTACTACAACTTTCATGTAGAATACTTAAGCTAATTATGCTTGTAGTTGATAGAAATAGCTAATTTTCTGTAACATCGAAATTCTGGCAGAATCTGCACCACTGCACGGTGCAGCACTTTTTGGATACTGTAGATAACCAAATTGGACAAACTTGGACATTTTCGAAATCTACACTTTACAAGCTACAATTTTGATGTTGATCAGTTTACCAGAATCTGATAGGAACAGCTTGAAATTCAGTGACTTATATGTAGCATATTTCTGTTTCTGGACTGAAATTCCATCTGTTATGCTACAGGTCCCTATAAATAGCCCACTTACCTAGATTTTTTGATATTTGGTATTTGGAAGCATAATTTGGTGATGAACAACTTTCATTCAGAAACTTTTATCAAATTCCTAGTAGAATTGTAGTTAATCAGTTGTCACTGATGTGTTATGCCATAACGTTCTTATTTTGCACACAATTGTAACCTTCTTGTTATATTTGTTGCCATCATGCATAATATTGTCATTTATCATTGTTGTTACCTGAAAGCAAGTTAATTGAGGTATTTTTCAATGAATTCATATTTGTGTCCTTTATGTCCACAATGTGTTTGTGAAAATGCCCAAATGAAGGCAAAATCATGAAACCCATGAAATATGAATTTTGTGGAAATTATGATGCAATGGTGGTTTTGAAACATGACATCGGCGTAAGCATGAGAGGAATGAAATAAGCGGTAATTGAGACTGCTAATTAATCTACCGATGTGAATTATGAAATTGAGAGTGAATTATGAAACTTAGAGTGATGAAGAGTGATAATTATCTGGAGCTCTCGATCCATTCTAAGATGGGTGAGACTCCAGATACGGGTTCGGGGGAAACGCACGTAAATTATAGTAGCTAAGGAGTAGACGTATGATGATATGATTTCTCACTCGCTTGTCACTCCCGTAAGGGGGAGTTGACTAGAGTTAGAGAGGCCAGTGGTGTACTCGTGATGCACCATTAGGTAATTGTTGGTTTTCTCCGTTTGTCCCGATAAAAACCGAGAATTGTCTCACTCCCGTAAGGGGAGTTACGAGAGGCCTCTCCAGTGCTCGTGTCACTGGTTGAGGTACCACTTTTCACCCATACTGGGTGAAGTCCAGCTCCTTAGTGTCCTACGATTTACTCGGGTTTTTAAATATTAACTAAATGTCTAAATTTAAACTAATCTGTAATGGTGGTCATGAAGTTTCTGTTCCTCAGCTTCTTTTTACGCTAGCCCTTGTATGTTATGATTGTTTAATTTATGCATCAATTTCGTAGATATTGTGTCACCAGTAGATAGATTATCAGTTAGGGGGACGGGTTCTAAAATTGGATCCTACTAGAGATGTTAGAACTTATTACTGGGTCACGCATTGATGTATCCCCCTTTGTGTTTTCTAGGAGTAGGATCAGAGCAGTCGGAGCGGGTCCCGACGCAGGAGTTCATCCATAGTTCAGAGGTAGAGCCTGCCAGTGACTTTGTCCAGTTGGACTTTCCTGGGGGTAGATTAGTGGGTGCATTGTACTGGGTGTGGACACCTTTTTGTACTTTTTGGGTTGGGAGTTCTCTTTCTTTTGTTGTACACCACTTTTGTACCCCTTTGTACAGACGATGTATGTACAAAGTATCTTGTTTAATATAATGTAATGTTCAGTTCAGTTTTTCTTTTCTAGTACTATGGATTTAATTTTTGTTGGAGCACTTTACTTTCTTCTGTACTATTCCAGTATTGTCGTGGTGGCCTGCATACATGGTTGATTTAATCACAATTAATGCCTAGTAGTATTTAGATATTAGGGGCTCGAAGTCCAGAGTCTGAATACTACAGCGGCCTGTCAGCTACGTATCTCCATATTTGGGAGAGCGGGTGACTCGTAGTGAAAAGTGTATATTTATACCCCATATCTACCCCCATTTTGTGCTAAAGAATTTGCTTAATCTTGCTCTCTTCAGTATATACTCACTTTATGTTTCATATAGGGGCTTATTCTCATTCTTTGCACAAAACATCATAATATGGACTCATTTCTCATTCTTCTATTTTTCAGGTACTCTTGGGAGTCTTGGGGATTTTCTAGAATTTTCTGGGATTTTTCTAGGCTTTCCAGGTATTTTTGGTGAATTAATTCAAGGTGAAAAGCAATTTTAAAAGGGGAAAAGGGATTTAAAATAGGACGCCACGTGGCACAATCACGCGACACCAGGCTGCTGCCCCGCCCCACTTAGTACAGGGGAAAGAATTTGCGGGGCACGCGCCCTGCGCGTGCCCCGCAAGCGGAGTGGGCGCCGCCCGCTAAGGCGGGCGGCTCTCTATCGGGCCGAGTCTCCGACCCGGCCTGCCATCTGATGAGGGCACGCACGCTTTAGGCAGCACTAGTGCAGGTTTCGGGCACCAAATCTCAAACCCGTAAGCCCAGAACAGCCCTATTTTCGCATTTGGGGGATTTCCAGCGAACCATTTGGTGTTTTACTGTTCTATTGGAGGGCTTGGGAGCCCCTTTTTCTTCCCCAAGGGCTAGTGCAAGGGTTTGGAGGGCATTGGAGCTTGGAGGAGCTTGGAGGAGCTTGGAGGAGGTGCAAGAATGAAAAAGCTTGTGTTTTAGGGCTAATATTGGTGATTTCTACCCCCTCTCTTGTAATAATGGGTTCTAATGTTCTAATGCTTTGTATGAATATATGTGAATGATTGTTGGATGAAAGTGAGATTAATTGGATAATTGTTTGCTTAATAGCTTGTAATAAAGATTTGTGTTCTCATTTTGAATGATTATCATCTCATTTTCATTATGAAGGCCTAGAGCCATTTGTGTGTGGATTGGGATTAATTAGGGCTTGTGTGGTTGATTAGTGATTGTTCATCTCTAGTATTTAATTGATCTAGAATGCCTTGATATGGATGTTAGATAGTGTTGATTGATGGGTTGTGCCATAGATTTCATTGAATCGTGCATTACTCTTGGTAGGGCCGTAGAACGGTGATGTACCTTAAGGGTCACATCTATATGCACGATCCTTGCATTCTATTGACACGGATGCAAGGATCGATTCATGAGCTTATGTTAGAGATTTCCACCCATTAGTCAACACATGAATGAATCGTGCATTACCCTTGGTGGGGCCGCAGAACGGCGATGTGTCTTAAGGGTATTACCTATGTGCATAACCCTCGCATGCCTTGAAATGGATGCGAGTGTTGATTCATTTAGAGTGAACATATTTCTAATCAACTCACAACCCTAATGACATTCCATTCTACACACTCTTCCTTGCTTGACTAGCTCCTCACCTTGGTCTCCACCCTACCTGCCTTGGGTTTGACTTGCCAGTGTCACCACCCACTTCCTCTCACCACACTTGTTAGTTTAGTTGGTTGTACCAACACTTTTAGCCTTCCTTAGCCGATTGAGATTGAGATTGTGACTTGTCCATGTGGATTCGACCCCGTACTCACGTGTTTATATTGCATTTGACACTCCTACTCTTGGGAGGAGAGCGTGTGCATCCTACTTGGATTGTGCACATCCTCGAGTCAATCAGCAGGGCGTGACATGAAGACATCCTAGATCTCTCCACCCTAAAGCTGCCATGACGACATCTCAAAATGGAGTCAAGCTTACGATTAAAACGAGTGCTTCTTGAGAGGCAACCCAAGCATTTTCATATCGTTTCTAGTGTTTCAATTTCAATTTTAGTTTTTGATTTAGAATAGTTTAAACTTTTCTTTGAATAAACCCCAAAACCCCAAAAATAATTCAAGTATCCATTGCAGGAAGAACTGAAGAAGGAAGCTGGAAAAATCATTCTAAACGGCCGCGTGGTGAAAATCCACCCGGCCATGTGGAGAAGAGAAGAAGAGAAGAAGAGAAGAAGAAGGGGACCTGAGAAAGTGAACGACGCAACCACGTCGCAAAGATACACACACCCGCGTCATCAAGGGAAAGGTTAGGGGAGTTTCAAGTTCAATTTTCCAATTCTAAACGGCCACATCACCCAAACGATGCGGCCACATAACTCTCCGTTGTTTTAAGCATATTTTCCTTCTACTACCGAAACGACGCGGTCGTTTGACATCAAACGAAACAACCGCTTCGAACCCAACTCAAAGGCCAAAATTTCCCGAATTTACACAGCTGTTTGAACCTAATCGAAATGGTCGTGTCCTCACACAAATCTCCAAAGACAAATTTCCCAATTCCACATGACCACGTCACCCAAACAACGTGGCCACGTAACTCTCTGTCTTTTTGGCTCAAAAATAATTCTACTGTTGGAATAAAGCGACCGTTTGAACTCAAACGGCACGGTCGCGTTGATCCAACTTTTTGAGCTTCAATTCTTTCCGAATTTACGTGGCCATTTGATCCTAACAACGTAGCCACGAAATTCTCTATATTTTCTTGACAAAAATCCTTTCTCCGGCAGAACGGCGCAGTTGATATGTTGATCTACGCGACTGTGTCAAATCAACCGTGTTGTTTTCTAACCCCTTGACTTTTTATTCCCAAATCGACACGGCCGTTTGACTCCAGATGACGCGACTGGGTCGCTGCTCTATAAATATCCCAAAACCCCACGCAACCAATTCCTCCAACCTCCGACTATCTTCTCCTTCCAAATCACCTTTTCTCTTTCCCAAATCATTCCATAAGGGGTCCCCTACCATCAATCTCCTCTTCCACCTCCTTCTCCGTTCGACACAGGCGGCAAGAAAACCCTAACAGTTGTTTGTAGCATTTTGGTAAATCACAATCGATGTAGGCATCTTGAAATTGATTATTGGGATCAAGGGCAGCTTCGAGGACTTCTCTCTTGGCTTGGTTCATTCAATTTCAGCGAGGAGCTCCAATCGTTTGGTAACTTCGTTCCTATCTCGTTAATTTTTGAAATTTCTCGCTGAATTCGCTAAATTTGTGTGAGTTTGCACCCCACTTCACTTCACACACTCCTTATTTCACTCACACTACACTCATCATTCCTCTGAGAGAACACAAGAAGCGCACTGACACTACTGGGCCATCCCAGGGTAGGGGCAAGCGTCACCTTTGCTGAGGTTCAGACTGAAGCCCTGAGGTGTGATGCACCTGTCCATCCCCCTCAGATTGACACTTTAGGGATAGTTTTCGTTGACAAACGTCAATGTGATACCTTTAAATCCCTCTCGACTAGGACCATAGTGCCCACCAAATTCCCGAGCGTCATAGCTTTATCTACACTTGGTCTTGTAGATGGAGTTAATACTCTCCTCCAAAACATCAGGTGGGAGGAATTCCTGGAGTGTGAGGCTAGAACCTATAAGAAACTCACATTAGAGTTCTTAGCAACCTTTAAGAGTTATCCATCGGGGTTCTTGTTCCGGTTGATGAACAAGGACTATGTTATGTCCACCAATTCATTAAACCCCTCTTCAAGTGGCCTCGAGCTGTTGAGCCTGAAGCACGCTCACACAACTATCCTTATCCTCAGGAGTATGATCAGAACGCCTTCTGGCTGAAGATTACTGGCCTTTCTCCTTCCCCATTACACGTGCGAAGGCTTCTAACATCATCCACCCTTTCCTTCGCATCGTGCATCACTTTATTATGAACTCATTTTTCTGTAGATATGAGACTGGCCAGGTCTCTCAAAATGAGCTTTTCTTCCTTTGGTGTGCCACCCAGCCACGTGTCGTCCGTGAGGATGACACTACACTTCCATGATACATCCTCCATGCTGGTTCTTGGCTAAACCAAAGATTTCTCCACACCCTTACCAGCCCACACTCTCGCATTTGCTATGGAGATTTTATCACTATTACTGCATTGCTTCCTCCTGATTCATATAAGATCACTGACTCTATGCATCAGGTTCCAGACCCCACTTCTCTTGACCTATCTATCATCTCCAACATGCACATGTTCAAATCCTTTGAGAAGGATAAGTATTTTTGGCTTCATGGACCCAACTAGACCCCTTACACTAGGCTCCCAAACACTGCATGTTTTGGAGCAGGGACCTCTATGCAGTGGATTTTTCCATCTGATCCCGATCTTGCCCAGGGTGCTCAAGCACCACCTGCACATCTGGTATAAGCTTTACAGTTTATAACCGCAAGCACACGGCGTCATCGTAGCGCTTAACGAGTCGTCCGCAGGGAGGCAAATTGATCGAGTACTAGCTCGATCTGGGGTTTTATGCTAGCTATGTTAATCAATTAAAAAGAGGGAAACATGGATTTACGGGGATTAACAGGGAATAGATATGAAAATGCATTGAAGAATGAGGACGACGAGAAAATAACAATCAAAGAAGAAGAACACAATCTAAAACAACAAGGAACAACAAATTAATGACAGTAATAATGAGAAGGAAGAGAGGAAAACTTATCTCGTTCATTTATAAAGAGTTTTGTCAATCCTCAGTACAAAATCCAAAGAGGATCTCCCCAAAATCATATCTAAAATCCTATCTAAACCTAAACTAACCCTAGAAAAGCAATGTAGCATTGAAAGAGAGGAAAAAGGAGCCTAAGGCTCGGCTCCCCGGAAACGATGGCGTCCCAACGCTTTAAATACAACCCTAGCAGCTAACGGGTTAAGCTTTCGACCTGCTTTCAAATGGCCGCGTGGATGAACAACGCGGAAGAGGGCTACGTGGCCCTACGAATTTGGTTCATATGGACGTGGCAATGCTGTGCTGCTGCCTCTTTGGAGTGACACGGCCGTATGGAGCTAGTCCATACGGCCGTGTGGATTTCATTACTTTTGCTGTTGCTGGGTAAAGCCAAGATGATACGGCCATATGTAGTGAACCATACGACAGTGTGGGAGAAGGTGATCATGCTGCTTCAGTGCTCAAGCTCCAATCAAGCTCCTCTAACATCCCTCTCTTCACTCTGTAGTGCTTCAGCTCCATCGACCTTCAAGTCCACAACATGAACTCCATGAACTCCAGCTCCAAGTGTAAATCCCCTCTAGCTTCATAAAGCTCCATGCTAAGCTTCACATCAATGCCTCCAGAAATGCTCCCTCAACACTCAAGCCCATCATCCTCTCCAACTCCTAATCAAAACTCCCATGCTCCCTCAGCTTCATCAATTGTTCATTCTTCCCCCCTTCAATGCACCATATTCAAGAAATAGAGCCCAAAGTGCCAAACTTAGCTCCGAAAGTCCAAAATATCACTCTTAGCATCATAATTCCCTGAATTCACCTGAAAATACACCGGGGAGACCAAAATCGTAAAAGGGAACAAACATGACAAAAGTGGCATGGATAACGAGGCGGAGTGGAATAAAACGTAAATGAAATGAATGCAAAAACAATATATAAAAACAACATATCAAAATCCCCCAAGCTAAACTCTTCCTCGTCCTCGAGAAAGACGAAGAGAGAGCAAAGAATGGGGTATGCAAATGATGATATGATTTTCGAGAGATTTTATAAAATCGAGCACATATACTCAGAGAAATAGGAAATTCAAAATCACGGAAATCTAAAACGTCGACTCCTCTCTATCGATAAGAGTATAATCCTAGGACATGATTTCTAGCTCGAATCGTCAAATAATATACCACACTATGATCTAGCTCAAAACCTGAATAATTCCTCTAACCCTTCATTAGGCCAAAAAAAGGGATCAAAACTATGCTAGGGATGAAGAAGTGATACGTATCAGATAACGGATCAAGTCCATTAAAGTAGTGGCTCTCACAACACCTCAACTTTCCATGACTTGTGAAATCAACAATCTATTCATGCTTCCAAATCTATTTTCTTTTCTATTTTTTTCTTTTCTTTCATTTGGATCCTAATTGGTTCGTGTAAGGAGCATTGGGTCGATGATTTCCAGGTCAAGGACCCCTCAGACCTACTAGCTCGAACCAACCAAAATCATTATTCTCACACACTCCCCCAAGCTAGACCTTTTGACGCGAGGCCCTGAAGGTTTCTATCGTGGGGATCCAGTTACTCATTTTCGCTGGGGAAACGGTGCGTGCTTTATTCTTTTTTTCATATATACACATCTTTCTCTTTTTTTCTTCTTTTTCTTTTTCTTCTTTTTTTTGAAAAGGAAAGCGTGAATAAGCACGGTGATGGCACTCCTTAGTACTCGCTAATATGTTGTTATCCAAGTCTCGACAGGTTATAAACCATCATACTCAACTATTAATCCTATAGGCCATGCATAGGCCTAGGTCAGTTTTGAGTACTCCTATCCTAGAGAATATGAGAATGATCATAACGAGCATATTAGATAGGATCTGAGACTAAAAACCTGTCATAGTCTTATAGTCAACCCAATATCGAAGTAATAGAGCATAAAAGATAGAAAATGAAGTCCTATTTGAAAACCACACATATATAGCTCGATTTCAGAAGATCCTCGAAACAAGTATATACAAATGATGCATGGATGATGCATGCTGCATGATGTGATGCGAATATTTTTGGATTTTTGAGTTTTTCATTTTTTTGTTTTGTATGCATATAATATGGAAACGTGATGCATGAACGCGTAATAAAAAGAGAAAATGAATGTAAATGAAACATGATGCATGAAGGATGGAAATGAAAGCAAATACAAAGGAAACATGATATATACATGCGAATATAAACACAAAAGTGGAGGTGGAAATGTGAAAAAAATAAAAAGCAAAAAGTACAAACGCTACTCCCCCAAGCTAGAGTCTGCAGAGTCCTCAATGTAAAATAAACAATGAAGTGTGAGGGTATAAAATGTCTGGGGAGGAGTGACAAAAAGGTAAAGGTCTCCTCCATGCTAGCGTGAAGCCAGGATGCAGGCTTGGTGGGTGCAGAGGAATGTGGAGGAGAACTAGAGGTGCCAGCCTCATGTGTGGGTGTGGGTGGGGATGGTGGAGGAAAAAGGTGCCGATGGATGTCGGAGACATAAGATAGGATCTGGGCCTGTGTATCCTAAAAGGTATCCATGCAGCCCTAGAATCCATGAACAATATCCTGTAAGGTATCCATACGGCCCTGAAATCCCAGAACAATATCCTGTAAGGTATCCATACGGCCCTGAAATCCCCGAACAATCTCCTGTAGGATAAGGAGATGTGTGCGATCATCAAGAGGAGGAGGGGGACCAGACGGTCCGGGGCCATCAGTGATAAGTGGAATCTGTGTGGTGACGGGTTTCGTGGTGGTTACGGGAATGGAGGTGGTGTGTAGGGTGGAAGTGGTTGGCTGAGGCTGAGGCTGAGGCTGAGGCTGCTGGGGCTGCGTAGAGACTGGGAAGAT
Source organism: Scilla litardierei (assembly GCA_030789695.1). Classification (NCBI taxonomy): domain Eukaryota; kingdom Viridiplantae; phylum Streptophyta; class Magnoliopsida; order Asparagales; family Asparagaceae; genus Scilla; species Scilla litardierei. Next base: position 267,633,119 of record CM061141.1, on the reverse strand, counting down.
ATGATCAGGTGGAAATGTCCACTGCGTAAGCCCGATGACCTCTGTACGCAATGGGTTTGGCAAGTAGTATACGGAGCACACTCTGGCCCATAAAGTCAAACGATCCGACCCATCAAGTTTTTCTTAATCATATGTATGTGAGCTAAAACTGAGAGGTCCAGAGTGGTAGGGCCAGAGATGGGGTCAGTGCAGTCATCTAAATCAATGGAGAGGGGAGGCTGGCAGGCTATAAGTGTGATGAGACCGCCACAACAAATCCTTCCCGTGGGGGACTTGGAGATCTTCAGGAGTCTATATGCCAACCATGAGCCTTCATGGATAAGTCTCTTTAGGGCCCTGATCACTGCACCAGTCCCTGTGGGATGGAGGACTATCGGCTGTGTTATAGCCCACAGAAATAGGAGCTCAAGTCGTGTAACTGTGCCAGTCTCCTCCCTACAAAAGAGAGTGCTCGCTAGGAGAGTGTGGGCAAGGCATACAGATGGATGAATGATGCATGACGCCTTTCCCGTCGTACGAGGGAAGGGACCCAACCCAGTAATCAAATCCCAAAACTGGGAGGCCTGAAAGGAAGATGTGTGTATGCTACTATGGTGGGTGATGGCTTCTGTCGTGGCGGTAGGCCAGTAGAAAATAGAGTTCAAGACGTCAAATGAAAGTGTGTAATCAGTATCGAAGATCCTGAACTCTATGCTAGAACCCTCGACCTTCAAGGAGCTGAGAAACTCAAGTGTGAGCCTTTGATATGTCGGGGCTCCAAAGCCGAGGAAATCATGCCATCCTATATTGGAATGCTCACAAACTTCGTGGTGAGTAGGGTCCGCCAAGAGAGGGTGGCAAAGCGATCCCTCTGGGACTCAGAGGCGAAGGTGATCCCTAGAGTATCTATTTGTGGAGGGGTCACATGAGGTGGTGATGGAGGCTGTGTAGACGTGGAGGGTTGGTCAGAAGTGTACTGCCGTGAAGATCTCCCCAGTTGGGAGTCGTGAGGTGGTGGGTGTGCACGCTTCATGTGGGGAGGCATGATGTGTAGTGGGAATGTGTGAGTGGAGAAGTGGAGATGAAAGTGTAATGTGTGTGTGAAGTGAGAATGTTGGTATGTGAAGAGCTGTGTGTGATGAAGTGTGTAAGTGAGGGTTAAGTGTTGTGATGTGTAAGTGGTTGTCGGGAGCAGTGGAAGTGTGTTCTAGTGATGAAGATGAAGATGTGTTAGGGTTCGGGTGTTGTGTGTGTGTGTGTGTGTGTGTGTGTGTGTGTGTGTGTGTGTGTGTGTGTGTGTGTGTGTGTGTGTGTGTGTGTGAAGTGGTGTGTGTGATTACAGAGGTAATGTGTAATGCAAGGTGAGGATGAAGGTGAATGTGTGATGGAGTGTGTGTGAATGTGAGTGAAATGAGTGATGCGTGAAGGGCAGTGTATGAGTGTGAGAGTGTGATGGGGTGTGAGTGTGCATGGGGGAAGGTGATCGGCGATAACAACACAACAGAACTCAACAAAGTGTGCAACAACGAGCAAAAGTTGAAAATGAAGGGCAGGGGAAGGGTTTACTCAAGAAAATTTTCTATTGTCACTGCGAGTGCAAGCAATGTGAGACAAGTTCACTCCATCAAGATGCCCTTCTTTTGATTCAAACCCGAGCTTCTAAACCATGCCGACGAGTTCGTAAACTAAGGCATGAGAGAGAATCGATTAGGGTTTGTGTAATGACCCTAATTTCTATATACGCGTATTTGTACGTATTTTGGCGTAGATGCGTACGTATAATTTTTGGGAGTATGCCCGTATTTTTCTTTTAATTATTTAGTGTAGGAATTTATTTTAAAAGATTTTAAACTCATTAATTGAATTTAGTAAAAGAGAGTATTTGGAGGAATACTTGTATTTGGAGTGTATGTAGTATTTCTCCATGTATTTTGATTTTCTTAAAAACACAAAATCCAAAATTTGTAGCCATGACACTTAACATGGCTATGTGTTAAGCTAGGACACTTGGCCTGATCTTGACTAAGATGTGTGGTGGAGAGGAATTTGGGGAATGCAATTTACTAGGCAAGACAACAAAAATCAAAAAAAGAAAGAAAATCTCATTTTTTTTCCCTCTCTCATTCTCTCCCTCACCTCCCCACAATTCTGGCCGAAAATCTCCTCTCCCCTTTCTCCCCTCTTGCACCACCAATTCCTCCTCCATCACCACCTATTACTCCTCCCCTTCCACCACCATTGAACCCTCATTTTCCCTTCTCATTCCAACATCAAAATTAGCCCTAATTAGCCCAAAAATCCTTCCTTTTGGAGACCAATTGGAGCTTGGAGAAGGAGGATAGGAGCTCTTTTCTTCAAGGAGAAGAAGGGCCAAAGATTTAATTTGGAGGGCTTTTGCAAGGTAGGAATCCTAATTCCTTAGGTAGAATTTAGTTTAGAAATGGTTTCCTTATTAAAATAGTAAGTTACACAAAAATTTTGTATTGGAATCTATGTATGAATTTCATGATAGGATTCCTATGTTAGTAAGTTTAGTTTTACCCCATGATGATGGCTTTAATTAGTAATATAGAATTTTAAGAATTAATTAAACATGATTTGTTAGTATGATAGTTGAATGAAAATAATTTTGGGATGAAAATTCTTACTTTTGAATAAGATTGCATTTTCATGGTTAAAGATAGCATTTTTATCACTTTGATATGTTAGAATTAGTAATTTTGTTTCATGTTGAAAAATTGGGAGTAGAAGTGTTATGCTATCATGCTAAATTGTGTTTGATTTGTGTTTAGGAAGTCAGTCTTAACATTAGCTTCAATTAGTGAATATGATGTTTGTATCATAGTCTTAATTAAGTAGAAATATATTGATGGCTTGAAAATGGAGTAAACTTAGTATTGTGATAGTTTTATTATGTTAATTATGGCACCCAATATGTTAGAAAACAAGTTTAGTTGGAAATGTTAGTTGCTGGAATTTTTGTTGCAGTAGAACAGTAACTTGTAAAATTCGTATAAAATAGCAGAAAAATCAGAAAAATAAAATTAAGGACACTACGAAAAACTAGAGAAAATTTCCTATAACTTTGAAGGATGCCGAGAGCCAATTCTGACTGAAATTAGGGTAACAGAGCCATTCTTTCTGGACTGATGCTTTTGACAGATTTGCGTTGTAATTTTGAGTAGAATTTTCATAATTGTGCTCTTGCTTTAAGTTAATTTTGAATATGCTAAGTTGTGCCTTATTATCAATCCTTAAGGTGCATTAATGATGATGTTACTACGTTGTGATTCATGTGGAAAAATTTATTGATAATGAGATTGCATATATGTTGGAACATAAGTGGTATTTGAGACCACTAAATGATACTATGTTAATGAAGTAATGCATAACAAAAGAAAAACTTGTGAGTGAGAAGGTGTAACGACCACTTTTCGTTGTACGTTATTCGTGCACGTGCTTTTGACCGTGCACGTGTTTGTTTTAGACTTTGTTTGTTCGTGAACACTTTTGTGTGATATGCCGTTGTGAACGTCTCTGAGAATGTTAAATAGTGGCACTATCTTGGAACGACACTTCTCGAGTCGTTTTTCCACAATTTAAACTTACTCGATGAGACGTGACGATTTTCACTTTTGACAGGAGACGTTTCTATTTTTAGTTTCGCCGTCCGACGTCAAAATTGAGATCCGTCTTCTTAGTTAGCTCACTCTCGTCATCACGATCACCCCGATATTTATTTTATAATTTTTGGAGTTTATTTGACCACTTTTATATTTTTAACAAGTTTTATATTATTTTTAATAATTAATTTATAAATTATTTTCGGCCAAATAAAATTTATTTAAGTTTTAAACGTTTTAAATAATTTTTGAGCCAATTTCCAGCTCATTTGGACCAAGTCAAACCCTTGGGAGAGTTGGAGAAGTTGAGATTTAAATTTTAAATTATTTTAAACTCCTAATCTCATTAGGATTAGCCCTAGACCTAGTCAACCCATCTACACTATATAAACAACCCCTAGGAAGACCTATTTTCGCAAGAAATTAACCCTAGCCTCTTCCAAAACTCAAATTAGACGTTGCGACGATTCGTCGCAACGTCGCAGCCGTCGCATGCGCACGACCGATGGATTTCACCCCGTTCCCTCGGTCTGACCGAGGCCACCACCGCACCAAACCCCGCTCCGCACCGCTGCAGCCATCGCCCCGCTTCTCCGTGCCTGACCGAGAGATTCTCTCGGTCAGACCGATGGCCGCCCCCGCTGTCGCCACATCCCCGCTCCGCACCAACGCTCCGCATCGACCCCGCCTTGTCGCCCGCCTCCGCTCGTGTCTGACCGAGCGGGCCGCCCGCACCGATCGATGTTGCAACGTTGCAACGTTGCAACGTTGCAACCCCCGCATCCGCAGCGCCCGACCGACCCCTCCCTCCGCACCGACCGAGAGCCCCGACCCCGCACCGACCCGCTGCACTGCACAAGCCCGTTTCCCCGCAGCGACCGACGGAGCTCCCCGCACCGAAGCTGTACGACCGAGAGTCATTCGTCGCAACCCCGCATCCGTCGCACCACTTGCCTCCGTGGGCCCCCCAAGTTCTCCAGAGGTATTGTGGGTCCCCCAAAGGTCCCTCGGACTCTGTGGGCCCCCCTAGGTGCTTTCTCTCCGACGATTCGCCGTGCACGACGTTGTGACAAGTTGAAGCCCGTCGTCGCACGTGCTAGCTTTGGAATCTGGAACCGTCGCTCCGGTTGATGCTCTGAACTTTCCAGCGAGGAAACTATATTGGAATCAGGACTTTGAGCGCGTTCTATTATTCCAACCCCCCGGTGTCGCTACCCGACGCCGGTGTAGCTTTCGCGTCGTGTTGAGGTAACGCTTTGCACCCCTAGGACCCCCAACCCAATGCATGCTAATCAAGACTAAAATCAGTATTTTCAAAGTATTTTAAATGTTTTAAATTCACTAATCAAGATTAATAATATGGACTTTAGGCCGGTGGACTTGTGCACGTAGGATAATTGTGATTTTTGGACTCATTGGACGGTGTGCTCAGACGTCGTACTTGCAGGCAAGTGAAACTTGCCAACTCTTGTGTAGGGCCATGTTTTTAGGCCACTTCCTTGTTCCTAGCGTAAAAGAGACTAGTCAGTGAAATGATAGCTGGCTAGACGCCTACTTGATCTAGTTTGACAACGAAACTAGATCCGTCACCTAATTGATCTAGCTTGACAACGAAGCTAGATCCACCCCTTTAAACTTTTTGTTCATGCATACTAAACTGTCACGTTTACTTTCCTTATCTGTACGCACTTTTAACTGCCATGCATTGCATTCTACATGTCATCCTAGTTGAATATTGCATTCGTAGCACACGCTACATACTTGTACTTGCTTGTCCTGGCTAGGTGCACCCCTACGCCATCATGAAAAACACTTCCTGGCTCGTGTTCCAGAAGCGAGCATTACCGTTCGGGGGTAAGGCCCTGGCTCGATACACGTGGGATGGGGTAAGAGTTAAGCGGCCAATCAGCTGGGAGTCTGCCTGATCAGCAACTGCAGCTGTAAGGCGTAAACTCTGGGTGGGGCGGAGTTAAGCGACCAATCAGTGTGAAAGAAAGTCATTTCAGCTGTAAGGCGTAAACTCTGCACATGACATGAAAACATGACTAGAGAAATCCTTGCAAATGTTATTAGTCTTGCCACACTTGCCGTGCCATGCTAGTTTACTTGTTGTTTTCTTTACCTGCTGCACTCATACTTTAACTGCCATGTCATTGCATCATGCTAGAACTGCTAGGTTGCTTTACTTTCAGTTTCAGTTTCCTTGCACAAGTCTCTTGTATACTTGCTGACATGTGCCCCTTGCTCTTTTGGGTGTCACATGTTAGACCCTGAGCCAGAGACCGTTGCTGTGTACGTGATGTTTTGCTGACGCTGAGTCTGAGTCCATGCTTGCCCAGGAGGATTTTGGTGGACACCGGTGACCATTCTTTGGGTCTTTGTTGAGCTTTATTTCTGTTTTAGATCTTTTGTTAGCTATAGGTGCGTAGCACCGTCGTTTGTACTTTGTACTTTTGTTGGCCATGTTTGGGCCTTTAGTCTCTTTTTCTTTTAGCCTGGTGGCTTTTCTGCGATGTTGGAATTTATATTTATGGATATTCTGAGATTATTCTTTTGTCTCATTTCATTATTATTATCTTGTTTCGCTCGCGTTGCAAGAACCTACAGTTTTAAATTTGTTCGACGCTTATCGGACTTGCAGCTTTGTAGCTTCAAGTCTGAGCGGACCTTCTCACGCTTCGCCTCCATATTCTTGGGAAGCGGGGCGTGACAGGTTTTGTTGGTGGCCCATGCAGGTCCGTCTTGCAAATGCGAATTAACGGAACAACGATAATAACAGAATGTCCATTAAATAAATTGCAACATCCGAGTCAGAAGCCCTGAGTCAAGTTGTTTTCTTAGGACCCTAGGTGATAAGAAGGCTTAGTTAGACGTCCGTGTTTGCTAGGTAGAGGCCTCTGATTGTTAGTTAGACTCCCTGTCAGCAATTGATTCAATTGTCGTAGGAGTTACCTTAGTGGTCTTTGTCTACCCCTGACCATATTAGACTTCTAGATTCTCCTTCGGTCGTTCGCTTTTGGGTTCATCGATTTCGGACCAAGCTGAACGCATTCCTTTACCGTCTAACCTTTAGAAGTCTTAACTCCTAGTTTCTAATCTTTAGTTAGTCGACCGTAGGAACTTCTCCGTAGACTTTTCTGATTCATATCCTAGGCGTATGTATGTTCTGATCACCTGACCAATTTCCTTGCCTCGATTCACGAGATCGCCCCGTGACGATCGTCGTCAATTTTCAAACATCGCCATTGCAAAACTTGAACCGTCTGAAAGTGTTTTTCAATCTTCTCTTCCACTAAGTTTAATTTTGTTCAAAATTTTAATATATCTATATTTCATCCTCCTTCATTGATTTAAATTTTTTTAACGTTCGTCGGAATTTTTGAATACTAGCTTATGGTATTTTCCCAGCCTATATTTTTTATACTTATGTAAATGTGTCGCTCTTTCATATATTAATTTTACTTTGAACCATACTTTTGCCCTGCCCAATTCGATTTATAATTTTCCCCCTTATTTGTGTTATTCGAATGATACGTCGTGTTTACTTTAATATACTTTCAAGACACATGGAATTCCAGCTTTCAGCAAGTTGGTCTTGGCTCCTCGTTTTCGCTACTTCAGATTTTTGCAAAATTACTATTTTTATAACCTCTTCCTGCTTTAGACCCTCCCTGATTTGATTTTAAAGATTTGCTATTTGATCTTGATAATTCTTATGCTAAGTTACTATTATTTTCTTTCCGCCCACCATACACGCTTTTGGAAAAATTTCTAAAACCAAATTGAATTTCAATTATTTTTATATCCGTGCCAGACTTGTCGTGCTAGTATATCAAGAACCCTGTGTAAATCAGTTTTTCATTTTTGGCAAACCCTGGTTCTCTAAAAGCAGTTTCAAATTGATCATTTTAAAATTTTCCATAGCCTAAAGTTTTGAAGCATTTAACATGAGTTTAAATTCTCCCGTTACCTGACTTCATTCTTTGACTTTCAAAACTTTTGACAACTTTGTATTAAACTACTAACGTATAAGATTTCTAAAACCCCGTCCTTAATATTCGTGTAAATGATTTTACTTCCTTTTACATTGATTTTATATAAACCAATAAAACATTTTCTCTTATTATGAATATTCGACTCAAACTTATTTCGACTCGCTTTATCGATCTTCGAATATTTTATACAGATGAGGAATTCCAATTTTTTTTTGAAGTACAACAGTTTTCAATTTTGCGTATTTTAGCCCATGCTATTTACCCTATTTTCTTTTTCCCCTCCTATATAAGCATCACTACATCTCCCTTTTCCCTCAACCTAAACATCACCATTGAGTCAATGTTTCGTCTAACCAAGCTGTCTCCTTGTATTCGTCCTATCTGAACTCGTGCTTATCGATCCTTCCCTCGTCACGCTCTCGATCTCTCTTTATTGCTTAGGCCTTAGGGTCCTTCAATGTCTGTGTCAACTCTTAGTTGTTAGTAGACCCTTGGACCCTTGTGAGGTTGTCGTGGTGCACGTACCTAAGTTGTGTACGTGGGCTTGAATGAGAATTCCCATAGTATATTGATGTTTGCCTATTGAGTGATATATATATATATATACTCGGAGTTATTTGTGATAGTATGAAGTTGTTGTGTGTTAGTAGTTATAGATTTTTGTGTGGATAGCTATACTATACTAGGGATGCCTGTGTATATAAGAGTTAGCGTTGAAATATCTAAGTTGTGTATGTAGTAAGAGATACTTATAATGGTTGAAATACATGATTGGTAAAGCTATGTGTATGTTAGTAGTGATAATAATAAGAGTACGTATGGTTTAGAGGGTAGGCCTATTATGTGATCTATATGTTAGCACGTATGAGTGTGTGCTCGTATGTGGGTATGTATTGTGTTTAGACGTAAGTAGTTATGTTTTGTTGCCTGAGTATATAGGTGATATACATATGGTAGTAAGAGTATAATTTTGATTGGTATTGCTTGCTCTTGCGGGATGTTGCATGCGTGCATACCGTGAGGTATACACGACTATTGCACATCTTAATTATGTATGTGTAAATGTGTTAGTATACTAATTATAGGTAGTAGGCTATGGTGTGAATGTATACATTATTTATGTGTGACTATACGGTGAATGCTTGTACTAGGGAGGGTATTATAAATATGTGGGTACTGGTGTCTGTATTATTATTATGGTATATAAATTGATTTAACTGTGTGAGTATTACCTGACTAAATATTAAGTGTGATTGACTTATGGTATGTATATGGTTGTAATGGTAGACGTATGAATATTGGAGTGGTATTGATATTGGTATGAATGTCGTGTTACGTATAAAGAATATTCTGATACGTGTATTGAGTCTCACTCAAGCTTGAGTGGGTATACTCTAAGAATATTGAATGTATGATTGTAGTTGAATATAGAAATGGTTGATGTATGAATAGTGATAGGAGTGTTGTGCCTGGTTGTGCTACGCACATGATTGTGGGTCGCTACGCCAGTATATAGTTATAGGTGTTGGTCTTGTGGTATAGTTAATTACTAAGGACTTGCTCGTGTGAACATATGTGTACTAGCTAAAACTAGGTATGTATGTGTGCTAGTTATATAATGGTATGATTGGTGTATGTAAATGAAATGTTAGCGTGTATGGGTGTGCGCCATGCACGGGTAAGTATGTGCTTAGTTATAGGTATTGATGACCATGATATATGTGGCGTGTCGTAAATACAGTTATAGGACCGTACGTGATGTGAATATATGGTGAACTATTTGCATGTATGTGAATGACTATATATTGTGAAACTATAGTAGTGGTGAATATATATATAAATATAGTGAAACTTGACTTAATTATGGTATGGTGTGACTACATGTGTTGATGCATACTAGGGATTTTAGAGGGTAGTATACCCTTGATATTTGTGCATAGGTAGCTACATATAGGTAGAGCAATGATTGTATTGGCTAAGCGTGAGACTATTCTTATATAAGTATCTGAACTGTTGTTTTGCGAGTAGTAGTTATATAAGGGATGTATGCTTATATATATGATTAAAATACATGTATGAATTTGACTGACTATAATAGGTATAAGTGTATACGTACGTGAATGTATTTACGTGTTGGTAGTATTAATGTTTGACTACTCAGTGCATATATAAACACTTGTAATGACTATACCTGGTTGAATTATAATATGACTTGATTTGGGTAGTTACTAGGGCGCTTAGCTATATTAGAAAGTCCGAGGACGGACTTTATTCTAAGGTGGGGAGGATGTAACGACCACTTTTCATGGTACGTTGTTCGTGCACGTGCTTTTGTCCGTGCACGTGTTTGTTTTAGACTTCATTTGTTTGTAAACACTTTCGTGTGATATGCCGTTGTGAACGTCTCTGAGAATGTTAAATAGTGGCACTATCTTGGAACGACACTTCTCGAGTCGTTTTTCCACAATTTAAACTTACTCGATGAGACGTGACGATTTTCACTTTTGACAGGAGACGTTTCTATTTTTAGTTTCGCCGTCCGACGTCAAAATTGAGATCCGTCTTTTTAGTTAGCTCACTCTCGTCATCATGATCACCCCAATATTTATTTTATAATTTTTGGAGTTTATTTGACCACTTTTATATTTTTAACAAGTTTTATATTATTTTTAATAATTAATTTATAAATTATTTTCGGCCAAATAAAATTTATTTAAGTTTTAAACGTTTTAAATAATTTTTGAGCCAATTTCCAGCTCATTTGGACCAAGTCAAACCCTTGGGAGAGTTGGAGAAGTTGAGATTTAAATTTTAAATTATTTTAAACTCCTAATCTCATTAGGATTAGCCCTAGACCTAGTCAACCCATCTACACTATATAAACAACCCCTAGGAAGACCTATTTTCGCAAGAAATTAACCCTAGCCTCTTCCAAAACTCAAATTTGACGTTGCGACGATTCGTCGCAACGTCGCAGCCGTCGCATGCGCACGACCGATGGATTTCACCCCGTTCCCTCGGTCTGACCGAGGCCACCACCGCACCAAACCCCGCTCCGCACCGCTGCAGCCATCGCCCCGCTTCTCCGTGCCTGACCGAGAGATTCTCTCGGTCAGACCGATGGCCGCCCCCGCTGTCGCCACATCCCCGCTCCGCACCAACGCTCCGCATCGACCCCGCCTTGTCGCCCGCCTCCGCTCGTGTCTGACCGAGCGGGCCGCCCGCACCGATCGATGTTGCAACGTTGCAACGTTGCAACCCCCGCATCCGCAGCGCCCGACCGACCCCTCCCTCCGCACCGACTGAGAGCCCCGACCCCGCACCGACCCGCTGCACTGCACAAGCCCGTTTCCCCGCAGCGACCGACGGAGCTCCCCGCACCGAAGCTGTACGACCGAGAGTCATTCGTCGCAACCCCGCATCCGTCACACCACTTGCCTCCGTGGGCCCCCCAAGTTCTCCAGAGGTATTGTGGGTCCCCCAAAGGTCCCTAGGACTACTGTGGGCCCCCCTAGGTGCTTTCTCTCCGACGATTCGCCGTGCACGACGTTGCGACAAGTTGAAGCCCGTCGTCGCACGTGCTAGCTTTGGAATCTGGAACCGTCGCTCCGGTTGATGCTCTGAACTTTCCAGCGAGGAAACTATATTGGAATCAGGACTTGGAGCACGTTCTATTATTCCAACCCCCCGGTGTCGCTACCCGACGCCGGTGTAGCTTTCGCGTCGTGTTGAGGTAACGCTTTGCACCCCTAGGACCCCCAACCCAATGCATGCTAATCAAGACTAAAATCAGTATTTTCAAAGTATTTTAAATGTTTTAAATTCACTAATCAAGATTAATAATATGGACTTTAGGCCGGTGGACTTGTGCACGTAGGATAATTGTGATTTTTGGACTCATTGGACGGTGTGCTCAGACGTCGTACTTGCAGGCAAGTGAAACTTGCCAACTCTTGTGTAGGGCCATGTTTTTAGGCCACTTCCTTGTTCCTAGCGTAAAAGAGACTAGTCAGTGAAATGATAGCTGGCTAGACGCCTACTTGATCTAGTTTGACAACGAAACTAGATCCGTCACCTAATTGATCTAGCTTGACAACGAAGCTAGATCCACCCCTTTAAACTTTTTGTTCATGCATACTAAACTGTCACGTTTACTTTCCTTATCTGTACGCACTTTTAACTGCCATGCATTGCATTCTACATGTCATCCTAGTTGAATATTGCATTCGTAGCACACGCTACATACTTGTACTTGCTTGTCCTGGCTAGGTGCACCCCTATGCCATCATGAAAAACACTTCCTGGCTCGTGTTCCAGAAGCGAGCATTACCGTTCGGGGGTAAGGCCCTGGCTCGATACACGTGGGATGGGGTAAGAGTTAAGCGGCCAATCAGCTGGGAGTCTGCCTGATCAGCAACTGCAGCTGTAAGGCGTAAACTCTGGGTGGGGCAGAGTTAAGCGACCAATCAGTGTGAAAGAAAGTCATTTCAGCTGTAAGGCGTAAACTCTGCACATGACATGAAAACATGACTAGAGAAATCCTTGCAAATGTTATTAGTCTTGCCACACTTGCCATGCCATGCTAGTTTACTTGTTGTTTTCTTTACCTGCTGCACTCATACTTTAACTGCCATGTCATTGCATCATGCTAGAACTGCTAGGTTGCTTTACTTTCAGTTTCAGTTTCCTTGCACAAGTCTCTTGTAGACTTGCTGACATGTGCCCCTTGCTCTTTTGGGTGTCACATGTTAGACTCTGAGCCAGAGACCGTTGCTGTGTACGTGATGTTTTGCTGACGCTGAGTCTGAGTCCATGCTTGCCCAGGAGGATTTTGGTGGACACCGGTGACCATTCTTTGGGTCTTTGTTGAGCTTTATTTCTGTTTTAGATCTTTTGTTAGCTATAGGTGCGTAGCACCGTCGTTTGTACTTTGTACTTTTGTTGGCCATGTTTGGGCCTTTAGTCTCTTTTTCTTTTAGCCTGGTGGCTTTTCTGCGATGTTGGAATTTATATTTATGGATATTCTGAGATTATTCTTTTGTCTCATTTCATTATTATTATCTTGTTTCGCTCGCGTTACAAGAACCTGCAGTTTTAAATTTGTTCGACGCTTATCGGACTTGCAGCTTTGTAGCTTCAAGTCTGAGCGGACCTTCTCACGCTTCGCCTCCATATTTTTGGGAAGCGGGGCGTGACAGAAGGAGAGTATGACATCGGGTGTTCTCGGTCCATTCTTGAAATGGGTGAGACTCCAGATGTGGGGTTGGGGGAAACACGGGTAAATTGTAGGTGTTAAGGAGCGGGCGTAGTATGATTTCTCACTCACTTCGTCACTCCCAGAAGGGGGAGTTGACTAGAGTTAGAGAGGCCTCCGGTGCGCTCGTGACGCACCAGGACGGTAAATGATGGTTTTCTCCGTTTGTCCGACAGAAAAATCGAGATGAGTCTCACTCCGGTACCTTGACCAGTCGGGTACGGAGTTACGAGAGGCCCCTCCAGTTTTCGTGTCGCTGGAGTGGTACCACTTTTCACCCGCCCTGGGTGAAGCTCGCTCCCTTAGCAGCCTATGGTTTATCAGGGTTCCAAAACAGAACAACATTCAATTTTACTTAATTTCATCATTTATCAATTTTAGTTCTGTTCACGTTGTTTACTTTCAGCACTTATACTCTGTTTTTAATTTCTGCGTAAACATGTGATGATGTGACACTTGTGTTAGTTAGTTAGTTAGGAAGACCTGTTCTAAAACTGGGTTCTACTAGGGTGTTAGGAGTTCCTACTGGGTCACACGTTGACGTGTCCCGTCCCGTGATTTTCAGGTACGAGTCTCGAGCAGTCAGCGGGTGTTCCGGAGCCGGAGGCCGATACTTGTACAGCTGAGGTAGAGCCTACGTGCGACCTCATTCAGTTAGACTTCCCGGGTTTAGAATAGTAGGTGTGTTGTATCGGGTGGACTTTTGTACTTTTGGGTTGGGGGTTTCTACTTTTGTTGTACTCGCTTTTTGTATCCCCCCTTTTTGTTCAGCTGATGTATGTATGTATGTATTTGGACTTATGTGATGTAATGTAACTTCTGTGTTGTTGCATTTACTTTTCAGTACTGCGTTTTAATTTCTGTTGGAGCACTTTTCTTTTCTCAGTGTACTATTCCAGTGTTATTACAGTGGCCTGCTCATTTATTTTATATTCAACCACAAAAAAATGCCTAGTAGTATTTAGATAAGAGGGCTTGAAGCCTGAGTCTGACTACTACGACGACATCGTCAGCTACGCTCCCCGTACTTGGGTGAGCGGGGCGTGACAGTTTGTGGAGCGGAATGAGGGAGTTGACGAAAATGGTGGAGGAGGAGGGAGGTGAGATTTGATGTTGGTGGTTCTTGGGAGAGAGGATCGTCAGAGGAGGGGCTGAAGTCAAGGAGGAAGAAGTTTAGGTGAAGCAGTTTCGAAAATTTTGGACTTGTTCGACCGTATGAGGAGGGGGCTGAGGCTTTATATAGTGGGGGGTGTTAGAGTTTGATGCGACCGTATGAAATAAATTCATACGGTCATGGGAATTGAGTTGAGAAGGGAGTTTGTAAATTTGATAACGCAGCCGTATGAAAGAACTCCAAACGTCGCTTGGATATGATTTTTGAGGCTGATTGACACGACCATTCGACAAAATAAACGCGGCCGTGTAAACCCTGCAGAGAACCAACATCTTTCTTCTATTTTTACCGAGGGAATCGTGGCCGTTTGGATTTTTCCAAACGGTCGCGTCAATTGATCTTCAAAGAAGGGGAGGGGTTGAGGTTTCACACGGCCGTATGAATGAAATCATACGGACGCGTGTAAAATTTTTATGGCCCCTTGTGCTCTTTCTTTCTCCCTTGCTCCCATCAATTAAACTGATCCTCCCCTTATTGCTTTGGCTTCATCTCCCTAGATTCTCAAGTTTCCCTTGTTAGTTCTTGGGTTCAAGACTATCGTTATTTTGATGATGATCAATACATTATGTTAGTGTGCTAATCAATCTTATGTTTTAGTCTCAGTTTGTCTTATGATTATATGTTGATGAGACAAAGCATAATGCTTGGAGGATATTACAAGGGATATCTTAAAGACCTCCAAGAGTGATGGTGTGCTCAAGCTTGGATGAAGTCATAAAGATCATCTAATGAAGCCAAAGCTTAGAGCATGATGATGGATGGACATCTAGAAAAGCATTGCCAAAGTTTGGAGATGATGTTGAGCATCAAGGTATCGTGAGCTTGAAGACTTAGACTCTAGGAGATGCAATATGTAATCCATGTAATTTCTATTACTTGCATTTCTCTTTTTGAGTCTAAGATTATTGTAATGCCTTGATAGATGGTCATACTTTCATGCATATGCATTTAACCATCTTAGTGAGCCTTAGGATTGTCATAGAATCCAACCCAATAGGTTCATCTAGCCCAAATACTCAATTGGA
The DNA here is from genome assembly GCA_030789695.1 of Scilla litardierei. Taxonomy (NCBI): domain Eukaryota; kingdom Viridiplantae; phylum Streptophyta; class Magnoliopsida; order Asparagales; family Asparagaceae; genus Scilla; species Scilla litardierei. Next base: position 267,618,069 of record CM061141.1, on the reverse strand, counting down.
GTCTTTGGCTCTCCAATAGTCGTCTGATGAAGGTTTTACAGTCGACTGGGTGATTCCAGTCGCCTGTCGAGCATTCTACAGTCGACTGTAGTGCACTGCTTAAGTCAATATTTTTATTGGCTCTTCTTGAGCTTTTCGTATCAGTCGACTGATGTTCAATTTACAGTCATCTGTGTTTCTACAGTCACATGTGATTGGTCGACAGTCGACTGTGCGCATCTTGCATTTTTTGGGCTTCAACCCAATTTGCAAGACAGTCGACTGATGATGTTTTTACAGTCGCCTGTGAAATGGTCAATAGTCGTCTGAAAGGCAATCGACTGTAAAAACTGTTTTACTTCCATCCTCTGCAGCATTCGACTGATGAAGAATATACAGTCGCCTGTCTATTTTACAGTCGATTGTACTTTGGTCATCAGTCGCTTGTATGCATACTGGAAGTTAGTTGCATCTCTCTATTTCATTTCCATCCCTGCAGCAGTCGCCTAATGAAGGATATACAGTCGACTGTCTGTTTTACAGTCGCATGTGTAGTCTTCTACAGTCGACTGTCCTGGCTCAGATTATAGCCAATGGGATTTTTCTAGCCGTTGAACAGTCGACTGTCATTTGTTCATCAGTAGACTGTATGTGCTGTAAACTGCCAAAATCTAGCCTTTGCAGATTTTTTCCCTTTGGGTTTTTGGTAAGTTTTATGGGCTCTTCTTGGCTCCTATATATAGGAGATGGCTTAGTTCATTTAGAACTCTTGAAAGGGTTAGGAAATCATAGAAGATCATTTAATCTCTTCTCTAAGCCACTCCTCCCCCATTCCCTAATTAGAGCTTCATTCTTATGCTATAGCATCTAAGCTCCAGGGATTTTCTCCAAGGGATTTCAATCTCATTCCTTTTCTTGGAGAACATCTTTCTTTTCTTCATTTCATACACTCAAGTGAGAAGTGTTAGGATTCATTCCTAGAAGAGAGAAAGATCATCAAGTGCAATCAAAGCCTCATCTTAAGCACTTGAGTTTCACTTGCATGCCTTCTTCTTCACATTGGTAAGATCATATCAAGGCATAGGTAAGTGTTGTTTCGTTTTGTTTTTTGTTCGAAACCCTAATTCTATTTGTGGGAATTCGTTACTCTCTTTGTGGGAGTTACTCTCTTTGTGGGAGTTTGGTTCTTTCTGTGTGAAAGAACAAATCCTCTGTGTGGGGTCTCTCTGTGTGAGAGTAAGGATATCTCTTTGTGGGAATCTTAAATCATCTGTGTGAGGTATCCCTTTGTGGGATTTTGTATTCACTTCTCTGTGTGGGAATATATTGAATACTGGTGTGGCTGGACATACCCAAGTTTTGGGGAACCAGGGTAAAATCATTGTGTTTGCGATTGTTGTTGTTGAGCACTCTGTTTATTTTCCGCTGCTTATTGTGCTTTAATTTTAGTAACTTTTAATTAAGCACTTTGCTTGCTATTACACTATTCACCCCCCCCCCCTCTCTAGTGTGTGTGTAGCCCCTCAGCGTCGCTTACAGCCCTCCCTTACTCCTCTTAAGCTCCTTGCTTCTATCCTCATTCCCTTGCTAGCTCTCAAGCTGCAATGCTCCCATTAAACAGCAGCACACAAATAAAAGACCAACAAAGTGTTTAAGCTCAAAAATGGAATGAGAGTTCTCAATAATTGAAATATTTGAGCTTAAGGGCATTAAGCTTTGGGCTTAAAAGCCAATAGAATTGTAAAGTTTGGGACTTAGGATTTCAAAATTTTGGGACACGCCAATTGAGGGAGGGGTGAATTATTCAAACGGGAAATTAAAATTAATAAACTTAAGAAAGATCTAAATAGTAATACGCTCCTCTGGCTATCGAGAGGATGCGAGTTTATTGGGTTCGTAGAAAAACATAAAAAATTTCCTACACTACTGGGTTGAGTACACCCATTTTCAAAAGGTGGATCCAACATTTTATTTGGAGCAGGCAGCTGCTCAAATTTCTCCTTCTATGGCTCAGTAAATGTCGTGGTGTCACGGATGCCAACAGACCCCAGCAATGCTCCCTATAGCTTCTCTCGAGGATGTCCACATATATCATATGAAAGAAAGGGAGCATCAGTCCGTGCAGTTGAAATTTTTCCCAATATGAATGTATTCCAGAGATAGTCATCAAAATATAATAAAGTGTATGGAATGGAGTGACAAAAACTCCCTGGAATTATGATGCAATCTCTTGACGATGAAACGATCGTCGCCTCGCTAATCCCATATATATGCTCCTCAGGTGCTGCCATGGACCAACACACCTCCGTTGAATGAAAATCTGTATCCTGTGAGGGGTATGTTAGGTCAATAGCATCTGAATCAAAAGAGTTATGAAATGAAATGGATGACTCAGAAGTGGAGTTTAAAATAACGGAAACAGTAAGCTCTGGCGGGTGCGACGTCTCTGGTGGAGTGGGGGTGTCCTCTGGAGGTGATGATGGAGTGCTTTCACTCTCATCCTCTTTGACAATGTGGTCGTCCTCCATATTCTACTCGATGCTTTCACGTGGTACAAAGTAGGGGATGCTGTCATATGGGAAGAGTGACTTGGGTTCTTCGAGGTCTGAGATCCCGCTTTCACCCAAGTACACCTCACTCACATCTTCCATGGTGGAGTAGTGATGAATGTCATTCCCCTTAATTCGTACAAAGTCCCATCATCCATATCATTATCTTCCGTGAGGTAGATGATGCTCTGGTGTGGTCCTTGCTCACCACCAACCTCTCCAAGAAAAATCGTGTCTACCCAAGGGCCAACACGTGGTTCATCATCCACTTGAGATATGTCGTCCGGGGTGTGGTGATGAATGTAGGTCTCGGTAGTAGTATCTCCATGGGAAAACAAACTCATATCAAAAATTTCCAAATTTGAATCTTATAAGTTACCTCCTTGCAATATGTGAGATGCGTGAGATGCGTGAGATGCGGATGCAATCTCCATATACTCTCATGCATCCTCAGGCAGCATGTCAAAGAATCGCCCTCCGCTCATCTTTACCATGGATTTTTGCAGGTCAAAGTGTAATCCTCCATTGAAGAAGCGGAGGAGCTCATGCGTGCTTATCCCATGCCTCGGTAATCCGTCCACCAATCTGATAAATCACCCCATGCTTGCCAAAGAGTTTCTTCAGCGAGTTGGGTGAAATTGTAAATCAGATCCTGTGGTGTATGGTGTTGCCTCGCTTGAGTCTTGATGATGGAGGTGACTCCTCTATCAAGATTATCCCATCTGAACGGTGTTTGTACAGCGATCGAATCCCTACCAAGCAAATGTGACTCCCCCTGTGATATGACCAGTCGGTTCACACTTTGGGTGAGTTCATGGAGTTAAGCTTGGGCATTGGTTCGGGTTTCGAGCCATTGAGCTTCGTCTCGGAGTTGTTCTTCCAAAAGCAACTCGAGGTGGGATTTTTGTGGTGTTGGAGGAGGGTTATGGTAGGAGGGTTCATGAGATAGGTTATGGGTATATGATGGTGGGCCGTATGGGTATGTAAAGTTTTGGCATTGGGTGAAGACATGCCCCCCCATCCCACATCTTATACAAAGCACTGCAACCTGTGGAATGTGATCGTAACCTCCAATTTGAGAATCTCGCGAGAATAAATCGCTGAAACTCTCCACGTCAGATCCATCGGTCATCCACATATTCTCCGAACAGCACCTGAAAATTGAAAAATGAAGCTAAGGCAAGCACGTCGTGGTACAAGAGAGTTGCAATTAAATGAATGCCGATGGTGGGAAAAATTTGGTTATTGAAAATTTTAAAGTTTTTGAATAAAACGTAGGCTAGCGAACCCTAATCTTACTAATATAAATCAAACCACGCCTCCCCGACAACGACACCAAAAACGTGGTATAAGCTTGAAAATTTATAACCGCAAGCGCACGACGTCATCGTAGCGCTTAACAGGTCGTCCGCAGGGAGGCGGATTGATCGAGTACTAGCTCAATTTGGGGTTTTATGTTAGCTATGTTAATCAATTAAAAGGGGGGAAACATGGATTTACGGGGATTAACAGGGAATACGATATGAAAATGCGTAGAAAAATGATGATGACTAGAAAATAACAATCAAAGAAGAACACAATTAAAACAGCAAGGAATAACAAATTAACGAAAGTAATAATGAGAAGGAAGAGAGGAAAACTTATCTCGTTCATTTATAAAGAGTTTTGTCAATCCTCATTACAAAATCCAAAGAGGATCTCCCCAAAATCCTATCTAAAATCATATCTAAACCTAAACTAACCATAGAAAAGCAATGGAACAGTGAAAAAGAGGGAAAAGGAGCCTAAGGCTTTGCTCGACGCCCCAATGCTTAAAATACAACCGTGGTATGTAATGCCATGCGTAGCTACTGCACAAGTACTAATGGGGGGTGAATAGTACTTTAAAATAATCGAGAGTGTTATTCCTAATTATTGTGCAAACACACAAACAACAATGCAGAATAGACTACAAACAACAAGAATAGACAACGCAAACACACGATGTAACGGGTTTGGATCCACCCAAGTCTCTCCGACTTGTTCCCGGTGATCCTACGTCCCAACCACCCAGATCCCCTCTGGATACTTGAGTTAGAATCCTCTAACACAATATTTTGCACTATGAAATTCTTGTAGAAAAACCTCTACAAGACCAAATCATGCACAATGGAATTGTGACTCCCACAACCCGGGATCACAAACTCTCTCACAACCGAGAGACAAACTCAAATAACAAATGAGATGAAATAATGAAACACTTACCACAAAATCCTATGCCTTGAGTATACTTACCAATTTAGGGCAAGAATGGATTTTGAGGAAGAAGCAAGCACTAAACCCTAGCTCCACCAAGATGGACAGCAATAGATGGCTAGGGAGGAGTTGGTGACTTGGATTCAAAACCCTTGGCTTGAATGGCACACAATCAATGAATCTCTCTTGAGGAATAAGAGTGAGGGAGAGATTCTAGTGAGAAGAGATAGCTTTTGAATGGAGTTGATTTGCTTCTCTTTGATTTCTATAAAACCCAAAATAGGCAGCCTTGAATACTAGGAAAGAACCCCTCCAAGTATATATAGGATAGAGGAAAGAGAGAGAAGAAATTCGTGCAATAAATGCTCCAACGGATCTATTCTGAAGCAGCTTAATTGGTCTAAGAAGGATCACTGACCGATTAGTTTCTCAACTAGTCGGTCGGTGATTCTTCTTTGACCGACTAAGAGGTTGACAACCAATAAAGAGATTCCAGGCAATATGAACTAGTCGGTCTAAGAAGACTTGCCAACCGACTAGTTTGTCAACTAGTCGGTCGGTGAGTGTTCTTTGACCGACTAAGAGTTGAAATAGTATAGGCTGAATTCAAAGACAGCTAGTCGGGTTAAGAACACATTCCAACCGACTAGTTTCACAACTAGTCGGTCGGTCGTTGTTCTTTGACCGACTAACTGTAAACAGTAGCTCAGGTTGAAATGAGGCAATGATAACTAGTCGGTCTGAGAAGGATTCCTAACCGACTAGATCGTCATCTAGTCGGTCAGTGAACCTTCTTTGACCGACTAATTGATCAACAGTGCCTAGGCTGAATTGAGCAAGGACATCTAGTCGGTTCAAGAGGAATTACCGACCGACTAGATCGTCATCTAGTCGGTTGGTTTTTCTACTTGAACCAACTAAGATGCACTAGAAGCCGAGGGAAGAAGCGATAGGCTTCGGGAAAGTTTCTAATGGCTTCTAAGATAATCCTAGCTCTAAGATATGAGCGATAAGAAGATTATAATGTAAGTCCTACTCAAGGCTTAACATTCTATTATATGAAGCTAGAAGACATTGAATTAAACATGACGAACCGTCTTCAAAGCTTCAATCTTTACTTTTGACTTCAATAAAGCTCCTTGAGCTTCAACGAAGCTTTAGGCACATGATCACGTGTTTTGAGAAGTCTTGAGACGTCACTTTAGATGTACGTAGAATTTTGGCAACGATCTACATAACTGCGCTCATAAAGGAGTTAGTTCACGGTATTTATGTTTGCTCATCATCAAAACCAAATCCGGTGAATCAATACTCAACATTCTCCCCCTTTTTGGTGATGACAAACCAACATAAATAATAATCAATAATAATAATTTAAATGAATTTTACTTACTCCCCCTGCATTGATGACACGTTAGTTCCGCATTCAATAATGATCATACGCATCAAGCAGACGAGGAAAGTATAAAATGTGAACTCAAATATTGAAATTTAGGATGTAAATCAATTTTATATCTTGACTCCCCCTAAATCTAACATATCAAATTAGATTCACGGTAAAATGCTTTGAATTATCATTAAGCACATCGGTCATTATTAATTCTCTCCCTCTTTGGCATTAGCAAAAAGAGCGGGAGGAGATCAATGACAACAATGGCTAAAAATAAAAGCACGAGAGTCTAAGAATATGACCATGGTCCAAATGACACCAATGGAAAATACCAAATATAAAATACCGAAGAAAATCAAGGCGTGCCAATGAGACCATAGTCGAAAATCGAAAAATGAAATCATCAAAACTCAAAGCACTTGAGTTATGGAACATACTCTCCAATATCAACATTCTTGGTTAATTTAGTGCATGGAAAACAATTCTATGTTTCCATAAAAGTAAATCTATTTAACCAATATAATCGTCGAGCGACGAAGTCAACATCAGAGATATAAATCCAATGTGAATACCAAATGTAGCATGCAAAAGTGTTATGCCAAAAAAAGATAGAACATCATAAAACTTATGGCATGCACAAATCTAGCACACTAGAATACTAATAGAAACAATGATCAACAGACTCATAGTACTAGCATGCATTTCAAAAAAAATACTCACTAAATGAGTCAATAAAAAGCATGGAATGCCATGAGCATAAGAAAGAAAACTACAATATCAAAAGCTCAAAACACATGGATACTAATGTAAATAGTCTACCAATGTATGTAATCAACACACATGGATACCAAATGTATATCAAATGTAAGAATATACTTACAACATTAGGCTCCCCCTACTTTGGTGCATCACTTAATCACCATCAACTCCATTTGAATGAAAATCCTTTGCAAATCAAAGAGTTGGTAGGGTTGGTATCCCATGGTGGATTGAACCTAGAAAACACAATTCTTGGAGGTAAATTTAGATTTGTTGCTCCTTCTCTATTTATTGAGTACCTGAAGATAAAATATCATTCCATGGTACCCAAGGACATTAGGTCCTAAGAGATTAGACCTTTGGAAGGCAAGTCCAATTGGACTTAGACTTCCCAACGAAATCATCATTGTGCACAACATTCATGAAATACGAATTAATATAAGCTTGTTTTTCATGCATGCGTGTGTTCTTCGGGCCCCAAATAGTGAAAGTCTTGGGAGCCCTATTCCTATTGGGAGCATGTATTCGTTGTTGATTTCTACTTGATGCATGTCGTGGATAAGCATATGGCACATGATGAAATGGTGCATGATGGTAATTGTTCATACGATAGTAATGTGGATGAACATATGCATGTGGAGGAACACGTGCATGAGTGTGTCTCACATGGTGTGTACGTGCTCGTGGATGTGAAGCATAAAAATCATCATACGTGCGAACATGTGGAGTAGGATGTGTGTTCCTACGTGGCATGGCTTTGGCATACATAAATGCATGACCCTTCTTTGGAGGTCCACCCAAAGTGGGTTTCTTTCCAAACGGGGGTGTGTACCTAATGGAAGCACCATTGGTAGAAGAACTACCCACGGGGTGTTTACTCCCACTAGTTGAGGCTTCGGAAGATGGCCTAACAAAGGTCGTGATCGATTTGGATGAGTCTCCCATCTTACACCCCAAGCCAATGTGATGATTGGCTGGAAGTAAGTCATTTAGGATATTATCCAAATGGCCCTTACCTTTATTGAATTTATTAATTCGGCCTAATGTGTACTCATACTTCTCGGTGAGAGAATGCATAGAAGCATCCAAGGTGGACACTTGCGATGTGAGTACATAAACACGAGACTTGAAATTTTCATTCTCGATACTCAAAGTTGAGTTTCGAGAAATCCAATCCACTATCTCGTGTTCATCCGAAATCTCAATATGCACATGCTCAAGTTGAGATTTGAGATTTACGATCTCATTTCTCAACCCTTCAACAACGGTGTCGTTGTTGATGATGATAGGCTTAGGTGAGGTTTGGAGACTAGTTAGCTCATCTTTAGTCTTAGTATATCTATTAACTAATTTAGTATACTTAGACCAAATTTGCTCGTTAGCTAATCTAAGTTCATCCATAGTTACCTCATCGCCTTCATCCTCGCTTTCATCGGAAGTGGTCTCTTGATCATGTTCCTCTCTTGCCATGAAGCACATGTTTACTTTCTCCACTTCTTCTTCATCCGGCTCTCCACTTGAGGAGTCGGTGAATGAGCTGACAAGCCCTTTCTTGTACCCTTTCTTGTACTTTCTCGACTTGTCGTACTTGGGTGCCTTCCACTTCTCCTTGTGTTTGTTGAGAGGACAATCCGGCTTGATGTGTCCTGGCTTGTTGCATTTATAACACACATGAGCAGAGGCATTAGTCGAACTAAATTTAGATTTATTCTTGAACTTACCTTTTTGGAAGAATCGGTCGAACTTCTTTGCTAAATCGGCCAAAGTTTCTATGTCCAACTCGTCTTCCGATTCTTCATCATCGGTAGATTAGATGTAGATGGAGCGGCCTTGAATGCAATCGTCTTTTTCTTTGGTACGTCTTGCTCCAAGTAAGCTTCATCTTTTCCTGCATCTTGATCTTACTGTCCTTGCGTACCTCATAAGACAATAAGGTACCCATTAGTTGTACGACAGTATACTTATGCATATCGTTACCTTCCTCGACGGCGACGGTACGCTTCTCCCAACAAGAAAGAAGTCCGTCAATAATCTTTGCGACTTTCTCCTTTTGGGTATAGATCTTCCCAAGAGCTTCCAACTCGTTGGATATGTCCACGAAATGAGCATAGTACTCCTTCATACTTTCACCCTGTTCCATGTGAAATAATTTGAACTCTTTGTTAGCAACAACGAGTTTAGAGTCTTTTACCGTACTCGTTCCTTCGTGCAAGATGAGGAGTTGGTTCCATATTTGATATGCACTCTTACATGTGCATATCTTGTTGAAGTCTTCGGGCTCCAACGTACATTGCAAGGCATTCATTGCCTTGGCATTGTTCACCTCCGTGGCGACCTCCGCGGTAGTCCACTTCGCGAAATCTTGTTCGGCAGGCTCGACATACTCCGTCAAGGTAGCTCTCCATAGTGAAGTGCTCTTGAGGAATGTTTCCAGCCGGCATTTCCAGTACCCATAATTGGTACCGTTGAAGAAGGGAGGCCTAGTTGAGGAGTGTCCTTCCATTACCGAAGAAGCTCCTTCACGATTCTTGAAGACGTTGTAGTCGTTGTTTGTCATAGCTATGAACTTGGCTCTGATACCAAATGTAATGCCCTGCGTAGCTACTGCACAAGTACTAGAGGGGGGTGAATAGTACTTTAAAATAATCAAGAGTGTTATTCCTAATTATTGTGCAAACATACAAACAACAATGCAGAATAGACTACAAACAACAAGAATAGACAACGCAAACACACACGATGTAACGGGTTCAGATCCACCCAAGTCTCCCCGACTTGTTCCCGGTGATCCTACGTCCCAACCACCCGAATCCCCTCCGGATACTTGAGTTAGAATCCTCTAACCCAAGATTTTGCACCATGAAATTCTTGTAGAAAACCCTCTACAAGACCAAATCATACACAATGGAATTGTGACTCCCACAACCCGGGATCACAAACTCTCTCACAATCAGAGACAAACTCAAATAACAAATGAGATGAAATAATTAAACACTTACCACAAAATCCTATGCCTTGAGTATACTTACCAATTTAGAGCAAGAATGGATTTTGAGGAAGAAGCAAGCACCAAACCCTAGCTCCACTAAGATGGACAGCAATAGATGGCTAGGGAGGAGTTGGTGACTTGGATTCAAAGCCCTTGGCTTGAATGGCTCACAATCAATGAATCTCTCTTGAGGAATAAGAGTGAGGGAGAGATTCTAGTGAGAAGAGATAGCTTTTGAATGGAGTTGATTTGCTTCTCTTTGATTTCTCTAAAACCCAAAATAGGCAGCCTTGAATACTAGGAAAGAACCCTTCCAAGTATATATAGGATAGAGGAAAGAGAGAGAAGAAATTCGTGCAATAAATGCTCCAACGGATCTATTCTGAAGCAGCTTAATCGGTCTAAGAAGGATCACTGACCGATTAGTTTCTCAACTAGTCGGTCAGTGATTTTTCTTTGACCGACTAAGAGGTTGACAGCCAATAAAGAGATTCCAGGCGATATGAACTAGTCGGTCTAAGAAGACTTGTCAACCGACTAGTTTGCCAACTAGTCGGTCGGTGAGTGTTCTTTGACCGATGAAGAGTTGAAATAGTATAGGCTGAATTCAAAGACAGCTAGTCGGTTTAAGAACACATTCCAACCGACTAGTTTCATAACTAGTCGGTCGGTCGTTGTTCTTTGACCGACTAACTGTAAACAGTAGCTCAGGCTGAAATGAGGCAATGATAACTAGTCGGTCTGAGAAGGATTCCTAACCGACTAGATCGTCATCTAGTCGGTCGGTGAACCTTCTTTGACTGACTAATTGATCAACAGTGCCTAGGCTGAATTGAGCAAGGACATCTAGTCGGTTCAAGAGGAATTGCCGACCGACTAGATCGTCATCTAGTCGGTTGGTTCTTCTACTTGAACCAACTAAGATGCACTAGAAGCCGAGGGAAGAAGCGATAGGCTTCAGGAAAGTTTCTAATGACTTCTAAGATAATCCTAGCTCTAAGATATGAGCGATAAGAAGGGTATAATGTAAGTCCTACTCAAGGCTTAAAATTCTATTCTATGAAGCTAGAAGATATTGAATTAAACATGACGAACCGTCTTCAAAGCTTCAATCTTCACTTTTGACTTCAATAAAGCTCCTTGAGCTTCAACGAAGCTTCAGGCACACGATCACGCGTTTTGAGAAGTCTTAAGACGTCGCTTTAGATGTACGTAGAATTTTGGCGACGATCTACATAAATGCACTCACAAAGGAGTTAGTTCACGATATTTATGTTTGCTCATCATCAAAACCAAATTCGGGGAATCAATACTCAACATGGTAGCTAACTGGTTAAGCTCTCAACCCACTTTCAAACGGCCGCGTGGATGAACCATGCGGCCGCATCAATCTCTTGATGCTACCACTACTGCTGACGAAAGAGGACTATGCGGCCGTATGAATTTGGTGCATACGGCCGTGGGAATGCTGTGTTGTTGTCGCTTTGGAGTGACACGGCCATATGGAGCTAGTCCATATGGCCGTGTGGATTTGATTGCTTCTGCTGTCGATGGGTGAATAGCTGTGTGAAGCCAAGATGATACGGTCATATGGGGTGAACCATACGGCCGTGTGGGAGAAGGTGATCCTGCCGCTTTAGTGCTCAAGCTCCAATCAAGCTCCTCTAACATCCATCTCTTCACTCTGCAGTGCTCTAGCTCCATCAACCTTCAAGTCCACAACATGAACTCCATGAAATCCAGCTCCAAGTGTAAATCCCATCTAGCTTCATAAAGCTCCATGCCAAGCTTCACATCAACGCCTTCAGAAATGCTCCATCAACACCCAAGCTCATCATCCTCTCCAACTCCCAATCAAAACTCCCATGCTCCCTCAGCTTCATCAATTGTTCACTCTTCCCCCCTTCAATGCACCATATTCAAGAAATAGAGCCCAAAGTGCCAAACTTAGCTCCGAAAGTCCAAAATATCGCTCTTAGCATCATAATTCCCTGAATTCACCTGAAAATACACTGGGGAGACCAAAAGCGTAAAAGGGAACAAAAGTGGCAAAAGTGGCACAGAAAACGAGGCAGAGTGGAATAAAACGTGAATGAAATGAACACGAAAACTATATATAAAACAACCTATCAACAGCCTCAGCCTGACCCTGCCTAACCTATCTAGGATCCTGTTGTCCCACCTACTTCCACTTCCGGCATCACCGTCAAGTCCACCCTACGTCAGTTCCATAGGAGATCTTGCCAGCAGAGCGAAGCATATACTAGCACTCATCCTCCACCACTCTCTCATCTCGAGCGCATCACTCGAATAGAGGAGGAGCTTAGGATTTCAAGGCCTCCATGGCCAACTCCCTACGAGATATCAGACATGCCATTTCTGAGATGAAGTCCTCGATTGATGGACTCACTTCTGTTGTCGTGACTCTCCTACCCATATAGCCATCTCAGCTCATGCTCACTACAACCCCCACACCTCACATTTCTACCACCCCGCCTCATATTCCTACACTACCACCATCACCACATCATGAGACTGTTATCCCTTCTATTCCCTCACCTCATCCAGACCCCGTAATTCCATCCACTTCCTCACCACACCCCTCGATGTCACAACCATACCCTCCTATGGAGTACCAGCATCTCCCACTCCATCCACATGTATTCCGTTACTTCCTGCTGCTACTACAGTTCCACACACATCACCTCCGCCAGAGGATGTCACCGTCATCTCATTGTCTCCGGATGATTCACCCACACCCACCACGCCTCCATACATTCCATCTCCATGTCCTGTAGACACCACATCCACACCACTGACTGCATCATCACCACCCCCACATATACCATCACCACATCCATCTGAGTTGCCTACTTCCACTCCTTCCACACCCCCAGCAGCCACCACAGCTGAACCTTCAGCTGAGCCATCCATTCCACCCACACCACCCACCCAGCCACCACTTGACGGTGGCTGTCACGCCCTGCTTCCTAAAAATATGGAGGCGAAGCGTGAGAAGGTCCGCTCAGACTTGAAGCTGCAAAGCTGCAAGTCCGATAAGCGTCAATCAACTTTAATTGGCAGGTCCTTGCAACGTGAAAAGATAATAATAAGGAAATGAGACAAAAGAGAAATATCAGAATATCCATAAAATAAGTTACAACATCACAGAAAAAGCCACCAGGCTAAAAGAAAAGAATCTAAAGGCCCAAACATGGCCAACAAAAGTACAACATACAAAGTAAAGGTGCCACGCACCGACAACTAACAGAAATCCTAAAACAAAAGGAAGCTTAGTAAGGTCACTAAGAAAGGTCACCGGTGTCCACAAAACTCCTCATGGGCAGACATGGACTCAGGCTCAGCATCAGTAAAAACCACGTACTCAGCTACGGTCTCTGGCTCAGGGTCTAACATGTGTCACCCAAAAGAGCAAGGGGCACATGTCAGCAAGTCTACAAGAGACTTGTGCAAGGAAACTGAAAGTGAAAGTACGACAACCAAGCAGTTCTAGCATGATGCAATGACATGGCAGTTATAGCATGAGTGCAACAAGTAAAGTAAAGTACGAGCATGGCATGGCAATTGGCATTTAAAACATGGCATGGATATCAAGTTTTACAAGAACAATTCACAAAGACAAGGACAAGTCTAGTAAGCGCGTCGTGCACAGAGATTACACCTTTTGGCTAGAGTGGCTGCGTGGCCAGCTCCTAGCTCAAGTGATCGCTTATCCCTACCCCTCCACGTGTATCGAGCTAGGGCCTTACCCCCGAACAAGTATGCTCGCTTCTGGATCACGAGCCAGGAAGTGTATTTCATTATGGCATAGGGGTGCACCTAGCCTCAACAAGGAAATCGGGCATTGGTTTTTAACCAACACATGAGGCCCGCTTCTGGATCACGAGTCCAGGAATTATTTTTCATGATGGCATAGGGGTGCACCTAGCCGGAACAAGGAAGTACAAGTATTGTAGCGTGTGCTACAAATGCAACAATCAGCTTGGATGACATGTAAGATGCAATGCATGGCAGTTAAAAGTGCATACAGATAAGGAATTTAAACATGACAGATAACAATGCATGAATGACATGGCAGGGTGACAGATCTAGCTTCGTTGTCAAGCTAGATCTTAAAATTGCGTCTAGATCGCTATCATTTAACTGTCTAGTCTCTTTTACGCTAAAAACAAGGAAGTGGCATGAAATATGGCCTAAAGCAAAGGTTGGCAAGTTTCACTTGCCTGCAAATCAAACGTCTGAGAAACACCGTCCAAAGAGTCCAAAGTCACCAAAAATCCTACGTGCACAAGTCCACCGGCCTAAAGTCCATATTATTAATGTTGATTAGTGAATTTAAAACACTTTAAAAACATCAATTTTAGTCTTGATTAGCAGGCAATGGGTTGGGGTCCTAGGGGTGCAAAGCGTTACCTCAACACGACGTGAAAGCTATACTGGCGTCGGGTAGCGATGCCAGTGGTTGGAATAAAAGATCGCGCTCCAAGTCCAGATTCCCAAAATAGATTCCTCGCTCGAATAATCTGATCAGCAACTAGAGCAACGAACCAAGATTCCAAAGCTTGCACGTGCGACGACGGGCTACGATGATCGCAACATCGTAGATGGTAAATCCTCGAAGAGAAAGCACCTAGGTGGGGACCACAATAGTTCTAGGGAACAATGGGGGACCCACAATACCTCTGGAGAACTTGGGGGCCCACGGTGGCAAGCGATGCGACGGATGCGGGGTTGCGACGATTGTCTCTCGGTCAGACACAGCCGGTGCGAGGATTTGGCTCGGTCAGACATGGTGGACGAGGCTTGTGCAGCGCTTGGGTCGGTCACAGCGGCCGCTGCGGAGAAAATTCTCGGTCGGTGCGGGCGACAGCACCGGTCGGGCGCTTGGCGGGCGTTGCAACGTTGCAACGTTGCAGGGCGTGAGCGGGGGAGCGTTTCGGTCGGACACAGGGCGAAGCGGGGGTCGGTGCAGGCTAGCAGAGCGAGCACTGCAGCGGTGCGGGTGCGGTGCGGATCGGAGAAATCTCTCGGTCAAACCGAGAGATGTCCTCGGTCGGACACGACGAGCGGCGTTGCAACGAAGCGGGCGACTGTGCGGTGCAGAGCTGAGCTTGGTGCGGGGCAGGCTCTCGGTCGGTGCGGAGGAAATGGGGCGATTTCCTCGGTCGGTGCGGGGGTGGCTGCTGCAACGTTGCGACGAATCGTCGCAAGCGAGATTTTGGGTTTTGGGAGCGGCTAGGGTTGTTTGCTTGCGAAAATAGGTCTTCCTAGGGGTTGTTTATATAGTGTAGAGGGGTTGACTTGGTCTAGGGCTAATTCTAATAGGATTAGGATTTTAAAATAATTTAAAATTCAAATCTCTCTCTCTCTCTCTCTCTCTCTCTCTCTCTCTCTCTCTCTCTAACCCACACATGGCTAGGGTGTGGCCAAGATGAGCTAAGATTTGGCTCAAAAATATTTTGAAGTATTATAAACTAATAGAAATTTTATTGGCTCGAAAATAATTTAAAACTTGGTATTTAAAAATATTTAAAACTTTGCTAAAAATATATAATAGGTCAAATAAACTCCAAAAATTGTGAAATAAATATTGGGTGATCGGGACGATAAGAGAAAGATAACTAAGAAGACGGTTCACGATTTTGACGTCGAACGACGAAACTAAAAATAGAAACGTCTCACGTCAAAAGCGGAAATCACAACGTCTCTTCAAATAAGATTAAATCGTGAGAAAACGACCCGAGATATGTCGTTCCAAATTAGTGCCACAATTTAATACTCTCAGAGACGTTCATAACGACATATCACACCATAGTGTTCACAAACAAACAAAGTCTAAAATAAGTACGTGCACGAACAAAGTACGATCGGAAAGCGACCGTTACATCCTCCCCACCTTAGAATAAAGTCCGTCCTCGGACTTTCTAACTATAAATATAAATCATGCTAGACTAGTAGTTATCCCGATCACATCACACTATAATTCACTCAGGTATATTACAAGTGCTTATATATGCACTAGGTAGTCAACCAATAACTCTGCTATCCTACATATATTCACGCACATATTTCAATCATATGTATACATCCCTTATATAACTACTACTTACCTAGCACAAAATAATAGTTCAGTTATTCACATAAGATTAGCCTCATACTAGCAAATACAATCATTGCTCTACGTATAGATAGCTACATATGCACAAAACAAACACAGGTATATTACTCCCAAATATTTCCTAGTATACATCCAACACATCAACTCATGTAGTCACACCATACCATAATTAAATCAAGTTTTACTACATCTAATATGCATTCACCACTACTATAATTTCACAATATATAGTCATTCAAATGCATGCAAATATTTCACCATATTCACATTACGTACGGTCCTATAACTGTATTTACGACACGCCACATATACCATAGTCACCAATAACTATAACTAAGCACATACTTACCCGTGCATGGTGCACACCCATACACGCTAACATTTCATTCATATATATACCAATCACACCACTATATACTTAGCACATCTACGCACCTAGTTTAGCTAGCACACATATGTTCACACAAGCAAGTCCTTAGTAATTACTATACCGCAAGACCAACACCTATAACTATATACTGGTATAGCGACCCACAATCATGCGCGTAACACAACCAGGCACAAACACTCCTATCACTATACATACATCAAACATCGCTATATGCAAACTACAGACATACATAACAATTTACTTAGAGTATACCCCCTCAAGCTTGAGTGAGACTCAATACACAGATCAGAATATTCTATATACGTAACACGGTATCTATACCTATACTAATACCACTCCAATATATATACATCTACCAATATAACCATATACATACCATAAATCAATCACACTTAATATTTAGTCAGGTAATACTCACATATTTCAATCACTCTATATACCATAATAATAATACAGACATCAGCACACGTATAATTATAATACACTCCCTAATACATACGCATTCATCGTATAGTCGCACACATGTAACATATATATTCACACCATAGCCTACTACTTATAATTAGTATACCAACACATCTACACATACATAATTAAGATGTGCAATAGTCGTGTATACCTCACGGTATGCACGCATACAACATCCCGTAAAAGCAAGCAATACCAATCAAAATTATAATCCTACTACCATATGTATATCGCCTATAAACTCATGCAACAAAACATAACTACTTACGTCTAAGCACAATACATATCTACGTACGAACACGCACTCATACGTACTAACATATGGGTCACTTAATAGGCCTACTCACTTATCTATATGCACACCTATTATTATCACACCTAACATACACATAGCTTTACCAATCATTTTATTTCAACCATTATAAGTATCTCTAACTACATACACCCCATTAGGTATTCCAACACTAATTCTTATATACACTGGCATCCCTAGTATGGTATAGCTAACCACACACAAATCTATAAATACTAACACACAACAACTTCATAATATCACGAATAACTCCGAGTATATATATATCACACAATAGGCAAACATTAATATACTATGGCGGAGTACACTCATTCAAGCCCACATACACAACTTAGGTACATGCACTACGACAACATCACAAGGTCCAAGGGCCTACTAACAACTTAGAGTTGCCACAGTCATTGACGAGCACTAAAGCCTAAGCAATAGAGGGAGGTCGAGGTCGAAAGCGTGACGAGGGAAGGATCGATAAGCACGAGTTCAGATAGGACGAATACAAGGAGACAGCTTGGTTAGGTGAAACAGCGATTCACTTGTGGATGTTTAGGTAGGGGAAAGGAAGATGTAGTGATACTTATATAGGATAGAGGAAGGAAATAGTGTAAATAACATAAGCTAAAATACGTGAAATTTGAAAACTGTTGTACTTCAAAAGTTGGAATCCTCGTCTGTATAAAAAAATATTTGGAGATCGATAAAACGAGTTGTTCAAAATAAGTTTGAGTCGAATATACATAATAAGAGAAAATGGACTATTGGTTTATATAAAATCATTATAAAAGGAAGTAAATCATTTACACGAATATTAAGGACGTGGTTTAGAAAATATTATACGTCAGTAATTTAATATAATGTTGGTAAAAGTTTTGAAAGTTAAAGAATGAAATTAAGTAACTGAAGAATTTAAACTCATGTTAAATGCTTTCAAAGTCTTTAAACTAGGAAAAATTTAAAATAATCAATATTGAAACTACTTTAAGAGGAACCATGATTTGCCCAAAAGAACTGATTTACACAAAGCTCTTATCATACGAGCACAACGAGCCTGGTACGGATATATAAAAATATTTGAAATTCTATTTAGTTTAGAAATTTTTCTAAAAGCATGTATGGTGGTCGGAAAGATAATAATAACTTTAGTAGTAGAATTATCAAAATTGGTAATAAGCTTTAAAACCAAACTATGGAAGGTCCAGATTAGGAAATGGTTATGAAATAGTAATTTTACAAAAATCTGAAATAGGGAAAACGATGAGCATAACTTTGACTTGCTGGAAGCTGAAATCCCAAGTGACTTGAAAAGTATATGAATGGCATAAATCAGGAAGGAAAATTATAAATCGAATTGGGCAAAATAAAAGTACAGTTCAGAATAAAATTAATATATGAAGGGACAAGGTATTTACATAGGTACGAAAAGCATAGGCTGGAAAAATATCATAAGCTAGTATTCCAAATTTCGACAAAGTTTTTAAAAAAATTTAAGTCAACGAAAGAGCACGAAGTATAAGTATATATATTAAAATTTTGAACAAATTTAAACTTAGGGAAAAGGAAATCGAAAAATACTTTCGGAAGATTCAAGATTTGTAACGGAGAGATTAGAAAATTGACGACGATCGTCATGAGGCGATCTCGTGAATCGAGGCAAGGAAATTGGTCGGATGATCATACATACATACGCCTAGGATATGAACCAGGAAAATCTACGGGGAAACTCCTACAGTCGACCAACCAAAGATTAAGAAACTAAGCGCTAAGACTTTCTAAGGGGCTAGACGGTAATGAAATACGTTCAGCTTGGTCCGAAATCGATGAACCCAAGCGAACGACTAAAGAAATTCTAGAAGTCTAATATAGTCAGAGTTAGGCAAGAACCACTAAGGTAACTCCTACGACGATTAAATCAATTCCTAGCAGGGAGTCTAACTAACAATCAGAGGCCTCTAACTAGCAAGCACAGACGTCTAACTAAGTCTTCTTACCACCTAGTGACATAAGAAAACGACCAAACTCAAGGCTTATGACTCGGATGTTGTAATTTATTTAATGGACATTCCGTTATTATCGTTGTTCCGTTAATTCGCAATTGCAAGACGGGACCTGCAAGGGCCACCAACAAAACCTGTCACGCCCCGCTTCCCAAAAATATGGAGGCGAAGCGTGAGAAGGTCCGCTCAGACTTGAAGCTGCAAAGCTGCAAGTCCGATAAGCATCAATCAACTTTAATTGGCAGGTCCTTGCAACGTGAAACGAAACAAAGATAATAATAAGGAAATGAGACAAAAGAGAAATCTCAGAATATCCATAAAATAAGTTTCAACATCACGGAAAAAGCCACCAGGCTAAAAGAAAAGAATCTAAAGGCCCAAACATGGCCAACAAAAGTACAACGTACAAAGTAAAGGTGCCACGCACCGACAACTAACAGAAATCCTAAAACAAAAGGAAGCTTAGTAAGGTCACTAAGAAAGGTCACCGGTGTCCACAAAACTCCTCATGGGCAGACATGGACTCAGGCTCAGCGTCAGCAACAACCACGTACTCAGCTACAGTCTCTGGCTCAGGGTCTAACATGTGACACCCAAAAGAGCAAGGGGCACATGTCAGCAAGTCTACAAGAGACTTGTGCAAGGAAACTGAAAGTGAAAGTAAGACAACCAAGCAGTTCTAGCATGATGCAATGACATGGCAGTTATAGCATGAGTGCAACAAGTAAAGTAAAGTATGAGCATGGCATGGAAATTGGCATTTAAAACATGGCATGGATATCAAGTTTTACAAGAACAATTCACAAAGACAAGGACAAGTCTAGTAAGCACGTCGTGCACAGAGATTACGCCTTTTGGCTAGATTGGCTACGCGGCCAGCTCCTAGCTCAAGTGATCGCTTATCCCTACCCCTCCACGTGTATCGAGCCAGGGCCTTACCCCCGAACAAGTATGCTCGCTTCTGGATCACGAGCCAGGAAGTGTATTTCAATATGGCATAGGGGTGCACCTAGCCTCAACAAGGAAATCAGGCATTGGTTTTTGACCAACACATGAGGCCTGCTTCTGGATCACGAGTCCAGGAAGTATTTTTCATGATGGCATAGGGGTGCACCTAGCCGGAACAAGGAAGTACAAGTATTGTAGCGTGTGCTACAAATGCAGCAATCAGCTTGGATGACATGTAAGATGCAATGCATGGCAGTTAAAAGTGCATACAGATAAGGAATTTAAACATGACAGATAACAATGCATGAATGACAAGGCAGGGTGACAGATCTAGCTTCGTTGTCAAGCTAGATCTTAAAATTGCGTCTAGACAGCTATCATTTCACTGTCTAGTCTCTTTTACGCTAAAAACACGGAAGTGGCATGAAACATGGCCTAAAGCAAAGGTTGGCAAGTTTCACTTACCTGCAAATCAAACGTCTGAGAAACACCGTCCAAAGAGTCCAAAGTCACCAAAAATCCTACGTGCACAAGTCCACCGGCCTAAAGTCCATATTATTAATGTTGATTAGTGAATTTAAAACACTTTAAAAACATCAATTTTAGTCTTGATTAGCAGGCAATGGGTTGGGGTCCTAGGGGTGCAAAGCGTTACCTCAACACGACGTGAAAGCTATACTGGCGTCGGATAGCGACGCCAGGGGTTGGAATAAAAGATCGCGCTCCAAGTCCAGATTCCCAAAATAGATTCCTTGCTCGAATAATCTGATCAGCAACTAGAGCAACGAACCAAGATTCCAAAGCTTGCATGTGCGACAATGGGCTACGATGATCGCAACATCGTAGACAGCAAATCCTCGAAGAGAAAGCACCTAGGTGGGGCCTACAATAGTTCTAGGGAACAATAGGGGACCCACAATACCTCTGGAGAACTTGGGGGGCCCACGGTGGCAAGCGATGCGACGGATGCGGGGTTGCGACGATTGTCTCTCAGTCAGACACAGCCGGTGCGAGGATTTGGCTCGGTCAGACACAGTGGACGAGGCTTGTGCAGCGCTTGGGTCGGTCACAGTGGCCGCTGCGGAGAAAATTCTCGGTCGGTGCGGGCGACAGCACCGGTCGGGCGCTTGGCAGGCGTTGCAACGTTGCAACATTGCAACGTTGCGGGGCGTGAGCGGGGGAGCTCTTCGGTCGGACACGGGGCGAAGCAGGGGTCGGTGCGGGCTAGCAGAGCGAGCGCTGCAGTGGTGCGGGTGCGGTGCGGAGCGGAGAAATCTCTCGGTCAAACCGAGAGATGTCCTCGGTCGGACACGGCGAGCGACGATGCAACGAAGCGGGCGACTGTGCGGTGCGGAGCTGAACTTGGTGCGGGGCAGGCTCTCGGTCGGTGCGGAGGAAATGGGGCGATTTCCTCGGTCGGTGCGAAGGTGGCTGCTGCAACGCTGCGACGAATCATCGCAAGCGAGATTTTGGGTTTTGGGAGCGGTTAGGGTTGTTTGCTTGCGAAAATAGGTCTTCATAGGGGTTGTTTATATAGTGTAGAGGGGTTGACTTGGTCTAGGGCTAATTCTAATAGGTTTAGGATTTTAAAATAATTTAAAATTCAAATCTCACTCTCTCTCTCTAACCCACACATGGCTAGGGTGCGGCCAAGATGAGCTAAGATTTGGCTCAAAAATATTTTGAAGTATTATAAACTAATAGAAATTTTATTGGCTCGAAAATAATTTAAAACTTGGTATTTATAAATATTTAAAACTTTGCTAAAAATATAAAATAGGTCAAATGAACTCCAAAAATTGTGAAATAAATATTGGGGTGATCGGGACGATAAGAGGAAGATAACTAAGAAGACGGTTCACGATTTCGACGTCGAACGACGAAACTAAAAATAGAAACGTCTCACGTCAAAAGCAGAAATCACAATGTCTCTTCAAATAAGATTAAATCGTGAGAAAACGACCCGAGAAATGTCGTTCCAAATTAGTGCCATAGTTTAATACTCTCAGAGACGTTCATAACGACATATCACACCATAGTGTTCACAAACAAACAAAGTCTAAAATAAGTACGTGCACGGTCAAAAGCACGTGCACGAACAAAGTACGATCGGAAAGCGACCGTTACATCCTCCCCACCTTAGAATAAAGTCCGTCCTCGGACTTTCTAACTATAAATATAACTCATGCTAGACTAGTAGTTATCCCGATCACATCACACTATAATTCACTCAGGTATATTACAAGTGCTTATATATGCACTAGGTAGTCAACCAATAACTCTGCTATCCTATATATATTCACGCACATATTTCAATCATATGTATACATCCCTTATATAACTACTACTTACCTAGCACAAAATAATAGTTCAGTTATTCACATAAGATTAGCCTCATACTAGCAAATACAATCATTGCTCTACGTATAGATAGCTACCTATGCACAAAACAAACACGGGTATATTACTCCCTAATATTTCCTTGTATACATCCAACACATCAACTCATGTAGTCACACCATACCATAATTAAATCAAATTTTACTACATCTAATATGCATTCACCACTACTATAATTTCACAATATATAGTCATTCAAATGCATGCAAATATTTCACAATATTCACATTACGTACGGTCCTATAACTGTATTTACGACACGCCACATATACCATAGTCACCAATAACTATAACTAAGCACATACTTACCCGTGCATGGTGCACACCCATACACGCTAACATTTCATTCATATATATACCAATCACACCACTATATACTTAGCACATCTACGCACCTAGTTTAGCTAGCACACATATGTTCACACAAGCAAGTCCTTAGTAATTACTATACTGCAAGACCAACACCTATAACTATATACTGGTATAGCGACCCACAATCATGCGCGTAACACAACCAGGCACAAACACTCCTATCACTATACATACATCAAACATCGCTATATGCAAACTACAGACATACATAACAATATACTTAGAGTATACCCCCCTCAAGCTTGAGTGAGACTCAATACACAGATCAGAATACTCTATATACGTAACACGGTATCTATACCTATACTAATACCACTCCAATATATATACATCTACCAATATAACTATATACATACCATAAATCAATCACACTTAATATTTAGTCAGGTAATACTCACATAGTTCAATCACTCTATATACCATAATAATAATACAGACATCAGCACACGTATAATTATAATACACTCCCTAATACATACGCATTCATCGTATAGTCGCAAACATGTAACATATATATTCACACCATAGCCTACTACCTATAATTAGTATACCAACACATCTACACATACATAATTAAGATGTGCAATAGTCGTGTATACCTCGCGGTATGCACGCATACAACATCCCGTAAAAGCAAGCAATACCAATCAAAATTATAATCCTACTACTATATGTATATCACCTATATACTCATGCAACAAAACATAACTACTTACGTCTAAGCACAATACATATCTACGTACAAGCACGCACTCATACGTACTAACATATGGGTCACTTAATAGGCCTACTCACTTATCTATATGCACACCTATTATTATCACACCTAACATACACATAGCTTTACCAATCATTTTATTTCAACCATTATAAGTATCTCTAACTACATACACCCCATTAGATATTCCAACACTAATTCTTATATACACTGGCATCCCTAGTATGGTATAGCTAACCACACACAAATCTATAAATACTAACACACAACAACTTCATAATATCACGAATAACTCCGAGTATATATATATCACACAATAGGCAAACATTAATATACTATGGCGGAGTACACTCATTCAAGCCCACATACACAACTTAGGTACATGCACTACGACAACATCACAAGGTCCAAGGGCCTACTAACAACTTAGAGTTGCCACAGTCATTGACGAGCACTAAAGCCTAAGCAATAGAGGGAGGTCGAGGTCGAAAGCGTGACGAGGGAAGGATCGATAAGCACGAGTTCAGATAGGACGAATACAAGGAGACAGCTTGGTTAGGTGAAACAGCGATTCACTTGTGGATGTTTAGGTAGGGAAAAGGAAGATGTAGTGATACTTATATAGGATAGAGGAAGGAAATAGTGTAAATAACATAAGCTAAAATACGTGAAATTTGAAAACTGTTGTACTTCAAAAGTTGGAATCCTCGTCTGTATAAAAAAAAATTTTGGAGATCGATAAAACGAGTTGTTCAAAATAAGTTTGAGTCGAATATACATAATAAGAGAAAATGGTCTATTGGTTTATATAAAATCATTATAAAAGGAAGTAAATCATTTACACGAATATTAAGGACGTGGTTTAGAAAATATTATACGTCAGTAATTTAATATAATGTTGGCAAAAGTTTTGAAATTCAAAGAATGAAATTAAGTAACTGAAGAATTTAAACTCATGTTAAATGCTTTCAAAGTCTTTAAGCTAGGAAAAATTTAAAATAATCAATATTGAAACTACTTTTAGAGGAACCAGGATTTGCCCAAAAGAACTGATTTACACAAAGCTCTTATCATACGAGCACAACGAGCCTGGTACGGATATATAAAAATATTTGAAATTCTATTTAATTTAGAAATTTTTCTAAAAGCATGTATGGTGGTCGGAAAGATAATAATAACTTTAGTAGTAGAATTATCAAAATTGGTAATAAGCTTTAAAACCAAACTATGGAAGGTCCAGATTAGGAAATGGTTATGAAATAGTAATTTTACAAAAATCTGAAATAGGGAAAACGATGAGCATAACTTTGACTTGCTGGAAGCTGAAATCCCAAGTGACTTGAAAAGTATATGAATGGCATAAATCAGGAAGGAAAATTATAAATCGAATTGGGCAAAATAAAAGTACAGTTCAGAATAAAATTAATATATGAAGGGACAAGGTATTTACATAGGTACGAAAAGCATAGGCTGGAAAAATATCATAAGCTAGTATTCCAAATTTCGACAAAGTTTTTAAAAATATTTAAGTCAACGAAAGAGCACGAAGTATAAGTATATATATTAAAATTTTGAAAAAATTTAAACTTAGGGAAAAGGAAATCGAAAAGTACTTTCGGAAGATTCAAGATTTGTAACGGAAAGATTCGAAAATTGACGACGATCGTCATGAGGCGATCTCGTGAATCGAGGCAAGGAAATTGGTCGGATGATCATACATACATACGCCTAGGATATGAACCAGGAAAATCTACGGGGAAACTCCTATAGTCGACCAACCAAAGATTAAGAAACTAAGCGCTAAGACTTTCTAAGGGGCTAGACGGTAATGAAATGCGTTCAGCTTGGTCCGAAATCGATGAACCCAAGCGAACGACTAAAGAAATTCTAGAAGTCTAATATAGTCAGAGTTAGGCAAGAACCACTGAGGTAACTCCTACGACGATTAAATTAATTCCTAGCAGGGAGTCTAACTAACAATCAGAGGCCTCTAACTAGCAAGCACAGACGTCTAACTAAGTCTTCTTACCACCTAGTGACATAAGAAAACGACCAGACTCAAGGCTTATGACTCGGATGTTGCAATTTATTTAATGGACATTCCGTTATTATTGTTGTTCCGTTAATTCGCAATTGCAAGACGGGACCTACAAGGGCCACCAACAAAACCTGTCTCGCCCCGCTTCCCAAAAATAAGGAGGCGAAGCGTGAGAAGGTCCGCTCAGACTTGAAGCTGCAAAGCTGCAAGTCCGATAAGCGTCAATCAACTTTAATTGGCAGGTCCTTGCAACGTGAAACAAAACAAAGATAATAATAAGTAAATGAGACAAGAAAAATCTCAGATTATCCATAAAAAAAGTTTCAACATCACAGAAAAAGCCACCATGCTAAAAGAAAAGAATCTAAAGGCCCAAACATGGCCAACAAAAGTACAACGTACAAAGTAAAGGTGCCACGCACCGACAACTAACAGAAATCCTAAAACAAAAGGAAGCTTAGTAAGGTCACTAAGAAAGGTCATCGGTGTCCACAAAACTCCTCATGGGCAAACATGGACTCAGGCTCAGCGTCAGCAACAACCACGTACTCAGCTACGGTCTCTGGCTCAGGGTCTAACATGTGACACCCAAAAGAGCAAGGGGCACATGTCAGCAAGTCTACAAGAGACTTGTGCAATGAAACTGAAAGTGAAAGTAAGACAACCTAGCAGTTCTAGCATGATGCAATGACATGGTAGTTATAGCATGAGTGCAACAAGTAAAGTAAAGTACGAGCATGGCATGGCAATTTGCATTTAAAACATGGCATGGATATCAAGTTTTACAAGAACAACTCACAAAGACAAGGACAACTCTAGTAAGCACGTCGTGCACAGAGATTACACCTTTTGGCTAGAGTGGCTGCGCGGCCAGCTCCTAGCTCAAGTGATCGCTTATCCCTACCCCTCCACATGTATCGAGCCAGGGCCTTACCCCCGAACAAGTATGCTCGCTTCTGGATCACGAGCCAGGAAGTGTATTTCAATATGGCATAGAGGTGCACCTAGCCTCAATAAGGAAATCGGGCATTGGTTTTTGACCAACACATGCGGCACGCTTCTGGATCACGAGTCCAGGAAGCATTTTTCATGATGGCATAGGGGTGCACCTAGCCGGAACAAGGAAGTACAAGTATTGTAGCGTGTGCTACAAATGCAACAATCAGCTTGGATGACATGTAAGATGCAATGCATGGCAGTTAAAAGTGCATACAGATAAGGAATTTAAACGTGACAAATAACAATGCATGACTGACATGGCAGGGTGACAGATCTAGCTTCGTTGTCAAGCTAGATCTTAAAATTACGTCTAGACAGCTATCATTTCACTGTCTAGTCTCTTTTACGCTAAAAACAAGGAAGTGGCATGAAACATGGCCTAAAGCAAAGGTTGGGAAGTTTCACTTGACTGCAAATCAAACGTCTGAGAAACACCGTCCAAAGAGTCCAAAGTCACCAAAAATCCTACGTGCACAAGTCCACCGGCCTAAATTCCATATTATTAATGTTGATTAGTGAATTTAAAACACTTTAAAAACATCAATTTTAGTCTTGATTAGCAGGCAATGGGTTGGGGTCCTAGGGGTGCAAAGCGTTACCTCAACATGACGTGAAAGCTATACTGGCGTCGGGTAGCGATGCCTGGGGTTGGAATAAAAGATCGCCTCCAAGTCCAGATTCCCAAAATAGATTCCTCGATCGAATAATCTGATCAGCAACTAAAGCAATGAACCAAGATTCCAAAGCTTGCACGTGCGACGACGGGCTACGACGTATCGCAACGTCGTATACGGTAAATCCTTGAAGAGAAAGCATCTAGGTGGGGCCCACAGTAGTTCTAAGGACCAATGGGGGACCCACAATACCTCTGGAGAACTTGGGGGGCCCAACGGTGGCAAGCGGTGCGACGGATGCGGGGTTGCGACGATTGTCTCTCGGTCAGACACAGCCGGTGCGAGGATTTGGCTCAGTCAGACACGGTGGACGGGGCTTATGCAGCGCTTGGGTCGGTCACAGTGGCTGCTGCGGAGAAAATCCTCGGTCGGTGCGGGCGACAGGGCCGGTCGGGCGCTTGGCGGGCGTTGCAACGTTGCAACGTTGCAGGCGATGCAGGCGTGAGCAGGGGAGCGCTTCGGTCGGACACGGGGCGAAGCAAGGGTCGGTGCGGGCTAGCGGAGCGGGCGCTGCAGCGGTGCAGGTGCGGTGCGGAGCGGAGAAATCTCTCGGTCAGACCGAGAGATGTCCTCGGTCGGACACGAGGAGCGGTGATGCAACGAAGCGGGCGACTGTGCGGTGCGGAGTTGAGCTTGGTGCGGGGTGGGCTCTCGGTCGGTGCAGATGAAATGGGGCGATTTCCTCGGTCGGTGCGGGGGTGGCTACTGCAACGTTGCGACGAATCGTCGCATGCGAGATTTTGGGTTTTGGGAGCAGCTAGGGTTGTTTGCTTGCGAAAATAGGTCTTCCTAGGGATTGTTTATATAGTGTAGAGGGGTTGACTTGGTCTAGGGCTAATTCTAATAGGATTAGGATTTTAAAATAATTTAAAATTCAAATCTCTCTCTCTCTCTAACCCACACATGGCTAGGGTGCGGCCAAGATGAGCTAAGATTTGGCTCAAAAATATTTTGAAGTATTATAAACTACTAGAAATTTTATTGGCTCGAAAATAATTTAAAACTTGGTATTTAAAAATATTTAAAACTTTGCTAAAAATATAAAATAGGTCAAATGAACTCCAAAAATTGTGAAATAAATATTGGGGTGATCGGGACGATGAGAGGAAGATAACTAAGAAGACGGTTCACGATTTCGATGTCGAACGACGAAACTAAAACTAGAAACGTCTCACGTCAAAAGCGGAAATCACAACGTCTCTTCAAATAAGATTAAATCGTGAGAAAACGACCCGAGAAATGTCGTTCCAAATTGGTGCCACAATTTAATACTCTCAAAGACGTTCACAACGACATATCACACCATAGTGTTCACAAACAAACAAAGTCTAAAATAAGTACGTGCACGGTCAAAAGCACGTGCACGAACAAAGTACGATCAGAAAGCGACCGTTACAGTGGCTCTGCCTGATTGGATGACCCTTTGTACTCCCTCTCATCACTTGGCCCATTATTCCACACACACTTCACTTTTTGGGCACGTTTCACTTTAGCTTGGGGGAGATGATGCACCTTGATCTCCTGCCCCCTCACTTTTTATGTCCTCACGATCTATTTTCCGTGTTTTTATCGCGTTGAGGAAAACGCTCAGTTAGCTTGGGGGAGGAGAGTTTTCACACTTATTTTCTATTTTTCTTCTACTTTTCTCCCTATTTTCTCCTTTTTATCTTTACTTATCATTTTCATCTTGTTTTTCTCTCTTATTTTCCTTTTTTCCTCTCATTTTTCTTTCTTTTTTCATTTTGCATCATGTTTTATTCCTTATATGCATTAAAAACCAAAAAATGATAAATTTAAACACTCCAAAAAATATCTGCATTCGCATCATGCATCATGCATCATCACACATACATTTGTATATACTTGCATTCGCTTTGAGGATTTTTCAAAAACAAGTTTTTATATGCGTGGAATCTCAAGTTGAAATTCGTTTTCTAAACTTCTACACTCGATTTCCACGATGTTGATTTGAGTATATGAATAGGACGTATCCCTAACTTTGAATCCCTTGTAATATCCTGGCTTTGGCCGTCCTCATAATCCCTAAGATAGAAGTAATTAAAACGACCTATGTTGAGACTTAGGAACCCACTTTATGCACGGACCTTAGAGTCGATAGTTGAGTATAATGGATTACAATCCCTCAAGACTTGGATAACAACATATCACCAAGTACTGAGGATTGATCTTATTGACCTATCCATGCTTTCTAAAAAAATTTATAATTTTGTGAATAAAAAATATATATGCACCGTTCCCCAGCGACACTGGGTAACCAGATCCCCACGATGGAAACCGTAGGGGTATCATGTCAAAAGGTTTAGCTGGGGAGTGCATATGAATAAGGATTTTACATGGATTGAGTTAGTATGTCCAAGGGGTCCTTCTTGGCCCAGTGCCCTAAGGTCGTCTGATCTGGGAGTCACCGACCCAACACTCCTTGCACAAACCAATTGTAAATCTCAAAAAAGAGAGAAAAATATTGTATATATATATATATATGTACATATTTATATCGAGAGCATGAATAAACTTAGCAATATCAAGAATCAAGGAAGATTGATGTGTTGTGAGAGTCACTTTCTCGATCGACCAATATCCCATTATTCGAAACTTATCCCTTCTTCGACCATTGCAAAACTTAGATTCCTATCTTTTCGATCTAAGAACGGGTTAGAAGAAATATCTTAGAATTTGAGTATGGGCCATTGTCTGGTATATTACTTGACGATTTGGGCTAGAAACGACGTCCTAGGAATATATTCTTATTGACAAAAAGAGATCGAAACATTTAAGTTTCATGAATTCGAAATTTCGATTCGCCCACGTATATAAACTTGATTTTTAGAAATTCGAAGTTTCATGTCATCATTCGTGTGCTTGATTGCTTGCCTCCAATCTACACTTTCTCTTGTCTTCCTTGAGGACAAGAAAGAGTTTAGATTGGGGGATTTTGATAATTGGTTTTTGTATAAACTTTTGCCCCCTTTTCATGCACGTTTTACGATGTTTCATTCATTGTTTCCCCCCAGTTTTCCCGTTTTTGTGTTCGTTTTGCTTTTATGGTCCATTTTGTACTTTTCAGGAAATACATATAAAATCGGGACTATAAAGCGTGAAAAAGGCGAAAAAAAGCCTAAAGGAGTCAATGAACGAGAATGAGAAGTGAGGCAAGGAAATGCAGTCGAAATCATGGAGCTTTGGAGTATTTCATGCTCCACATGACCGGGTGAATCATTCCACGTGGTTGTGTGGAATGCAAGGAAGAGGAGCCAAAGAGGTATCACACGCGACCACGTGGCAACCCAAAACGGTTGCATGGTCACACAAAGGAGGAGCCCCAGAAGCATCGGCGACGTGGTCACGTGGCTTCCCCACAGGACCACGTTAGAGCGAGGCAGAGGAGAAAATAATTTACATTAGATGATGGAATCCACTCGACCGCGTCGATTCAACGACGCGATCGTGTTGCTGTATCTGCAGGAGACTGTCACGCCCCGCTTCCCATTAGACTTGAGAGCGAGGACGTGAACGGGCCCGCTTGTGCAAGTCAGGAGGAGGTACTTTTGCTTTTCTTTCCCCTTGACTTATCACAATAAGCGTCTGTGTAAAAACTGCAGGTTCTTGCTTGCATTACTCAAAACAACACAGATAAGTAAAACAATATTACAATCTCAACCGTCTCAACTGAATTACAACGAATGGAGAAAAGAAGTGTGGGTCTTATGACCCGTACAATAAGTGAAAGGAAGTGCAATGAAAGTTCTCTAGTTTGACAGTTCTTGGTCCACTGGTTCAGCTATCTCAACTAGTCCTCCTGGTGCTAAAGCTCGGGATCTGACATACATCCAAAAACATGAATGTATGTCAGCTAGGGTCTGCAAGTAGAGATTAGAACCCAAGGCAAGGTATATACAATTTATACTGGATTTAAGAGGCGTTAATAATTTAAATGAGATAATGACAATAAGATTAAACATGCTGATTATAAAAGACATCCTATCATGCAGTTCTAAGCAGTTTAACAAGTAAAGTAAATCTTCTATTTGGTTCATTAGCATGTCAATATAACTGAGATAACAAATCCAAGTTGCAAGTTTCATGATGTTAGCATTTCACGATTGTTAGCATTGTCAATTCTACAATAGGGTTCTCGCCCTTAGGACGTGATGAGTGAGTCCTTCTTCTCACGGGGGCTTACCGTGATTGGCGCTAACCCACCGCCTACGGGTGGTGCCCTTGAAGAGAGTACTCGCTCATACGCCTAGCAGCCGCTCAACCCTTACCCCACCCAAGATTTGTGCTGGAACACGAGCCAGCCTAATTCACGAATTACAAGCACGAATTTGTCAACTTACATGACATCACGAAAATCACGATTTCGCCTTCGAGGCGCACGATCTCACGATGTCACTCTCTAATGACCAAGCAAGATGTTCTTTCAATTTAAGTCGTCAACGTCTCACCATTAATTTACGACATTCACAATTAATAAAAGAATGGCAAGCAGGTTAGTTTGATGAACATTTTACAGAAAATGATTTTTCTTTGTTATCATTAAAAATTTGACATATATCAGGTAAAAGACCAATTGAACACCCAATTTCAAAAATACATTATAAATTGTATACTTGCCTGATTTTGGTGATGGTGTCGTTGAGTTCGTCTCGACGTGTATTACGTGTCGGTACTGCTGGTTCTCTGTTTTGGTTAGACAGATCACTAAATTAGATATATAGCGAGATAATCAAAATATCGGGTTAATCCCCGAATTGGGTTTGTCTAATTTTTATTGGGTTCACCGGCTATGGTGATGCATATATTGTGTTACACTAACCTGATACACTTTATTTCATTTAATATTCTTACCCAACATTTCTAATTTGCTGAAACTACTTAACAAAGTATCAACAAAAAATTAAACTTGTAATTTTTTTAACAAGATGGTTATGAAGAGGCTAGCAGAAAATGACCATTTCTAATGTCTCTTTTTAAAACTGTCATTTCTTGACTTGTGTATTTTGGATTTTTTAATGGTTAAACATTTGAAATAAACATTTTAACAAATTTCAATGGTTAAACATTTGAAATAAACACACTGTTAAATAGAGTTTTTTTTAGTGGTGGCTTAACAATAAGCGTCTATTGTTGATAATTTTGTTCTACTCATTCGTCATTTCACGAATGCGTCTATTTCAAAAATACACTGTCATCTCATTTATTCTCTTCTATTATTCTTTAAGAGGCTAGCTATCCAAAATACACACTGTCACACTCTTATTCCTATTAAATGCTATGTCTCTTCCCATACTGTCATTTTCTTTCTTCCTTATCATTTCCCAGACTCTCTTTCGTTCCCTTTTTTTTTCTCATTGTTTTCAACTTGCAGCTGAATGAAGCAAGGGGAGAAGGCTTTCACCTGTGCGCACGGAGGGAAAGGAGGGGGGTGCCGGCGGCTGCCGGCGGCGCCCGGCGATCGGCAGCGGCGCGCGCGGTCTGCAGGCGGCGACGGCGGCGGCCCAGGCTCCGGCGGCGACGATTCCGGTGATGCGCGCGCGCGGCTGCCTCCGAGTGGTGCGCGCAAGGGTGGTTGGTCGGGAAGAGGAGGAAGGAGGAGAAGGATGTGGGTTTTCTTTTGTTTTGTTTTGTAGATCTTTTGGATTTACAGATCTGAAATTTGTTTGAGAGTTTTCAGATCTGACTTCTTTTGTCCCCCCTTCCAATTTCAGTTTGGGATTGATTTGTATTTGTTGGAGGGGCTGATTTTTGGTTTGGAAAAATTGGTGGAGGGTTTGGATGATTTTTGGTGAAACTGTTTGCAGAATGGTTTTCTTGTAGGAGATATGGGTTTGAGAAATTGGTTGTCGTAAGATTTGTTTGCAGGTTTCAAGATGGGTTTGCAGAGGGGATTTGCAGATGTTTTTATCGGGGAGAAGACGTAACTCATTTGCCTTGAGAAACTTTATCAGGAGACAATATTAATCAGTTTAGGTGTTAGATTAAGACACTATTTAATGATGTTTGTTGACTTAAGCTAGAGCATGCATCTGGCTATGAATTGGTTTATGATTAGGACAATTTTTAATAGGGTTTGTTGACTTAAGGAAGATGTATCTGCTAAACGTGTTACAATCCCTTCATCTTTCAAAGAAAGAGCCGGGGGAACGTTTTCATCATTCAAAGAAAGAGTAGGGGACAGTTTAAATGTGTATAGGTTTGTGATTTGGACAAATTTAATGGTTGTGTTGACTTAATCAAATGAAATGAATCTGGCTAACAAATTGGGTTCATTCCCTATCACAAAAATTTAAACGTGAATGATTACGTAATTTGGTGTTTAAACTTACATAAGTGATTAGTAAAATAATTAAAGTGATTAACAATCGGTAATTAGCACGATAATTTAGTTAAAGTAATTTAACCTTTGACAGCTAATTAATCAGGTTACGGTAAAAAAACGAAATACAGATATGTGTACACGTAACAAGGAAAGTATGGACGAAAAGATTATGCAGACGACTGAAAAATACCGGCACACACGATCTAAAACATGTCTAAAAAATACAGGCCGTTACATTCTACACACCTTAAGAAAAATTCCGTCCTCGGAATTCTCATCAACTAATGAGCAGGATACGAGTATAGATAAAGCTCTCGTATTTCTATGAGGTAAATTATGACCTGAAATACTTTGAGAAGAAGAAATGAAATTGGTTAGGAAAAGACAAGTGATGTGGTTAAGGTTGAGTTCCAAAAAGTTCGGATGACTAAGCACATCAATGGCCTTAACCGTTAATGGGCAAGTGAAAAAGGCTAGGGCCGGCTACCCAAGATGTGCAGAGATGAGGATGCGAAAAATAATAATGTATATACGTATCCTCTAAACAGTAACCCCAACATCCTAACACACTGGTTGTTAAACCCATAACCTCAAACAAGTGTTCCTAAAATAAATCATTACTTCTCGTCTTGTCACCGAATAATGTGACAATTGCAACATACACTGAACTTAAATACATATCCATTACTTTCCCCCTTTTTTTCTATCTTATAATTCTTGCCCTAAACAATTAATACTTTAAACGATGCAACCTCAGAAAGGAAACTATCAACTATCCTTATAACTTTCCTAGCTCCTTCGCCTATCAAAACAATAACATCTTTACGGGGGTCTTTAACATGCGATATCCTTTATACTCAAGTTTTCCAAAACAAAGCAGTACATTCTCAAGGGTTGTCCATCCGTAGTATATCGTCCCTTTGCTCATTGTATAACTTAACTTGTAGTACTATAATTGTGACATCCACTAATCCCAATTCTAATCTTATTCTTGTATTAATCCATTGATATAATGGTGATCTACCAATTACTAACATAAGGTGACAAGTAAAAATATGCTTAGTATACATTATCGTCTACCATCAACATTTATCATGCTCCCAACTCATTTTTCATCGTGATAACTTATAAGTTTAAACACCCTAATTAACAAATTATAAAATCACATCTCGTTATTTCTTATTGAAACTTATCCTAAGCAACCTAGATCAATTAACGCAATTATTCGTTCGCATCAGCATATCATATCATTTCCGACGTCTCTATCACGCTATCCGTACAATGAAGTCTTGTTACTTTAAATATTCTACTCATTCTCATGATCACCATAGATCATACTATAGCTTCATATTTACTCTTATCCGTTACTCGTCTGAATTTCAAATCTGTAACGTATTCATCTTCATGTGCACCATTCTTAGTACGGAATCCTATTGAAGCCATTATGAACGGGTATATCCAAATGTGAAATATAACTCTTGAACACTTCATTCTATCTATCATATTGTAAACAATCAATACAACTACGCCCTACATCATTTCAAACTACTCCCATCTGTAATTATAATCCCCTAAAAAGAATAATCATATCAAATCAATCTAACAATATAGTAAATAACAAAATTTAACATTGTTGATGATAGAAATAAAAGTAGAAGTAAACATTTTAAAAGAAAAAGGTTATAACGCAAATTTAAAACTAATCTCGCTAAAGTGGTAATAAGTAAATAGATGCACTAATGCGGTAACCATTAGGTAGAGTTGGATACAAAGTTGTTTGATGTAACGAATGGGTCCAGGTGAGGTACTGTAAAGTAAGAACAGACATGCATATACTAGTGAAAAGTAAAGTAATGATGGTTGTTCAAGTGTGGTAAGTAAAGTGCATGTAATGCATAAAGTAAAGGTGACTGTGCAAGGGTGAAAGTAACGACGGTGGCATGGTATATAGTGTCAATAATGTTTTAATCAACAGGCAATGTGATGACAATGGTAGGACAACCAGGTAGGCGTAGTAACACTGAAAAGGACAAGTAATGAGCGAGCGTGAGGAAAACAAACGTCTCTTGATTATTTAATAGTGTAGGTTGGCCTAATAATAAGAAGTCTAGCTTAACTCTTAAATTAGCCAGGCAGTCAGGGCTTTAAGGCACAGGTCACTTCTATGACCACAGGATAAGTCCTTTGGTTGACCAACCCCCTTCCCATTCCTTTCTAGACATTGATTCGGTCGTAATTTAAGACCGCTTATTATTATACAGTTCTATCACGTTAGAGTAGTCTTGACTTAGTCTGTAGGACAGTGATATCAAATCGGTAGTCGTGACGAGAGTTAGCTTGATCAGGTGGCATAGAGATGGTTATAAATGATTAACTGGGAGAGTGGTAGGTATGTGTAAAAATGTGATAATATCCCAATAACGTATATAAGGATAGTGAGTGTGTGGTATGAGTTAAAATAGTAGATAAGTAATAGACGAAAGAATCATGGGTGTAGTGTTCGTTTCGCAAATGGGGATAGATTTTTTTTTTAAAAAAAAAAATTAAATCATAAATACGATGAATACAGAACTATATACTGAAATAGCTGAAGTTTTATTTAGTATAAAAGTATTTCAAATTTGTATATGGTCGGTTGTTTTGAAATCCGTTGTAGTATAGTAATGCAATACATAATCATGAATCACGTCCTTGCGGTCCAGCGGACACGGCCAGGGAAGTGACTAAGCCAGGATCACTTACCCCAAGTCTAACAAGGGTGATCCAACAAACTTAGCCAAGCCCATTGACCGGATCATGGTCCATTGAAGGAAGTTTGTCATTTATATGCGTGCCATTTAACAAAAGAGTTTAAAAATTAAATATCTCCATATGTAGAAATAAAAATAGGATGGTATAGATCTGAAATTAAAAATTTAGTGACTAAAAATTTTCAGCGAAGGAAACTCAAAATCAAAGAATAATTTTAAATCAGTGGAAAAATATGAGGCATATGTAAAAGATAACTGGGCGAGAAATTCCATAAAAGAGATATCGATAGTAAAATCGGTATAGTAATGGGAGTGATTCAAAGGATAAAGATGGATGTCAGGAAGATCACGTGGGTCGAGAGTAAGGGTTAGAATAGGATGATCAATTGGGAGTGCGGGTAGGAAATGATCGGTGGAAAGTCTACGATAGATTCCTAATGTCAAAAAAATGGAATGTAAAATGAAGGGAGACTAAAAATCAAGGATATACTGTTTTGGTTAACTAAGGATCCGGAAACTTGGGACGGGAATTTTCTAATGAAGTTGATCGGGGTAGAAAATTCTTAGGAAGGTGTTGTTTGAGAGACAAGATTGTAATATTATCTATGTTGTTTTAAAGTATTTTGCATGAGCATTGGACCTGCATGGGCCACCACTAAAACCTGTCACGCCCCGCTTCCCATTAGACTTGAGAGCGAGGACGTGAACGGGCCCGCTTGTGCAAGTCAGGAGGAGGTACTTTTGCTTTTCTTTCCCCTTGACTTATCACAATAAGCGTCTGTGTAAAAACTGCAGGTTCTTGCTTGCATTACTCAAAACAACACAGATAAGTAAAACAATATTACAATCTCAACCGTCTCAACTGAATTACAACGAATGTAGAAAAGAAGTGTGGGTCTTATGACCCGTACAATAAGTGAAAGGAAGTGCAATGAAAGTTCTCTAGTTTGACAGTTCTTGGTCCACTGGTTCAGCTATCTCAACTAGTCCTCCTGGTGCTAAAGCTCGGGATCTGACATACATCCAAAAACATGAATGTATGTCAGCTAGGGTCTGCAAGTAGAGA
This sequence comes from Scilla litardierei, assembly GCA_030789695.1. Taxonomy (NCBI): domain Eukaryota; kingdom Viridiplantae; phylum Streptophyta; class Magnoliopsida; order Asparagales; family Asparagaceae; genus Scilla; species Scilla litardierei. The sequence continues at coordinate 267,580,561 of CM061141.1, read as the reverse complement.
TTAGAACCCAAGGCAAGGTATATACAATTTATACTGGATTTAAGAGGCGTTAATAATTTAAATGAGATAATGACAACAAGATTAAACATGCTGATTATAAAAGACATCCTATCATGCAGTTCTAAGCAGTTTAACAAGTAAAGTAAATCTTCTCTTTGGTTCATTAGCATGTCAATATAACTGAGATAACAAATCCAAGTTGCAAGTTTCATGATGTTAGCATTTCACGATTGTTAGCATTGTCAATTCTACAATAGGGTTCTCGCCCTTAGGACGTGATGAGTGAGTCCTTCTTCTCACGGGGGCTTACCGTGATTGGCGCTAACCCACCGCCTACGGGTGGTGCCCTTGAAGAGAGTACTCGTTCATACGCCTAGCAGCCGCTCAACCCTTACCCCACCCAAGATTTGTGCTGGAACACGAGCCAGCCTAATTCACGAATTACAAGCACGAATTTGTCAACTTACATGACATCACGAAAATCACGATTTCGCCTTCGAGGCGCACGATCTCACGATGTCACTCTCTAACGACATTCACAATTAATAAAAGAATGGCAAGCAGGTTAGTTTGATGAACATTTTACAGAAAATAATTTTTCTTTGTTATCATTAAAAATTTGACATATATCAGGTAAAAGACCAATTGAACACCCAATTTCAAAAATACATTATAAATTGTATACTTGCCTGATTTTGGTGATGGTGTCGTTGAGTTCGTCTCGACGTGTATTACGTGTCGGTACTGCTGGTTCTTTGTTTTGGTTAGACAGATCACTAAATTAGATATATAGCGAGATAATCAAAATATCGGGTTAATCCCCGAATTGGGTTTGTCTAATTTTTATTGGGTTCACCGGCTATGGTGATGCCTATATTGTGTTACACTAACATGATACACTTTATTTCATTTAATATTCTTACCCAACATTTCTAATTTGCTGAAACTACTTAACAAAGTATCAACAAAAAATTAAACTTGTAATTTTTTTAACCAGATGGTTATGAAGAGGCTAGCAGAAAATGACCATTTCTAATGTCTCTTTTTAAAACTGTCATTTCTTGACTTGTGTATTTTGGATTTTTTAATGGTTAAACATTTGAAATAAACATTTTAACAAATTTCAATGGTTAAACATTTGAAATAAACACACTGTTAAATAGAGTTTTTTTTTAGTGGTGGCTTAACAATAAGCGTCTATTGTTGATAATTTTGTTCTACTCATTCGTCATTTCACGAATGCGTCTATTTCAAAAATACACTGTCATCTCATTTATTCTCTTCTATTATTCTTTAAGAGGCTAGCTATCCAAAATACACACTGTCACACTCTTATTCCTATTAAATGCTATGTCTCTTCCCATACTGTCATTTTCTTTCTTCCTTATCATTTCCCAGACTCTCTTTCGTTCCCTTTTTTTTTCTCATTGTTTTCAACTTGCAGCCGAATGAAGCAAGGGGAGAAGGCTTTCACCTGTGCGCACGGAGGGAAAGGAGGGGGTGCCGGCGGCTGCAGGCGGCGCCCGGCGATCGGCAGCGGCGCGCGCGGTCTGCAGGCGGCGGCGGCCCAGGCTCCGGCGGCGACGATTCCGGCGATGCGCGCGCGCGGCTGCCTCCGAGTGGTGCGCGCAAGGGTGGTTGGTCGGGAAGAGGAGGAAGGAGGAGAAGGATGTGGGTTTTCTTTTGATTTGTTTTGTAGATCTTTTGGTTTTACAGATCTGAAATTTGTTTGAGAGTTTTCAGATCTGACTTCTTTTGTCCCCCCTTCCAATTTCAGTTTGGGATTGATTTGTATTTGTTGGAGGGGCTGATTTTTGGTTTGGAAAAATTGGTGGAGGGTTTGGATGATTTTTGGTGAAACTGTTTGCAGAATGGTTTTCTTGTAGGAGATATGGGTTTGAGAAATTGGTTGTCGTAAGATTTGTTTGCAGGTTTCAAGATGGGTTTGCAGAGGGGATTTGCAGATGTTTTTATCGGGGAGAAGACGTAACTCATTTGCCTTGAGAAACTTTGTCAGGAGACAATATTAATCAGTTTAGGTGTTAGATTAAGACACTATTTAATGATGTTTGTTGACTTAAGCTAGAGCATGCATCTGGCTATGAATTGGTTTATGATTAGGACAATTTTTAATAGGGTTTGTTGACTTAAGGAAGATGTATCTGCTAAATGTGTTACAATCCCTTCATCTTTCAAAGAAAGAGCAGGGAACGTTTTCATCATTCAAAGAAAGAGTAGGGGACCGTTTAAATGTGTATAGGTTTGTGATTTGGACAAATTTAATGGTTGTGTTGACTTAATCAAATGAAATGAATCTGGCTAACAAATTGGGTTCATTCCCTATCACAAAAATTTAAACGTGAATGATTACGTAATTTGGTGTTTAAACTTACATAAGTGATTAGTAAAATAATTAAAGTGATTAACAATCGGTAATTAGCACGATAATTTAGTTAAAGTAATTTAACCTTTGACAGCTAATTAATCAGGTTACGGTAAAAAAAACGAAATACAGATATGTGTACACGTAACAAGGAAAGTATGGACGAAAAGATTATGCAGACGACTGAAAAATACCGGCACACACGATCTAAAACATGTCTAAAAAATACAGGCCGTTACAGAGACCAAAGCCAAATTGACGCGGTCGTTTCATCTAAACGACGTGGTTGCATAAAAGATCTCAAACCAAGCCAATGAAAAGAGGAGCCACGCGGTCACGTGGTTACCCCGTGCGACTATGTGGAGAAGATGCCACAAGGAGATCACAAGCCTTGCAAAGACTGAAGATCTACTAATACCCTATAGTTATCTTCACTTCTCTTTATTTCTCCTTTGAAGAGTGTCTTGTCCCGATTCCAACGCATATTTATTTGTATTTTCCGGAGATTGGAGAGATTTTATACATTTTCTAGAAGATGAGTCTGCGTTGCAGAGTAAACGACGCGACCAAACGATGTGACCGTGTCAAAACGATGCGACCGCGTCGATTTAAAAGGCTGAAAATGCATAAAATACTGTTTTGGAGCTCTGCAATGACGCGGCCGTTTGGTGCTTGACGTGGCTGTGTGGAATTGATATTTTTGAGGGTTTTGAGCTGTTTTTATGAGCCAATTCAACGCGGCCATGTCGATTTTCCATGCGGCCATTCGGGTTGAATTTTCTATGAACCCATTAGGTGCTTGGAGATGTATTTAAGGTTTGGGAGCATCGTTTTGAAAGGGGGATCAACTATTAGACTCGTTTTGTCCCCTTTTACATGTTTTCTCTTAGTTTTTAGGTGTAGGGTTAGTTTAGATTAGGATTTGGATGCTTTCTCATGGATTGGATATGAGATTTGAAAACTCTTGTGGAAGATTCAATGAGATAAGTTTCCATTGCTTCTCTTTATTGTGTTTTTGTTATTGTTGCTATTGTTTGTTGTTCTTCCTATTGTGTTCTTCATCTTTGTTCACCATAAATATGCTTGATTGTTCATCTTTGTGATCATATTCGTTTTATATGCTTCCATATTGTAATTCTTCGTTAAATCCCCGTAAATTTATGTCTCATACTCGATTCACGTAGCTAACAATGACCCAAGATCGACCTAGTACTCCATCAATCAACCTCCTTGCGGATGACCTGTATAGCGCTACGACAACAGCCGTGCACTTGTGGTTTATAAATGTAAAACTCCTAACATTTTTCTTATAGTTTGGTATGATAATATGTCATGTATGATGTAAGTGCATAGTTTCCATGATGTGAGTGCTCGAAATAGCTTAAGATTAGTTTGTATAAATTCATAAGATGCATGATTCATAAGTAGGCAAATTGACTTGAATAGTTAGTAATCTAAAAGGATTTGGCTAGTAACATTCACTGAATTTGGTACTGATGAATGTGTTTGATTTGCTAAGTCATGATAAAAAAGAGAGAAGCGAATAAAATGCATAAACTCTATATCTTCCTATTAAGTAGTCGGGCTTTCGTGCCTCAAGAAGCATTGGAAATTTGCACTGAAAGGTCAGTAATTTAGAGGTGCATATTAAAAAATAAAGAGATAAATCTTTGACCATTTGAGCTATTAAGTTTGAGGGGGGTTTCAAAACCTAATGCAGTAAGACCATCTGGTTTGGGAGTCATTGACCTAACGCTCGATACATGGATTGCACTAAAGCATTATTAAGAAAGAGAAAAATAAAATAATCATGATTTAGCTTGTCAATAACCATAAGTTAATGATGGATGAAACGTTTGTTAGAGCCAAATTCCTTAAGAGCCTTATAAAACTAGGATATGGCATTATGCTCTAATTGTGAGGATTGCATAACATCGGTTTATATTTCTCTGATTGAATACTTGATAAAGAAAATTTCATGACATTTGCTCTTATTCGTATTTGTTTCATATTGTTTATCAAATTATGTTGAAAAGCAATATCATTGATTATGCCATGGTTAACCGATAAAATTTTGATGTGCTTATGATTAATCCTTAAAAAAGATCACTTATTTTGCTAGGGACTAATAAAAAGCTAGTTGGGAGGTGTGATTCGAGGTCAATATTGCATATTTATCCCCTCATTTGTGAGCATTTTTTGCATACATGATGTTTATTTAGTCTCCAATACAATCGTTTTTAGAACATCATTTAATATTGGAGCAAAGCCTTTATTTAAGCACAAAATATCATTTTTATGGCTTAATTTTGTCTTATCTTATTTTTAAGTGAAGATGGCAATTTTTCGAGTCTAACGACAATTTTTCCAGATTTTTCTGAGCTTGAGAATATTTTCTGTATTTTCTGAAAGGAAAATCAGCTAATGCAATGTTAGTCGTCTAGTGACAATGCACTAGTCGACTAAGAAACTCTGTTTTTTGGTAGGCTGGAAGCTCGGCAGCCATAGCTCGGCCACAATTCGGCCAGCGAGCTCAACAGCTCGACGAATGAGCTCGGCTGTTTGGCTGACTGTGTCCAAACATGCAGGTCTGACCTGTTTGCTTCCAGATTACCGAAACCCGTTTTCTTGAGTTCTCTTCTTCTCCCTTGATCTTGTGATGGACAGACGAGATTCATGGGGGGAGAAAGGGCTTATAAACTGCTGTTAGAGAGAATGATCCATTATTTTATCACATATCTTCAATATTCTAGGGTTTTGGAGGCCATTAGAGGGGCTTGAGGCACGGAGGAGCACAAAATAGGATGAAAGATCACATTTATGAGAGATATTTGGTGAAATCTTTCCTTTCCATTGTGTATTTTGTTCTAGTTGCTTGTAATATTGTATTGGATGATGTTTTTGAATAAAAATGCTTCCTTTCTTGTTATAATGGGCTAGATCTATCTTTTCATATGATGTGGCTAATTTAGGGTTATGTTATTTGTGATTTTCATTGTCTCTTGCATGTCTTGCTACACTTATGGATCATGGCCCACTTATTGTTGATTTCTACATTATGCTCTCTAAGTATGACTTCAAAAGGGCATACTTGAGGGATTGAGAATTCTAAAAGGATTTGATGATTAGAGAGACTAGCTTAGATTAACCCTTGTATTTAACCCCCAAAAGGCATTTTCTGGTGGTGCAAGCTCGAAAGGTTCATCGATGAGTTATAGCATCTGATCGTGCATTTTCCAAAAAGGATTGACGATTGACATTGGAATCATGATTAGCATTAACCCTATATGAATCCATTACTTATGCAAATCCCCCTTGACTAAGTTCCCTTCTGATTCTCCAATCCTAGTTATCATAGGTTAGGTTAATAGTTTTATCACCCCTTTTTCCCATTATTACTTTAGTTGGTTATATTCCCACTATTATCCTTCTTTAGTCAATTGAAACTATGATTTGTAGAACGACTTGTCTCTGTGATTCGACCCTAGACTCACCAGGACTTTATTATTTGACGACCTCCTATACTTGGGAGCGTGTGCAGTCTTTTGCGTGTGTCACCTTCTATGGGCAACAGGCTTTCTGCACGTCGGCTGACGATGCCTTTAAACTCTTGTCATTACGGCTTGATTGTCACTCCTCGACTCTTTGGCATTACTAGAGACCTGCATCTCCCTTTCGTCCACCTCTTCCTCGTGCTCCCTGTTAGAAGGGGCATGCCATGGTTGGAAATCTATTGGGCATTTGATCTCGTTTGGAGCATATCGATGACCATCTCCTAAAGAGCTCATTGTTCCTGGCCACACGGTCTCCTGAACGTCGTGGAGTTATGCTGCGAGGGCTTGATAATCTGTCTCCGTGGGAATTGGAGGAGCCGCTGTAAGAGCAGTGGAGATCTGCAGAGGCGAATCACCGGCTGGCTGGCTACCCTCTGTGGTGTGGACTTTAGCTGCTCTACTGGTCTTACCCTTCATAGCCTTCCTGCCTTTTGCCATGATGCTATGAGGACAGTAAAAAAGATGGTGGCGAAAGTATCAAAGCTGAGATGACAACTCGGATGTTGAAGAGGATGATGTGTTGAGAGCATTTGTGATGAGAATTGTCACAAGGCCCTTCCTATAACACCAATTATTGATTCACAAAATTTTGCTAGGCACAGGTCAGGTTGCAGGGACGAGTATTCTCGCAACAGAGGGCCCGAATAGGATGGTTTCGTCGGTCTGAGAGAAGAGATCATTCAACGCCACCAGAAATAGATAGAAAAGGTCTTAGAGGAACCATAGGAGTGGTAGCCCTCCAATTCACCTCCAATGCTAAAGTAACTAGTATCAAGCGAAAGGAGGAGTGAGTGTGGGCTAGAAGTTGTCGTCGCTAGGGTTTTTGAGATGTGGAGTATTCTAGGGTGTAAGTTTGTAAAATTGAGCAAACCTGACGTTGGGAGTGCTCCCTTATTTAATAGGCTTAGGGGGAAATTACGCCACGTCGAAAGATTCCACACGTCTCTTCTAACCAACCCGGCAGAGGGTTTAGCATGACTTGAGTCGTACCCACCGTAACTGCACCATGACAAAGCCGGCCACGGCTATACTGGCAAAACAGAACGCATGCCCCTCTGATAAAGCTAGCTATTGTGTAAGCTTTTGTCACGCCCCATTCTCATAAATACCTTATATGGCATTTCATACCAAGGGAAAAGAAGGATGGAGCCTGACAAGCCGCGGTATTACACCAAGCGTGAAAAGAAAACACACCATAAGCAAGCCACTGCGAATGCTGGGATCATACATCACACATATAAATAAAAAGGAAAGCAACACATACAGCCATCACAGAAAGTACATAACCACAGAACTGCATAATCAAAGAAAGTACTACACACCAGCATCAAGTACAAAGTGAAACTAACTCAAGTATACATGAGAAGTACTACAATCCACCAACATGTATCACAGCTACAAAAGACAACTCTCTCACCACTCGACCCAACTCACACTACACGACACAGCCCAAAAAGAGTGGTGTCCCCAAGTCAACTCACGGCTAAGGAATCTCCTGAGGGAGATTCTGCTCTGGTGTCCTCTACTCAAGACCTGAAAATTAAAATGAGCACATCAAACGTGCCTAGTAGGAAACTAACCAGGGTAGGGATAATCACTTAGGGCTATGAGTGTAAAGGCAAAAGGAGTACAAGCAACCAAGGTAAAGAGTACAACACACAAGTGTGCAACAACACCACATATAAAGTTCATTAGTTAGCAGATGTTAGTGACTCTTTGGAAGTTTGGGTATCACCCAAAGATAAGGGCCTGGACCTCACCCCAAATTTGGGGTGAATATAGCACACGACGCAGTGGACACGGACACTGTACGCCGAGCCTCTCAGCTCCCCCGTACCTGGCAGGAGTGAGGCTCTCCACATAGTAATACAACATCTGTATGTCCCCTCCACTTCCGGTAAAGGCGAGTGGGAATAAATATCCATATCACATATCTCTTTCCCCAACTTCTCAGTCCAGCCCCTTATAGTTAAGTTATACCCAAACTTCCCCCATCCCAATACTAGGATGTTCACCCACCTTAGAGCAGATCGAGACATCCCAGTTAACATGTCATATGTCATAATATTCAATGGCCATACACAAGTTCATAAATGTAATACATTGCACAACATTTTAATGGTCATTTTCCAAGTTCTTCAATTACACATTCATTTGGGCATTTAAACAAACATATAGCGGTCGCCATGCAAATGAAAAGTGCCACACCATCAATTTTAGTAACAAATCTCATAATTAAACCTTCTAAAGATATCAACAACATTCATGCATGTTAAAATGGAAAATTTAACAACAATCACAATTTTAACTTCACCCAAAACAGTTCAACTCTGAAATTTACAGGAACAACTACAAAGTCATCACATTTAATCAATTTATCTTATGAATTTAACACAACTCATTGAATGAAAGTTGGAGATATACTAGTCCTGGGTTCACCCATAAAATTTCATGCAGAAATGTGGACTAGGGAATTTATGGTGATTTATTTGGTGCAACATGTGCAGACTGTTTTTCAGACAGAATTCTGGGTCTGTATTAAAAGCCAATTTTAGGCATGTTACAGCCAGAAATTAGAAATATAATCACTAGTGAAATTTTAGATAAACTTGTTAACTTTCCAACAAGACCAAGAACAACAAATTCCATAGAGTGTGCAGATGATAGGCTTCATTTTTCTAAACTGTGTCCAGTTTGACAGATTTTCAGACATGTTGCAAACATTGAATTTTTACTCCTACTTATTGAACTCAACATATGTCAAATTTTATTTGAATTTGGGGTAGAACTTCAAGATCTACAACTACATACTTTTTTCAGAAAGTAATTCAAACTACAGAAATCAGAATTGATGTATAAACACACATAAAGAATTTCTGTTTTTCAGGAGAGGGTGATTTGCTAGGAAAAATAAGGAAAATTTGAATCTTTTGGGCTATTGCAAATATAATACATGAAATTAAGAACATAAACAATATAAATAACATCATAACATTCTCATATCCCTAAATAAAAATCCCCAAACCTAAGTTAGAATTCCTACCTCAAGAAATCCTCTTCCTTTCTTTCTTCTCTTTCTCTTCCTTTCACCTTTCTTTCTCCTTGAAGGCTAGGGTTTTCATGAAAATTTTTGGAAACAAAATTAGGGCTTTGGAGTGTTGAAGAAATGAAAAAGGGGAGGTGGAGAGTTCGGCCAACCTTGGGGAGGAGAGGGAGGAAAATAGAAAAGAGAAGAAAAGAGAAGAAAGTGAAAGAAAAGAGTAGAATTTTCCAAAACAATATCTAGCACTAGAATCCTCTTAGGATAAGCATGCATAGGCTAAAATGACCTTAATACCATCCAAAATTACCCATCAACTTTCAAGTATTTACAAGTTTACCATTACTTTATGCACACACAACTTTAGTATGTACGCACAGCAGTTTTAGTCCAAATGACCGTTTTGCCCCTAACCTTTCTAAAAATTATACCACTAATCTCATCCTTTTCACACTAGCCCCTCTCACACTAACCTACTCTTTCAAAATTTACAAGTATGACACTACTTTACACACCCACCTTTACTCTACACACCCTTCCACCCATATAGCCAAACGACCAAAATACCCCTACACTCTTCACGAAATTACATGACTGCCACCAGCCACATACACTCCATATAACCTCTTATCATCTCACTAGTCATAACTCGTGCCCGCGGGCACGGTTCATTTAATATTTTCCCATGCGAAATCTTTGTTCCCTAAAAAATTATTTTCACAGTAAAATTTAAAAGACCAATAAATTAGCGTAACAATATTTAGCAGCACGGGCGCCTTCGTCGCGGAACAACAAATTCGGCACGGGCGCCTTCGACACAGAGCAACAAATTTGACGTGGGCACATTCGGCGTGGAACAACAAATTCGACGCACGCGGAAAAACAAAATAGCGTTAAAAACTTTAACCGCGCGCCTGCTTCGGCGCGGGCCCACACCGACGGTACCCACCATCGCCGACGACCCCCACCCTTGCTGAACACTAAATTTTTTTATGCGTATTTTTTGTTCTGCGTCGAAGGCGCCCAATATATTTAGTATCTCAGTTGCATTTGACGCACCACATGTACCATGCCTCATAAACTTATGCATCATTTTATTAGCAAATTTGTCTTGATTTTCTCTAGTTGAGTTGATATTTGAGGATTTCTTTGGATTATATTTTAGTAAATTATTCTATCAATAAGGCAACATTCTAAGTGCAGTCACTATTTGTACTATTTTAAATTTTTTTGGTGTAATTCGAAATTTGACAAATGAATCATAATATAAACCATTAACCATGGATAGATCTTAGAGAAAGAAAAAACAAAAAAGCCTAATGTGGCGACAAAAGAATGTGAAGCTGTATTCAATTTGCTCTTGATATTGGAAAACAATTTGCAATTATTTTTTCAGTGTTTGATTGGTGCATTGAAATCCAAACGCCCCTTCAAAAGTGCCGAGCTTCACGTTTCTAATTACAATCGCAAACAAATTAACAAACTGGCTAAAAAATTCATATTTTTCCAATTTGATCAGTCCAAAACAATAAAATCCCAACATTGAGATCCTTAATAAACCGATCAAAATGCAATTTGACCCGTCTCAACTACGCCATCACAACGTCATTGCACTTGCAAAGAATCTTTGCTACCTCAACGATTAAAACTCATCATGCCTGCAAATCAAAAACTCAAACAAAAACCATAAATTAAATCAAAAAATTAAACAAAAATGTACAAAGATCACGCATCTAAAAGATAAAATCTTTCTTTAACTTTTTTTCATCAGACAAATAGACAAATAAACTTCAAATCACCAACAATTCATTTTCAAGTTGAAGTTAAGAAACCAACTAACATCCATCCCAAGGAATTTCATCAAGCCTGAATGATTAAATGATAAAAAAGATCAAACCTTCATTTTATTTTTCCACATCTCTTTTGAACTGAAACACTCATTTTATAATATGCAACACATTTTAATTACGAAAAATCTATTATAACATGATCACAAAAACAATACAACAAATGAATGCTCAGATATAGAAAGCTTGTGTGTGATCAAATATATTAAAATCACAGTTTTTGCAGAAGTAATTGGAATAAGGATAAACTTGAAGGAAACAAACCTCCCCACCATCAGATTGTTTTAATTTTGTTCCTCATCGCTGGATCCCCATGGGGTGCCACTCCTCCCCACCATCAGATCGTTCCAGATTTGTTCCTCGTCGTCAGATCCCCATGGAGTGCCACTGATCCCTACAGGCAGATCGTGCACAGCGGCAGTGATACTCTACAGCATCCATTAGGTTCAAATTGGACTTTGAAGAATTATCTTTTTTTTACTTTCAATATTTTGAGGCCCTAATAAGCACACAGTTTTGTGTTCTGTTGTAATTTTAAAAGATAATACATGTCATGTTAAACACGTCTGCATTTGGGCTTTCATTTCGGTGAATAAGTTTCTAGCTGCCAAAACTTTTACTTTGTTTCGTTAAATGGGAAAATGAGCTTTTGAGCCATTAGAATTTCATAAGAATTTTTTTGATGCATTGATATCCTTCCTAATTTTCTGTAGAGCTTCGCAAACAATAAACTTCCAGGAAGAGAATGAGAAGCTCAATATTTGGACAGCCTATTTTAATTTAGAGAATCATATGGAAACCCCCATGAGGTACAATAGATTTCTCTCTATTCTTGTTTTGCTTGCACAATTGACAATGGTTACATATCGATGATCTTTATTTGCATAATTAGGATGCTGTTAAAAAAGTCTTCCACAGAGCCTTGCAGTACAGTGATCCCAAGAAAGTCCATTTAGCTTTTCAAAAGAGATGCCTGCAAATCAAAACTCAAACAAAAAGCCATAAATTAAATCAAAAAATTAACCAAAAATGTACAAAGATCACGCATCAAAAAGATAAAACCTTTCTTTAAATTTTTTCATCGGACAAATAGACAAATAAACTTCAGATCACCAACAATTCATTTTCAGGTTGAAGTCAAGAAACCAATTAACATCCATCCCAAGGAATTTCATCAAGCCTGAATGATTAAATGATAAAAAAGATCAAACCTTTCTTTTATTTTTCCACATCTCTTTTGAACTGAAACACTCATTTTATAATATGCAACACATTTTAATTGCAAAAAATCTATTATAACATGATCACAAAAACAATACAACAAATGAATGCTCAGACATAGAAAGCTTGTGTGTGATCAAATATATTACAATCACAGTTTTTGCAGAAGTAATTGGAATAAGGATAAACTTGAAGGAAATGAATGGCAAATTTTTTTTGAAAGAATGGCAAAAGATCTTGAAAGAATAAGCTGTCAGAAGATCTTTAAAGAATGTCAAAAAAATTTAATACCTCATGCAAGTTAAGTTATCATTAGTCTCATCCCTCCTCAACAATACAAAAAAGCAAGAAAGAAACTTCCTTGAACTTTGATGTGTTTTTGAAAACCCCCTATGATTGTTTGTGTGCGCGCTCTAAACCCCATCTGAACATTTGCTCTTTCAGAGAAAATTCATAACAGCCATTAATCGTGTTAGCTATTAAAATATTTTGAAAATAATAAGAAATAATTATTTCATTATCTGGTTATTGAATTTTTTTTAATAAAATAAAATAGGGGGGTTGAGATCTATTAAAAAATGTGTTGGGTGAGGTCAAAATTTTTTTGAATTGCAGATCTGGTTGCATCGTGTGCAAAGCCTCCTTAAGCAAGGAAAAGATGGCGTTCAGTTGGTTGTTAATCGTGCTCTTCTAAGTCTTCCTTGCAAATCCTTGAGTTCTAGTGCGGGATACCAGACAGAGGTAGATCGATGTTTGAAGGTGTTCTATGGGAGTATCATAAGAGAACATATCTTTGAAGTGTGTACCTTGATCAAGTAATTTATCTAGAACCCTAGCTATATATGTAATCCTTTGGTGCACAGTACCCTGCTCTACTTGAAAGAAATTTATTCCCTATGGTATGGTGTGTATGCAGGAGATCCGCCTGGGTGATCCAGAAGTGTACATGATGCAGTGAAATAGGTTCAAAGTGAGGCACCTTTATGCCACTTTAGCAAGACTATCTGAAAGCAGACATTATAAGCATGATTTTTATAACATTTTACATATTTTCTTTGTAGGAGGTATCTATGGGAAGAAGTGAAGCATAAGCATACACTATCCCAGCACATTAATTGCAAGTCACATAGATGAAATATTAATCACATGGCTAGTCATACGCATGCTTACCTATGAAGGCATTACGTGGTTTTAGTACCTGACGTTGTAGTTGCAGTGATTTCGAGTACCCAATAGCCTCATCTAGCATTGAAGTTTTATCTGACTGAGAATTGGGATATAGTCAACACGTTATGGATATCAGAGACAGATATGCCACATTTCTAATTAGGATACAACCATACTACACTTGTCTAAATGTACTTGAAAATTTCGTATGGAGAATATAGAAGGATTTTTGCTCATTTTACCTTGTTGCAATGAGGAATGAGCTCTTGTAATGCTTTCATCTTCTCATTAATTCTCTCTCTTCTTCTCTACATCAGAGATGGTTGTTGACAGTAATAAAAACAGAGGAACAAAAAGTATCAAGCCCAGGGCTTTGTAAGCGTATCTTACCCTTTCTGATATGTTATGAACTTCCATATCACGGCTTTTCCAGATGGAGGGAGGTCGTTGAGTTGGCATGTTAGCCTCTATCGACTCATGTTCAGCCTCCTACATAATTCACAGGTTTAACATTCAGATACTTTGTTTGAAGAAAAATGAAACAAAAATCGAATGAAATATAACAAACTTTACCTCGCTGGGGGCATTCGGAATATTCCCCCCATCTCTTTCCTTCCTCTTGTTGATATGATTGCTTGTGCTCTGCTGTTGCCGTGTGGTCCTCCCGAAACTAGAACCAGATGCACCAGAAGAAGAAGTCACTTTTGGTTTAATCTTACCCAATATAACTACTTGATTACCTGATGCTCTCAAACCATACCATAAGATTAAATAACTACTTGATTACCTGATGCTCTCAAACCATACCATGTCAGATAACACCTTTACCTCGAACCAAACCATACCATGTCAAACATGCTTAAATGTATGATCACAATCTTATCATTTCTGTAATTTTTGTTAGAAATCAATTTTTCCCCTTCCATATAAACAACTGAAGCCCTACATGGAAATATATATGCTTGCTAATGTTAATATGAGAAAAACATTCTTGGGATCCCTGCTGGTGCAATAATTCAACTGTAGTTATCATTCTAATGCAATCTAATATCTTCTTCCACATAACCTATGTGTCCTCCGTGAACTCTTAATCGACTTCCTTAAGAACTCTTTCTGTGAATCTTTCACCATATAATCCTAAAATCCACCTTAACTTTGTAGCAACTTTTCCTCTTCCTAAAATGCACATCTAGAATCAAGTTTCTATGCTAGGTGGTTATGCTTTATCCTGACACTACCTTACAATCTTTGCAATATCTTAAAAAATTCTATGCATGATAGTAAGTACATGTTCAATCTAAAAGAAAATGTTTATAGCTTGCTCTTCCTTTTACTTGGAGGTTATTTAAGATTCCCAAACTTACAAAGATGCATAGTTCCTTTGTCTGCCGGATAAATTGCATGCTTGTGAACCTGTGCAGTAGATTCTAATTGCACAAGTTGACATGGTGACACATCAAAAGGATTTTTGTTGGTTGAAAATGTGTTTTTAATCTCGTATTCACTAAATGGTTTCGGATTCCTGCTAGAAGAGATAAAAGTAAGGAAAATGCAAAATTTGTCGATGTTAAGTATCTTCCAATATCTTCCTAATATATTATCTATCAACTAATTACAAAGTAGGAACACTTCTGTACAGTTGTTTTATTGGTACAGTGCATATAAATGCGAAGCAAGTTAAAAATTAATCATGTGTTCCACTGCAAAGGTGATTTTAGCATCTTGGCATTTTATAACAGAGGTTAAATCTGTCGGCAACACATTTGTGTGTCTTAGTAATTCAAGAAGCATCAGGTAGCAAAAGGTACAAATGATACACCACAAATCTTAATCCAAAAAACTGATCTATAACCCGTGAATTTTGATTTCAAAATACCAACATAAGTATTCTTAAGAAAACCCAGAAGGTCAAAAAAATTGTTGATAATGTATAATTATGTGAGACTTAGGATGTTGGCCTTAGTTCTTTAGTCAGAAATTAAAACCCAAACCCAGCCATTTATTCTGCCCCACACCCCCCCCCCCCCCCCACCCCCCAAAAAAACCCAAACCCAAACATGTATTGGGCTTTAACTGATGTCCAAAGATAACACACAAAAAACTTAAAACGATGTATTGGTCTTTTCTTGGTGTATTAAATCTTGGAATGCCATTTCTGCATGCTGTCTAGCAGACATTTCAGCAAACATGTATTGGGCTTGAACTGATGCAACTTTTCAATCAATTAAAGCCAGAGGGAACTACCCTAAACTTCAGGGAATCGATAAATCCAAAGACAAATTCAGCACACATCCCAGATAATTTAACATAACCTATAATATTCAACCTAACCTTAACCCCAAAATAAACAAAAAGCCACCTCCTTTTTCCTATCAAATGCCGACATTTAACCATCCACTTATTATTTCAACATAAAACTAACTTTCTAATTTACATTGCCTGGATATTTAAAACACTATCCCATTGTTCCCGAGTTCAACATCCTAAAAATGCTGATTTGAATGCAGGCTGTTACTTGGCTACGCTTATCCAAGTAACAGTTTACACCTGAACTCTGGTCAATGGTAACGGGGTCATGGTAATGGGGTCATATTCCAACTTGACATGGTATTAGGTTGTATCAGTCAACACCTGAACTCTGGTCAATCTCATAGAAAACATGAAATCACACCATCCTTCGAGATGTCTGGGTTCAATTTTGGGTGATATATACAAACTTTTCCTCTATAAGGCTGTCAAATTTGTGCATCTTTATGTGTTTTAGATTTGGATATATCCTAATGCACCTAATTTTTTCTCAGAGTTCTTTTTTATTTGGTCAACAAACTAATACCAAACCCAATTGACTCAATTATGAGACATTTAAACAAATACCTCTGGTGCAGCTCCTGATGATCCACTTGGCTGCGAAACAACAATATGAACATGCTCCAGAAACATGGATTTGCCCTGATCTGTGAAGTCCTTGATGTATAACATCAGCAAGTCCGTAGATTTCGCTCTGTGAAGTTCTCTTCAATGTCAGGCTCGTGCTACACAACCAGCGGTCTAAGAAACACAGCATATACCCAACTTGGCCCCTGCATAACAACAAAATCGTTCTCTAAAATCAAACAACCAACAAAAATACCTGATTGCAGATAAAATCCAATATTTTAACAGCTATCTATTCAAAACTTCCATGTATAATAGACCACAAAACTACACGCCAAAACATTGGGGCCTGGATACGATTGCAGATAAAAGTCTCAAAAATACCTGATCTGTGAAGAAGAGATCGCGAAGAAATTGCAGATGTTAGCCAAGGACTGAGGACCGAGGAGTAAGAAGTAAACAATAAAAAGTCGAGCTGATTGAACCCGGAAACGATTTGGGAAAGGAGAAAAAAATTAGAAATCCAACCTTGATCGGCTTTCTTCAACGCCTCACTGCCTTGCGAAACAGGATGATAACTGTGAGAAACCACGGATTGGGAAGCTCTTAGGGAAACATGATGTTGCTTTCTTGGGAAGCTCGAATGTCTGTTGCTCTCCCCAAAAAAAGCATGTTTCCTAAAAGACTGTTCATCTCCCCACGCAAAAGCAGCTCTCCCCACGCAAAGAAATGGGACCCCCACAGCTTTTAGGCTAAGTTCCAAGCAAATCTATCTCAAAACTTCCTATAAACCGTTCATTTCTCAAGATTTAATCCTGGCCCTCTTTCTATCAACCCCTTTGTCCTAGTCAGCTTGTCCTAGTCAGCCCTGGGATTCAAAAATCGATGTCAAATGTATAATAGATTATACTCCCTCTACTCGTGCGTAGAGGACTACCATATTAGTCGCCGTATAGGGCTAAACATGCTATGACACCCTACCCTCCTTAAAATAAAGTTCGTCCTCGAACTTTCGAAGTGCAAGGGTTCTCACCTACTAGGAGAAATACTACTAAATTTCATTAGCTTCTCTATATAATACCCTACACCACGGTCCTCACAAAATTTTGCACTTAAGATTATCAAAAGAGACATTGATACAAGGATACAAAACTTACATAAACAGGTGAGGGTATCTGTCTCTCATCTCGTCCTCACGCTCCCAGGTGGACTTACCAGGATATTCTTGCTGCCACATAACCCTTACTAGATTAATGGCCTTCTTCTTTAGTATCTTTTGTCTCCGATCCAGGATGGCCACTGGTTACTATTCGTAATTCATGTCGGGGCGCACTTCAATCTCTGAGAAGTCCACGAGGTGACTAGGGTCTCCCACATATTTTCGAAGCTGGGATACATGGAACACATCATGGATGCCTTCAAGGGATGGTGGCAAGGCAAGGCGATATGCAACCTCACCAACACGAGCCAAAATCTCGAATGGACCAATGAACCTCGGGCTTAACTTCCCTCGTCGACCGAATCGAATCGTGCCACGTGTCGAGGATATCTTCAAGAACACATAATCACCTGGTTGAAACTCCAATGGACACCTCTTTGTATCTGTCAAATGCTTATAACGATCCTGAGCGATACGAAGATTCTCCTTGACTGTCCGAACCACATCGATCGCTTCCACCACTAAGTCAGGTCCTAAGAGTTCACGATCCCCAACATCGTCCCAGCTTAGAGGCGATCTGTACTTCCTTCCATACAAAGCAGCAAACAGTGACATTCCATTGCTTGCTTGATAACTATTGTTGTAAGAAAACTCCACCAGGTGTAAGTGATCTTCCCAGGATCCCTTAAATTCCAGCATACATGCCCTCAACATGTCCTCAAGGATCTGAATAACTCGCTCGGACTGCCTATCTGTCTGAGGATGATATGCGATACTAAACTTGAGATGAGTCCCCAAACTAGACTGTAAACTTATCCAAAAAATGTGAGGTGAATCTGGTGTCCCGATCAGAGATTATACAAACAGGAACTCCGTGAAGCCTCACGATCTCCTCCATGTATCTTCGAGCCAAATGCTCGGTAGACTGTCCAACTCAAAAGGGAATGAAATGTACAGATTTTGTCAAGCGGTTAACGACTACCCCAATTGCATCATTTCCCTTGGGTGTGCGAGGTAGCTGATCGCTCCGTATTTTACACCCTTTTTCTGCATGTTTGCATGCCACTTTGATCGCTCATATCGTGTTTTTCATGATTATTCGACAATATTGCGATGCTTTTCACGATTTCTTGTTTTTTGTCGTATTTCAAGAGATATGGAGCGATTCGGAATGATTTTGAGATCAAGAGGATTTGCACCCACTCCGGAGTGTCACCCGAGGCTCTTTTGAGGGTTATTCGGTGATGGAAGACAAGTGGGAGAAGAAAGAACGTCGTAGGAGCGACAAGGAAGCGAAAAGATGAAGATTGGGCCTTTGCAGCATCTCACTCGGCCGAGTGAACCACCCACTCGGCCGAGCAACAAGACCACTCAGCCGACCAGACTGGACACACATCAACAGAAGAAAATAGGCGTGCCCTCGGCGGAGTGACGATAGTCCACTCGGCCGAGCATGGAAGTATACTCGCCCGAGTGGCACGAGAACAGACGCTTCGAAAACGGCCGACTTACTGTTATTTTGCAGGCTTTTCAGAGCTTCCACTCGGCCGAGCAAGAATTGCCCCTCGGCCGAGTGAGTAAATCTACTCGGCCGAGTCACCTCCGAAGACAGACCCCCAAAAATCCCCGACTTACTGTAATTTTACAGGGTTTGTCACTCGGCCGAGTGACATTTGTTACTCGGCCGAGTGAGCCGCCCCGCCTGTAGCGTAAACTGTGATTTTTGAGCTGCGCAGGGGCATTTTTGTCACGAATTTCTGGGCGATTTTGAGGGGTATTTAAACCCAGTTTTTGCCCTAGTTAGAGAGGACTTTTTGATACTTTTTGCAGCCTTTTTAGATAGCTTTTTAGTTAATTAGATTTAGGCTTTTTGAGAGATTAGAAAGGAGATTCTTGTTGAATGCTATTGGATTCTCATTGGTTTGTCCCCTTTCTTGTCAAAAACTACATTTTTATTGAATATTTCTCTATTGCAATGAATTGTGCTGAATTTCCTATTGAATTTCTTATGTATTGCATAATGATTTGTGAGTAGTTTTATCGTCTTAGGGCATGGGGATGAACCCTATGAACCCTATTTCTGAATTGTGATGAATTGGTGAAATTATTGCTAAAATTGATTAGGGTTAAGTTGGGATCGATTTATTACGGATAGCTAAGGATTCATAATGATTGGGACTTGTAAGAGATTGGGTCCCAATTGATAGGAAGCCCTAGAAATTCGATTTAGATTTACGATTGGAATTTTCTAGAATTGGTTTGCAAGATATTGGACCAACGCTAGGGGTTTTAATCGTATTTCTATACGAATACCCGTTTGCAAGAGATTGGACGGGTAGGAACTATCTCAACCTAGGTCATAGCTCGAGTTTGCATGAGAGTGGGCTCGAGATACGATTGAACGATGATGTCGATCCTAATGCTAGCTGCTTAGGTTAGGGTTTGCAAGAGATTGGGCCCGAACCTAGGTTCGCTATAGACCGGCAATAGCGCGAGAGCATGAGCTTGGTTCCACATTTAGTTGCGACTAGTTCACCTAAAATTCAAGTCTAGCAATGGTGTAACCTACGAATCACAACGATGAGATACGGTTTGTAGCGGGGATTCCATATCCCTATGCGTTCTATTTCATTGATATTTCTATTGATATACGAACGATTGTGACAATTTTATCCCGTATTATTCTTGACCATTCCGATAGCTAGGTGATTAGAAGAAGACACTGTCACTGTTCCTCCCTGAGTTTGATACCTGCTCGCTACTTGACCGTGCGCTTGAGGTAAGACTACAATCGTTTCCGGGTGCATATCCGAGGTCGATCAAGTTTTTGGCGCCGTTGCCGGGGAGGCGACAGTGTTTTATTCTCTTTGCCTAGTATTTTCCTTTTTGTTTCATTATTTTTATCTTTTTACTCCTTATTCGTGCTAACATTTTCTTTGAAACTCTGTTTTCCCTTGCATGTACACGAGATCTACGGCGAACCCCGAAGAAATATTATTTGATCTGGAGATCGAGCGTACCGTGAGGATGATTAGAGCCGAGAGAAGGCACGCTACGGAGGACGGTTGTATGAACCGTGTGGAGACACCGGAGGAGCTAGCCGCACGAATGGCGAGGATCATATCCATTAGAGATAGGCTTCGGCCTAAGACTGCTTCCACCACATCGTCCATCGCCATGCCGGAGCTAGCGGCAGACAAGAATTTCGAGCTAAAGATGGGATTGGTAGTATTTATGCAACAAGACCCGTTTCATGGGAATGCCCACGAAAATCCGCATTACCACATCCAACTTTTCTTGTCCAAGTGCGCCACTTTCCAAATGCCAGACGTCTCCGTTGATGCAATCCGACTGCGACTCTTCCCCTTCACACTCAAGGATAAAGCTTTGTATTGGTTGAGAATGCAAGCAGAAGGGACATTCACCACTTGGGATGAGTTGGCGAGCACCTTCGTTGACAAGTTTTACCCTCCTTCTAAGACGGTGAAGATCCGGAGTGCTCTCATGTCCTTTAAGTAAGGACCGCAAGAAACCCTCTATAAAGCATGGGAGCACTTCAAGGACTTACAACACCAATGCCCCCCATCATAGTATAGAAGATTGGTAGCTAGTCCACAGTTTCTACAATGGACTCCAACCGGGCACGAAGCAAATTATTGACGCAACCGCCAATGGAGCCATATTATCAAAGACCCCGGATGAAGCTACGGCCTTGTTAGAAGAGATGGCCTCTAACAACCAACAATGGGGGGACGAGCGAGCACATTCTTCATCCTCCTTGAAGCCCACTAGTATTTATGAGGCCAAGGCCGTGGCGGAGCTTTCAACCAAATTTGACTCTCTCCACAAGGTGGTGGAGAGATTGGAGAAATATATCACCGAGCCCCATGGAGAACCCTCTACATCTACGCCGACAAGCAATATGAGTGATTGGCAAGACTAATCCCAAGCCATTTATGTAGGAGGGGACAATGGAGATGGAGCCTTGGAGCAAGTACAATATGTCGCGGGGAATTCCGGATATTGGGCCAACCCGGCCGCTAGAAACCATCCGGGCTTTTCATATGCAAACAATGATGGTGCTTTGAACCCCCCACCGTAACAAATTCCTCAAGCTCGGCCTCCATCACCACAACCTCAATATCAACCGAGGGGACCACCACAACAAAACTACCCGCCAAGGCAACAAGCGGGACCATATAGACCCCCCGGGTACAACCAAGGATGGAGAGCTCCCAACCCACCTCAAGCTCAACCACGATCGGACCACGAAGCAAGGGTGGAAGAATTTATGGTGGAGCAACGGAAGATCAACGCTAGATTGACGGTGGGGCAAGACTCACTAAATACCGTCATCGCTCAACTTTCGGAGCAACTTGCATTGCTTAACAAGAACACCCAACAATTGCCGGCTCAACCCGAGCCCAATCCACGGAGCAACACTGGACACATCAATGCGGTGGTTGCGGTTACGACAAGGGGCGGGAAGGATACCACTCCCGCTATGACCCAATGCAAGCAACCCGTGCTGGAAATTTTGGAAGAGAAAGAGACGGCAATTGAAGAAGAGAGCCGGAAGGAGCCAATTGAAGGAGAAAATTCTAAAGTGGTGGATCCACTTGATGAGCACCGCTACATGCCACCGATGCCATTTCCACAACGGCTAGCTAGAGCCAAGATGGAGAAAAGGCTCGCCAAGTTCCTAGAATACTTGAGGGGAGTAAGCCTCAATATTCCTTTCCTAGATACAATTGTTGAGATCCCAACTTACGCAAAGTTCTTGAAAGATTTGATTTCGGGAAAGAAAAGGAAGGAAAAAATTAAGCTTGCGGAGCAAGGAACTTGGTTTACCCGGAAGGAGAAGGAGCCGGCGAAATTTAAGGATCCCGAGAGTTTCTGCATCCCTTGCACACTAGGAGGCGTCCCTTTGCAAAAAGCTCTAGTAGCCTTGGGCGCTAGTGTGAGCCTTATGCCCCTTAGTATGTTCCGAAGATTGAACACGGGCACCGACTTGAAGCCGACCGACATGAGGATTCAACTTGTGGACGGTCGGATTACTAGGCCGGAAGGGATCGCAGAGAATATTCCACTCCAAGTACCGGGAGGTATATGCTTGCCTTGTGATTTTGTTATAATGGACATCAAGGAAGAGGGCGACACTTCGCTCATACTTGGACGCCCGTTCCTCACAACCGCCGGTGTTATCGTCGATGTGTGTGAAGGAACTCTATCCTTGAATGTCGGTAACATAGAAGTCGAGCTTCACATACACCGGGCCATGAAACATATGCCATATCACGAGGAGTTAGATTATGTGGATCTCCTCGATGAAGTGATTGAAGAAGCAATCCCCCACTCTATTGGTGCTCTCCATGACGATGGCTTCGAAGAAGGCCAAGCTTCAGGTGAAGAAGAGAAATTGGAGGACCCTCCAGATAGCTCCATGGATGGTGATGAAGGCGACGCTGATGTCGCAAGAATACGAGAGCTTTGCAAGCTCTCAAAGGCCAAGAATCCAAAGAAAGCTCCACCGAACGGAAGATCGGTGTCACCGGCCAAGAAGAACATAGGAACAAGCTCTAGCTTGGGGGACTCATCCCCCAACATTATCCATGATGAGGAGGCATTGAGGAAGACCGATGAACATCACGACCCGAACCCAAGTGGCCTTCCCGACAAGTTTGACGGGTGCATCTCGTATGAACCCAATATCGCGAGCTAAACGAATATCTTGAGGGGTCGAGCTCACGACCTTAAAAGAGCGCTTGTTGGGAGGCAACCCAGTGGTTTTTGCATTATTTTTATTTGATTTTCATGTTTGGTTTAGGATTTTGTTAGTTTTTAGAGTCTTTTGTCCATGAAAATCGTGACAACGGGTCCTATTTTTCATGACAGGAGAAGGAGAAAAGGAGATCAATCATATGGAGGATGATCGAGGCAAGGAAGAGTGCTCCAGGAATGCGTTCAGGTCTTAGGAGGAGGAAGAAACAGACTAGAGGAAGAAAAACAGAGACCAGAGCGAAAACAGAGAGCCGATGCAGAAAACAGCACGTCACTCGGCCGAGTGGCATATGCCACTCGGCCGAGCGAAGACTCCACTCGGTCGAGTGGAGCACCAATCAGGGAAGTTTCTGCCGACCAACTCTCTGTCAATTTCTGTGAGTTTTAGTTTTAATTACCACTCAGGCGAGTGACTTGTCACTCGGCCGAGCCGAATGAAACAGATACCCTCCTAGCCTAAAAATTGCCGAGTGGCAGTGCCACTCGGCCGACTGGAGATTCTCCCTTCGACCGAGTGAACCAAAGCCACTCGGTCAAGTCGTAAGTGGGAACAAGATTTTCAAAATTTATTTCGTTTATGCACTCGGCCGAGTGACATTGTCACTCGGTCGAGTCGTAACTATTTCTATATAAGCTCGGAGGCGGGCGCGATTTTCTAAAACCCCAATTCTCTCCATTTTTCACCCGAGCCGCTGCCTTTTCACCTCCCTCGCCCGTTGTGTATGCCCCCGCGCCCGAATCGACTCCCTCCGACCGGCGATCGTCGGATCCGACCTCGTCGCCGACCGGCCCCTCCACCTCGCCGGCGCCGGCCACCATCGCCCCCTATCACCTCGGTTTGCCCCGAAAACCCCTTTTCTCCCCGTTTCTCTTGATCCGTAGACCCGTTGAGCCCAAAAATCAAATTAATTCCTATATCTATCTATTATCCCCCGTCTCCCCCATACATATTGAATATTATCAAGTGATTTGATCATTTGATTTGCAGGCTATCTTGGGGGAGCTTCGGGGAGCTTTTGGATGAGTTTTGAGCTTCACGACAGAGGCGTCTCTTCGCACGCATCACTTGTTGCTCTCGCGGCGTGTTCAGGTACATTCGCTCCATTATTTAGCACGCCGTTGTATTTATTTAGTTGGGACACGTCTCGCGGCACACATGCCACCGCGCACTAGGCCGCGTACACGGGGATCCGCCCCCAAGCGGAGGCGGACCGATGACCCCGCTCCCTCTCACGCTAGGGAGGATTCCCCTCCACCTAGCCTACCACCGCCACCACCACCCACACAGCCGATCCCAGCCGATCATGTCCCTCCACCCACTCCCGCTGTCGGGCCGATGGGGATCACGTTTTGAAACGACGCACACCGCGCCCGGTTCGAGCGTATCTGCCATCGCTCGATAGTACCCTCTAGGTTCGCGCACTTAGTTGACCTTGACTGCCTAGGGGTACTCGAGGGGCTTCTCACGTTGTACGAAAACGTGGGATGGCATGATTTTCTTGCGGTGTCGGCGGATACTTATATCCGTCCGACACTAGAGGTCCTGAGCTCTATTGACCGGACCCCTGGAGGATGCACATTCCGTTTGATGGATCGAGAGTGCGAGGTCACTCTCGATATGCTTCATGCATTCTTCCAGTGACCCGTTGTCCCTGTCCCTGACCGTGCCTATGCCCCCATGCACATCCCACCACCGTCGTTCGACACCTCCACATTCTGGACACGGATCACGGGATCCCCACTTGGCTTTGACCCTAGTAGGGCCAAGGCCTCAGCCATCCTGCACCCCTGCCTCCGCATTGCCCAGCGCCTCATGGCGACCACTTTCTTAGCGAGGTACGAGCCTGGGACGATGTCTATGCCAAAGCTCTACATGCTCTACGCGATGACTCGCCCCAGGATTCTGGATAGGGGTATCGACGACCTGGTCCCCGCCGTTGAGATTGATATCGCTAGTTGGTTTTTAGACCGCATCATTATTTCGGTGGGCGCTCGCTCACCTATTTACTGCGGCGGTCTGATCACACTTCTAGCCCTTATGACCGGCGTGGACCTACCTGACGACTTACGTCGAGCCCCGGGCCCCACTGCACTTTCGATAGACGTTATGGCCCGGATGAAGATGCTTCGTCCTCACGGTCACAGGCACTGGGTGTGGTTGCACGGTCCCTTTAGTTCTGACTACATGGTTCTTCCGAGCCTCGCTCAGACACACATAGGACCGGCCCACGGGGATTGGATCCCAGCGATGGACCAACTTATCCCTGTTGCCTACGTACTTGAGGCTGAGGATGCTGAGAAGGCACCCCCTGTACCACATGTGGACCCCGTGATCCCTTAGCCCTCACCTGCACTGTCTGCACCTCCCGACACTTCTGTTCACACTTCTGTCAGTGTCGGGAGCACCGTTGCTGAGTCCACCACCACTACCACCACCACCACTGAGCCTATGTCCATCGAGTCTATCACTTCTCTTAGCCCTGAGCATCCCACCACTATTTTAGAGACCGGTGAGACTTCCTTTACCGCTGCAATGGCGGTCCTGACCTCACTTTTGTCCACGGCCACCCCAGCCGTTGGCCCTTCTGACCCCACTGCCGCTGTCTTCACCGAGAGTGTCGTGAATTCTGTCCCCACTTCTGTGTCACTGACCTCTCCAGCTTCCTCGTCGCACATTTTACCCTCCACTTCTGTTGCTGCTGCCGTCGCTTCAACCCAGCCTGCGTCCCAGCCTCGCACCGAGGCTGCACATCACTTACCGAGCACAGCACCCCTTCCACACTACCCTGCTGGCCCTATCCTATGCGCTTCCCGCCAGAGACAGCCCTGCACCCCACCTGTTCGACCTGTGCGTCCCTCGGCTCCACCACCTCCTGACACTCTACTTCAGAGCATTCGTGCTCTAGAGGGGGCTGTTAGTGGACTCGAGGAGACTTTAGGGCTCTCTCTGCCACGGTCAGTTCTGTGCAGTCCCGCGTCGCCATGCTTCCCGATATTCAGTCTTGCCTGAATCAGATTCTGGCGCGACTGCCTCCACTACACCCACCCACCCAGCAGATACCACGACCACCACCTCCGCCACAGGACGGTGATGGTGCAGCGCCACCACCAGCTTAGGCACACTCTTGATGTCTCTGATATTTTTTGTCGTTATGCTGCCCGTTTGTTCCTGGCCCTGGTGTTTGATTTTTGCCCCCCCCCCCCCCCTCCACGTATTACTTTGGGCCTACCTGATCATATCTTTTTGTACTTTTTTGGGAGTGAGGGAGAGAGACTTTTTGGGGACACTTATATCTGCATCATCCTGATCTTTGCATGCATCGCATTCATTTGCATTTTATTTTATTTTTCATTTTCTTTCTTTTCCATCATGCATGCATCCTCACCCACCCCTCCCACTTCACGTCTCTCGGTGTGCCACACTTTGCACATTGAGGACACTGTGCACTTCAGCTTGGGGGAGTGAGTTCTCACACTTTTTCATTTTTGCCACCCTTTATTTTTGATTTCTCACGTTTTCTTTCCACTTTTGCACTTATTTTCACCACTTTTTCGTTTTTATCATGCATCACGTTTTCTTTTCCTTTTTGAGTATGCCGCATTGTATATAGTTCTATTTTCTTTTATCTTTGTTTTCTTTCATCTTTTGCTAGAGATGATTTTTCTGTGATGATGATGACGTGGTGTTAGCTTACCTCTATGTGCATGCTATTTTTGTCACGTCATAGATTTTGTTTCAGATATCATATGCTATGTCCTGCTTTGCATTTTGAAATAGTAACCCACTCTTTTCCTGTATGGATATGGATGAAATCCTATTATTAGCTGATGTCTGATGATTCATATTTATGCTTATCATAGAAAACACACCAAGCTTCACGCATTGTCTGCTTATATTTGGAGTATTGCTTTCCTCTCTCATATCACTTCTTATTGCATGAATTGTACGCTTCACCTTCAGGTTGATTGAATGTTTGCTAGGATGATATATCTGGACTAGTTTACTTTTTGTGATTAAACTGAGTAGATTATATTACTCTACTGAAAGTTGTCATGCACGTCCTATAGAGTGAACTGAGTAATACATTGATTTCTTTTTCCACATATCTTGAGCATTATTTCTCTACTTGAAATTCATTGGTGAATCCCCCCTAGCAAGTCTATTATCGGCATGTCCCCCGCTATAATTATTTTCATGCTCCAAACCCCCGAAATCAAAAAGAAAAATATACTTGTATATCCTTCTCTCTTTTGATTTGGGATCGCTTATGTATATATGTTATTATCCAAAAAAAGAGAAAAAAGAGAAAAATTGAGAAAAAGAAAAGAAAAGAGAAATGAAGTTCATAACGATCCCATCTCATACTCTTTCTCTCATTCTTCCCTCTTTTTGTTTTTATTTTTACCTTTTTTTGGAGCTTCAAAAGAAATGGGGAATGTACATATTGATTTGTTTATACCACCACGCTTATGGATAAGCTTGGAGGAGAGGATCCAATGATGTGTGAGAGAGTGACTACTTGACGGTGCATGACAACCTAGGCTAAGTAATCTTCTATACTCGGTGAGATTGCTAAAGTTTCACGAAATCCAGAAAATCGACACTTAGCATTCATTTCATGAAAACCATGCTTTTCTATTCTCACTATTCCATATCATGTGATATCTCTTATACTCCTTATAGAAAGCATTCAATTGAAAAGTGTGTGATCTATGGTTATGCATACCGCTTTAGATGCTTCAGACGATGCTAATCCTCGAATGATTCCATATTTCATGCTATATTGATATTTTGGGGTTTTCTATTTCAAATGCATCAATTATACTATGATATCGAAATAAAAGTATTTGACGTGTGTTTTATATTTGACGTATGCTATATGAGTAAGCAAAACCCACGTCCTGAGAAAAATGATCTAGCACGAATCTTCAGGCACACGATCACGCGCTTTGAGAAGTCTTGAGACGTCACTTTTGATGTTTATAGAAATTTGGCGACGATCTCCATAACTGCGTTCACAAAGAGTTAGTTCACGATATTTATGTTTGTTCATCATCAAAACCAAATCCGGGGAATCAATACTCAACATTCTCCCCCTTTTTGGTGATGACAAACCAACATAAATAATAATCAATAATAATGATTCAAATGAAATTTACTTACTCCCCCTGTATTGATGACACGTTAATTCCAAATTAAATAATAATCAAACGCATCAAGCAAACGAGTAAAGTATAAAATGAGAATCCAATTATTGAAATTTCAGATTTGAAATCCATTTTTATATCTTAACTCCACATGAATCTAACATATCAAATTAGATTCTCGGTAAATTGCTTTGAATAATCAATTAGCACATCATCATTATTAATTCTCTCCCCCTTTGGCATTAGCAAAAATAGCGGGAGGAGATCAACGACAATAACAATGGCTAAAATAGAAAAGCACGGGAGTCGTAGAATACGACCATGGTCCAAATGACACCAAAGGAAAATACGAAGTAAATCAAAGCGTGCCAGCGAGACCATAGTCGATAATCGAAAAATAAAATCATCAAAACTCAAATCAATTTCACGTATTGAGTTATGGAACATAATCTCCAATATCAACATTCTTGATGAATTAAGTGCATGGAAAACAATTCTATGTTTTCATAGAAATAATTTCTATTAAATCAAGATAATCGTCGAGCGACGAAGTCAATCATCAGAGACAAAAATATAATGTGCACAAAAGTAAGTAAAAGGCAAAACGATGTGTGTGTGTGTGTGTGTGTGTGTGTGTGTATATCAAACATGGTACAACAAAATGTATACATCTGCCAACATACAAAATAACGATCGAATGATCGGAGCACATCATACAACATATATCTCACAGACATCAACATGATCATACAACAGAAGTGTAGCATCAAAACATCAAAAATACATCAAAACTCATAACCACCCAAATTATCCTATTGATCGCTCCAAAATGTAACTCAAGGTCACAACCTAGTATGGCGCAAATGCATGGAGATAAATCCCCGGCAACGGCGCCAAAAACTTGATCGGGCCCCGAAAATACACCCGGAGAACGATTGTAGTTTTACCGCAAGCGCACGGTCAAGTGGCGAGCGGGTATCGAACACGAGGAGGTGGTGTTGGCTCCAATCTATCCTAGGTTGATTTGACTACGAATGTTTTATTGGTGGAGATGGGTATGGTATGATGTAATGTCAATGGTAATGGATGTCGGTGTCGGAGATAGAAAGGTCGGATAAGCATCGATTCAAATATAAGACAATAAAAGTGTCTAGGGCTAGGGAATTCCCACTACGGATCGTCATACATCATTGTAAATAGTGAATCTCAATATTACTAGACTTGTGTTGAGGTGAACTAGTCGTGACTGAAAAGAGAACCAAGCTCACGCTCTCACGCTATTGCCGGTCTATAGCAACCTAGATTAGGGCCCAATCTCTTGCAAACCCTAACCTAAGCCACTAGCATTAGGATCGACATCATCATTCAATCGCTCTTCGAGCCCACTCTCGTGCAAACTCGAGTCACGATCTAGGTTGTGATAGTTCGAATTCGTCCAATCTCTTGCAAACGAATATTAGCATAGATTTATAATAAAAATCCTAGCTTTGGTCCAATCTCTTGCAAACCAAGTCTAGAAAATCTCGATTATAAACCTAAATCGAATATCTAGGCATTCCCATCGATTAGAATCCAATCTCTTGCAAACCCCAATCGATGGAAATCCCTAGATATCCGTAATAAATCGATCACAACCTAACCTCTTAGAAATTCTAGCAATTTAGTACTTCATTCATCACAAATCTGAAATTAGATCTACAGGGTTCATCCCAATGTCCTAGAACAACAAATTTACTCAAGCATAGAAATAACGATAGAGAAATCGATAAAAAACATTGCTTGCATATATAAAGATATCAAAACAAAGATTCAAACAATAAGAACAAAATACTTAGCTTGATGAAGATCTTCAATCCAAAATACAAGCTTTTAGATCCAAGAGGAGGCCTAGGGCATGGCCTAACCTCTAAAATAATCCCTAAGAAAACATGTTGGAACCTCAATAAAACATAATGGGGATCCTCCCTCAATGACGGCTACAAACCCCCTTAAATATCCCTCAAAACCCTAGCAAGAAAACCCTCGAAAACCCCTCAAATTCGTGCCCAAAAACAACCCAAACCGCAACTTAAATTCTGGTCCCGCTGCCGACTCGGCCGAGTGGAACATGTGACTCGGCCGAGTGGAAATTCTAGCACTGCAGCGTCAACTTACAGAAATTCTCTAGATTTCATCCGACCTCCGATTGGCGCGTTCTTGGTGGCGTTGGAACCGTCATGAAGTCTACTATCCATAAAAAATATGAGAAAAATACTTTGATTGCTGGAATGATAGAATATTTCAAAAAAGTGGGACATTGTCTGAAAATCTGGGCGCTGCGTGTCCTCGGCATCACTCGGCCGAGTTGACTTCTCTACTCGGTCGAGTGGGCTTCTCTACTCGATCGAGTGACAGACCCTGTAGAATTCCAGTAAGTCAGGGGTCTTGGGGGGGGCCTGTCTTCGGAGGTGACTCGGCCGAGTGGCTTTACTCACTCGGCCGAGGGGCATTTGGTACTCGGCCGAGTCGGAACTGTCAAAAGCCTGTACATTTCCAGTAAGTCGCCCTCTTTTGATGGTGGATTTCTCATGCCACTCGGGCGATGTGATCTTCTTACTCGGCCGAGTGGGATATCATCCCTCGGCCGAGTGCACGCCCAATTCCTTCAGTTGGAGAGTGTCCGGTCTGGTCGGCCGAGAGGTCTTCTTGCTCGACCGAGTGAGTGCTCCACTCGGCCAAGTGGCATGCTGTAAATGCCCAATCTTCCCCGTTTCTCCTCCTCGTCGCTCCTACGGAGTTCCTTCTTCTTCCACCCGTCTCCCATCACCGAATAGCCCTCAAAAGAGCCTTGGGTGATGCTCCGGAGTGGGTGCAAGTCCATTAAGCTCATTTTTGCTCCCGATCGCTCCATATTTCCTGAAATCCGACAAAAACAAGAATAGTGAAAAGTAACGTAATATCGTCGAATACTCGTGAAAATCGCAATATGAGCAATCGAAATGGCGTGAAAACATGCAGAAAAAAGGTGTAAAATATGGACCGATCAAAATCCCCCAAGCTTACCTCTTACTCGTCCTCGAGGAAGATAAGTAGAGAGACGAACTCGGGAGATGAAAATAAAGAAAATGAAATGAAAAATAAAGAACACGAGGTGGAAGGGGTCGCTAGATTCTTCTCTCAGATCTCAAGCCATAAGCTACACATCCCGATAACTTGGAAAATACAAATCACATGCTATAAGGATTTCATATCTTTCACAAACATGGTACTTGCAAGCTTATAAGAACAATAAGAGGAACTCTCTAAATTCATACAATCAATTCATATCCACATCATGCATTTCATAGAATTTAATATACAAATGTTGGCGATGCACTTTTCAATCAAAAGTTATAAATGAAGCATATAAGATACACACCAAGCATGCAATAGAGAATAGAATAAAAGTCATGGCATTCACATATTTATTTCAAATCATGAAAAATCTCCATATCTAATATATTTTGCAAAGTCTAAGCATTATCGAATATTTCCATTCATGCACGTCTCCACTCTAATGTCATACTCACTCATATGGTCAAATGAATTCACCCCCCCAAGCTTAGCTTGAGGCATCACATCTAAAGGAATATGATAGTGGAAAATGGGATTTTTGCCTTGGTTTTCCCAAGTAGTTTGTGGCTCCAATAATGACATAGAGAAATATCGCTTTTTTTTCTTTTTGAACTTTTTGTTTCTCATTTTTCTTTTTGGATTTTTGTAGGAGCTATATGATTTGTATTTTTGGCTTTTGGCTCCTTTTTGGCTTTTTGGACTTTTTGGAGCTAACTTTTCTTTTGTAGGGATTTTTTTTGGGAAATAGATGCGATATAAGTAGCTTTAGGAGGTGAACTCAAGTGACAGTAGAGAATAAAAAGATATATGTGGAGAAGGAAATAATGTAACACTCGGTTCACTCTAAGATGTGTACGAAAGGTTCAATAAAATAATACTTCAACTAAAACTCATATGTAAGCATGGATATTCTCAATCATTTCAATAAATAGTGAAGTCAAGCAGTAAAGTTTACAACCATATCAGGCATGCAACAGAAGGTGAATAAGACGATAAAACTGATGCTTCAGATATACTAATGATGCGTGAATCTTGGTGCATTTCCAACAAAAGAATACTAAACACCAATCCATACATTCAGTTTCAATTAATATCATGCATTCATGTAGAGGAATCATCAAAAGAATATATAAGCAAGCACATGTGAATAGTAAGACTATGGAATACTCTAAGTAGCATGACAAAGAATAATAAGCATCGTGATGGCTACTAAAGCAATAAGAGATATCATCATAAGGAACAAATCTAGCAAAAGGAAGAAAAGAAAATAAAGATATAAAATAAAAGAGAGGAAAGAAAAGAAAAACAAGCACACAACATGATGCATGAACACACATAAAAGGAAAATAAGATGGAAAAATCAAAAAGATGATGCAAAAATTTTGAAAAATTTAAAAAAACCTAAAATAAAGTAAAAATGTAACTAATGCATCTAAATGGCATGGAAATGCACTCCCCCAAGCTTAAACTTCACACTGTCCTCAATGTGATCATAATGAAAGAATATGAGGAACAACGATAATAATAAGGGGGTGAATGAAAAATGATGAAATGAATGACATGAAATCCTAATGCAACTACATGCACATACAATGATGCATGAGAGCGCCTTCCCCCAAGCTTATACCAAACAATCTTATTCAAATGACTCGATCAAAAATATCACGGCTTCACTAAGCGATATCAAGTCAAACAAATAAGAAAGTAAGGTTTCACTTGAAAGAAATGCTCGGTGGGTGTTGAGCAAAAAGGATGTGACACATCAAAATATGAAGAGGGCAATTAATATATATAATGGGTTTGGGGTGTAAATGATTATTGTGGCCGTCATATGAGGTGATATTTATTCAAACAAATCTATACGTTCCTCTCGCTGTCGAGAGAATTCGTGTTTATTTAAAGCATAAAAATTTTCTACACTACTGGATTGATATCACCTATAGCAAAAGGCGGATCCAGTATATTTGCTGGTGCAGGCAACTGCTCCAACTGCTCTTTCCGTGGCTCTGCCAGATGCGTGTGTCCACGGACTCCATCAGACTCCAGCAATGCAGCTCCCAGCACCTCTCCAAGGACTCCACCTGTACCCTGCAAGAGATAAGCCGCATCAATCTGATGTGGATAATTCTTCCCCAAAATAAATGTATTCCAAAGAGGGTCATCAACATAAGTATTTAAAATTAAAGACAGGTGATAACACTTCCCTGGAAATAAATCTCCACTCTCGTATACCACGTCGATCAACTCCTCATTGTTCGCCTCTAGTTGTTCAGGTAGCTTGGGCATATAAGCATAGGTCTCATCAGGCAGCTCCTCATCATCGTCAGACTTATCCCATCGCACCTCCTGATCATATTCAATAGTGTCCATGGGTGCTAACTCCTCGCTCTCCTCCTCATATACGTCCCATCGTACCTCTTGATCGTAAGTACATGAATCCTGCAAAAGGCACGATAAGTCGTCAAAATCTGAATTATAAAAAACATCATACACGGGAGGGGAATCAAATATAAAGGGCGAGGGAGTAAAGAGATCTCCCTGAAGGGGAGCCATAAGCTCTGTGGGATTGTCCTCGGCGTCAGTGGAAGGGTGGTCCTCTGAGGGATGCTCAGCCTCTGTAGAAAGTAGAGGCGGCTGCGGTAGCTCGAAAGGAGGAGGGTAATGCTTGGGATCCTCATGAATGGTTGTGTCCTCGTCCCAATGCATGGCCTCCTCGGTGACAAGCTCTGGCTCCGCATGTAAGGCCTCCTCAAAAGCAAGCTCTGGCTCATGTGGGTGGCAAGGGGGGAGCGACGATGGCACAAGCTGACTCTGCAGTATTGGGTGTTATGGTCTCGTCAGGGGTGACAATATCAAAGCACATAATACCTTCCCCAAGCTGAACATGGACATCCTCCTCAGGCTCCTCAGGTATAGAAGGCAATGTAAACGTCATCATCTCCTTTTCATGCCTCCTTCTTTGTTTCTGTCCTGGAGCTCGAGGCACCCGATTGCATGGCTTGGCCTCCTCAATAGTAGGTGCAGGTGGCTCTATGGGCTCATGTATCTTGACCGCGGTATAAAAGTGGGTCTTGTGCCCCTCAACTAGAGCATAGACTCCATCATCAATGGTGCCTGTGGAAGAGATACAATGAGTAATAAAGTTTTGAAATTCGAGCTCAAAAGGATCACCTGCCGTTATTGTCAATGGACCGATTTCTCGAACTACGTCAACAATGTTTCTCAATAGTTCCATATATGTGTCCTCCTTTGGCAACTGAGATGTCTCTATTTGTGGAGTGTTGATGGTGTAAAGGTGGATATGATCACCTTCAAGTGAAGCATACACTCCATCTATGATAGTACCTGTACTAGAGACATTAGCCATAACAAAATCGATGAATACTTGGTCGTATGGTTTACTTACCGTAACGGTTAGTGAACCGGTAGATCGAGCATCATCTATCATTTGCCCCAAGGCTGCTGCCAACTGTAGATCACTGAACTTCCCCACTTGCATCCTCTTCAAAAACTCACGTGAGGGTCCCTTTAGCCTTCTAGTGAAGATATCAAATAGCGTGGAGTCATTCCACTCATGGTCTGACTCCGTCTGGAACATTTCTAACATTCCATCAAACCTAGACAAGGCTTCCCCGAAGGATTCTCCATCAGCCTGATAGAATGTAGCGAGATATATGTAGGATTGTATAGAGTCCGCTCGCATTTTCTTTGGAAGCACCATCGCTGCAACAACTGTACCTGATCAATCAAAGTAAACAACCTGGAAAAGACGTCAGTGGTACAAAGAGAGATAAAGATAATAATAGCCGGTGGTGGGAAAAAAATCTCTCCCAATGTTCTTTTTTTGATTTTTTTTAATGTAATCTAATCAACCTAATTGTGACAAATTGGCACCCAACGGGAAACACCTCCCCGGTAACAGCGCCAAAAACTAGATCGCTCCAAAATGTAAGCCAAGAGCACAACCTAGTAAGGCGCAAATGCATGGAGATAAATCCCCGGCAACGGCACCAAAAACTTGAACGGGCCCCAGATATACACCCAGAGAACGATTGTAGTTTTACCGCAAGCGCACGGTCAAGTGGCGAGCGGGTATCGAACACGAGGAGGTGGTGTTGGCTCCAATCTATCCTAGGTTGATTTGACTACGAATGTTTTATTGGTGGAGGAGGGTATGATATGATGTAATGTCAATGGTAATGGATGTCGGTGTCAGAGATAGAAAGGTCGGATAAGTATCGATTCAAACATAAGACAATAAAAGTGTCTAGGGCTAGGAAATTCCCACTACGGATCGTCATACATCATTGTAAATAGTGAATCTCAATATTACTAGACTTGTGTTGAGGAGAACTAGTCGTGACTGAAAAGAAAACCAAGCTCACGCTCTCACGCTA
This sequence comes from Scilla litardierei, assembly GCA_030789695.1. Taxonomy (NCBI): domain Eukaryota; kingdom Viridiplantae; phylum Streptophyta; class Magnoliopsida; order Asparagales; family Asparagaceae; genus Scilla; species Scilla litardierei. The sequence goes on along the minus strand of CM061141.1, from coordinate 267,544,897 downwards.
TTGCCGGTCTATAGCAACCTAGATAAGGGTCCAATCTCTTGTAAACCCTAACCTAAGCCACTAGCATTAGGATTGACATCATCATCCAATCGCTCTTCGAGCCCACTCTCGTGCAAACTCGAGTCACGATCTAGGTTGTGATAGCTCGTATTCGTCCAATCTCTTGCAAACGAATATTAGCATAGATTTATAATAAAAATCCTAGCTTTGATCCAATCTCTTGCAAACCAAGTCTAGAAAATCTCGATTATAAACCTAAATCGAATATCTAGGCCTTCCCATCGATTAGAATCCAATCTCTTGCAAATCCCAATCGATGGAAATCCCTAGATATCCGTAATAAATCGATCACAACCTAACCTCTTAGAAATTCTAGCAATTTAGTACTTCATTCATCACAAATCCGAAATTAGATCCATAGGGTTCATCCCCATGCCCTAGAACAACAAATCTACTCAAGCATAGAAATAACGATAGAGAAATCGATAAAAAACATTGCTTGCATATATAAAGATATCAAAACAAAGATTCAAACAATAAGAACAAAATACTTAGCTTGATGAAGATGTTTAATCCAAAATACAAGATTTTAGATCCAAGAGGGGGCCTAGGGCATGGCCTAACCTCTAAAATAATCCCTAAGAAAACATGTTGGAACCTCAAGAAAACATAATGGGGATCCTCCCTCAATGACGGCTACAAACCCCCTTAAATATCCCTCAAACCCCTAGCAAGAAAACCCTCAAAAACCCCTCAAATTCGTGCCCAAAAACAGCCCAAACCGCAACTTAAAATCTGGGCCCGCCGCCGACTCGGCCGAGTGGAACATGTGACTCGGCCAAGTAGAAATTCCAGCACTGCAGCGTCAACTTGCAGAAATTCTCCAGATTTCATCCGACCTCCGATTAGCACGTTCTTAGCGGCGTTGGAACCTTCATGAAGTCTACTATCCATAAAAATATGAGAAAAATACTTTGATTACTGGAATGATAGCAAATTTCAAAAGAGTAGGAGGTTGTCTGAAAATCTGGGCGTTCCGTGTCCTCGGCGTCACTCGGCCGAGTTGACTTCTCTACTCGGTCGAGTGGACTTCTCTACTCGGCCGAGTGACAGACCCTGTAGAATTCCAGTAAGTCAGGGGTCTTGGGGGGCCTGTCTTCGGAGGTGACTCGGCCGAGTGGCTTTACTCACTCGGCCGAGGGGCATTTGGTACTCGGCCGAGTCGGAACCGTCAAAAGCCTGTCCATTTCCAGTAAGTCGGCCTCTTTTGATGGTGGATTTCTCATGCCACTCAGGCGATGCGATCTTCTTACTCGGCCGAGTGGGATATCATCCCTCGGCCGAGTGCACGCCCAATTCCTTCAGTTGGAGAGTGTCCGGTCTGGTCGGCCGAGAGGTCTTCTTGCTCGACCGAGTGAGTGCTCCACTCGGCCGAGTGGCATGCTGTAAATGCCCAATCTTCCCCGTTTCTCCTCCTCGTCGCTCCTACGGAGTTCCTTCTTCTTCCACCCGTCTCCCATCGCCGAATAGCCCTCAAAAGAGCCTTGGGTGACGCTCCGGAGTGGGTGCAAGTCCCTTAAGCTCATTTTTGCTCCCGATCGCTCCATATTTCCTGAAATCCGACAAAAACAAGAAATAGTGAAAAGTAACGCAATATCGTCGAATACTCGTGAAAATCGCAATATGAGCAATCGAAATGGCGTGAAAACATGCAGAAAAAATGTGTAAAATATGGACCGATCACCTACCCCACACTCTCACTACAAAATATATCATCCAATGTGCATAGGGAGAGTCCTCCAACGCAAGCTCAGGAGGCGGAGGGAGGATCTGCAGCAGCAGCAGGCTCTGCAGAAGGGGTGGTGGTCATCGGGTCAACAGGAGTGTCCACAGACGGGAGAGTCCCAACGGGAGTGGTCTCGGGAGCACCAGACGAAGTATCCATCGAAGGTATGGTGGCAGCAGGTGTGCTCTCGGGATAACCAGCAGAAGTAGCAGGAGCAGCAGACGTACCCTCTGGGGAATGAGCAGCAGATCCCACAAGCTCCTGGAGCTCATCCTTTAACGGTCTGTTTTCGTCAAGACAAATATTTACATATTTAACCTATTTTCAAAATTATTATAACTATTTTATAATGGTTGATCAGAAGTTTTAAACTGATTTCAAAAATTCTTATAAAAATATTTTGAAATACTAGACTTATTATAAAGTATTTCAGCAATTTCAGATTTCCTCAAATGCCCAAAACATTTCTGTTAAAATCCATCTCCCAAAATTACCATTTTGATTCGATAAATTTATTTTCTATACAAACGTCTTCAAAACGTTTTCAAACTTCTACAGTAGCATACTATGATCATTTAGGGCTCTCCACATTAATTTCGTAATTTTCTGAAGTCAAATCGATAGAGAACCCGCAAACCCGCTTCCTAAACGTTTTGGCCTAAAACACGTATTTCCTTAGCTCAAACCTCAAATCGGATCTCGTATTCACGATCCTCATGACGATACGATCCCGTGGGTATGTTTTCGTAATTTTTCGGACACGTTTACTAGTAGGGGCAAAATCGTAATTTCGTTACAATTTTTACTGCTACCGCCACTAATTACCCTAGCTAAATTACTAACTACCTTAACCTAATTAACTATTAGATTAACCTAACATGACTAACACATGGGGGGGACAACGTCTAAACTTAGTCCTAAAGCTAACCTACCCTAATTAATAATATTTGACTAACTAAAAGTGTATTTAATGCTAATAGTGGGTTCATGAACCCATTAACCCTATAAATACCCCCCCCCCCTAATCCTATAAACCCCAGGCTTAACCCATTAACCCCGTAACTCTCTCCCCCGTTATCTTCCTCTCGCTCTCTTACGCTAGTTCGAACGCCCAAGCCTCCGATGCTGCCTCACCGCCCTCCGGCCTCGAAGCGCCGCCGTCAGCGCCCGCCGCCGCTCACACAGGCCTGCTGCCGCCGCTGCGAGCTCCGTCCAGCCGCCGCCTCCTCGAAGCCACCGTGCAGCTGTGACCCGCCGGCGAGCCCGCACACGACCCCCGCGCCGCCGCCTCGATGCCCCGCCACCGGCGCCGTATCCCCCAGACGCCGCCGCCGCCGAGGCCGCGGCCTCCTCCGCCGCCCCCGAGCACAGAAGCCCCCGCCCCCGGAGCTGCTGATCGAAGGAGCAACGTGCGTAACCCCAATGGCACACTCGTAAATACAGATTAATTTCGTATTTTAGTTTTTAAATAATTATTAAATAGGGTTTGATGGTATAAAATCCATAACTTGAAATATATTGCCCAGAAAAATATAAGACTAGGCCTAGAAAATCAGAAATGACATTTTGGACCCAATGGCGCTAATTCCGTCTCAATCCGATGCTTAGTTTTTCCAGAATTAAGTTTTAAGCCTAAAAGTTAAATACGTTATTTTCGATTAAAAATCTGTAACTTGTTATTTTCACGTACAATTATATGTGATAAAAATATATGTTAAAGAACTCTTCGAGACGGTCATTTTGACAGCTCACTTGCAATATTCCGATGTAGATTGTATCCAGAATAAATTGTTGAGTAAATACGTTAGTAATTGAAAAATAGATTTTAAATTAATTTTGAGCTTTGAAAAATTATAAAAATTAACAGAAGCATCTGAAAAATATTTCCTCTTGCAGAAAAATTATTTTCATCATATCTAGGCTATAGAAAAATTTAGAACGTTTTTCGACACCGTTTTAGCCAGATTTGAAAATCAGAACGATCAGATTATTTTAAGATAGGAACGTTGTGTGTTTTGATCAATGTTTTTGTGTTACAGGTACAAACTATTGTGCACCCACTTCAGAGGAAGACCTAGATCAAATTCCGGCTAGCTACGACAGCCTCGAAACTGGTAAGTCACGACTAATTCTAATGTTAGAAAATTAGATAAGTGTACCTGTATGAACTTAGGACACCACTATAGCCTCCGAACGGCTACTTGACTTGAACCGAACTAGAAACCTAATCTAATAGGAAAGTAATCAACTATAGATTACTTTGCCAACTTTCAACTTTGGTGGTTGTTAAACACAAACATCAACTTGGGTAAATTGTGTACTACCGAAACTACCACCCTTAAACCAACAGTTTTTGTATTCCATGTTTGTTGGACTTGTCTTTATCCTCAAATTTCTTAGCATCCACTTTGCTTTAATTTCTAGTTTTAAAACCAGTGGTCCTGGTTGTTGAATATTGGACTCCCCGGATTTGGTTTTGATGATGAGCAAACATAAATAATTCATGAACTAACAATTTGTGAGCGCAGTATTGGAGATCGTCGCCAAATTCACGAGAACAATCAAAGCGACATCTCAAGACTTCTCAAAGCTCGTATTCATTGCCTAAAGCTTCGTTGAAGCCCTTGGACCGTTTTGGAAGTCAGGAAGAATTGATCGAAGCTCTCGAAGACCGTTCATTAAGGTTTTATTTATAGTCTTTTAGCTTCGATCTATAGAATGTTAAGCCTTGAGTATATCTTACGATTCTATCTTCACAACGCTCATATCGTAGCTCTAGGATCTTAGTACAAGTCCATTCTAACTTCCTCGAAGCATCGCGCTTCGATTCGGACTTGTTTGTGCATGTTAGTTGATACAAGAAGAAGTACTGACCGACTAAATGGTAATCTAGTCGGTTAGCAGAGCTTCTTGGACCGACTAGTTTGTGTTAATATTTTCTTGTTCAGTACTGTTTACAGTTAGTCAGTCTACGTTGACTCACCGACCGACTAGTTTGTGAACTAGTCGGTCAGTGATGCTTCTTTGACCGACTAGTTGTGATTTACTGTACATGCCAAATTTCTCCTAAGCTACTGTTTATCGTTAGTCGGTCTAAGAACGTTTGGTGACCGACTAGTTGATAATCTAGTCGGTCAACTTTTGTTCTTGGACCGACTAAATCAATTTGTATTCAGCCTATTTGTTTTTGCCTTTTAATCGGTCTACGTTCACTGACTGACCGAATAGTTGTGAAACTAGTCGGTCAGAAAGTCTTCTTGGACCGACTAGATTTCTAGGTCTGAATTTCTATCTCTTCTCAGTTCTTCACTTAGTCGGTCCATGTTGTTTGACTGACCGGCTAGTTGATGAACTAGTCGGTCAGTGGTTGTTCTTTGACCGACTAGTTGCCTCAGATTTCTATCCGTTGGGACTTGACCTAACTTGTTTTTATGGGACCCTATAAATACGAGCCAGGTACTTGTATTCTAGTACTTGTGCAGTAGCTTGTAGGGCAGTACATTTGGTATCAGAGCCAGGTACTTAGCTATGTCTGCCAACGACAACAAGACCGTGCGTCCACCTTCCGACTATGGCACCTTCAAGAACCGTGAAGGAGCGTCGTCGGTGATGGAAGGACATTCATCTACGAGGCCTCCATTCTTCAACGGTACCAACTACGGGTACTGGAAATGCCGGATGGAAACCTTCCTCCGGAGTGCATCTCTATGGAGGACCACAATGAAGGAATACATCGAGCCCGAAGAAGAAGACTTTGAGAAATGGACAACCGCGGAGGTCGCCGCGGAGGTAAGCAATGCCAAGGCAATGAACGCCTTGCAATGCGCATTGGAGCCCGAGGACTTCAATAAGATATGCACATGTAAGAGTGCATATCAAATTTGGAACTCCCTCCTCATACTACATGAAGGGACGAGTGGGGTAAGAGACTCTAAACTCGTAGTTGTAAACAAAGATTACGAAATGTTTCATATGCAACAGGGCGAGAAGATGAAGGAATATTACGCTCGTTTCATTGACATAATAAACGAGTTAGAGGCCCTCGGCAAATCCTACACCCAAAAGGAGAAGTGCTCGAAGCTTATCGAAGGACTTCCTTCTTCTTGGGAGTAACGTACATTCGCCATCGAGGAAGGTAATGACATGAATAAATATACCGTAGTTCAATTGATGGGTACTTTGATGGCATACGAGGTACGCAAAGATAGCAAGGTGAAGTTACAAGAAAAGATGAAGTCCTATTTGAACCAAGACGTGCCTAAGAAAAAGGCGATTGCATTCAAAACGGCTTCATCCACCTCTACCGATGATGAGGACTCGGAAGAAGAAATGGACATGGAATCCATTGCACTCATGGCAAAGAAGTTCAATCACTTCTTCCGAAAGGGTAACTTCAAACAAAAATCTAAATTTACTTCTACTAACGCCTCTCCACCTTTGTGCTTTAAATGCAATAAGCCAGGACACATCAAAGCGGATTGTCCTCAAAACAAGCAAAAGGAGAAGTGGAAGGCGCCGAAGTTCGACAAGTCGAAGAAGTACAAAAACGGGTACAAAAAGGGACTTGTCGGAGCAACATTCACCGACTCCGAGGATTCCTCAAGCGGAGAGTCGGACGATGAGAAAGTGGAGCAAGCGCACATGTGCTTCATGGCAAGAGAGGAGCATGATCAAGGATCTTCCTCCTCCGATGATAGCGACGACGAAGGTGATGAGGTGACTATGGATGATCTTAGGGATGCTAACTCTCATTTATGGTCTAAATACACTAAATTAGTAAATAGATATACTAAAGTAAAAGATGACCTAGCTAGCATTCAAACCTCGCCTAAGACTATCATCACCAACAACGACACCGTTGTTGAAGAGTTAAGAAATGAGATTGTTAATCTCAAATCTAAACTTGAACATGTTAGCATTGAGGATCCGGAAGAACATAAGATAGAGGATTTAACTTCTCAAAACTCGACTTTGAGTATTGAGAATGAAAGTCTTAAATCTCGTGTTTATGTGCTCACATCGCAAGTATCCACTTTAGATACTTCTTTGCGTTCTCTCACCGAGAAATATGAGAACACATTAGGCCGAATCAATGAATTCAATAAGGGTAAGGTCCATTTGGATAATATCCTAAGTGTCTTACTCCCGGCCAAACACCATGTTGGTTTGGGGTATACTTTGGGAAAGTCATCCAAGTCTGTCACTACTTTTGTTAGGCCAACTTCCGATGCCTCAACGAGTGGTAGCAAACACTCTATTGGTATTTCTTCTACCAATGGTGCTTCCACCTCGTCCACACCCTCTTTCGGAAAGAAACCCACTATGGGTGGACCTCCAAAGAAGGGCCATGCTTATATGTACACAAATACCATGCCACGTAGGAACACACGTCCTACTCCACCGGCTCACACATATGATGATTTTTATGCAACACATTCTCGAGCACGTGCACACCATGTGAGACACCCTCACGAACGTGTTCCCACACATGCATATGTTCACCCACAACATCATATGAATAATTCTCGTCGTGCACCATTCCATCATGTTCTGTATGCCTATCCACAACATGCATCACGTAGAAATCAACGTCGAATGCATGCACCCAATAGGATGAGGGCTCCCAAGATTTTCACTATTTGGAGCCCAAAGGACACAAGCATGGATGAAAAACAAGTGTATATGAATGCTTATTTTTCGGATGTTGTGCATAGTAGAAATTATGTGGGGAAGTCTAAGTCTAATTGGACTTGGCTTTCAAAGGTCTAACCTTTGAGGACCCAATGACCTTGGGTACCATGATATGAAATTTTCTATCTTTAGGTACTCAAGGAAAAGAAAAAGAAAAGGGGCAACAAATTTAAATTTAGCTCCAAAGGGAATTGGATACTCGATAGCGGGTGTTCAAAACACATGACGGGTGACGCTCAATTGCTCTCCGGAGTAGTTCCCATTACAAATGGAAACCGCGTCGTATTTGGAGGCAACGAGAGCGGAACCATCGTCGGTGTTGGTGAAGTGGGTAACCCATCTAAACCCTTAATTAGTGATGTTTATCTAGTTGATGGTTTAAATCATAATCTTATTTCAATAAGACAACTTTGTGACAAAGGTTACAAAGTTAGATTTGCGAAAGGATTATGTCATATTTCAAATGATAATAATAAGTTATTATTTTCCGGCACACACCATAAAGATATTTATATTTTGGATCTTCCTAAGTCATATGAACAATGTCTCGTTGCCAACACAAGTGAACAACACTTATGGCATCGACGCTTTGGACATGTGAACTTTGGAACACTTTATAAGCTTTCAAAATTAAATTCCATTAAAGGTTTTCCGAAGCTCGTTTTTGAAAAGAAAAGTTTTTGTGATTCTTGTCAACGTGGCAAGCTTCCTAAATCTTCATTTAAACCTAAGAAAAGCATTTCTACTAAACGGCCACTAGAGCTATTACATCTAGATTTATTTGGGCCAACTAGAGTTGCTTCCTTAGGAAATGCAAGATATGGACTTGTCATCGTCGATGATTATTCTAGATTTACATGGGTATTTTTCTTATGTAATAAAAATGAAGCTTTTGAAAACTTCACAATATTTGTGAAGAAAGTACAAAATCTCATCGGAACCACCATTGTCACTATTCGTAGTGATCATGGGGGTGAATTTGAGAATGAGTCTTTCTCAAATTTTTGTGATGATCTTGGAATTACTCACACGTTTTCTTTCCCTCGCGCACCTCCTCAAAATGGTGTTGTTGAGAGGAAGAATAGAACGCTTGTGGAGTGTGCTCGCACTATGCTCGAAGATAGCCAACTTGGTTATCAATTTTGGGCGGAAGCGGTACACACCGCTTGCTATGTGTTTAATAGAATACTTTTGAGGCCCGGCACCAAACAAACTTGCTATGAATTGTTGTTTGGTAGATTGCCTCAAGTTAAACATTTTCGTGTTTTCGGCGCAAAATGTTTTATTAAAAACACATATGATAATTTGGACAAGTTTGATCCGAGATCGGATGAGGGGATATTTGTTGGGTATTCCTCACGTAGCAAAGCCTACCGGATATACAACAAAAGATCCTCTACGATCGAGGAATCACTTCATGTCTCTTTTAATGAGAATTTTATTACCCCTAGAATTTCAAATGATGATGATTCTATGGATGTTTTATGTGATTCGTTTGAAAATTCTAAGTCTATTGATTCAATTGATTCTATTGATACTAACCCGACTAATGAAGTTATTGAGAATGTGCCTAGTGATCAAGGTATTCCCAAGCGGCTTCATACCATTCGCGACCATCCCCATGAGCAAGTCATTGGCAATATTCATGATAGTGTCAAGTCGAGATCGCAAGTCCACCACTTCGCCAATTGTGCCTTTGCTTCATCGATAGAGCCAAAGAATATAGTTGAAGCGTGCGAAGATAGTGCTTGGATCCTTGCCATGGAGGAGGAACTCATTCAATTCGAGAGGAATGAGGTATGGGAGCTTGTTCCTTTGCCATCGAAGAACCACACCGTCATAAGGACAAAGTGGATCTTCAAGAACAAAACCGACGAAAAGCAAGTCGTCGTCCGGAACAAAGCTCGGTTAGTATCTCAAGGCTATCGCCAAGAGGAAGGTATCGATTTCGAAGAATCCTTCGCTCCGGTAGCTAGATTAGAATCAATTAGACTATTATTGTCTTTTGCATGCCATAAAAATTTTAAATTATTTCAAATGGATGTTAAAAGTGCATTTTTAAACGGAGATGTCGTTGAGGAAGTTTACGTTTCTCAACCTCCGGGCTTCATAAATGAAAATTTTCCAAATCATGTTTTTAAACTAAAGAAAGCTCTTTATGGTTTGAGACAAGCTCCTCGAGCTTGTTATGATCGCCTAAAGAATTTTCTTTTGGATTTGAATTTTAAAATGGGCGAAGCCGATTCTACACTTTTTGTTAAGCATGCGAATAATGATATTTTATTAGTTCAAATTTATGTTGATGATATCATTTTCGGTGCTACTAACTTCACTCTTTGCGAAGAATTTTCTAATGTTATGAAGGAACAATTTGAGATGAGCCACATGGGCGAACTCAAATATTTCTTAGGTCTCCAAATTCGCCAATTGAATGATGCAACCTTCATCCACCAAACGAAGTACACGGTGGAGTTGCTAAAACGATTTGGAATGGAGAATGCCTCCGGGAAAAAGACTCCTATGAGCACTACAACGCATCTTGATAAAGATACGGGCGGAAAAGATGTAGACATTCGTCTATATCGAGGTATGATAGGTAGTTTACTTTATCTTACCGCAAGTAGGCCCGATATTATGTTTGCCATTTGTATTTGTGCTCGTTATCAGTCTCAACCTAAGGATTCTCACTTAGTAGCGGTTAAACGTATTTTTCGCTATCTAAGTTACACTTTAGATTTTGGATTACTTTATCCGAAATCTAGCACATATGAGTTAGTCTCATATAGTGACGCTGATTATGCGGGATGCAAATCCGACAGGAAGAGTATTAGTGGCACTTGCCATTTTCTAGGAAATTCCCGTGTCTCTTGGTTTTCCAAGAAGCAAAATTCGTTATCACTTTCAACCACCGAGGCGGAATACATTGCCGCCGGTGCCGCTTGTGCCCAGGTTCTTTGGATGAGACACACACTGAAGGATTTTGGTATTCATTGTGATACTAGCCCTATCATGGTGGATAACCAAAGTGCTATTTGTCTTTCAAAGAATCCGGTGCACCATTCCCGATCTAAACACATAGATGTCCGACACCATTTTTTAGATGATCATGTTGCTAAAAAGGACATCATTTTAGTGTACGTTGAAACCCAAAAGCAAATCGCCGATATTTTCACGAAACCCCTAAAGGAGGACTCCTTTGTGCGGTTGCGTCGAGAATTGGGGATTATGGGTGAATCCGAGATATAGGATTCATGTTTCATTCAATTATCTTGCATGCTATTATATTTCGCGATATTTCGTTCATGCTAGATTTATTGAATTTTTGGGGATTTTATGTGATATGTTTGAATTTCTGCTCGAATTCTTATTTGAATGTCGTATTTAAGATGTCGATGTTTTATGGGATAGATTAGATGACTAATGATAGGGTTAAGATGTTTCATCCAAGTGTTTTATGAAGAGAACTCATTTATCAACTTTTGGACTCTTCTAGTCGGTTTCAGTTCATCAGTCAACCGACTAGATGCTCATCTAGTCGGTCAGCTAGTGAACTAAGACCGACTAGTTTAAGCTTTTACTTTCCCTTGTCATTGACTTCTTTTAGTCGGTCACAGTACACTTACCGACCGACTAGATTGAAAACTAGTCGGTCAGTGATTATACTGTGACCGACTAACTCTAGCCCTAGAATTTTCGTTTTGCCTCTGTTTCGACTTAGTCGGTTTAAGCTCATTGACCGACCGACTAGATCGTAATCTAGTCGGTCAGTGCTTGTACTGTGACCGACTAAGTGCTCTAGGGTAATCGCGTATTTTCGCATTCTCGACCGACTTAATCGTTTTCAATCCGACTTTTTTTCATTCCAGTCGGTTTTTTTTACTCTCCAGCTCGAAAACCCCTCTAAACCCGTTCGAGACCCTTCGTCTTCCATCGATCTCCGGCGTCGTTTCCGACCATCCGCCGCCACCGATCACCCTCCCCTAGGTATATCTCCTCCTCCTTGGTTGTTTTCCTATTCTAGGGTTTGATCTTGGCCGATTTCATCTCTAGGGTTCTAGGGTTTCGAATTTCTTTCTTAGGGCTTTGTGCTTGATTGTTTCAGTTCTAGAGTTTGAGCTTAGGATTGCTTGACTTATCTTACGTCGCTTGATTGTACTCGTTGTGCCGTATTCATGGCACGAACGAGGATCCCGATTACCTCTTCTGGGGCATCCCCCATGACCGTAGAGGCTGCGACCGCTTCGACCCCTCCTAAGCGTAGGACCAAGACCACGCGACCCCCCTCTTCGTCTTCAACTCCGTTGAAGAGGAAGAGGACGTCCAAGCCCAAACCTACCGGCCAATCTTCCAAGCCCAAACCCAAGCCTAAAAAGTTATGTGCACCCACTCCTCCCGGTGAGCGTTCAGATAGTGATTTCGAGGATGATTCCGATGAAGAATACACTCCTGAACATCCCGAGATGGCTCCTACTCCACCCCCTCCTCCACCTCCTCCTAAGCCCCGTAAGGCTAAGGGTAAAGGTCCGATGCCAGTCGGCGGTGTAGATATATCGTTGTGTCGCGACGACCCTCAGTGTCTAGCGGCGTACAACCGTATAGAGCACTGCACACTGCTGTTGGAGCATTACGTTCAGTTTTCTGATTTTCTTGGCCTTGCAGATCTTCTCTCCTATAGTGGCCTTTTGGACTACCTTAGATATGACCCTAAGGCGAACCCCCGACCCTATCCTCGCCTGGTCAAGCTATTCTATGCCAATCGTGTCCGGGGCCAGTACGGTGAGTCTCACTCCATCGAGACTTCTGTTTGATCTTGAAATCCTGTCTTCTTCCCAAGTATGGATCTTCTTCACTTCCATCTCAGCCGTTTCTGAAATTGATTTACGCTCTTTTTATGGGTAGCGAGATTAATTGGGCTCGCATTATACTCGATAAGATGGATTCTTTCGAGTGTATTCGCAAGACCACTAAATCTATGCACATCCCATATCCTTGTCTCCTGACCTTGGTTTTCCGTCGATTCGGTGTTCCTTTGCCTCCTGATGATGCGCATCCCCTTGGTCCTCCTCTGAACACGACGACCGTTAAGAAATCTCTTGCGGCACTCCGTCACGTGCAGCGGTCGACACCTTCTGCATCCCAGGCCACTCCTTCAGCTGCTTCAGTCCCTCCTCCCTTCGCCTCTCTTGATGATGTCATTCGGTTACTTCGTCGGCACGAGTCTCGTTTGGCTCGTACCGAGGAGGTTGTTTGCCGTATGGCTCGTTTGATGGGCATTGAGCTTCCTCCTTCCGTTTCTGAGGATGAGGAGATGGACGATGAGGATATTGATGAGCTTGTCACCTCCTTGGCTCGTGGCGATGAGGCCACTGCTGCTGCTGCTACTACCACATCTGCTCCTGATGCTGGCACCTCTTCCGATGCTCCAGAGACTTCTACACCAGTGGATCAGACTTTTGATGATCCTGCTGCTCCTGCTGACGACCCTGCTTCTGTTTTGCCTGCTGATGTTCCTGTTGACACCCCAGCCGTTGAGCCTGTCGTTGATGTCTCCACTCCTGCCCCGACGATCTCTTCTGTTCACACGCCTCTCCTCCCTGCAGAGCCTGAGTCCACTCCCTCGACTGGACCCCGGAGACAGCGAATCCTGCCACTTCCTCGTGATCGTCTGTTTCGAGGCCTCTCCTATGATCTTTGGATGATGCATCTTATTGAGAGAATTTGTGGGTTAGGATGGAGTTTGGGTGTTGTTTTGATGTATTTTGGTTTTATGGATGTTGTTGTATTTTGATGTACTTTGGCTCTTGATGATGGTTCGATGATGTATGATGTATTTTCTTTTTGATGTTTATATAGATGGTATGTTGCACTTCTTATGATGTACTCGATGTGGTTTTGGATGTACTCATTGTATTCATATATATATACATAAATGTTCTCTTTGTTCTACTTTGTCGTGCACATTTAATATTCATTCAATGCCTTTAACATGTGAATTCACCGCTCGTCGCTTAAAAACTTGGTTAAATAGATTATATTTCTATGTTTGCATAGAATTGTTTTCCATGCACAAATTTAACCAAGAATATTGAATATTGGAGGGTATGTTTCTTTATTCAATAAATGAATAAATATTTGGTATTTTTGATGATTTTTTTTGATAATGGTCAATTTGGCACACCTTGATTTGATTTCATCACTTTTCCCTTGGTGTCAATTAGGTCCATCGTCAATATCTAATACTCCCGATGTTGGATTTTCCATTTCCTAGTTGTTGTCGTTGTATGCCCCCCATTTTTGGGATAATGCCAAAGGGGGAGAGATAATGATAATAAATAGGACAAATGAAAATTTAACTCAATTTCCGAGAATCTAATTTGATGTGTTAAATTCAGGGGGAGTTAAGATATATATAAGGATTTTCAAAATCCGATATTTCAAAAATCGATTCTCGTTATATATCTTACTCGTCTGATTGATGCAATTTATATATATTCATTTTGGAATTAACGTGTCATCAATGCAGGGGGAGTAAGTATTTTATATTTGAATCATTATTTTTTATTATTATTTATGTTGGTTTGTCATCACCAAAATGGGGGAGAATGTTGAATATTGGACTCCCCGGATTTGGTTTTGATGATGAACAAACATAAATAATTCATGAACTAACAATTTGTGAGCGCAGTATTGGAGATCGTCGCCAAATTCACGAGAACAATCAAAGCGACATCTCAAGACTTCTCAAAGCTCGTTTTCATTGCCTAAAGCTTCGTTGAAGCCCTTGGACCGTTTTGGAAGTCAGGAAGAATTGATCGAAGCTCTCGAAGACCGTTCATTAAGGTTTTATTTATAGTCTTTTAGCTTCGATCTATAGAATGTTAAGCCTTGAGTATATCTTACGATTCTATCTTCATAACGCTCATATTGTAGCTCTAGGATCTTAGTACAAGTCCATTCTAACTTCCTCGAAGCATCGCAATTCGATTCGGACTTGTTTGTGCATGTTAGTTGGTACAAGAAGAAGTACTGACCGACTAGATGGTAATCTAGTCGGTCAGCAGAGCTTCTTGGACTGACTAGTTTGAGTTAATCTTTTCTTGTTCAGTACTGTTTACAGTTAGTCGGTCTACGTTGACTCACCGACCGACTAGTTTGTGAACTAGTCGGTCAGTGATGCTTCTTTGACCGCCTAGTTGTGATTTACTGTACATGCCAAATTTCTCCTAAGCTACTGTTTATCGTTAGTCGGTCTAAGAACGTTTGGTGACCAACTAATTGATAATCTAGTCGGTCAACTTTTGTTCTTGGACCGACTAAATCAATTTGTATTCAGCCTATTTGTTTTTGCCTCTTAGTCGGTCTACGTTCACTGACTGACCGACTAGTTGTGAAACTAGTCGATCAGAAAGTCTTCGTGGACCGACTAGATTTCTAGGTCTGAATTTCTATCTCTTCTCAGTTCTTCACTTAGTCGGTCTATGTTGTTTGACTGACCGACTAGTTGATGAACTAGTCGGTCAGTGGTTGTTCTTTGACCGACTAGTTGCCTTAGATTTCTATCCGTTGGGACTTGACCTAACTTGTTTTTATGGGACCCTATAAATACGAACCTAGGTCATTTCTCTCTAGGTTAGAGCTGCCATTAAGAGATTCATTGAGATTGAAAGAGATAGCCATTCTCACTCATTTCCAAAGCTCTCTTCCTCACAAGAAATCCATTCTCTCACTTTCTAGATCTAGAATCCATCTTGAGAGAAGCTTGTTCTTGGTGAGCCCTTCAAGCTCTAGCTTGATTCAAGTCTCCAAATCACTCCTAGGCACCCATTGCTGGTCATTTCTTTGGTGCTAGGTCTTGGTGACTTCATCTTCCTCAAATCCCTCCTTGCACCTATTTGGTAAGAAAACTCAAGGTATAGAATTTTGTGGTAAGATTGTTTATTTCATTATAAACATGTTTATATTGCTTATTGATTCTCTCGGTTGTAAGAGAAGGTTGTGATCCCGGGTTGTGGGATTCACTATTGCCATTGCTTGTATGATTTGATCTTGTGAAGCTTTTTCACAAGATATTCATAGTGGAAATCTTGGGTTAGGGTTTCTAACCTAAGTATCCGGAGGGGATCCGGGTGGTTGGGACGTAGGATCACCGGGAACAATTCTGGGAGACTTGGGTGGATCCGAACCCAGTAACATCTTTTGTTAGCATTGTTAATTTTGTTGTTGTCATTCAATTTAAGCTTCCGTAAATTGATTTGGTAGTTGTTTGCACTATAATTAGGAATTATACTCCTTGTTATTTTTAAAGTACTATTCACCCCCCCCCCCCCCCCTCTAGTACTTGTGCAGTAGCTTGTAGGGCATTACATTTGGTATCAGAGCCAGATACTTAGCTATGTCTGCCAACGACAACAAGACCGTGCGTCCACCTTCCGACTATGGCACCTTCAAGAACCATGAAGGAGAGTCGTCGGTGATGGAAGGACATTCCTCTACGAGGCCTCCATTCTTCAACGGTACCAACTACGGGTACTGGAAATGCCGGATGGAAACCTTCCTCCGGAGTGCATCTCTATGGAGGACCACAATGAAGGAATACATCGAGCCCGAAGAAGAAGACTTTGAGAAATGGACAACCCCGGAGGTCGCCGCGGAGGTAAGCAATGCCAAGGCAATGAACGCCTTGCAATGCGCATTGGAGCCGAGGACTTCAATAAGATATGCACATGTAAGAGTGCATATCAAATTTGGAACTCCCTCCTCATACTACATGAAGGGACGAGTAGGGTAAGAGACTCTAAACTCGTAGTTGTAAACAAAGATTACGAAATGTTTCATATGCAACAGGGCGAGAAGATGAAGGAATATTACGCTCGTTTCGTTGACATAATAAACGAGTTAGAGGCCCTCGGCAAATCCTACACCCAAAAGGAGAAGTGCTCGAAGCTTATCGAAGGACTTCCTTCTTCTTGGGAGAAACGTACCTTCGCCATCGAGGAAGGTAATGACATGAATAAGTATACCGTAGTTCAATTGATGGGTACTTTGATGTCATACGAGGTACGCAAAGATAGAAAGGTGAAGTTACAAGAAAAGATGAAGTCCTATTTGAACCAAGACGTGCCTAAGAAAAAGGCGATTGCATTCAAGGCGGCTGCATCCACCTATACCGATGATGAGGACTCGGAAGAAGAAATGGACATGGAATCCATTGCACTCATGGCAAAGAAGTTCAATCGCTTCTTCCGAAAGGGTAACTTCAAACAAAAATCTAAATTTACTTCTACTAACGCCTCTCCACCTTTGTGCTTTAAATGCAATAAGCCAGGACACATCAAAGCGGATTGTCCTCAAAATAAGCAAAAGGAGAAGTGGAAGGCACCGAAGTTTGACAAGTCGAAGAAGTACAAAAACAGGTACAAAAAGGGACTTGTCGGAGCAACATTCACCGACTCCGAGGATTCCTCAAGCGGAGAGTCGGACGATGAGAAAGTGGAGCAAGCGCACATGTGCTTCATGGCAAGAGAGGAGCATGATCAAGGATCTTCCTCCTCCGATGATAGCGACGACGAAGGTGATGAGGTGACTATGGATGATCTTAGGGATGCTAACTCTCATTTATGGTCTAAATACACTAAATTAGTAAATAGATATACTAAAGTAAAAGATGACCTAGCTAGCATTCAAACCTCGCCTAAGACTATCATCACCAACAACGACACCATTGTTGAAGAGTTAAGAAATGAGATTGTTAATCTCAAATCTAAACTTGAACATGTTAGCATTGAGGATCCGGAAGAACATAAGATAGAGGATTTAACTTCTCAAAACTCGACTTTGAGTATTGAGAATGAAAGTCTTAAATCTCGTGTTTATGTGCTCACATCGCAAGTATCCACTTTAGATACTTCTTTGTGTTCTCTCACCGAGAAATATGAGAACACATTAGGCCGAATCAATGAATTCAATAAGGGTAAGGTCCATTTGGATAATATCCTAAGTGTCTTACTCCCGGCCAAACACCATGTTGGTTTGGGGTATACTTTGGGAAAGTCATCCAAGTCTGTCACTACTTTTGTTAGGCCAACTTCCGATGCCTCAACGAGTGGTAGCAAACACTCTATTGGTATTTCTTCTACCAATGGTGCTTCCACCTCGTCCACACCCTCTTTCGGAAAGAAACCCACTATGGGTGGACCTCCAAAGAAGGGCCATGCTTATATGTACACAAATACCATGCCACGTAGGAACACACGTCCTACTCCACCGGCTCACACATATGATGATTTTTATGCAACACATTCTCGAGCACGTGCACACCATGTGAGACACCCTCACGCACGTGTTCCCATACATGCATATGTTCACCCACAACATCATATGAATAATTCTCGTCGTGCACCATTCCATTATGTTCCGTATGCCTATCCACAACATGCATCACGTAGAAATCAACGTCGAATGCATGCACCCAATAGGATGAGGGCTCCCAAGATTTTCACTATTTGGAGCCCAAAGGACACAAGCATGGATGAAAAACAAGTGTATATGAATGCTTATTTTTCGAATGTTGTGCATAGTAGAAATTATGTGGGGAAGTCTAAGTCCAATTGGACTTGGCTTCCAAAGGTCTAACCTTTGAGGACCCAATGACCTTGGGTACCATGATATGAAATTTTCTATCTTTAGGTACTCAAGGAAAAGAAAAAGAAAAGGAGCAACAAATTTAAATTTAGCTCCAAAGGGAATTGGATACTCGATAGCGGGTGTTCAAAACACATGACGGGTGACGCTCAATTGCTCTCCGGAGTAGTTCCCATTACAAATGGAAACCGCGTCGTATTTGGAGGCAACGAGAGCGGAACCATCGTCGGTGTTGGTGAAGTGGGTAACCCATCTAAACCCTTAATTAGTGATGTTTATCTAGTTGATGGTTTAAATCATAATCTTATTTCAATAAGACAACTTTGTGACAAAGGTTACAAAGTTAGATTTGCGAAAGGATTATGTCATATTTCAAATGATAATAATAAGTTATTATTTTCCGGCACACGCCATAAAGATATTTATATTTTGGATCTTCCTAAGTCATATGAACAATGTCTCGTTGCCAACACAAGTGAACAACACTTATGGCATCGACGCTTTGGACATGTGAACTTTGGAACACTTTATAAGCTTTCAAAATTAAATTCCATTAAAGGTTTTCCGAAGCTCGTTTTTGAAAAGAAAAGTTTTTGTGATTCTTGTCAACGTGGCAAGCTTCCTAAATCTTCATTTAAACCTAAGAAAAGCATTTCTACTAAACGGCCACTAGAGCTATTACATCTAGATTTATTTGGGCCAACTAGAGTTGCTTCCTTAGGAAATGCAAGATATGGACTTGTCATCGTCGATGATTATTCTAGATTTACATGGGTATTTTTCTTATGTAATAAAAATGAAGCTTTTGAAAACTTCACAATATTTGTGAAGAAAGTACAAAATCTCATCGGAACCACCATTGTCACTATTCGTAGTGATCATGGGGGTGAATTTGAGAATGAGTCTTTCTCAAATTTTTGTGATGATCTTGGAATTACTCACACGTTTTCTTTCCCTCGCGCACCTCCTCAAAATGGTGTTGTTGAGAGGAAGAATAGAACGCTTGTGGAGTGTGCTCGCACTATGCTCGAAGATAGCCAACTTGGTTATCAATTTTGGGCGGAAGCGGTACACACCGCTTGCTATGTGTTTAATAGAATACTTTTGAGGCCCGGCACCAAACAAACTTGCTATGAATTGTTGTTTGGTAGATTGCCTCAAGTTAAACATTTTCGTGTTTTCGGCGCAAAATGTTTTATTAAAAACACATATGATAATTTGGACAAGTTTGATCCGAGATCGGATGAGGGGATATTTGTTGGGTATTCCTCACGTAGCAAAGCCTACCGGATATACAACAAAAGATCCTCTACGATCGAGGAATCACTTCATGTCTCTTTTAATGAGAATTTTATTACCCCTAGAATTTCAAATGATGATGATTCTATGGATGTTTTATGTGATTCGTTTGAAAATTCTAAGTCTATTGATTCAATTGATTCTATTGATACTAACCCGACTAATGAAGTTGTTGAGAATGTGCCTAGTGATCAAGGTATTCCCAAGCGGCTTCATACCATTCGCGACCATCCTCATGAGCAAGTCATTGGCAATATTCATAATAGTGTCAAGACGAGATCGCAAGTCCACCACTTCGCCAATTGTGCCTTTGCCTCATCGATAGAGCCAAAGAATATAGTTGAAGCGTGCGAAGATAGTGCTTGGATCCTTGCCATGGAGGAGGAACTCATTCAATTCGAGAGGAATGAGGTATGGGAGCTTGTTCCTTTGCCATCGAAGAACCACACCGTCATAGGGACAAAGTGGATCTTCAAGAACAAAACCGACGAAAATCAAGTCGTCGTCTGGAACAAAGCTCGGTTAGTAGCTCAAGGCTATCGCCAAGAGGAAGGTATCGATTTCGAAGAATCCTTCGCTCCGGTAGCTAGATTAGAATCAATTAGACTATTATTGTCTTTTGCATGCCATAAAAATTTTAAATTATTTCAAATGGATGTTAAAAGTGCATTTTTAAACGGAGATGTCGTTGAGGAAGTTTACGTTTCTCAACCTCCGGGCTTCATAAATGAAAAATTTCCAAATCATGTTTTTAAACTAAAGAAAGCTCTTTATGGTTTGAGACAAGCTCCTCGAGCTTGGTATGATCGCCTAAAAAATTTTCTTTTGGATTTGAATTTTAAAATGGGCGAAGCCGATTCTACACTTTTTGTTAAGCATGCGAATAATGATATTTTATTAGTTCAAATTTATGTTGATGATATCATTTTCGGTGCTACTAACTTCACTCTTTGTGAAGAGTTTTCTAATGTTATGAAGGAACAATTTGAGATGAGCCACATGGGCGAACTCAAATATTTCTTAGGTCTCCAAATTCGCCAATTGAACGATGCAACCTTCATCCACCAAACGAAGTACACGGTGGAGTTGCTAAAGCGATTTGGAATGGAGAGTGCCTCCGGGAAAAAGACTCCTATGAGCACTACAACGCATCTTGATAAAGATACGGGCGGAAAAGATGTAGACATTCGTCTATATCGAGGTATGATAGGTAGTTTACTTTATCTTACCGCAAGTAGGCCCGATATTATGTTTGCCGTTTGTATTTGTGCTCGTTATCAGTCTCAACCTAAGGATTCTCACTAAGTAGCGGTTAAACGTATTTTTCGCTATCTAAGTTACACTTTAGATTTTGGATTACTTTATCCGAAATCTAGCACATATGAGTTAGTCTCATATAGTGACGCTGATTATGCAGGATGCAAATCCGACAGGAAGAGTATTAGTGGCACTTGCCATTTTCTAGGAAATTCCCTTGTCTCTTGGTTTTCCAAGAAGCAAAATTCGGTATCACTTTCAACCACCGAGGCGGAATACATTGCCGCCAGTGCCGCTTGTGCCCAGGTTCTTTGGATGAGACACACACTGAAGGATTTTGGTATTCATTGTGATACTAGCCCTATCATGATGGATAACCAAAGTGCTATTTGTCTTTCAAAGAATCCGGTGCACCATTCCCGATCTAAACACATAGATGTCCGACACCATTTTTTAGATGATCATGTTGCTAAAAAGGACATCATTTTAGTGTACGTTGAAACCCAAAAGCAAATCGCCGATATTTTCACGAAACCCCTAAAGGAGGACTCCTTTGTGCGGTTGCGTCGAGAATTGGGGATTATGGGTGAATCCGAGATATAGGATTCATGTTTCATTCAATTATCTTGCATGCTATTATATTTCGCGATATTTCGTTCATGCTAGATTTATTGAATTTTTGGGGATTTTATGTGATATGTTTGAATTTCTGCTCGAATTCTTATTTGAATGTCGTATTTAAGATGTCGATGTTTTATGGGGTAGATTAGATGACTAATGAGAGGATTAAGATATTTCATCCAAGTGTTTTATGAAGAGAACTCATTTATCAACTTTTGGACTCTTCTAGTCGGTTTCAGTTCATCAGTCAACCGACTAGATGCTCATCTAGTCGGTCAGCTAGTGAACTAAGACCGACTAGTTCAAGCTTTAACTTTCCCTTGTCATTGACTTCTTTTAGTCGGTCACAGTACACTTACCGACCGACTAGATTGAAAACTAGTCGGTCAGTGATTATACTGTGACCGACTAACTCTAGCCCTAGAATTTTCGTTTTGCCTCTGTTTCGACTTAGTCGGTTTAATCTCATTGACCGACCGACTAGATCGTAATCTAGTCGCTCAGTGCTTGTACTGTGACCGATTAAGTGCTCTAGGGCAATCGCGTCTTTTCGCATTCTCGACCGACTTAATCGTTTTCAATCCGACTATTTTTATTCCAGTCGGTTGTTTTTACTCTCCAGCTCGAAAAACCCTCTAAACCCGTTCGAGACCCTTCGTCTTCCATCGATCTCCGGCGTCGTTTCCGACCATCCGCCGCCGCCGATCACCCTCCCCTAGGTATATCTCCTCCTCCTTGGTCGTTTTCCTATTCTAGGGTTTGAACTTGGCCGATTTCATCCTCTAGGGTTCTAGGGTTTCGAATTTCTTTCTTAGGGCTTTGTGCTTGATTGTTTCAGTTCTAGGGTTTGAGCTTAGGATTGCTTGATCTTATCTTACGTCGCTTGATTGTACTCGTTGTGCCACGATCATGGCACGAACGAGGATCCCGATTACCTCTTCTGGGGCATCCCCCATGACCGTAGAGGCTGCGACCGCTTCGACCCCTCCTAAGCGTAGGACCAAGACCACGCGACCCCCCTCTTCGTCTTCAACTCCGTTTAAGAGGAAGAGGACGTCCAAGCCCAAACCTACCGGCCAATCTTCCAAGCCCAAACCCAAGCCTAAAAAGTTCCGTGCACCCACTCCTCCCGGTAAGCGTTCAGATAGTGATTCCGAGGATGATTCCGATGAAGAATACACTCCTGAATATCCACCCCCTCCTCCACCTCCTCCTAAACCCCGTAAGGCTAAGGGTAAAGGTCCGATGCCAGTCGGCGGTGTAGATATATCGTTGTGTCGTGACGACCCTCAGTGTCTAGCGGCGTACAACCGTATAGAGCACTGCCCACTGCTGTTGGAGCATTACGTTCAGTTTTCTGATTTTCTTGGCCTTGCGGATATTCTCTCCTATAGTGGCCTTTTGGACTACCTTAGATATGACCCTAAGGCGAACCCCCGACCCTATCCTCGCCTGGTCAAGCTATTCTATGCCAATCGTGTCCGGGGCCAGTACGGTGAGTCTCACTCCATCGAGACTTCTATTTGATCTTGAAATCCTGTCTTCTTCCCAAGTATGGATCTTCTTCACTTCCATCTCAGCCGTTTCTGAAATTGATTTACGCTCTTTTTATGGGTAGCGAGATTAATTGGGATCGCATTATACTCGATAAGATGGATTCTTTCGAGTGTATTCGCAAGACCACTAAATCTACGCACATCCCATATCCTTGTCTCCTGACCTTGGTTTTCCGTCGATTCGGTGTTCCTTTGCCTCCTGATGATGCGCATCCCCTTGGTCCTCCTCTGAACACGACGACCGTTAAGAAATCTCTTGCGGCACTCCGTCACGTGCAGCGGTCGACACCTTCTGCATCCCAGGCCACTCCTTCAGCTGCTTTAGTCCCTCCTCCCTTTGCCTCTCTTGATGATGTCATTCGGTTACTTCGTCGGCACGAGTCTCGTTTGGCTCGTACCGAGGAGGTTGTTTGCCGTATGGCTCGTTTGATGGGCATTGAGCTTCCTCCTTCCGTTTCTGAGGATGAGGAGATGGACGATGAGGATATTGATGAGCTTGTCACCTCCTTGGCTCGTGGCGATGAGGCCACTGCTGCTGCTGCTGCTACCACATCTGCTCCTGATGCTGGCACCTCTTCCGGTGCTCCAGAGACTTCTGCACCAGTGGATCAGACTTCTGATGCTGCTGCTGCTCCTGCTGACGACCCTGCTTCTGTTTTACCTGCTGATGTTCCTGTTGACACCCCAGCCGTTGAGCCTATCGTCGATGTCTCCACTCCTGCCCCGACGATCCCTTCTATTCACACGCCTCTCCTCCCTGCAGAGCCTGAGTCCACTCCCTCGACTGGACCCCCGGAGACTGCAGATCCTGCCACTTCCTCGTGATCGTCTGTTTCGAGGCCTCTCCTATGATCTTTGGATGATGCATCTTATTGAGAGTATTTATGGGTTAGGATGGAGTTTGGGTGTTGTTTTGATGTATTTTGGTTTTATGGATGTTGTTGTATTTTGATGTACTTTGGCTCTTGATGATGGTTCGATGATGTATGATGTATTTTCTTTTTGATGTTTATATAGATGGTATGTTGCACTTCTTATGATGTACTTGATGTGGTTTTGGATGTACTCATTGTATTCATATATATATATACATCAATGTTCTCTTTGTTCTACTTTGTCGTGCACATTTAATATTCATTCAATGCCTTTGACATGTGAATTCGCCGCTCGTCGCTTAAAAACTTGGTTAAATAGATTATATTTCTATGTTTGCATAGAATTGTTTTCCATGCACAAATTTAACCAAGAATATTGAATATTGGAGGGTATGTTTCTTAATTCAATAAATGAATAAATATTTGGTATTTTTGATGATTTTTTTTATAATGGTCAATTTGGCACACCTTGATTTGATTTCATCACTTTTCCCTTGGTGTCAATTAGGTCCATCGTTAATATCTAATACTCCCGATGTTGGATTTTCCATTTCCTAGTTGTTGTCGTTGAATGCCCCCCATTTTTGGGATAATGCCAAAGGGGGAGAGATAATGATAATAAATAGGACAAATGAAAATTTAACTCAATTTCCGAGAATCTAATTTGATGTGTTAAATTCAGGGGGAGTTAAGATATATATAAGGATTTTCAAAATCCGATATTTCAAAAATCGATTCTCGTTATATATCTTACTCGTCTGATTGATGCAATTTATATATATTCATTTTGGAATTAACGTGTCATCAATGCAGGGGGAGTAAGTATTTTACATTTGAATCATTATTTTTTATTATTATTTATGTTGGTTTGTCATCACCAAAAAGGGTGAGAATGTTGAATATTGGACTCCCCGGATTTGGTTTTGATGATGAGCAAACATAAATAATTCATGAACTAACAATTTGTGAGCGCAGTATTGGAGATCGTCGCCAAATTTACGAGAACAATCAAAGCGACATCTCAAGACTTCTCAAAGCTCGTATTCATTGCCTAAAGCTTCGTTGAAGCCCTTGGACCGTTTTGGAAGTCAGGAAGAATTGAACGAAGCTCTCGAAGACCGTTCATTAAGGTTTTATTTATAGTCTTTTAGCTTCGATCTATAGAATGTTAAGCCTTGAGTATATCTTACGATTCTATCTTCATAACGCTCATATCGTAGCTCTAGGATCTTAGTACAAGTCCATTCTAACTTCCTCGAAGCATCGCAATTCGATTCGGACTTGTTTGTGCATGTTAGTTGGTACAAGAAGAAGTACTGACCGACTAGATGGTAATCTAGTCGGTCAGCAGAGCTTCTTGGACCGACTAGTTTGAGTTAATCTTTTCTTGTTCAGTACTGTTTACAGTTAGTCGGTCTACGTTGACTCACCGACCGACTAGTTTGTGAACTAGTCGGTCAGTGATGCTTCTTTGACCGACTAGTTGTGATTTACTGTACATGCCAAATTTCTCCTAAGCTACTGTTTATCGTTAGTCGGTCTAAGAACGTTTGGTGACCGACTAGTTGATAATCTAGTCGGTCAACTTTTGTTCTTGGACCGACTAAATCAATTTGTATTCAGCCTATTTGTTTTTGCCTCTTAGTCGGTCAACGTTCACTGACTGACCGACTAGTTGTGAAACTAGTCGGTCAGAAAGTCTTCTTGGACCGACTAGATTTCTAGGTCTGAATTTCTATCTCTTCTCAGTTCTTCACTTAGTCGGTCCATGTTGTTTGACTGACCGACTAGTTGATGAACTAGTCGGTCAGTGGTTGTTCTTTGGACCGACTAGTTGCCTCAGATTTCTATCCGTTAGGACTTGACCTAACTTCTTTTTATGGGACCCTATAAATACGAACCTAGGTCATTTCTCTCTAGGTTAGAGCTGCCATTAAGAGATTCATTGAGATTGAAAGAGATAGCCATTCTCACTCATTTCCAAAGCTCTCTTCCTCACAAGAAATCCATTCTCTCACTTTCTAGATCTAGAATCCATCTTGAGAGAAGCTTGTTATTGGTGAGCCCTTCAAGCTCTAGCTTGATTCAAGTCTCCAAATCACTCCTAGGCACCCATTGCTGGTCATTTCTTTGGTGCTAGGTCTTGGTGACTTCATCTTCCTCAAATCCCTCCTTGCACCTATTTGGTAAGAAAACTCAAGGTATAGGATTTTGTGGTAAGATTGTTTATTTCATTATAAACTTGTTTATATTGGTTATTGATTCTCTCGGTTGTGAGAGAAGGTTGTGATCCCGGGTTGTGGGATTCACTATTTCCATTGCTTGTATGATTTGATCTTGTGAAGGTTTTTCACAAGATATTCCTAGTGGAAATCTTGGGTTATGGTTTCTAACCTAAGTATCCGGAGGGGATCCGGGTGGTTGGGACGTAGGATCACCGGGAACAAGTCGGGGAGACTTGGGTGGATCCGAACCCAGTAACATCTTTTATTAGCATTGTTAATTTTGTTATTGTCATTCAATTTAAGCTTCCGCAAATTGATTTGGTAGTTGTTTGCACTATAATTAGGAATTATACTCCTTGTTATTTTTAAAGTACTATTCACCCCCCCCCCCTCTAGTACTTGTGCAGTAGCTTGTAGGGCATTACACTGGTTAATTATCATCGTGAACAAGGAATTGATAACATCTTGAGAAACATGTTGTGGAACATGTTGTGGAACATCTGGTGGAACATCGCATGGAACATCTTGTGGAACATCCCGTATAAAACATGTACACAGAACACTTAACACTTCACTGGGGTTTTGGGGTAACTCATAGTTTGAGAGAGTATGGGAGTGACTGGAGTTCAATCTTCCCGTCCCGCTGCCTGTGTTTCGGCATACGTCCCGCTGCCTGTGTTTCGGCAAAATACATGTACCGTACTTGTGTTTCGACATTCGTCTGGGTCGCACCCAGGCAAGAGATGAACTCGATGGTCACATATTGTACTCTCCGACTTGAGTAACGTAGTTTAGCGTATAAGTTTTATCGGTGGCACACATAAGAATGATAAGCTTCCTTCAATGGACCATGATCCGGTCAATGTGTTTGGCTAAGTTTGTTGGATCACCCTTACTAGACTTGGGGTAAGTGATCCTGGCTTAGTCACTTCCCTGGCCTAGTCACTTCCCTGGCCGTGTTCCGCTGGACCGCAAGGATGTGAATCATGATTGTGTAACGCCATCGATCTTCATCACTATCACACTATCTTTAGCTAATACAGTCACCGCTACTCTACACGTTTCATGTACGTTACTTCACTTATGCAGTCACAGTACTTTACTTGTCGTACCTCTAGCTACAGCGGTAGTATGTTTCACTTGCTTAGTCTGCTCTACCATTGGACTGTTGTTCCCCTTGTCAGTTCGGTTTACTTTTACTTCTCAGTTGCGTACAGTAGTTACTCAGTACTTTACTTTCACTCCAGTTTGTTGGTACTTAGTTATATTTTTTTACTTGTGCACTGCTTCTTTTCTAAATTTAGAATTGTTGTGACTTACCTTCGGTTCCATTTATGGCACCGACAGATGACGACCAGGTTGAAGAAATTGCCCCTGAGTTTACAGAGCCAGAATACGACCCGGAGACTGCAGAATTTTAGCTGTTTGTATTGGTGTGAGTGTGATATGTTATGTATTTCCTTTCCGTATTTCCTTTCTGTATTTCCTTGATGTATTGGTGAGAGAGTGCTGCTTGCTGTTGTATTTTAATTTGGACTGTAATAATGTACGCTGGTTTGAGTATTGGTACGTTTCTGGATTGTGGCTATTTTGTTTTCACTTGTAAACTGCAGGACCTGCGCAAATATCAAATAAGTAACGGGCCCCCGGAAGCGGGTCGTTACACATCCTCATCCATCTCTTCGTCGTCAGAAACCGACTGAGGAACCTCAATGCCCAAGTGAGTGCAGATGCTAGCGGGCATCTCCTCAGAACGAGAGACACGAGACTCAACATGTCGCAGGGAAATTGCAAACTCAGTGAGAGTAGGAGTAGGAGCAGGAGCAGGAGCAGCTGAAGCAGAAGCTGAAGGAGTCGTCCTCTGAACGTGACGAAGCGCCGTAAGAGACTTCTTGACGGTCGTCGCATTCAGGGGAGAACCAAGAGGACGCTCATCATCGGGAGGGAGAGGGACACCGAAACGACGGAAAACGAGAGTCAATAGGCATGGATATGGAATGTGGGCTGACTTGGTGGACTTTCGAATACATTCGAAGGAGTCCATCTTATCAAGAATAATCTGTGCCCAATTGATCTCGCTCCCCATGAAAAGAGCGTAGATGAGTTTAAGGAATGGCTGGGAGGGTAAGCTAGATGAGCCGTACTTCGGAAGGAGGCACGACTTCAAGATAAGGTTAAGAACCCAGGCATTCGGCTTGAAAGACTTTGAAGGGACGCCAATCATGGCAGGAGGGATGACGTGAAACATTTCAGAGAGCATCGACTGGTCAAGATCAGAAATATTGTCAACAGAGATATCGACAGGAAGAAGGCCAGAGGATGACACACCTATCAACTCCCCTAAGATTTCTGCCGTGAGGACGATAATTGTCCCCAAGACAGTCGTCTCAATGGAGTGGGTGTCGTCATACTGGCCGCGAACACGATTCGCATAGAATAGCTTGACAAGACGGGGGTACGGGTGTGGGTTCGCCTTAGGGTCATGGCGAAGATAATCTATAAGACCGCTATGAGAAAGAAGATCGGTGATATGTGGGAAATCGGAGAACTGAACGAAGTGCTCCAATAGCAATGGACAGTGCTCAATACGGTTGTAAGCCGCGAGACACAACGGGTCGTCGCGACACAACGATATATCAACACCGCCCAGTGGCATGGGAGCCTTCCCCTTAGATGGACGAGTGCTAGACCGAGGAGGAGGAGTAGAAGCCCTAGCAGTATGCTCGGACTCCGGAATATACTCAGTGTCGGAATCAGAATCGGGAGGAGAGGGTACACGAAATGAAGCTGGAGACACAGTCTGCTTCCTAGGCTTGGGTTGAGATGTGGCTCTAGGCTTAGCGATCGTCGTCCTCTTCTTCTAAAGAGGAGGCAAAGAAGACGATGGATGGGTCGATTTGGAACGGCGTTTGATTTGAGGGGGATTCGTAGGCAGAGACTCGACAGTCATAGGAGACGGACTCGATGGACGGATGGGGATACGTGTCTTTGCCATAATCGAGACGAGACACGCACAAAATTAAACTTAGAACTCGAAAGCTAGGTCGGAATGAACCCTAAACACAAACCCTAAAAAATCGAACTGAAATCGAAGAAACCTAGGTCTAAAAGCTGAGAAGGAGTGATATAGTTACCCTAGGTGG
Source organism: Scilla litardierei (assembly GCA_030789695.1). Taxonomy (NCBI): domain Eukaryota; kingdom Viridiplantae; phylum Streptophyta; class Magnoliopsida; order Asparagales; family Asparagaceae; genus Scilla; species Scilla litardierei. The sequence goes on along the minus strand of CM061141.1, from coordinate 267,515,803 downwards.
AAGATGGAGGGAGATCGACGGCAAACGACGAAGGAGATGGCCGGAAAAGTCGACAGCAACCGACGGAGGAGAGAGGAAGTCGAAGGGATTTTGGCTGAGGAAGTTTTTCGCACCGACTAGAAAGAAAACTAGTCGGTGCGGAGAGATTAAAAACGACTGGAAGTGGAAAAGACAAAGCAGTCCCTACGCAATTAGTCAGTCACAGTTCAAGCTCTGACCGACTAGATGACGATCTAGTCGGTCGGCCAATGAGCTTGAACCGACTAAGTGCAAACAGTAACTGAAGCCAAGCTTGGGTTTGTTGATCTGCGTTCATTCACTGACCAACTAGAACGCAATCTAGTCGGTCGATCAATGAACATGAACCGACTAAGAGAGTCCAAAAATTTGAAATTCAGACATTTTAAGTTCTCTCCTACGCGCACTTGGACGAAACATCGAAATACTCTCATATATCATTATACTACCCCATAAAACATCGAAAATCTTAAATACGACGTTCATGAATAATTCGAGCATAAATTCCGAAAATTCAACCAAAAATCCAGAAAAATCCCAATACATCTAGCATGAGCATTTATAAACGAAATTTAATATCATGCAAGATTATTGAACAAAATGAATCCTAAATCTCGGATTCACTCATAATCCCCAATTCTCGACGCAACCACACAAAGGAGTCTTCCTTGAGTGGTTTCGTGAAAATATCGGTGATTTGCTTCTGGGTTTCAACGTACACTAAAATGATGTCCTTTTTAGCAACATGGTCATCAAGGAAATGGTGACTGACATCTATGTGTTTAGAACGGGAATGGTGTACCGGATTCTTAGAGAGACATATTGCACTTTGGTTGTCCACCATGATAGGGCAAGTATCACAGTTTATACCAAAGTCTTTAAGAGTGTGTCTCATCCAAAGAACCTGAGCACATGCAGCACCGGCGGTAATATATTCCGCCTCGATGGTTGAAAGTGATACAGAATTCTGCTTCTTGGAAAACCAAGAGACAAGAGAATTTCCTATAAAATGGCAAGTGCCACTAGTACTTTTCCTGTCGGATTTGCATCCCGCATAATCTGTGTCACTATATGAGATTAACTCATATGTGCTAGACTTTGGATAAAGTAATCCAAAGTCAAGTGTGTAACTTAAATAACGGAAAATACGTTTTACCGCTACTAAGTGAGATTCCTTAGGTTGAGACTGATAACTAGCACATACACATACGGCAAACATAATATCGGGTCTACTAGCAGTAAGATATAATAAACTACCTATCATACCTCGATATAGACGAATGTCTACATCTTTGCCACCCGTATCTTTATCAAGATGTGTAGTCGTGCTCATTGGAGTCTTCTTACATGAGGCATTCTCCATTCCAAATCGCTTTTACAACTCCACCGTGTACTTGATTTGGTGGATGAAGAATGCATCGTTCATTTGGCGAATTTGGAGACCTAAGAAATATTTGAGCTCACACATGTGGCTCATCTCAAATTGATCCTTCATAACATTAGAAAACTCTTCGCAAAGAGTGAAGTTAGTAGCACCGAAAATGATATCATCAACATAAATTTGAACTAAAATAATATCATTATTCGAATACTTAACAAATAATGTAGAATCAACTTCACCCATTTTAAAACCCAAATCCAAAAGAAAATTCTTTAAACGGTCATACCAAGCTCGAGGAGCTTGTCTCAAACCGTAAAGTGCTTTCTTAAGTTTGAAAACATGATTTGGAAATATTTCATTTATAAAACTCGGAGGTTGAGAAACACAAACTTCCTCAACAACATCTCCGTTTAAAAACGCACTTTTTACATCCATTTGAAAGAGTTTAAAATCTTTATGGCATGCAAAAGATAAAAATAATCTAATAGATTCTAATCTAGCTACCGGAGCAAAGGATTCTTCGAAATCTATACATTCCTCTTGTCGATAGCCTTGAGCTACTAACCGAGCTTTGTTCCGGATGATGATTTGGTTTTCGTCGGTCTTGTTCTTGAAAATCCACTTCGTTCCTATAACGGTGTGGTTCTTCGAAGGTAATGGAACAAGCTCCCAAACCTCATTCCTCTCAAATTGAATGAGTTCTTCCTCCATGGCTAGGATCCAAGCACTATCTTCGCACGCAACGTTAATATTCTTTGGCTCTATTGAGGAGGCAAAGGCACAATGAGCGAAGTAGTTGACTTGAGATCTCGTCTTGACACTATCAAGGATGTTGCCAATGACTTGCTCATGGGGATGGTCACGAACTGTATGAAGCCGTTTGGGAATTTCCTGATCACTAGGAACATTCTCAAAAGACTCATTAGTAGGGTTAGTATCAATAGAATCAATAGAATTAGAATTACCAATTGAATCACATAAGACATCCATGGAGTTATCATCATTAGTAATTCTAGCCGGGACAAAACCTTCATTGAATGAAACATGAAGTGATTCCTCGATCGTTGAGGTTCGTTTGTTGTATATCTGGTAGGCTTTGCTACGGGAGGAATATCCAACAAATATCCCCTCATCGGATCTTGGATCAAATTTGTCCAAACTACCATACGTGTTTTTAATAAAACATTTTGCACCGAAAACTCGAAAATGTTTAACTTGAGGCAATCTACCAAACAACAATTCATAACAAGTTTGTTTGGTGTCGGGCCTCAAAAGTATTCTATTAAACACATAGCAAGCGGTATGTACCGCTTCCGCCCAAAATTGATGGCCAAGTTGGCTATCATCAAGCATAGTGCGAGCACATTCCACTACCGTCCTATTCTTTCTCTCAACAACACCATTTTGAGGAGGTGCACGAGGAAAGGAAAAGGTGTGAGTAATACCAACTTCATCACAAAAATTTGAGAAAGACGCATTCTCAAATTCCCCTCCATGATCACTACGAATAGTGACAATGGTGGTTCCAATGAGATTTTGTACTTTCTTAACAAATATTGTGAGGTTTTCAAAAGCATCATTTTTAATACTTAAGGAAAATACCCAAGTAAATCTAGAAAAGTCATCAACGATGACAAGTCCATATCGTGCATTTCCTAATGAAGCAACTCTAGTTGGCCCAAAAAGATCTAGATGTAAAAGCTCTAGAGGCCGCTTAGATGAAATGCTTTTCTTAAGTTTAAAAGACGATTTTGGAAGCTTGCCTCGTTGACACGAGTCATAAAAGTTTTTCTTTTAAAAGACAAGCTTAGGAAAGCCTCTAATAGAATTTAACTTGGAAAGCTTAAAAAGTGTTCCAAAGTTCACATGACCAAAACGTCGATGCCATAAGTATTGTTCACTTGTGTTGGCAATGAGACATTGTTCATGTGATTTTGGGAGATCTAGGATATATATATCCTTATGGCGTGTGCCAGAAAACAATAAATCATTATTATCTTTTCTCAAAATATGGCACATTCCTTTCGCAAAGCTAACTTTGTAACCTTTGTCACAAAGTTGGCTTATTGAAATAAGATTGTGGTTTAATCCTTTAACAAGGTAAATATCACTTATTAGTGGTTTAGAAGGATTACCAACTTTTCCAACACCTATGATGGTTCCACTCTCGTTGCCTCCAAAGACGACTCGGTTTCCATTTGCAATGGGCACCACTCCGGAGAGCAATTGAGCATCACCCGTCATGTGTTTTGAACACCCGCTATCGAGTATCCAATTATTCTTGGAGCTAAATTTGGATTTGTTGCTCCGTTTCTTTTTCTTGAGTACCTAAAGATAGAACATGTCGTATCATGGTATCCAAGGTCATTGGGTCCTAAAAGATTAGACCTTTGGAAGCCAAGTCCAATTGGACTTAGACTTCCCCACATAATCATCATTATGCACGACATTCATAAAGTAAAAATTCATATATGCTTGTTTTTCATTCATGCTTGTGTCCTTCGGACTCCAAATAGTGAAGATTTTGGGAGCCCTATTCCCATTGGGAGCATGCATACGTTGTTGATTTCTACGTGATGCATGTCGTGGATAGGCATATGACACATGATGAAATGGTGCATGATGATAATTATTCATATGATGATGTGGGTGAACATATGCATGTGGAGGAACACGTGTGTGAGTGTATCTCACATGGTGTGCACGTGCCCGTGGATGTGGTGCATAAAAATCATCATATGTGTGAACATGTGGAGTAGGATGTGTGTTCCTACATGGCATGGTATTGGTGTACATATAAGCATGACCCTTCTTTGGAGGTCCACCCAAAGTGGGTTTCTTTCCAAATGAGGGTGTGTACGAGGTGGAAGCACCATTGGTAGATGAACTACCAATGGAGTGTTTGCTACCACTCGTTGAAGCATCGAAAGTTGGCCTAACAAAGGTGGTAGACGATTTGGATGAATTTCCCATCTTATACCCCAAGCCAATGTGGTGATTGGCCGGAAGTAAGTCATTTAGGATTTTATCCAAATGATCCTTACCTTTATTGAATTTATTAATTCTGCCTAATGTGCACTCATACTTCTCGGTGAGAGAACGCATAGAAGCATCCAAGGTGGACACTTGCAATGTGAGCACATAAACACGAGATTTGAGATTCTCATTCTCAATACTCAAAGTTGAGTTTTGAGAAGTCAAATCCGCAATCTTGTGTTCCTCCGAATCCTCAATATGAACATGCTCAAGTTGAGATTTGAGATTTACAATCTCATTTCTCAAGTCATCAACAACGGTGTCGTTGTTGATGACGATAGGTTTAGATGATGTTTGAAGACTAGCTAGCTTATCTTTAGTCTTAGTATATCTATTTACTAATTTAGAATATTTAGACCAAATTTGTTCGTTAGCTAATCTAAGGTCATCCATTGTTACCTCATCGCCTTCATCCTCGCTATCAGCGGAGGAAGATCCTTGATCATGTTCCTCTCTAGCCATGAAGCACATGTGTGCTTGCTCCACTTGTTCATCATCCGACTCTCCACTTGAGGAATCCTCGTCGGAGTCGGTGAATGTCCCGACAAGTCCTTTCTTGTACCCTTTCTTGTACTTCTTTGACTTGTCGAACTTTGGCGCCTTTCACTTCTCCTTTTTCTTATTTTGAGGACAATCCGCTTTCATGTGTTCTGGCTTGTTGTATTTAAAGCACAAAGGAGCGGAGGCGTTAGAAGAACTAAACTTTGATTTGTTCTTGAAATTACCTTTTCGAAAGAATCGGTTGAACTTCTTTGCCATGAGGGCAATGGATTCCAAGTCCAACTCGTCTTCCGAGTCTTCATCATCGGTAGATGTAGATGTAGATGGAGCGGCCTTGAACACAACCGCCTTTTTCTTTGGCTCGTCTTGCTTCAAGTAAGACTTCATATTGTCCTGCAACTTTAGTTTGCTATCCTTGCGTACCTCATAAGACATCAAGGTACCCATTAGTTGGATAACAGTATATTTACTCATATCATTACCTTCCTCGATGGGGAAGGTAAGTTTTTCCCAACAAGAAGGAAGTCCATCAATGATCTTTGAGACTTTCTCCTTTTGGGTGTAGGTCTTACCAAGAGCCTCCAATTCGTTGGTGATGTCAACGAAGCGAGCATAGTACTTCTTCATCTTCTCACCCTGTTGCATATGAAATAATTCGTAATCTTTATTTACAACTACGAGTTTGGAGTCTCTTACCCTACTCGTTCCTTCATGCAAGATGAGGAGGGAGTTACAGATTTGATATGCACTCTTACATGTGCATATCTTGTTCAAGTCCTCGGGCTCCAAAGTGCATTGCAAGGCGTTCATTGCCTTGGCATTGCTTACCTCCGCGGCGACCTCCGCGGTAGTCCACTTAGCGAAATCAGGTTCGGTGGGCTCGACATACTCCGTCAATGTGGCTCTCCATAGTGAAGCGCTCCAGAGGAACGTTTCCATCCGGCATTTCCAGTACCCGTAATTGGTACAGTTGAAGAAGGGAGGCCTAGTCGAGGAGTGTCCTTCCATCATCGAAGAAGCTCCTTCACGGTTCCTGAAGGTGTTGTAGTCTGAAGGTGGACGTACGGTTTTGTTGTCGTTGAAGACATAGCTAGGTACTTGGCTTTGATACCAAATGTAATGCCCTAGTAGCTACTGCACAAGTACTAGAGGGGGGTGAATAGTACTTTAAAATAATTAAGAAGATAATTCCTAATTATCTTGCAAACTCAACCAACAATGCAGAAATGTAAATATTGACAACAAAGAAATGCAATCGCAAACAGACGATATAACGGGTTCGGATCCACCCAAGTCTCCCCGACTTGTTCCCTGTGATCCTACGTCCCAACCACCCGAATCCCCTCCGGATACTTGAGTTAGAAACCTCTAACTCAAATTTGCACTATGAAATACTTGTAGAAAACCTCTACAAGATCAAATCATACACAAATGAAATTGTGACTCCCACAACCCGGGATCACAAACAAACTCTCACAACCGAGAGTAAAACACTTGCAATATTCAAAGTAAATTGAAATAAAAAATGCTTACCACAAAACCCTATGCCTTGAGTAAAACTTACGATTTAGGGCAAGAAGGATTTTGGGGAAGATGAAGGCACCAAACCCTAGCTCCAAGATGTTGATTAGCGATGGGAACCTAGGAAGATGTTGGTGACCTTGGATCAAGCTCTTGGCTTGAATGGCTCACAATCAATGTGAATCTCTCTTTGGAAATAAGAGTGGGAGAGAGATTCTTTAGAAATGAATGAGCTTGGAAATGAGAATTAATGCTTCTCTTTGATTCTCTAAACTTCAACAAATATCAGCCTTTAATGCTACGAAATCAGCCCTTCAAGTATATATAGGATAGAGGAAAGAGAGAGCAAAATTCGTGGCATTTAATGCTCCAATGGCTCTATTCTGAAGCAGACTAGTCGGTCAAAGAAGGATCACTGACCGACTAGTTCATCAACTAGTCGGTCGGTGATTCAACATGAACCGACTAACAGATGAACAGCCAAAAGAGAAGTTCAGGGAATATAGAACTAGTCGGTCTAAGAAGACTTGCCAACCGACTAGTTTCACAACTAGTCGGTCGGTGAGTGTTCTTTGACCGACTAAGAGATGAAATCAAATAGTCTGAATCCAAAGACAGCTAGTCGGTTTAAGAACAACTTCCAACCGACTAGTTTCTCAACTAGTCGATCGATCGTTGTGCTTTGACCGACTAACTGTAAATAGTAAGTTAGGCTGAACAGTGAAAGCTCAACTAGTCGGTCTAAGAAGGATTCTTAACCGACTAGTTTCACAACTAGTCGGTCGGTGAATCTTCTTGGACCGACTAACTGTAAACAGTAAGTGAGCTGAAATTGAGAAGGCATTCTAGTTGGTTCAAGAAGCATTACCGACCGACTAGATTGCCATCTAGTTGGTTGGTTCTTCTTCTTGAACCAACTAACATGCACAAGAAGCCACGAATCGAAGCGCGAAGCTTCGAAAAAGTTTGTATGGGCTTCTAATAAGATCCTAGCTCTAAGATATGAGCGTTATGAAGATTAAAACGTAAGACCTACTCAAGACTTAACATTCTACGAAAAGAAGCTAGAAGACTATAAATAAAACTTGACGAACCGTCTTCAAAAGCTTCAATCAAATCTTCTTGACTTCAATAATGGTCCTTGAGCTTCAACGAAGCTTCAGGCACACGATCACGCGCTTTGAGAAGTCTTGAGACGTCGCTTTTGATGTTCATAGAAATTTGGCGACGATCTCCATAACTGCGCTCACAAAGAGTTAGTTCACAATATTTATGTTTGTTCATCATCAAAACCAAATCCGGGGAATCAATACTCAACAAATCCATCGTCACAAATTGCCACTTCCATTCAGGTATGGGAAGAGGCTGCTACAGACCTGCAACTCTTTGGTGTTCGGCCTTCACCTGCTAACAGATCAAGCATGAGGCCACACTTCTGGCTATACTGCGCTTCATCACATGCCACCAGTAATGTTGTCGTATGTCGCGATACATCTTTGTCCCGTCTGGATGAATTGAATAGGGGGATCTATGGGCCTCCTTAAGCAATACCTCTCAAATAGCACCAGTCGGCACACATAGCCGAGTCCCAAATCTAAGAGAGCCATCTTCAAGAATGTGGAAGTCGGTCCGAAGTCCGGCCTCTACCTGTTCTCGGATCCTCTTTAGCTTTTCATCTCCTGACTGTGCGGCATTGATCCGGTCTACCAGATCGGACTGGACTTGCAAGTTCAGCATGGCTGCTTTGATGCCCGGAAGAACGACCTCTATCTCCATCTGTCGCAGGGCCCACTGGATCTGAGGCTGAGAGGTGAACATAATCACAGCTGGATATTTACTCAGTGCATCAGGGACCACGTTCACCCTTCCAGGGTGATGCTGGAGTTTGATATCATATTCTGCCATCAGCTCAAGCCACCGACGTTGTCTCATATTGAGCTCCTTCTGGGTGAACACATACGTCAAACTCTTGTGGTCGGTGTACACCTTGATATGTTCCCCTAGCAGAAAGTGTCTCCACAGCTTCAGGGCAAAAATCACTGATGCCAGCTCTAAATCATGCGTAGGGTAGTTTAGCTCATGCACCTTCAGAAGTCTAGAGGCATAAGCTACCACACACCCATACTGATGTAGGACACATCCAAGCCCTTTACCAGAAGCATCACAGAAAATCTCAAATCCTCCAGAACGATCTGGAATCGTCAGAACTGGCGCAGTAGTCAACCTCCTCTTCAACTCCTCAAATGCATACTGACATTCCTCAGACCAAACATAAGCAACATCCTTTTTAGTCAGGTGAGTAAGTGGTGCTGCAATCTTGGAGAAATCCTTGATGAATTTCCTGTAATAGCCAACCAATCCCAAGAAACTCCGAATCTCTAAAACCGACCTGGGGACAGGCCATTCTCCACTGCAGCCACCTTCTCTGGATCAACTGATATGCCATCTCCTGAAACTATGTGCCCCAGAAAAGCCACTTTAGACAGCCAAAACTGGCACTTACTATATTTGGCATATAACTGATGCTGCCTCAAAGTCTCTAGAACAATCCTCAGATGCTCTGCATGTTCTTCCTCATCCTTGGAATATATCAGGATATCATCAATAAAGACTACCACGAACTTGTCCAAATAGTCAAAGAATACCTGATTCATTAATCTCATGAAAGTAGCTGGAGCATTAGTCACACCGAAGGGCATCACTAGGAACTCATAATGTCCATAACGAGTTCGGAAAGCTGTCTTCGGAACATCAGACCCCCGAACCTTAATCTGATGATAACCGCTCCGTAAATCCAACTTTGAGTAAACTCGGAATCTACCAAGCTGATCAAAGAGGTCATCGATGCGAGGAACTAGTACTTGTCTTTTATTGTCACCTTGTTCAATTCCTTGTAATCAATACACATCCTCCGGGATCCATCTTTCTTATTTACCAAAAGCACTGGTGCTCTCCGAGGTGACACGCTTGGCTGTATCAGCCTTTGGTCTGATATGTCATTTAACTGATTAAAAAGCTCAGCCAACTCAGGTGGTGCCATCCGATACGGAGCCTTCGCAATAGGTTGCGTGCCTGGTATCAAGTCAATGGTGAACTCCAATGATCGATTAGGAGGAAGTCCATAAATGTCATCAGGGAAGACATCAGGAAAGTCTCGCACAACCCTGGGTAAAACTGGCTCTGCCTCCATGGCCATTGCCCACACTTCTTCTTCCACTGGTGTCACTCTGAAGCTTACAGGTTCGAATGTGCAACTACCACTCCTAAATTTGAATTCTGGGTGATCGGGAATCTGGAAGACTACCCTCCTTAATTTACAATCAATAGTGGCACAAAACATCGATAACTAGTCCATCCCAAACACCGCTTCAAAGGTAGGCATCTCAATCACAAGGAAGTCAGCATATAACTCCCGACCGCAAATTTCCACCGGACAACAACGGAGCCCTGAAGTACTCCTAATCACACCACCCCCTGTATGAATATTCCAACTAACAGTGAAGGAGTCAACTGGTATCGCATTTTTTTCCACAAATTGTCGGGACAGAAAACAGTGTGAAGCCCCCAGAATCAAAAAGTGCTAAGGCATGAAAAGATAAAAGCCAACAAGGAAATCAAACCAATGTCTATCATAACTGAGCAACAAGTGATATAATGTAAAGTAAAGGGAGGGCTAGAACCATACCAGTGATAACCTGGCCTGAGTTTTCTGCCTCTACTGCTGTCATCGTGAAAGCATGGGACTTTGGAGCAAAGTTTGTTTTCTTAAAGGTCTGCCGCTGAAGAGGCAAGGGAGGTCCTCTAGGAGCTGGTAAACCTAGTCCAGCTGGTGCTGTAAGGGAAGGCCGCTGCGGACCAGGTGGAAGAGCTCGCTGCTGCATCGGTCTAGCAGCCACAGGTCCTACTGGGGCCGGGTAGGCACCCTGCTGCGAGCAGGTCCTGCTAATGTGTCCTCGGCCAACACAAGCAAAGCACTGTCTAACCCAAGTCCTACACTCCTTCTGCTCATGACCAGGCTTGCCACAGAATTGACATGTCAGACTTCTCTGTGTCACTACAGGGGCTCCTGGCCTCTTGAACTGGGCCGTCTGTACTGGCCGAGATAATGCCTTTTGTGATCCTGAGGGTCGTCTGTCGCCTGTAGGCATTTTCCCTATGCTCCGCAAATGGATCTCATATAGTCTTGCTGCCTCGAGCACATCCTCCTGTGTTGCCAGTTTCTGTGTAGACATCGCCCCTATACTTCGGATCTAGTCCCATACGGAAGCGTCGAGCTCGGGTGCCATCAGTCGCAACAAGCTCCGGGGCAAACTTGCTCAGCAAAGAAAACTCGACGTCATACTCATCCACACTCCGCCGGCCCTGAGTCAACTGCTCAAAATACTGTCTGAGCTCATCCTTTGTAGTCTCTGGAAGGAACTTGGACTCAAAACGCTCATTGAAGGTCTTCCAAGAGATAGGACCTGTTAAATGCCGCTCCTGGGCATCCCACCAATCTCTGGCCTGATGTGTCAACTGCCTTTTTGCTGCATCAACCCAACTCTCCAATGAAAATCCAACAGCTGTGAGGACATCCTCTGTGCGCAGTAACCACTCATCGACCTCCAATGCAGTCTCCTTGCCAGAAAAAGTCCTCGGCTTCACTGCCCTGAAGTGCTTGAAGCCTGGGTCTTCTGACCCTGCATCTTGGCAAGCATCTTAGCCTGCTGACCCAGACTAGCCTGAAAACCCAGCAAAATCTTCTCCATCAAAGAGGGCTCAGCGTGCTCCATCTCTGACGAAGATATCCCGTTTTCGCTATCCATTCTACAGAGAAAGGGGACATCACAAGTGGAATTAGTACCTTATGTGATGGCATTAAAGTGTGTCGGATGTTTCATCCTTTCGCATATCGCAGTGTGAGCGGACCTACATGGGCCACCACAAAACCTGTCACGTCCAATTCTCACAAATACCTTATATGGCATTCCATACCGGGGAAAAGGAGGATGGAGCCTGACAAGCCGCGGTATTACACCAAGCGTGAAAAGAAAATACACCATTAGCAGGCCACTGCGAATGCTGGGATCATACATCACATATAAAAAAAGGAAAGCAACACATACAGCCATCACAGAAAGTACATAACCACAGAACTGCATAATCAAAGAAAGTACTACACACCAGCATCAAGTACAAAGTGAAACCAACTCAAGTATACATGAGAAGTACTACAAGCCACCAACATGTATCACAGCTACAAAAGACAACTCGCTCACCACTCGACCCAACTCACACTACACGACACAGCCTAAAAAGAGTGGTGTCCCCAAGTCAACTCACGGCTAAGGAATCTCCTGAGGGAGATTCTGCTCTGGTGTCCTCTGCTCAAGACCTGAAAAGTAAAATGAGCACGTCAAACGTGCCCAGTAGAAACTAACCATTGTATGGGTAATCACTTAGGGTTATGAGTGTAAAGGCAAAAAGAGTATAAGCAACCAAGGTAAAGAGTACAACACACAAATGTGCAACAACAACACATATAAATTTCATTAGTTAGCAGATGTTAGTGACTCTTTGGAAGTTTGGGTATCACCCAAAGATAAGGGCCTGGACCTCACCCCAAATTTGGGGTGAATATAGCACACGACGCAGTGGACACGGACACTGTACGCCGGGCCTCTCAGCTCCCCCGTCCCTGGCAGGAGTGAGGCTCTCCACATAGTAATACAACCTCCGTATGTCCCATCCACTCCCGGTAAAGGCGAGTGGGAATAAATATCACATATCACATATCTCTTTCCCCAACTTCTCAGTCCAGCCCCTTAAAGTTAAGTTATACCCATACTTCCCCCATCCCAATACTAGGATGTTCACCCGCCTTAGAGCAGATCGAGACATTCCAGTTAACATGTCACATGGCATAATATTCAATGGCCATACACAAGTTCATAAATGTAATACATTGAACAACATCTTAATGGTCATTTTCCAAGTTCTTCAATTTCACATTCATTTGGGCATTTTAACAAACATATAGCGGTCGACATGCAAATGAAAAGTGCCACACCATCAATTTTAGTAAAAAAACTCATAATTAAACTTTATTAAAGATATCAACAACATTCATGCATGTTAAAATGGAAAATTTAACAACAATCACAATTTTAACTTCACCCAAAACAGTTCAACTTGCTGAAATTTGCAGGAACAACTACAAATTCATCACATTTAATCAATTTCTCTTATGAATTTGACAAAACTCACTGAATGAAAGTTGGAGATATACTCGTCCTGGGTTCACCCATAAACTTTCATGCAGAAATGTGCACTAGGGAATTTATGGTGATTTATTTGGTGCAACATGTGCAGACTGTTTTTCAAACAGAATTCTGGGTCTGTATTAACAGCCAATTTTAGGCATGTTGAAGTCAGAATTTCGTAATATAAGAGCTCTGAGGAAATTTTACATAAACTTGTTAAATTTCCAACGAGACTAAGAACGGTAAATTCCATAAAGTGTGCAGGTGACAGGCTTCATTTTTCTAAACTGTGCCCAGTTTGACAGATTTCTAGACATGTTGCAAACACTGAATTTTTACTCCTACTTATTGAACTCAACATATGACAAATTTTATTTGAATTTGGGGTAGGAATTCAAGATCTAAACTACATATTTTTTCAGAAGTTAAATCAAACCACAGAGATCAGAATTGGGGTAACAACACATAACAAAATTTCTGTATTTTAGGGAAGGGTGATTTGCTAGGGAAAACAAGGAAAAATTGGATCTTTTGGGTCTATTGCACACATAACACATGAAGTCAAGATCATGAACTTTATAAATAACATCATAACATACTCATATCCCTAAATAAAAATCCCCAAACCTTAGGTTAGAATCCTACCTCAAGAAATCATCTACCTTTCTCTCTTCTCTTTCTCTTCCTTTCACCTTTCTTTCTCCTTGAAGGCTAGGGTTTTCATGAAAATTTTTGGAAGTGAAGTTAGGGTTTTGGAGCTTGGATGAAGAGGAAAGAGGTGGAGGGGAATTTCGGCCAAGTCTAGGGGGGGGAGAGGGAGATAGGAATGAAAAAGAAGAAAAGAAAAGGAAAGTTAAAGAAGAGTCTAGAAACTCCCCTAAAAATATCTATCACTAGAACCTACTTTAGGACAAGCATGCACATGGTGAAATGTCTATAATACCCTCCCAAAACTACCCCTCAACTTTCAAGTTTTTACAAGTTTGCCAGTACTTTATGCACGCACAACTTTAGTATGTACGCACAACAGTTTTAGTCCAAATGACCGTTTTGCCCCTAACCTTTCTAAAAATTTACGAGTATACCACTAATCCCATCCCTTTTCACACTAGCCCCTCTCACACTAACCTACTCTTTCAAAATTTACAAGTATGACACTACTTTACGCACCCACCTTCACTCTACACACACTTCCACCCATATGGCCAAATGACCAAAATGCCCATACACTCTTCATGAAATTACACGACTGCCACCAGCCACATACACTCCATATCACCTCTTATCATCTCATTATACTCACTCTACTCGTGCGTAGAGGACTACCGTATTAGTCGCCGTATAGGGCTAAACAGGCCATGACAGCTTTGGTAGGATCCATTGACAACGACTTGGACAGGGTGCAGCCCTTCTGCCTGAAATCATGCACTTGTGGTCGCTTCGGCCGACACAACTAGGCGGGTGGGTGCTCAGATACAGTAGGGCATAGTGGGCCGCGTTTGCAGATAAGGTAGGTAGTTATGGCCATGTTGTGTGGGCATTGAATGACCGTTGCTAACGGCTTGTAGAAAGGGGCAGCTTGTCCACCGGAGATTGTGTCACATGGAGCGAGCTGACCTGGCCAGGTAAGCAGTGCTCAGGCCATGAGACCGAGGAGGCTGACCTTGGGTAGCAAGGTCGTCTCTGCAGGAATGCGCCGACCTCGGATAGCAAGATTGGTTTGAAGAGAGCTTCTTATTGAGAGGCCCACCTCGGGTAACGAGGACGTCTTTGTGAAGGGCCTCTGGCTAGGAGCTGACATTGTGGAGGCCGTCATGTGGAGCTCTGCTTAGGTCTGGTCGGGCTGACCCTTAGCGTCCGAGTCAGGGGATTCTTGAGGGTAGCCCATGGTTGGTCACGTGGGCTTACCTGGGTCCCACTATTGAGGGGGCCTAGACTAGAAATGCTGTCTACAGTTGTATTTTCCTCTCACCAAAGAAACTCGCGTCTATATTCTCGGTCTCTTTTGCTGTACTTAAAGCCTTTTAATAGGCAAGTTAGGTTTGTAGGCTTTCGGATCAAGTTCTCATTTGATTGGATTTGATCAGCTTTATGCGACGATCATACGGATGCGGTTGCTCACTTGCAGCCCGTTGACGTGCAGTTGCAGCTGGAACTAGAATCACGTCAGCTTCAACAACGGAAAACCTTTGGCTGTCATCTAATACCCATTGATCTCTTACTATCATTGTGTTTCATTCTTCATATGCAAGCTGTTTCCAAACAAGTGATCGCTACGTCAAAATCCAAATCAGCTGCTTTGAATAAGCAATAGATTCCTGAAAATTCGACTGCTTGGCTAAAACCAGAACTGAAACCGTTGCCAACCCAAGCCAACATTTCACTATGCCTCCCACAACAATTTTCTCAAACAGCCGCATAATCCTGCAATATACAGGGCGAGTCATAGGATACCGAGATAAAGGAGACAACGACGACGACGAAGACTGCAACGACATCATGGTTCGCGAGTACATTATTATATGTAAAATGAATATCGTTACTCTGAATATTGGTTGAGTATTCGTCTAAATACAAGTGGAATTTTAAGGTATTATGTTGCGATGAAGCCAACAGTAAGTAGGAAATCTGTAAAACTGAGCTAGTTCAAGAACTCAACATATCACGACTCATGAACCCTTGCTGAGTCTAATTAATAAAGTTTCCGTGAGGTTTCACAATGAAGCTATCTAAACACTTCAATCAAATTGCCTAATTCACCATACGGCATCTCTGTCCTCCCATCAATGCAACAATGCAATATCGATAATCATCGAGCTTCACTTCTCAACGTGCAATCGTTGGGGTGAGAGCTATGTCAGAACATTTTGATGCGAAAAAACCATGGGAGAACGAAAGCTACTATCACACATCCCAGCAGGAAATTACAGAATGCACGGCCCCTCCAACAGCTGACCCTCTCGTGTAAGTGTCTGTTGTTGATATCGTCCGGCGCTCTTCCTTCGCGCCATTCTTCCATGAAGATGCTATCGGTCCGGCCAGTTATGTTCTTAGCATTCAAACCACAGATTTCGCAGTACCTGTAGAGAACAAACAGAACATCAGCCAGGCTTGTCCATGTAGTTAAACCAAGGTTATCCGCAATATATTTGGTTCGGTTGATTCCCATCCTAGCATTAAAAAAGTTAGAGAATTTAAGATGGCGGTTCAGAATTTAGCTTTAAATAGAGGCTAACAAATTATGATATGAAATCAGCCTTGTGTCACATCCCGAGGATAAATTTGAATAGGAAAGATGGCAGCCAAGAAAGTTCATATTACTGTTAAACTGACTAACATGGTCTCTTGAAGGACAAGAGATCATTGATCAAAGGAAGCATGGGAAAAGTTGACAAAAGAAGGGTGTGGACATAGTAAATGCAAAATTCAGAAAGAAGCACAAACTTGTAATATTTGAATTTCTTTCTCAGTTGGTGACGGCTTGAGAGAAAGGTTTTCAGTGGGAAACGCAAACAAGCTGCTAGCCACCAAGTAGGTGTTCCGAATTTTCAAAGCCCCTTTTAAAACCGGTGCACGCATGCATGCGAACGAAAACCATACACAAAATCAAGACGAACACATCAAGATTTACGTGGTTCGGGCAACCAAATTCAACCGATATCCACAGAGCACCGATAGAAAAATCACTATGTGAAGGAATACATGATTCCAAGATGATCCATCATCTCACCAATAATCGCTTCTCTCTCACGCATACAATAATTCTCTGTCTCGTAGCTTCCAAAGTGTTTCAGAGTGTTTTCTCACTACAAAAGCGTTGACCGTGGGCAACCCGGTCAACGTGGTCAAGGGGCCCGCTTGGGTCCCACGGGTGTGTCGAGTCGGTGCAGACGAGGCGCGAGTCGGAGTTGCAGACGGCGTGGAGCGCATCGGCTGGGCCGAATCGGGGTCCTCGGTCGTTGGTAGGGCGAGGGGAAGCGTCGGCCCGGGTTGAGACGCTCGGCCTCGGGACGTCGGACGTGCTCGGCCTCGGCGGTCGGACGACGAGGGGTAGCCTCGATCGTCCAGCTGGTTACGTGGTCGGCGAGGGGCGGAGAGGAAGCCTCGGCCCGTGGATCTGATGTCCTCCCGCGTAGATGATAACGCTCATCAGGGGGCCGGACCTTGGTTCCGGCCAAATCCCCTCCGATGCCTAAGTCAGACAGTGATCTGAAAGAGGAGGCCCGGCGGAGACGGTTCGACTCGAGGGGAGATCAGAACGGCGTCTCACGACGTGAGCGGGGGAGGAAGGAGATGAAATGGGGGAACAAGGTCGTTGATGGAGTACTTTAGGTTTTGGATACCTGAGATGCGGTCCCTTGTCCAGCCGTCCTTCTAACCCTTTTATAGACCTCCCGCCATGATTGCCCCCGACCCACGTCGCTCGTCCGCCCTCGATCGT
Source organism: Scilla litardierei (assembly GCA_030789695.1). Lineage (NCBI taxonomy): Eukaryota > Viridiplantae > Streptophyta > Magnoliopsida > Asparagales > Asparagaceae > Scilla > Scilla litardierei. The sequence goes on along the minus strand of CM061141.1, from coordinate 267,498,663 downwards.
GCCCCCCTCGATCCGCCCCCCCGTCGCTGCTCCCTACGCCATTCCAGCACCTCCCCATCATAGCCATTAAGTGGTAGTGGGATTAGGGGAATGGTTACCGCTGGAGTGGGCGAGTGCCCAGCGCGCTTATCAGGGCCGGGTCGGATCGATATTTGGGGGTCCTCTATAGGGCCTTATCGGGCGGGCCAGATCACGCAAATGGGCTTCTGATCGGCAGTCGGGTTTCTGGGCTCGTGTCTTTCGGGCTTCGGCCAAATAGGCGTAACAATTGCCCCCATTGGTCGGGTCGATCGACCTCGGTCGGTTCGGCTCGGCCGATGTGACTTCCGCCGACTTTGACAGGCTCGTCAGTCGATGCCGACTCATTTATTAGTCGTCATCATGAGTTGGTCCGTTCGATACTTTTAAGGCGCAGGCTCTGAAGCGTCGTCGGTTCTCTGATGCTGCCACGTGTAGCTGCAAGCTTATCCCCACCGCTCGCGGGGTCGTCTTAGGTTGAGAAGCCGAGTGGGTTGTGAGCCGCCATCCCGTCGTTTTCTTCTTTGCGCTGATCCCGATTCTGCCTGAGCTCTACCTCATGTCGTCTTCCTCTGCCACGGGTTCGGGTCGTCCGGAGTGCGACGCTGCTCCTGGCCTGGCGGGTAGCCCACCCTCAGCGATTCGTCGGCACGGGGGTGAACTTTCAGGGGTACCCCCAGAGGTCTTGTCATGGCCTTCGTCGATCTGCGCCACCGCCATCGGGAGCATGCGCTCCGCCTATCTGCTTCCACCTTACTCGGCTCGTGCCCCTGAGTCCGACGAGCGGATCTGCCTTCACGGTCCCAAAGAGGTTGGAATATACGAGAAGTGCTTCCGCTTCGGGCTTCGTTTCCCGCTCCACCCTTTCATCGTTAAGTTCCTCCAGGCCCACAACGTGTGCCTGTGTCAATTCTGCCCCAATGCCATCGGGCTCCTCGTCGGGTTCGTCGTCGTCTGCATGCTGAGGGGAGTGGCGCCCTCTCTTCGTCTCTTCACCCAGTTCTACCGCCTGAGCCACCACCAATCGGGGGCATGGATTTACATCAGCGCCCGTCCGAAGATGACCCTGGTGTTGGGGTTGCCGAGCTCCCTGAAACGCTGGAAGGGGGAATACGTGTTTGTCACGTTCCCGTCGAGTGTACCTTTCCCGGTTCGGTGGGAGTCGGCCGGCGCCGTCATCCTCGATCTGGGTGAGCCGACCGTCGCCGAGCAGCAGATGGCGAAGGACATGATGGCGATCCCTGCGAGGGAGCGGTCGATTGACGTCCTCTTTAGTGACCATAACTTGCGTAAGACGGTGTGGCCCTTGGGTAAGCTCCCCGAGCATTCGCCATTCGATGTTGCCTGGGCTCTGCTTGGTCTCTTATTTCTTTGTTGAGTGCAGGTGGATTCCCTCTCGGTCCTTCCCCCGCCAGCACTCACGTGCAGGCCCCAGATCCGGATCCGCGTAGGAGGGATCATGTGCTGGAGGTCCGGAAGAAGCAACGGACTGTGACCTCGACTGGAGGCTCTAAAAGGAAGAAGGGGCCATCCCCCTCTGTCCCCTTGTTGGGGTCTTCCAAGAGGGTCCGTGAGGGGGTCGAGGGAGTTGATGTCCCGTCGCCCACCGATCAGCTCCGACCCGCCCCCGTTGAGGTTGCCAGGCCGTGGATCGGCCCTTCGCCTCTCCCGGACGGTCCTCTCCCTGATGCCTACGATCGGTATCTAGGCGCGTTCCGCTCCAACCCCGACGAGTTTCCTTCGTCAGGGGAGGGTCTTCTTCATCCACGCTTCCCGGTATGGGAGAAGGAATCGGTGTTTTCGAGCCGCGGAGCCGCCGCGCGAGTGGCCGAGAATAGTTGCCTCCCTTCCGATCAGGCTGCGCTGGATGGAGTTAGAGGTGACTGTCTGGCCACCTTTGTGATTCAGGCCGGCCAACAGGTAGAGTGCCTCTGCTTGTCCTCCCTCCAGCTGCTTTCGCCGTCTTACCTTCGTTGCCTTGGTGCAGTTGTCCTCGGTGGGTCTCTCGATGAGACGTCAGTTTGCGGCGCTTCCCAAGGCCAAGGCCGATGCCGGGCGAGATCTTGAGTCCCATGGCGAGGAGGGAGAGGCAGGCCAGTTAGAGGAAGTGCGGGTCAGGTCCTTGGAGACCCGCGTAACTGAGCTGTCCTCTGCCTTGGAGGAGGCGGACCGGGAGAGGGCCTTGGCTCTGACTGTAAAGTCAGAGACCGAGGCACGGGTCGCTGAGCTCTTGAGAGATGCCGACACGTCTGGGGGAGCCGAGAAGATCCCCGTTTCCGTTGCTGCCCCTGAGACCTTGGAGCTCTCCGATCGTCTGGAAGCGGCGGAGGAGCAGGCGAGGGTTCTCCTTGCTCAACTTGGCGATAGATCCCGGGAGATCGAGAAGGAGAGGGCGGAGCACCAACGCCAGATCGAGGCCTTAGAGGCCCGGATGCGTGGGCTTGAGGAGGTGGATCCGGCTCGGATCGCTCAGGATGCCGTGGCGGAGTATGCCACCTCCTTCGTCGAGACCGCCTTGACGGAGGCGTTCGAGAAGGGTTTCGCCCGGTGTCAGTCCGAAATCCAAAAGAAGTTCCCACTCTCGGGGGTCAACTTCGAGGATCTCCGGATGCACCCTGACGTCGAGCGGAGTGTGGGGGATGACCCAAGTGGACCGCCAGCCGGTGGTCCCACAGGTGCCCCTGGAGTTGAATGAGGGAGGGGAATGCCCCTTGGCCTCTTCGTGCGTTTCTCTATACATCTTTTTGCTTATCTGGAAAGGAATGAATTCAAATAAATTTATTTCACAGAAACGATATATTTATTGAAAATACTTGCGTAAATGTTCCGCATTCCAGGCGTGGGTGAGAATCCTCCCCTCCATATTGGCCAGACGGTAGGTTGCGGGTCCGAGGACCTCGATGACTTTGTAGGGCCCTTCCCATTTAGCCGCGAGCTTCCCCTTGCGAGCGGTATCCGGGTTGAAGCCTGCTCTCCGAAGGACCAGGTCCCCAAGGTGGTAGCTTCGTCCCCTGACCCGAGCATTGTAGTATCGGGCCACCTTCTGCTTCTGGCAGATGATGGTGGCCAGGGCTTGTTCCCGTCGTTCGCCGAGGAGCTCCAGGCTAAGTTCCAGACCCTGCGAGTTCCTGTCTTCGTCAAAGTATTTGAGGCGGAGAGATTCCTCACCCAACTCGACCGGTACCACCGCCTCGGCCCCGTAAGCAAGCATGAACGGGGTCTCACCGGTGGCCTCCTTGTGGGTCGTCCGGTATGACCAGAGTATTTCGGGGAGCTCTTCCGGCCAGCATCCTTCGGCGTCCTTCACTTTCTTTCGGAGGGGCTCTATGATGCACTTGTTGGCCGCTTCCGCCATTCCGTTGGTCTGGGGGTGCGCTACAGAGGCGAAGAGAAGCTTGATTCCCCATTTCGCGCAGAAGTCTTTGAACCCCGTGGAGTCGAACTGTTTCCCGTTGTCTGTGACGATGGACCGGGGGACTCCGAATCTGGAGATGATGGAAGTCCACACAAAGCTTTTCGCTTTCTTCCATGTGATGGTGGCCAACGGTTCCGCCTCGATCCATTTGGTGAAGTAGTCCACCGCCACTATCAGATACCTCCGCTGCCCCCGGCCCGGTTTAAACGGTCCGAGGATGTCGAGCCCCCATTTCGCAAAGGGAATAGGGCTCACGATAGGGATGAGCTCCGATGGGGGAGTTGAGGAGTGGTGGGCGTACCTCTGACATTCCTGGCACTTTTGGACGTAGCTTGTTGCGTCTTGTACCAGGTCGGCCAGTAGTATCCCTGCCTCAAGATTTTCTGTGCGACCATCTTGCCCCCGTGGTGATTTCCGCAGATCCCTTCGTGAACCTCCTGCAGGACGTAGTCGGCTTCCTTCGGTCCGATGCATTTCAGGTACGGGAGGACATCAGCCTTCGTCCAGCGCCTCCGGTAGAGCGTCCCCTCATGGATCACGTATCGGAGCGCCTTCCTCTCCAGGGTCCGACGCTCGTCCCAATCCGTCGGCGCTTCCCCATGAGTGAGGTATCGAATGATCGGATCCATCCAGGTGGGATTTTGGTCAATCGCCATCACCTCCCGCTCCTCCGTGCTGGGGGACGGCAGGTTCTCTACGTAGATGGTGCGGCCCAGCTCCTTTGGCGAGGACGAGGCTAGCTTCGACAACGCGTCTGCCCGTGCGTTCTCCGATCGTGGGAGGTGCAAGACTTCCACGTTTTTGAACCTGGACAACGCCGCTTGGGCGACGGCGAGATACCTCTGCATCGCCTCCTCCCGCGCCTCGTAACTCCCCAGAAGTTGGTTGACGATGAGCTTCGAGTCGCTGAGGAGGCGCACGGATTCGGCCTCGAGCTCCAGGGCCAGCCTTAGGCCGTTGATCACCGCTTCATATTCCGCCACGTTGTTGGTGGCTGGGAACTCGAACCGCAACGCGTATTCCACAATGTTCCCTTCCGGAGATCGGATTGCAATCCCAGCCCCGCCTCCTGAATGTGTGGCCGATCCATCCACATGGACTATCCCTGCTCCTGGAACCCCTGGCTGGAAGTGGTCAGCCGAAAGAAAGGACAAGGGTTGGGCAATTACCGTTGCTGGGCCTTCTTCCTCCGAGGGCCATTTCCTTCCGTTGTGCACTCAGCGATGAAGTCGGCCAGAGCCTGCCCTTTGATGGCCGTGCGCGGTTTGAATCGGAGGTCAAACTCGCTCAGTTCCACTCCCCAGTTTAGCATCCTTCCCATTCGATCGAATCTCTTGAGGTTCTACTCCAGTTGTGAGTCGGTCAGGATCAGTATGGTGTGGGCCTGGAAATAGGGTCGGAGCCTTCGTGCTGAGAGAACGAGGGCGTACGCCAGTTTCTCCATGGGCGAGTACCGCACCTCCGCCCCCTTCAAGATCCGGCTCGTGTAGTATATCGGCCACTGCACCCCACCGTTTTCCCGGATCAGCACCGAACTCACAGCTTCCTCCGCGCACGCCAGGTAAAGGCTCAGCGACTCCCCTTCCCGTGGCTTGGACAGGAGAGGCGGGCTGCGGAGATATTCTTTGAGATCCGCGAACGCCCTGGAGCAGTCTTCGTCCCATAGTATCGCCTTCCTATTGTCTGAAGGTTCCGCGATCGCTTTCCTCAGGACCTTGAAGAAGGGGAGCGATCTTTCCGCCGATTTGGAAAGGAATCGCCCCAGGGCTGCGATGCGCCCATTCAGCTCTGCAGTTCTTTGATCGTCGTCGGCTCACGCATGTTGATCAGCGCCTCGATCTTGTCAGGATTAGCTTCAATGCCACGGTTAGTTATCATAAACCCCAAGAATTTGCCAGATCTTACCCCGAACGTGCACTTCGCGGGGTTGAGTCGAATGTGGTGTCGCCGCAACCGCTCGAAGGTCTCCCGCAGGTCGGCGATGTGGTCTTCCGGTTGTCTTGACTTGACAAGCATGTCGTCGACGTAGACTTCCAGGTTCCTCCCGATCTGGGAGCTAAAAACCTTGTTGACCATTCTCTGGTAGGTGGCCCCTGCGTTCTTCAAGCCAAAGGGCATCTTCTTGTAGCAGTAAGTTCCCCGGTCCGTCGTGAAGGCTGTCATTTCTTCGTCCTGGGGATCCATCTGGACTTGATTGTACCCTGAGTAGGCGTCCATGAAGCTGAGCATCTCGTACCCCGAGGCGTTGTCCACCAGGTGGTCGATGCGCGGCAGGGGGTAGCTGTCCTTGGGACAGTCCTTGTTGAGGTCACTGAAGTCCACGCACATTCGCCACTTCCCGTTGGGTTTCCTGACCATCACCACGTTCGACAGCCACTCCGGGTACCAGACCTCTCGTATGAAGCCGGCGTCAAGGAGACGCTCCACTTCCTCGGAGGCCGCCTTCATCTTCTAGCCGCCCAGGTTACGCTTCTTCTGCCTGACCGGCTTGAAGTTGGGGTCGGCGTTGATCTGGTGGACGATCACCTGGGGGTCTACGCCGGGCATGTCCTCCGGTGACCAAGCAAAGATGTCTAGGTTCGCCTCCAGGCATTCGACCAGTTGATCCCTCAGGTCATGGCTTAGCCCTCTCCCGATCGAGACGAACCAGCCCTCGACGTCCGTGGCCGGGATCTGCTCTTGCTCCTCCGCAGGGGCGGGCCTCGGCCCGCTCCTTAAGTCGAGCGCGGCCATCCGGTCGACTAGACGATCTTCGAGACCTTCCCCCGCCAGTTGATAGCAGGTATTCGGTCTCCCCGCGTCGCCTTCGACTTGCCCCGTCCCCCCGAGCGTTCTGAACTTGATAGTCTGATGGAGGGTCGAGACCACCGCGCCGATGGCGTTGAGTAGGGGTCGGCCAATGATCCCATTGTATTCTGACCCGATCCCCAATACGATGAATTCCACCGCCAGGGTCACCGAGTCTGGTGGGCCTCCGAGTGTTACCGGGAGATGGATCGTGTCGATGATGTGGGCGGAATGACCCGTGAATCCCACCACGGGACCTGAGCGAGGTCGCAAGTCTTCCTTACGCCGCCCCATCTTTTCCAGGGTTGATATGAAGAGGACGTCACAGGAGCTGCCGGTGTCGACGAGCAGTCGTCGTACCATGGTTGTGTCTATGATCACCGACACCACCAAAGCAACGTCCGAGCTGCGCGCCGTTACCGACGCGCTCGGTCTCCCGACCGGTAGGGACGGTGAGGGTCGCCCGGTCCTCTCCTCCTGATCTTCCTCGCGTCGGGCCCGGCCCCACTCTTGCCAACGATGGCGGACCCTGTCACTTCGCGTCAGAGCCTTGCTCTCCTTTCGTCGAGACGGGTGAAGACGGGTCATTGCAGGTGTGGTTTGTTTCTTCGTGGGGCAGTTCGTTCCCACAGACGGCGCCAGATGTTTCAGAGTGTTTTCTCACTACAAAAACGTTGACCGTGGGCAACCCGGTCAACGTGGTCAAGGGGTCCGCTTGGGTCCCTCGGGTGTGTCGAGTCGGTGCAGATGAGGCGCGAGTCGGAGTTGCAGACGGCGTGGAGCGCGTCGGCTGGGCCGAATCGGGGTCCTCGGTCGTCGGTAGGGCGAGGGGAAGCCTCGGCCCGGGTTGAGACGCTCGGCCTCGGTCGGACGTGCTCGGCCTCGGCGGTCGGACGACGAGGGGTAGCCTCGATCGTCCAGCTGGTTACGTGGTCGGCGAGGGGCGGAGAGGAAGCCTCGGCCCGTGGATCTGATGTCCTCCTGCGTAGACGAGAACGCTCGTCAGGCGGCCGGACCTTGGTTCCGGCCAAATCCCCTCCGATGCCTAAGTCAGACCGTGATCTAAAAGAGGAGGCCCGGAGGAGACGGTTCGACTCGAGAGGAGATCGGAACAGCGTCTCACGGCGCGAGCGGGGGAGGAAGGAGATGAAATGGGGGAACAAGGTCGTTGATGGAGTACCTTAGGTTTTAGATACCTGAGATGCGGTCCTTTGTCCAGCCGTCCTTCTAACCCTTTTATAGACCTCCCGCCGTGATTGCCCCCGACCCACGTCGCTCGTCTGCCCTCGATCGTGCCCCCTCAATCCGCCCCCCCCCCCCCCCCGTCGCCGCTCCCTGCGCCATGCCCGCACCTCCCCATAACAGCCATTATGTGGTAACGGGATTAAGGGAACGGTTACCGCTGGAGTGGGCGAGTGCCCAGCGCGCTTATCAGGGCCGGGTCGGATCGATATTTGTGGGTCCTCTATAGGGCCTTGTCAGGCGGGCCAGATCGCGCAAATGGGCTTCTGATCGGCAGTCGGGTTTCTGGGCTCGTGTCTTTCGGGCTTCGGCCAAATAGGCGTAACACAAAGCATTCCAGAACCTCTCAAACCCACCTCTCTTCTAACATTATACACACACATAAGAATAATGGGCATCATAGACATATGAGACTAAGCCCTCCAAAACTCCAACCCCCACTAATTTTTGGAGGATTGCTACTATTCATTTTGATCTATATATTCTAAAACCTAAAAACACCTAATATGGGGTGAACCCAAGGGGTTTTGTCTGTTCATCTATCCTTCGCAAATTTAACGGTTTTGCATGAATAAATTTTTTACGAAAAGTGGGTGAATGGACAAAACGCTTTGAGTTCACCTGAAATTCAGTGTTTTAGGGTTTTAAAATATGAACATCAAAATGAATGGTTCCAATCCTCTGAAAAAATAGCGGGAGATGGAGTTTTTGAGGTCACGGTTGAGACTTAGCCTCATATGTCATGTGCTACACAGAGAGAAAGAGAGAAGAGTAGTCTTCCTATGCAAAATTTCAAAAAAAAATTTGCAACCTTCAATCCATACAGTTATATATCACATACAAAATTGTTAAAAAATATTAAGATTTGACCATCGATCAAGCCATTACAAATTCAACGGTTCAGAACATTAAATATAAGTATATTTTTTGCAATGGCTTGATCGGGAGTCAAATCATATTATTTTAAAACCATTTTTAACCATTATTGTTAGGTGTATAATTACATGGATTGAAGACTTCAAAAAAAGTTGAATTTTTTTCAAAAAAGATAATTATTTCCGCACCACATCATTGGTGCAAAATATTTGCATAGGAAAATGGTTATATATATATATATGGATGTTGTAGTTGTGCACGTGCATAGCTAAGGTAGCTGTGCATATGCACAAAAAATTCATTTCCTCAATTTTTCTGAAATTTTTTATAGGATTGATGTACACTTTCTAAAACTCCAATACCCTAAATATGGGTGAACCCTAGTGGCATTTGAGCTCGATTCATCTGTTAAAAAAGTTTATTTTTTTGAAACTTCTGAGCATGTTGAATTTTCAAGGGTTAGACTGAGAATCAAATGGCATTAATTTCACTTGATTTTTGGTATGTTGATCATCCATGAGGTGTACAACAATTTGATAAAAAATGTTTTAATAAAATATGGGAAAACCCATAAAACTCTAAATATGAATGAACCCGTGGGGTATTTGACTCTCGACCCACATGATATAAGAAGTTTTATTGCTTCAAAATCGTTAAATTTGTAGCTGGTAGATCGAGGGTCATATAGCATTGGATTCACTTAATTTTTGGTATGTTGATCATCCATCATGTGTAGAACAAATTCAAAATTTTATTTTAAAAATTAAAAAAATAGTGTAAGAAATAGGAAAAATTTCCTGCACTGACAGCATGTGTGTGTGACGATAGGAAGATACTTACATCGCAGGAAATTTCTTGAACTGCCAGCATCAAAAAAAATCCAGAAAATACTTATGAAACTTTTTTCTAGAATGTTGTGCACATTCTAAAACCCCAAAATTCAAATATGGGTAAACCATGTGGATATTTGACCCTCGATCCACTCGTTATAAAAAGTTTCATTATTTTGAAACAATTGAATTTGAAATAGTTAAATCGAGTGACAAATAGCATTGGATTCACTTATTTTTTGGTATGGTGATCATGTATAGAGCGCATCCCAAAAAAAATTTTAAAAATAAAAATAATGTATATGTGCGACAGTGTGTTGGGTCAGACATAGTATGACTGTATTGTCATTAGTGGCACTTGGATATTTCAGTAGTTCATTATTATCCTTATATGAAAGATCTTGTTTATTAGCCATGTTGCATGTCATGTTGAATGTCATTAGTACAACATGAGATTCAACATTCTGTTCTGGAGCTTTGGAAAGAACGACAAGTCATCAAAAGGTTGAATGTATATTACTCCAGATCTTATTGGGTTTCTCGAAAGCATTCTGGTGTTTGAGGCTAAGCTTGAGACTGGTTGAAGATGAAATAAGAAGTTGTTCTACAGATACGGTTGTTGGATCTGTGAAGATTTAATTGATCCGCAATTATTGGTTGAGAGATTTGTTGAAGATATTGTGGAACCACTTGCCCGAAGTGATTCCTTAATTTGCGGGATGTCAATCTGCATGGGATGCTCGTGAACAGACTTTCTTAACCACTCCGAGATTAGAGGAAGCCGATCGATATAAAAGATATGCAGATTACCGCTAGGATTTTATCGCTTTTGAAGATTGTGATCGGATACTCCGAGAGGGAGGCTGACGGCTACCGAGGTAGGGATCAAGGGAGTTGATTCGAGTCAGTTCTGCAAAGGGAGCTTGCATAGATTACTCCATGGGTTTGGTAGAGACAACCCACTACTGTTTGTATTGAGTGGGAGTTTGTTCCTCCTAATAGAAATCCAATATTAGTGATTGTATTCATTGATATCTGGACGTGGCCCCGCAGATGTAGGTGTGAGCATCGAAATGTGTTACCAAGTCTTGTGTGTCGTTACTTGGTTTTTATGCTTAATCATTATGTTTGATTGATTAATCTCTTCGTACTGCATTACATAGTGCGTGAAATTTTTCTATGCTAACAGCACATATGCATTATATACACACACACGTATATATGTATGTGTGTGCGTGTATGTAGATGGTACTGTTCGGGTGTGAACAATTCGTACCAAATTTTGGTGCGAAGAGTCTTTTATTTTTTTAAAAAAAAATTCTTTCAATTTTTTTTCAAAATTTAATCCATGCACTACAAGAAAACGAAATTTTAATGGCGTACTTTCAATGACGGAAACAAATCTCATCACTAAAGTTCGGACTTTCAATGATGAAAATATTTTCAGTCACTAAAGGTCAGACTTTCAATGACGGAAACAAATCCAATCACTAAATATCAAACTTTCAATGACAAACAAATCTCGTCACTAAAGGCCAGATACAAAATTTTCGCTTCCTTCTCGTTCAGACCCAACATCCTTTATGTTTTCATTTATTTCAAGAAAACCCCAGAAATTAATTTTACTTTCATTAATTTTTTTAAAACCCACAAATTATTTCAAAATACACGAGACTATCAATGACACACACATCTCCTATCTCTCTCCCTCACTCCCTTGCGCAGAGAACCCACAATCTCTTCCCCTACCAAGCTTATGCGCATGTACAGCCCTTCACACAACCCCATTTCCTAGATGTGCCGCCTGTTCCCCTTCGACCACAAGAAACCGCAACCCCCTTAGCCCTAAAACACACAACACCCCTCTGCTGACCCCTTTCCAACCGCATGCATAGCCACCGAGACCCCCAGCTTACAGGTACCCCTTTGCCTCTCTGTCGAGGCCTTGCCCATGCCCGAGCACCTCTCATCAGCCCCTCCTCGCACCATCACATGCTCTGCCGTGCAAAGTCCGGCAACCCCAAGCCACTTCATCTATCCGAATGACCCTGAGCCTAGTTGCTTTGATTGTTTACTCCAATATCGATCAAAGTAGCACACTAGGCATAGTTTAAATATGTTTTTTGGGCTCAGCTTCACGAACTTAATAACATGACCTATTCTGCATGCTGTATTATTGTATCTTTGAGGGGAAAAGGCAACAAAGTCACATGCTCGAGCACCCTGATCGGTCCATATTTTACACCTTTTTTCTGCATGTTTGCATGTCATTTCGATCGCCCATATTGCGCTTCTCACGATTATTCGACGATATTACGTTACTTTTCACTATTTCTTGTTTTTGTCGGATTTCAGGAAATATGGAGCGATCGGAAGCAAAAATGAGCTTAAGGGACTTGTACGCGTAGCGGAGCATCGCTCATGGCCTTATTGAGGAGCTAACGGCGCTGGACGATGAGCAGGAGAAGAAGATCGATAAAATCGTCAAGGAGGCGAGGATGAGAAGGAATGATTCCAGAAACAGGCCACTTGTCGAGTCACGCTAGTCACTCGCCCGAGTGAAGCCGAGTGACGCAGCGTACTCGGCCGAGTACGACTGATACGAAGAACATCTGCATGACCTGAGTGCCACAATGCACTCGGCCGAGTGGTGAATTCCACTCGGCCGAGTAGAGAACTCCACTCGCCCGAGTGAGTCAAAATTTCTGAAGGAAATCAAAGCGAAAACTCTGGAATTCTCGAGAGCACAGCAGAAGACCCACTTGGCCGAGTGATGAATCCCACTCGGCCGAGTGACGCAGAGCGCTAAAGTGCCCAAACACCGACTTCGAAGCAGACTCTCTGGAATTTTGGGAGAACGTCAGAAGACCCTACTCGACCGAGTAGAGAAGTCCACTCGCCCGAGTGAAGAATCCCACTCGGCCAAGTGACGCCGATGACACGAGCGCCCAGATTTTCCGACAGCCTCCCACTCTTTTGAAATCTGCTATCATTCCAGTGGACAAATTATTTTTCTCATATTTTTTATAGATAGTAGACTTGATGACGGTTCCAATGCCGTCAAGAACGCGCCAATCGGAGGTCGGATGAAATCTGTAGAATTTCTGCAAGTTGATGCTGCAGTGCTGGAATTCGCATATCAGTGTCACTCGGCCGAGTGAGCTTTCCACTCGGCCGAGTGACCAGTTTTTGACAGTTTTTGACAGAGTGCTGTTTTTTGGAGTTTCTGCAGGAATTCTCACTCGGCCGAGCGAGCTTTCCACTCGGTCGAGTCGTTGCTGGCCCAGAACTTAAGTTACGCGCAGATCTGATTTTGGGCGCGGGTTTCAGAGGGTTTTTAGGGTTTTTGCTAGGGTTGAGGGGGTTATATAAGAGATTTGTATCCGTCATTAGAGGGGGGGTTCCATTATGTTTTCTTATGGATTATTTCAGAGGTTAGGCCATGCCCTAGGCCCCCCTTGGATCTAAAAGCTTGTATTTGGATTGAAGTTCTTCATCAAAGCTAAGTATCTCTTTGTTCTTATTATTTGAATCTTTTATTTGATATCTTTATATATGCAAGCAATATTTTTTATCGGTTCCTTCATCGTTATCGCTATGCTTGAGTAGGTTCGTCGTTCTAGGGCAAAGGGATGAACCCTATGGATCTAATTTCATATTTGTGATGAATGAATCTCTATGTTGCTGGAATTGTGTTAGGAACTAACAAAGATGAAATTTTTATTAGAAAACAAATACGAAGAACTAGATAATTGAGCACAAAAGAGGTGTGCTCTCCTCCCAAGACGCCGAAGAGGACATACGCACTCGTCTACCTATGGAAATCACACAATAACAATAGTCAAAAGCATAGGTATATAAGAGAAGGTTACCCCCTATTTATAATAGAAACTAGGGCAAAGGGGGGCATGCGGCAAGGCTAAGGAGGGCTGCGGGTAAGGCCGGCGCGCTTGGGGCTTCCTGCGGGTGTAAACCCGCAGGGGCTGTTGGGCCGCAGGCCCATCAATACTCCCCCGAAAGAGCCAACTTGTCCTCAAGGTGGAAGTCTGGAAAGCGTGCCACCATATCATCCATGTCCTTCCACGTGCTTTCGTGCTCTGGTAAGCCGCTCCACTGCAATAGCACCTGCCTCCCGCCTGTGTCGCTCTGTCGAACCCCTTTCAGCAACTCGGCCTCCATCCTCACCTCCATATCAGCAGGAAGGGTCTCTGGTAATGTAAGTGAAGAGGTGTGGTTGCCAATGACATGTCGCAACTGTGAGACATGGAAGACTGGGTGAATGGTAGATACTGGGGTAAGCACAATCTGTAGGCCACTGGTCCCACTTTCGCCTCGACCTCGAAAGGCCTAAAATACCGCAGTGCCAGCTTTTCATTCCTCCTATGAGCCACCGACCTCTGCCTGCAGGGTCTCAGCTTCAGATACACCATGTCTCCTACCTCAAAGTGTATGTCTCGACGGTGTAGGTCTGCCAGTGCCTTCATCACCTGCTGAGCCCTCGCCAAGTGAAGCTTCAGCTCCTCTAGAATCCGGTCCCTCTCAGCCAGGTACTGCTCTACATCTGATACAGGAGTCCTCTCATGACCATAATGAAGTAAGTGTATAGGATCTCTGTCATACAAAATCCTGGAAGGTGTAGTCTGCGCCGCCGTGTGATATGAAGTGTTGTACATTTATTCTGCCCACGGTAGCCAACGTGCCCACTCCTTAGGATTCTCTGAAATAAGACATCGCAGGTAAGTCTCCACACTTCTATTTACCACCTCCGTCTGACCGTCAGTCTGGGGATGGTAAGTTGTGCTCCTCTTCAAGGCCGTCCCCTGTAGTCTGAAAAGTTCCTGCCAAAATTTGCTCTGGAATTCGATCCGAGACTATGGACTTTGGCGGTCCATGCAAACGAATAACCTCTCTCACAAAAACCTCCGCCACAGAAACTGCGCTGTAAGGATGCCTAAGCGGGACAAAATGTGCATATTTGCTGAGGCGGTCTACCACAGCAAAAATGACGTTGTATCCACCCGACTTTGGCAATCCATCGATGAAGTCTATAAAGAGGTCCTCCCAAACTCGGTCTGGTAAGGATAGCGCCAGTAGTAGTCCCCCTGGAGACATAGCCTGATACTTGTGACGCTGGCACACGTCACACTCCGCCACCATCCTCGCCACCTCCTTCTTCAACCCCTTCCAGTAGATCTCCCTCGCCAGCCGCGGGTAGGTCTTGAGGACCCCAAAACGTCCTCCAATAGCACTACCGTAGAACTCCCTGAATATGGCCGGTATAAATGCAGAGGTCCTCGGTATCACAAGCCTTCCCCAGAAAAGTAACCGCCCATCCTGGAGAGAATACCCTGGGTACTCAGTCGACACCCGTAGAAGGGCCTATCATATAGCTGCCAACTCCGGGTCCTGCTCCACCTCCTGCTGTAGTGGGCCCCAATCCTCAAGGATAGACACTGTAAGTGTCGCTAACTCTGCCTCCTCCAGCCGGGATAACGCATCAGCTGCCTTGTTCTCCAATCCCGGGCGGTACTCAATCTCGAACCTGTATCCCATCAACTTCCGCAGCCACATCTGATGCTCCTCCGCTACCATCTAATGCTCTAACATGTACTTAAGGCTCCGCTGATCCGTGCGAACTATAAAGCTCCGACCCAACAAATACGGCCGCCACTTCTGTATGGACAGTACTATAGCCATCAGCTCTCTCTCATAGACCGACCGCAGTTGGGCCCTCGCGGTCAACACCTGGCTGTAGTACGCGACGGGCCATGCTCCTGTATCAGTACTGCTCCCAACCCATGTTCCGATGTGTCTGCCTCTACCACGAAGGGTCTGGAGAAGTCGGACAACGCCAATACTGGCCGGTGGTCATTGCCCTTTTTAGGGCCTCAAATGTTGTCGTCGCCTCCTCCCCCAATGAAACTGATCCTTCTTCAATAACTCCGTCAATGGCCAGGCAATCGTCCCATAACCCTCCACGAATCTGTGATAGTAACCTGTAAGCCCCAGGAAGCCCCGTAGCCCTCTGAGGGTAGTGGGGTGCGGCCAATCCAGCATGGCCGCTATCTTAGCTCTATCTGCGGCCACCCCTCCTGCTGATACCACGTGCCCAAATACTCCACCTGCGGCTGCCCGAATAGACACTTCTTTCTGTTCACATATAGCTAGTGGTACTGCAGCTCCTGAAATACCACCTGCATGTGGTCCAAATGCTCCTCCAAAGTACGACTGTACACCAAAATATCATCGAAGAAAACTAGTACAAATCGCCTGAGATAGGGACGGAATACCTTATTCATAAGAGCCTGGAAGGTGGCCAGGGTGTTGGTCAACCCAAAGGGCATGACCAGAAACTCGTAGTGACCCTCATGCGTCATGAACGCCGTCTTGGGCACATCCTTCTGTCGCATCCTTATCTGATGCTAGCCTGACTTGAGATCTAGCTTGCTGAACCAGGCTGCCACGTGTAGCTCGTCCAAGAGCTCATCAATCACAGGTATAGGGAATTTATCTGGGACTGTCTCCTTGTTCAGCGCCATGTAGTCCACGCAGAACCGCCAACTACCATCCTTCTTCTTCACTAATAATACTGGGCTGGAGAACGGCCTCACACTCGGCTGGATCACCCCTGCATGCACCATCTCTGAAACCATCCTCTCTATTTCGTCCTTCTGATGCTGGAGGTATCGATAGGGCCACACGCTAATGGGGGAAACACCCTCTCGTAGAACAATGGCATGCTCGTGGTCCCGCGGTGGTGGAAGACCCTGAGGCTCCTGGAAGATCTCCTCAAACTGCTCCATCAGCTGCTGAACCTCTCCCGGAATGGGCTGCTTTGTACTGGCCTCTGCGCCTCCCTCACCTGTCAAAGAGTACAGCTCTACTAAATACCATCCTCCCTCTGTCTGGATGGTCCTATACATGGTCTTCAGAGAGACCAAAACCATGTAGAGGCTGGGGTCTCCCTGGAGTATCACTGCTCTCCCCGCCTCCTGAAACTTCATCTGTAGCAGCTTCCAATTTATTGTCATCTCTCCTAATGTCTGTAGCCAGGTCATGCCTAGAATGACGTCGGTGCTCCCCAGGTCCAGAGGTAAAAAGTCTGCAATAATCTTTATCCCCTGCATGGTCAGTACCAGTCCCCTGCAAACTCCCCGGCTGCTCTCCTTCTTCCCCGTATCCATCATCACACTGAAGCTGTCGCAATCTGTCAGCTGAAGCCCCTGCTGTGCCACCACCCTCCTGGAAATGAAATTGTGGGTAGCCCCACTGTCAATAAGCACAGTCACCTCCTGGGCACCGATCTCACCCCTCAGCTTCTGGTATGGTTCGGGGTGAACCCTACCACGGAGATGAGGGACACCTCCGCCACGTCCAACTGCTGGCCCTCCAGCTCCTTTTTTGCCTCAGCGGCCTCCTCCTCGACATCAGCCTCGTCGTCGTCGTCCTCCAGCAGAATCACCTGGAGCTTGCGCCCTGCGCACCGATGGCCTGGTGAAAATCGCTCATCGCACCTGAAACATAAACCCTTCTGCCTCTTTTCCCGCATCTCCGCGTCTGTCATGTGTCTGAACTGCCCCCCAGCCACTGGTGCACTACTCTTCTCCCCAGTCTTCTCCCGGCTCGTCTGGGCCGCCACCGTGGGGGTACCTGCTCTTCCAGCCCCAGACGGGGCGCCTCTGGATGCCTGACTACTGTAGCCGTTCCTTACCCGCCTATCCTCGGTCTGCGCATCCTCTACCATCTAGGCCATCTCTATAACCTCCGAAAGCCCCCTGGGCTTGTAGGGTCTCACTGCTGCTCGCAGACTGGGGCTCAACCCCTTTAGAAAGGTGCCCTCCAGAGACTCGTCAGACACGCCATGTACTCGCCCTGCCAGTGTCTCAAATCTCTCGATGTAATCCCGCACCGGTCCCCCTGCCTGAGGGCATACAGCTGCACGTGTAAGTTCCCCAAACAGGGGTCTCTAAACTTCTCCAGCACCAGGTCCTTTAGCTCCTCCCAGCTCTTGATCTGCTGCCTCCTCTCCTTCCACTGGAACCACCCCAAGGCTCTCCCCTCCATGCAGATGGCCGCCGCCTCCAACTTCTGTGCCTCGGACATGTGGTGTGCTGCGAAGTATCTCTCTGCGGTGAACAGCCAGGCATGCGGATCCTCGCCAAAAAATAGTGGCATCGTCAGCTTCCGTACCCTGCACTCTCCCCCAAAGTGCCCCTGCTCGGGCATCCCCTCCTCTCTGTGATGCGGGCGGTAATGTTGTCTCCTCTGATCCTGAGTCTGGTACTGCCTAGGTGGACCTCCTTCGCGACCCTCGTAGTCTCCACGGTAATCTCCCCGCCGTCCCTCAAAATCGTCCCAACCTGCATCATCGCCGAACTCCGCCTCATAGCCACCCCTGCCGTCAGAATAGTGATCTCTCCCGCGTCCGTCGTCGTAGGATGAGTCCTCTGCTGTTGGTCGACGCCCCGGAGGGTCGAAAAATCCTCCCGAAAACTGTCTGCGGCCCTCCACAGTTGCTGTCCGCTGCCCGGGGGGTCGAAAACCCCCCCGGAGGTCTGTCCGTGCCCGTCGCTCCCCCTGCAGCTGCTAGGGGGCCCACCCATTGCGCAGGTCGGCAGGGGCCTGTCGGCCTTCAGACAGGCTCGGCGGGCCCCTATGGGTCTCTGTCCTTGCCGGCAGACCCTGCCGGCCGGTCCGGCAGGGTCGCCGGACCTTGGCGGGCCCAAGCATGGTCCCGCCGCCCCTGCCTGGGCTCGCAGTTGGCGGGGGGTCCCCCCGCCCTTCTCCCGTAGCGGCCGCCCCCAGTGGTCGTGGGGGGTCGACCGCCCTTCCCCGATGCCGCGCGGCTCCCTCGCTGGGCGGCTAGGGCCGCCGACTTTCTTTTGGCTTTCCACCGCCTTCTACCGCACCTCCTCGCGGTAGTCGACCCTACATGGCTCCTCGTCGTCTTCCTCGTCCAATTCCTCCACGTAATAGGGTTGATTTTGGGGAAAATTCTCCTCCTTTTCCTTCTCCTTCTTCAAAGGTGCCGTCTTTGGTGTCGGATTAGGGTTTCCTTCCACTTTGTTGTTTGTCGCCAATTGATTTAGGGCTCCCATCAATTGCGCGAATTGATCGTCGTGCTTTGCTTGATTCGACGCCAATTGGGAGATGGAGGAAGTCAATTTTGCCATGGACTCATCGTTCCCCGCCAACGACTTTTTGATTGCCTCGATCTCGCTCGTGAATTTCACCTCCAAAGCCTCAATTTTGTCTTGTGATCTTGTCGAAGCCGCCATGGATCGTCAGGGGCTCTGATACCAAATTGTTAGGACCTAACAAAGATGAAATTTTTATTAGAAAATAAATACGAAGAACTAGATAATTGAGCACAAAAGAGGTATGCTCTCCTCCCAAGACGCCGAAGAGAACGTTCGCACTCGTCTACATATGGAAATCACACAATAACAATAGTCAAAAGCATAGGTATACAAAAGAAGGCTACCCCCTATTTATAATAGAAACTAGGGCAAAGGGGGGGCATGCGGCAAGGCTAGGGGCTGCGGCTAAGGCCGGCGCGCACGTGGGGCTTCCTGCGGGTGTAAACCCGCGAGGGTTGTTGGGCCGCAAGCCTATCAAATTGCTAAAGGGGTTAGGTTGTGATTGATTTATCACGGATAGCTAGGAATTTCCATCGATTTGGGGTTTGCAAGAGATTGGATTCCTATCGATGGGAAGGCCTAGATATTCGAATTAGGTTTATAATCGAATCCACTAGGTTTGGTTTGCAAGAGATTGGACCAAAATTAGAATTTTTATTATAAATCTATACCATATTCGTTTGGAAGAGATTGGACGAATACGAACTATCACAACCTAGATTGTAACTCGGGTTTGCACGAGAGTGGGCTCGAGGTGCGATTGGACGCTGATGTCGATCTTCATGCTAGTGGCTTAGGTTAGGGTTTGCACGAGAGTGTGCCCCTAATCTAGGTTGCTATAAACCGGCAATAGTGCAAGAGCGTGAGCTTGGTTCTCTATTTAGTTACGACTAGTTCACCTCAACACAAGTCCAATAATATTAAGATTCACTATTCACAATGATGCATGATAATCTGTAGTGTGGATTCCCTAACCCTGGACGCTTTTATTATATTGAATTTGAATCGACATTTATCCAACTTCTCTATCACCGACACAGACATCCATCACCATTTCCATTACATCACATCATACTCATCTCCACCAATAAAACATTCGTAGTCAAACCAACCTAGGATATATTGGAGCCAACACCACCTCCTTGTGTTCAATACACACTCGCCATTTTACCGTGCGCTTGCGGTAAAACTACAATCGTGTCTCCCGGGTGTGTATCCAAGGGCCGATCACACCCCCAGCGCAGCCCCTCCTTACACCACCGCATGCTCTGTCGTGCGAAGTCCGACAACCCTAAGCCTTTAATCTCTGTCAAACGACCATGAGCCCCTCTACTTTGATTGTTTACTCCAATATCGATCAGAGCAGCGCATTAGGGAAAAACAGGCAACCAAGTCCCATGTTCGAGCACCCCCAGCCAGTAGCGTAACCAGGAATTTTTTTGCCCCAGGCGAAAAAATGAAGTAAAGAATATATTTTTTAAAATATCAAAACAAACAAAATTAAACGTTAACATGCTTTAATTATTTATTGATCATAGTTACAATATAGTATTATAGATATATTCAAAATAGCATCATACATATAGACATGCATGTATATGAAAGTAATATTTGACAAAGTAATAATTAAAGATGAACTTTTTATATTAATACATATACGCACATGAATAAGGAAATAATGACTGATATAGATTTTTTACAGTCATTATTACAGTAATTTACATATAGAGGGCAGTGGGAGTTAGAGAAAAAAGAGCTAGAGAAGTGAGATGTAATGAGAGGGAGAGGGAGAGGGGAGAGAGAGAGAGATGGTGATTATACATAATAAAAAATTTTATTTTTTTGCCCTCAGCTGCCTAGTGCAAGTTGTACACAGTTCTGTCCCTGCTGCTGTATTAGTATATGAATCAAAATCAAAATAAAAGAAATGAAAAAATAAACTGTATTAGGAGATGAAATACAAAGTGCTTTATAATACAAATTATGCATCTAATGTACAAAAGATTTTATATGGTAATTACATAATTATTGTATGTAAAATACATAAAATTGTCTTTTATTTAATATGCATTATCATCTTGTCGTATTTGGTCATAATTTAGGGGTATATCAAAATATAAAGAATTTCGATAGAAATGTATAAATAAGGTCGATGTTCTTTCTTTTTTAAAGTGCAAAACCGAACTAGCAATTTCTGTGGTGGCTGCTCTCCCATCAGAGTCGAGGGCACTGGAGAATTCGGAGGTCTCTCTTGATTCAAAGGCCTTTTTCCCCATTTTCTCTTGTTTCTACGTTTACGTAAAAAAATATTTTTTATTCTTTTTTTATCCGTCGGAAAGCTGGTAACGCGCGTGCGGGGGTCCCATCCGACCGAGTTCGAACCCGGGTTGCCTCGCAAGAAGGAGCAATGCTCCGTTGGCTATTCTTTATTTCTATCCACCTATTCGGATCACAACAATTGAAATTTATTTATTTATTCATCGTAGAGGAGGACTTGGCACAAGCTACCATAAGTAAAAATGTAACAAATAAAAACCAACTTCCCTGGGAATCGAACGCACAACCACTGGCTACTAAGGCAAACACTTTTCCATTGGGCTATAAACAAGTAATAATGTCTTATGATAAAAGGTTTTAATTTACTTTCCTGCCCTGGGCAGCTGACCAGGGCAAGTTGCAAGTAGTTCCGCCCCTGCCCCCAGCGCAACCCTTACGCCACTCCACGCTCCGACGTGCAAAGCCCCGTAACCCCGAGTCATAGCGGAGCACAAGGCTTAGTTTAAATATGTCGAGATGGACCTGTGACTATTGACAGATAAAAAACAACGTTTTGCAGCAAAAGTCAAGACATTTTTATCGACTGAATTCGTCAGCAAAAGTCAAGACTTTTTAACTTACAAACTCCGTCAACAAAAGTCAAGACTTTCACCGACGAAAACCATCAGCCATTGTCATTTGTGTTGATGGTTTTCCGTCAGCAATGGTCTTACTTTCACTGACAATTTCCATTAGCAAAAGATAGACTTTCGCCGACAAAGACCGTCAACGATTGTCATTTTTCCTGATGGAAAACCGTCATTGATGGTCTTATTTTCACTGGCTTGCCATCACATGCTGACGGGATGGTTGACGGATTTTTACCCTTAGCGATAAAGTTCACTGACGGTGTTTTAACCTTTGCTAACGGATTTTTCCGTTAGCATATGGCTTTTTTCTTGTAGTAACACACACACATACTCTAGGAAAAATACGGTGTGAACCATAGGAGAATTTAACCCTCGATCAAGCCAATACAAGTTTAACAGTTTCAGAACAATAGATAATTTTGTACTCTTCTGATTAAAGGGCAAATAGGGGATTTTCTTGAATTTTTTTATGCAAGTGTATTAACATGTGTAGAACACATTCAATGGTTTGGATCTATGAAAAATATATCAAAGAGATATGTTTCTCATGGTTTTTGCATAGAGAATTTTTTCAATGGAACATTTGCCTCATGTGTGTGTAGGAAAATGGGCCTATGGACATACACAGTTAAGTTAGCTGTGCACACCCATAAAAACCTATTTTTCATTTTTTTATAAAAAATTTTGGTAGGATTGTTGTACAGATTTTAAAACCCCAAATATGGGTGAACCCTAGGGGTGTTTGACACTCGATCCACTCGTTATAAAAAGTTCGATTGTTCTTAAATTTACAAGAGGTAGATCAAGGGTTAAAGAACATTAGATTCACTTGTTTTTTGGTGTGATGATCATCCATGAGATGTACAACAAACCTACAAAAAGATTCAATAAAAGGAAAATTGAGGAAATGAGGTTTTTATGGAAGCTGTGCACGTCCACACGGCCTTTTTCCCATATATATAATGGTACAAGAAAATCATATCCTAATATAACTTTTATACAAGAAAACATTGTCCCAATACTACTCTTATTTACTTGTAGCCCAACTAAATAATCAAAGTCTTAACTCTATAGGACTTCTAACATGGATCCAATTCGTTTACAAACTTCAAAAACCTTGAATGAGAAAGAATTCTAACACTGAATCCAATTCATGAATATGATCCGGATTCAAATTCCAGTATGTTTGTTTCGAAATTCACAATACTTCACCTTGATAATAACACATAAAATCCATTGGATGCAAACCTTGTTTGCAAGACAACACAACATCCAGCTTGGCTCATATTCAGTGAGCCACACATATTGAATCATCTATTCTCATCATTCTGCTTCCCGTGCAAATCCATATACACCATACTTCACCTGATTTCACCTCTTGAAAACATCTTGTACACTCATCATAGTCTCCAACCGAGCACTCATGATCACTTACATGTCATGCTTTGGACAATCACGATCATAACATAAGTTTACTCTTGGTTAAAACTGAGCAGTTAAGATGCTTCTTTGTCATGCTCTAGATAATCACCATCACTACACCATTCTCTCCCTGGATCCCGAACCACAATAACCAACAATTGAGACAAACTTAATTATGTACAAAACATGTGTCACACTATGCCTTGAAGCATACCAGCATCCATCAAACCATCAATCCCAACAGCGATCATCCGACATGTACTTGATCTTTTTGATCCCTATTATTCTAATAATGACATCTGGTATTCATTTCAAACAATAAAATTTTCCTAATCTGCTTTTACTATTGCATCCGGAGCACCGAAAAATATAGAATTTGATTCTCGGATCACCTTAATCAGCCTCCGATCAAGCAATCTGCACTCAAATTTACCTCGATCCTCCGATCCACAACAAAACCATTATTGTTCTCCCTCATCCACCTGCTGTTTGCTGTTGCTTCCAACAGAAAATCCAAGATAGATTTGCATGAAGTCCGAAACCCATTATGAATTGGAAACCAAGTCTGTTTCCAACTCCAAAACCAGCAAGCAACTCAAACCCCGTAGCAACTCCAATACCTTTTTCGTCACAACATGTTCTTTGTTCAACCCAATGAAAAGCCGACTGTTCACCAACAGAGGAGCCATGGCTTGCATGGATTTCTGAAGGAGAGTGAACCTTAGCAGCGGTCGCCACAGCCATCATATCTGTTCCTTGATATATGGGAAAGCCTACGGTCACATCTCTGTTTGTGTTCCCATGCCAACACATCGCCGACTGCGCTTCCTCCGATAATTGGATGACAGCCGATGCCCTTCTTCCAACATCAGACCCTCCATTATTCATTGCGCACTAGCAACTTCAAACGGGTTCCGTTCAAAACCTCAAATGATGCGCACACCAACTGTTTGATAGAATGCCTGAACAAAAATCTGAACATTGTTGGTGATTCACCGTCTTATGTCACGCACCGCGCGTGTTGCGTTGCCATCCATGGCCACTGTGACCTCTGCCATGCGTCGGTTGCCATTATAGCTGCCACCACGCGCGATCACTGCTTGCGATGCATGCAGTTGCCGTTCACCTTGTGCGCCGTTGTCGCGTGTCCCAATTACGCATCATCACCGCCACACACTCCGCTGCTGCACCATCGCTGGCTATCGCAGCCTCACATGTGTGCCGCTGTAAGAAAAATAGGTAGAATACCGTGGCTATATGAGGATGAACAAAGAAACAGGATACTTATCGGATGTAAGTGAAAGCACTGTGGTGTGGGATGACCACTGCCTTGAAAGCAATTACGGCGCGACCGTGGTGGTAATCGCTGATGCCGGTTGCTCCCAAGGTTAACACAGCTGCAGCTTCTGAACGCGTCCACTCGCGGTCAGAAACAGTGGAGTTTGCACACAGGAACCCACGAACTCATGAGAGGAATTCTGTAAGAAGATAGGAGGAGATAATAGAGATTTTCCGTGTTATTGCAAGCGAAGAAGTCTCTGCAATTTATAGGAAAACAAAAAAGTCGTTGAAGAGTTCAAACGGGCAAAGGATAAATGCCGCGTTTGAATGCTGTAGTAACTCCAGCAATAAAAGCAGCAATTAAATGCAATTAAATGGCCGCTAATTAAAGCATCAATTAAAAGCAATTAAATGGCCGTGAATTAAAGCAGTAATTAAATGGCTGTGAATTAAAGCAGCAATTAAAAGTAATTAAATGGCCGCGAATTAAAGCGGCAATTAAAAGGCCATTAGAGGGTTTAAATCTGAGAGATAAAGGGACCAGGTCCAAAAAAGAAAAGACACGCCGTCCAAAAAAGGAAAGGCGCGTGCGACATGGCGGGCGGGCGGGCGGACGGCGGCGGCGGCGCGCGTGTGGTGGACCCATGACCATGTAGGTCATCTCCCCTTCACAAAAGTGTCGTACACCTTGGGGCACGCCCCATGTCTCTACAACTCCCCTAATAAACACCTTCAAAGCAAGTTGCCGAAGCAGTGTGGGACAAAAAAGAAAGTGGGAATGAAACAAGGCTTTTGAGAGCCTATTATTTCCAACAATCCCCCACTAATGGCTCGAGAAAAGAAACACGAGTCCTGGGTAAAGAAACGATATATACTTAAGTATCAATGTCTTTCAATTGAATTGATACGTAGTGAAGTGAGGCAACGACTTACTTACTAATGAGTGAATTTCTCTTGAACTCATGAGAGTTCGGTTGAGACCCCACAACACGTATTGAACCGAGTATGTGCAAACTCCGCGATACAAGTCAAGCGCTTTAAGGCCATGCGCACACCTTAGGTCTCATGAGTGCTCTAGAAAGAATGCCCTTGTCTTTCATAGAAGGCGGCCAAACCTTCACACCCACGTAGGTGGTCCATTAAGTGCTTCTCTATAGTACCATCATAAAGAGTATGGAACCATTAAGAGCATATTGCTCAACCTCTCAACAGATATGAGTTCATCAAGTGCTTCTCTATAGCACCACCAAAACTAGTTATGAACTTATCCCATCAAGTGCTTCTCAATAGCACCACCAAAACTTGGCTATGGATTTAAAAACACTACCACATGTCATAGGGATGGAAATGTAGTATATGTTAAGAATCATATGGCTTCGTTAGACCACACTGGGTATCAACCATATTATCTCTCATAGGCTTTAGCCCCATCCCCCTCGACGAATCAAGAACCACTTTTCTTGTCAACCCTTTGGTAGTGGATCTGCAAGATCTCTTTCGGACCTCACATATTCCAAAGAAATTACTCCATTTTTCAGGAGTTGTTTAACCTCACCGTGTCTGATGCGTATGTGTCTTTTCTTCCCGTTATAGACACTGTTTTTAGCAACTCCAATGGCTGCTTGAGAATCACAATGAAGGAAAACTGCTGCAGATTTTTCCCCCACAATGGCATGTCTGCTAACAAGTTCTGTAACCATTCAGCTTCTTGCCATGCCAACTCAAGAGCAATGAATCCAGATTCCATGGTGGATCGTGCTATACATATCTGTTTGGAAGACTTCCATGAAATAGCGCCTCCACCCAAAGTAAAAACAAAACCACTAGTTGAACTTACTTCATCATTACTTGAAACCCAGTTTGCATCACAATATCCTTCTAAAACGGCAGGAAATCAGCTAAAATGCAAACATCAATTAATAGTTCCTTTCAAGTATTTTAACAAACGATGAAGAGCATTCTAATGTTCATTGCTAGGGTTATGTGTAAAATGACTTAGCCTACTAACTGCATAGGTTGTATCAGGTCTAGTGCAGTTCATGAGAAACATCACACTTCCTATGATTTTAGCATATTCAGATTGTGAAATACTCTTACCCAAATTTCTTTTCAGATGTATGCTAGGGTCATAGGGAGTTCTAGCAGGCACAACATCAAAATAGTTGAACTTCTTCAGCACTTTTTCAACGTAATGAGATTGACTCAAGGAGATGCCACTGGAGTTTCTAATAACTCTAACTCCTAAAATAACATATGCTTCTCCTAAGTCTTTCATCTCAAATTGAGATGACAAGAAATTCTTGGTATCTTTCACCACGTCCAGATTGTTTACAGAAATTAACATGTCATTTACATATAGGCATCTAATCACACAATTTGATCCTATAAGTTTAGAATAAACACAGGAACCAGCGGTGTTCACAATATAGCCATTCCTTACTAAAGTGCCATTAAACTTCTCATAACATTGCTTAGGTGCTTGCTTTAGACCATATAGAGATTTTCTAAGTTTGCATACATTATTCTTTTGACCAAAAATAATAAACCCCTCAGGCTGGGATATATAAATTTCTTCCTCCAGGTCACCATTTAAAAAGGCTGTTTTGACATCCATTTGATGTACAACTAACTCATGAATTACAGCTAAGGAAATTAAAGTTCTTATCATAGCAATCTTGGTCACAAGAGAATAAGTATCGAAATAGTTTAAGCCTTTCTTTTGGGTAAAATTCATAATCACAAGTCTAGCTTTGAACTTTTCAATTGAACCATCAGGGCTCATCTTTCTCTTGAAGATCCATTTATTACTAATGGGTCTACTACTTTTAGGTAAATCAGACAATTCCCAAGTTTGGCTAGAAATAATAGAATCAAGTTCGCTTCATGGCATCTTTCCAAAAACTAGCATCAATGGATCCCATTGCCTCATCATAAGTTTTTGGGTCTTCTATCATAAAGGCAGACACACTCTTATCACCTATGATGAGAATAATCTATGAACAAATTGTCATAGGTCTTAGGTCCAATGTTAGCCTTCTTAAAGTCAGGTAGACTTACTTTAGCCAAACACCCCTACACTCTAAGAAAATTCAGGATGGGAGTATAACCTTTCCACATCTCATAAGGTGTCTAGTCTAGTTTCTTATGGGTACACGGTTAAGAATATGATAGGCCGAAAAAACAGCTTCTCCCCCACATGTCACCAGACATCTCTGAACTCAAAAGTCTAGCAATCATCATTTCCTTCAATGTACGGTCTTTTCGTTCATTTATACCATTTTGTTGCAGTAAGAAGTGGCACTAAACTAATCACATTCTAATCACAGTAGTCTTTTAGGATGTTGGTACTATATTCTCCACCTCTATTAGGCCTAACTCTCTTGATATTCTTATCAAGTTGGGTTTCTGCTTCGGCATTGTATTTAATAAACATTTCTTCTGCCTCATTTCTAGTCCATAGAATATCCCTTCTTCATTTCTGAAAGGGAAAAAAAGATTTTGGAGCAACAATCCCATAAGCATTTGTATTACTAATATATTTCATGTGACTGCAATGTTTCATGAACTCATTTTAAGTCTTAACATCATACTTTGCACTGGCTTTCATATGTTCTCAACTAATAATTAGCAAACATGAATTAAGGAAATCCAACATAAATAATGTTCTGAGACATTGGATGCCAATTAGGGTCCATTTGGTTGCGTGTGGATGGGAACAATATGATTTTGAGATTCCAGTATCTAAGAATCAATGAATTGCATATCTAAATCATGATGTTCAGTTCCTTCTACTTTTTAGGCTACATTCCATTGAGTTTCAAAGTGAAAGGATAGCTCGATATATGGCACATGATATCGTATGATCTTTAATAATACCGGACTTGAACTACTGGATTTTTTTTAGTGGTGTCCGAATTCAATAGTTATAATTTGAACTCATTTGTAACTATGCCATTGCAAATCTACCAATTATAACAAGAGAAACAGCTATTCTGGATAAAATCACTGAGAAATCATGTTTTCAATATAACGAGCGACCAAATGGATTCATGTTCTTGTTTGCCAAATTCCATCTTTGTATCTCATGATCTAGACAACAAAATGTCAAATCAAGCGACAAATGCATCAGGTTATAAACAGTACCCCGCAACAACCAAGAAACCTATGGAGATCATCATCTCCCATCCAATTATGTTGAGGCGTGGTTATAAACAAACGACCAAAACATCATACGTACACAGCAGATCATACAAAGATTAAACCTAAAATGTACTCCTAGTTTTAATCCAATAATATCCAATAAGCACAAGGAATGGATTTGTTTGCGATGAGAGCCATAGTATAATAACGGAATAATTGCTTTCAAATTGTAAGAAAAATAGGTAGAATACCGTGGCTATATGAGGATGAACAGAGAAACAGAATACTTATCGGATGTAAGTGAAAGCGTTGTGGCGTGGGATGACCACTGCCTTGAAAACAATTACGGCGCGACCGTGGTGGTAATCGCTGATCCCGGTTGCTTCCCAAGGTTGTCAATCTTGTGAGGGTGATGTGGCGACACGGCTCGCCGGTAGAGTCTACTTGGGAGAATGAGGATGAGATGCGAGAGCATTTCCCACTTTTGTTCCCGGACACGTGAGTGTTGGGAAATTCCGAGGACGGAATTTTTCTTAAGGTGGGGAGGATGTAACGACTGGTTTTTATGTATCTGGATTTATTATATTATAATATATGTTTTGGTGGATTTTCTCCTCATGCGTGGTTTTCGTCTCCGTGGCTTTCATTTTCGATCGTTTCGTCGTGTTTTCTTAGCTTCTTCCTTAGAATCGTCGATTTTGGAGTAAGTCATTCGTGACGAGCTTCATATCGGTCATATCTTGTTGTTAGATCAAGCCTAGGAGTCTTAGGAACCGATCCCGGAGCTTCGCGCTCCATTTCGGAACTTTTGGTGCTCATTAACCAGTGTAAGAAGGTGCACCGACCGACTAGATGACGATCCAGTCGGTCGGAAAACCTTCTTGAACCGAATAGTTGGCTTTGTAAATTTCTCAGGAGTTACTGTTTATCGTTAGTCGGTCTAAGAACGTTGGTTGACCGACTAGGTTGCAAACTAGTCGGTCGGCAATGCTTCTTTAACCGACTAACTCATTAACTATTTTTGGTATCACTACTATTCATTCTTAGTCGGTCTAAGAACGTTCATCGACCGACTAGATTCGAAACTAGTCGGTCAGTAGTTGTTCTTTGACCGACTAAATCTAAATCCTATTTTTGTACAGGAGTTACTGTTTGGACTTAGTCGGTCTGCGTTGGTCAACCGACCGACTAGTTTCCAAACTAGTCGGTCAGTGGTTGTTCTCTGACCGACTAATCAGTGTCGAAACCCTAATTTCTGGGCAGCCGTCAGCCCTTCCTATTTAAACCCCTCCCAAACGTTTTCTTCTTCATCTTCTTCAACTCTAAACCTAATTTCTCCCCCATTGAGCCCCCTACTACCTCAAACCATTATTCCTTCATCCCAAGCCCAAAATCCATCATCCAAACCCTCACTTAACACATTCTACCTCTCATCTTCCTCAAACCTTCATCAAATCCCCCAAAATCACCCAAAACCCCATTTCTCCAGATTTTCCCCATCTATTCCAGATCTGAACCCTAGGTTCCCCGGAGCGTTTCTTCCGTTGCCGTGCTTGCTCGGCATCGTTCCTCCTTTTCTTCACGGTAATAGTCGATCTCTTAATGTTTTCATAACCCATTTGTGTTTTTTGTGAAACCCTAATGAAATGAATGTTGTTTTGATGATTGTTTCTCCATAACAACGACTTCCCCGTAGATTAGCGTCTGTGGGATGAACCCTCGTTGATTGTCATCCTCGGTGCTAGGCAAGTGAAACTTGCCACTTAGGGTTTTGGGCCATGTCTTAGGCCATTTGCTTGTTGTAGGCGTAAAAGAGGCTAGGCGACGAAATGATACTCGCCTAGACGCAAATTTAGGAACTAGCTTGACAACGAAGCTAGATCCGACATTTATCATGTTGCACAATTACCATGTCATGTTTAATTTCCATTAACGGTACGCAAATTAATTGCCATGTCATTGCGTTCTTTAAGTGTTTCCGTGATTGCGTAGCTTCGCTGCAATACTTGTGTTTCCTGGCTCGTGTTCCAGAAGCGGGCCATGTGTTGGTTGATAGCCAATGCCCGATCTACTTGTTTCCGGCTAGGTGCACCCCTACGCCAAATGCTTATGAATCGTGAACTAGAATGCGAGCTTCTGTGCGGGGCAACCCTGGCTCATTTACTGAGCTCGTGTGCCGGGACCCTGGCTCGTTTACATGTGGGTATTGGGGTAAGAGTTAAGCGGCCAATCAACTGGGAGTCTGCCCGATCAGCAACTGCAGTGGTAAGGCGTAAACTCTGGGTTCTGGGGTAGTATTAAGCGGCCAATCAGCGTGAATGTCAAACCGTTCAGCTGTAAGGCGTAAACATCTACAAACAACTTGAAACGTTACTAGTGAAATGATTGAGATTGTCAGTAGCTTGGCTACTCTTGACTTGTCCCGATAATTGTTCTCTTGTACTTATTGTTTCACCATGTCTTGCTTGTGCACTCATGTTATAACTGACATGCCATGCATACTATAACTGTTAGGTTGTTAGTTTGCCTTACTTTCAGTTTCCTTGCCCAAGTCTTTTAGACTTGCTGACATGTGCCCCTTTACTCTTTTGGGTGACACATGTTAGATCCTGAGCCTGAGTACATTGTAGAGGAAGAGGTGTTTGCTGACTCCGAGCCCGAGCCTGTGTTTGGCGAGGAGTACGTGGACACTGGGGACCAGTCCTAGTGTCTTCGTTGTGCTTTCCCTTTTGTTTAGACTGATGTTTTGTTGTCGGTGCGTAGCACCTATACTTTGTTACGTTGTTCCTTTTGTTGGCCTTGTTCTGGGCCTTTAGACTCTTTCTTTTAGCCTGGTGGCTTTTCTGGATGCTGGACTTAATTTTCATGTTGGACAAATTATGAGATATGAGATTTTATTTCTGTCTCTCCTTGTGTTATTATTGTTGTTCCGTTTGTGGTTACAGGGACCTGCTTATGTTTATTGACGCTTATCGGGTTTGGGGCTTCACAGCTCCACTCTCGTGCGGACCTTCTCACGTCTCGCCTCCATTTTAGGGAAGCGGGGCGTGACAGGTTTTGTTGGTGGCCCATGCAGGTCTCTTCTGTAACTGCGATTATCGGGATGACGATAATAATATTAGATGTCCAATGAACTAAGTTCGACATCCGAGTCATAAGCTATGAGTCTAATCTGCTTCGTTTTCTGTGTCATTAGATGGCAGGAAGGCGATTCACCCGTGGTGGAGGTAGTGGTGCGCTCCCTCATGATGAGGAGCCCGAGCGGGAGCCCACCAATGGAGAGATGATGCGGATGATGCTCCAGATGATGCATGTGCAGCAGGGCGTGCTCCTGCAAGTCCAGAATGCCCCACTTGCTCGAGCTGCCCGGGCACTTCCGGATGCCCTTCGCTCCGAGCCGGGAGCGAAGCAATTTCGGGAGCTGGGTCACGCATATTTTGATGGGTCTGAGGGTCCTCTGGCTGCCGATGAGTGGATTCGGAACATTGAGGATAACTTGAAGATGGCCAAGATCACCCCGGCTGGATGGGTTGATTTGGCAAAGCGGCAACTCAAGGATAATGCTCGGAACTGGTGGGATGCGGAAGAGAAGATGCTGGTGGAGCCGATAGCTTGGGCTACCTTTAAGTCCAGGTTTGATGAGGAGTTCTTTCCGAAGGCTGCTAGGAAGGAGATGCTGCAACGCTTCATTGATCTGAAGCAAGGGAGCTTGACGGTGGACCTGTACCACCAAGAGTTCACTAGGCTGAGTCGGTTCGCACCGAAGATGGTGCAGGATGCTGATGAGAGGGCTCAGAGGTTCCTGCAGGGACTTGCTTTGGAGCTCCAGAGTTTTGTGTCTTCCTCTGATCTGGACTCTTATCAGAAGGTTCTGGTCGCTGCTAGGAGGCAGGAGCTGAACCTGAGTCAGAGGAGAGGACATGTTTCGGGTGCTGGGAAGAGGCCTATGGAGCAGGCCAGTGCGGTGGTTAGGCCTGGTTTCAAGCCTAATCAGCCAGCTCAATTCAAGAGGCCAGGAGGGCCTATTCAGAAGACTTGCCATTTCTGCGGCAAGCCTGGCCACATCAAGGATCAGTGTAGGAAGTTTCTGGGCCAGTGTTTGGTTTGTGGTGATGATTCTCATGTCGCGAAGGATTGTCGGCATGCGAATCAGCTACGGAGGGCACCTGTTGCAGCACAGCCGTTGCAGCAGCGAGCGTCTGTTCCTGCTGGACGTGGAGCAGCTCTTGTTCCACAGAGGCAGGCTTTTCAGCAGGCTATTCCGCCGAGGAGGCAGGCTTTTCTGATGACCGCTGTGGAGAGCGAGGCTGTTGATGAGGTTATCGCAGGTAATCCTCAATCTAGCTGTTACTTTCCTAGCTGGTTTTGATTGTTAGATTGTGTCGTTTGCTTGAACATGATTGTTTGCTAGACTAGGGTTTGATTGTTAATTGCTTGTTAGGTGTGGTTTTGGTGTGCACATTTCCTGCACGAGTCCTTTTTGACTCTGGTGCATCGATGTGCATTATTTCTCGGAGCTTCGTGGAGAAGCATTCCTTGTCGACGTCCCCTCTTCCCAAGAGTTGAAATATCGTTACAGGGAATGGCGTGGTCTCGGTGCATCTTGGTTGCAATTCTTGCTCGTTGGTGGTCTGTGGACTTGAGCTTTACGCTGATTTCATTGTCCACGACATCATCAACTATGATGCGGTCCTCGGGATGGATTGGCTTGCGAGCTTCTATGCTACGATCGACTGTCGGAGGAAGAAGGTGGTGTTCGAGATTCCCGGACATCCGGTATTTGAGTTCAGCCGTGGTAGCAGCTCGCTTGGTCCTGTCAGGTTTCGGGCCAGGCCGGTGGAGATCGTGGCTATGCAGATGGAGTTGGAGAGGCCAGCGGTTGTGCGGGATTATGATGACGTCTTCCCTGAGG
The DNA here is from genome assembly GCA_030789695.1 of Scilla litardierei. Classification (NCBI taxonomy): domain Eukaryota; kingdom Viridiplantae; phylum Streptophyta; class Magnoliopsida; order Asparagales; family Asparagaceae; genus Scilla; species Scilla litardierei. Next base: position 267,465,694 of record CM061141.1, on the reverse strand, counting down.
AGATGTCTGGTTTGCCACCTGATCGAGCTCTAGAATTTTCTATTGATCTTGTTCCGGGAGCGCAGCCGATTTCGAAGGCGCCGTATCGTATGGCACCCGCTGAGTTGGAGGAATTGCGGAAGCAGCTGGATGAGCTTTTGCAGAAGGGTTATATCAACCCTAGTGTGTCTCCGTGGGGAGCACCGGTGCTGCTGGTGAAGAAGAAGGATGGTTCGCGTCGTATGTGCGTGGACTATCGGGAGTTGAATGCGGTGACCATCAAGAATAAATACTCGTTGCCTCGCATTGATGATATTTTTGATCAGCTTGGAGGTTCGAGGGTGTTTTCGAAATTGGATCTGAGGAGTGCTTACCATCAGTTGAAGGTGAAGAAGGGAGATGTTCCGAAGACAGCGTTCAGGACGAAGTATGGACAATACGAGTTTGTGGTTATGCCTTTCGGTGTAACCAATGCACCCGCAGTTTTCATGAATCTGATGAACCTGATTTTCTATGACTTTTTGGATAAGTTTGTCGTTATCTTCATTGACGACATTCTGATCTATTCAAGGTCGGAGGAGGAGCATGCCTCGCACTTGAGGACGGTGTTGGAGATTTTGAGGAAGCATAGGTTGTATGCTAAGTTTTCGAAGTGCGAGTTTTGGCTGGACAGAGTTGCTTTCCTCGGGCATGTGATGACTGGAGATGGTATTTCAGTGGATCCCGAGAAGATTAGGGCCATCAGGGAGTGGCCTGTTCCGTCGTCTACGTCTGAGATCCGGAGTTTCCTTGGACTTGCAGGTTACTATCGGCGCTTCATTAAGGACTTTTCCCGTATTGCTGAGCCGATGACCAGGTTGACGCGGAAGGATGTACCTTATGTTTGGTCGGGTGATTGTGAGCATGCCTTTGGTGTTCTGAGAGAGCGTTTGACGTCTGCCCCTGTTCTTGCTGTGCCTGATCGCAGTGGAGGATTCGAGATCTTTTGCGATGCTTCTGGCAAGGGTCTTGGTTGTGTTCTGCATCAGCATGGACATGTTGTAGCTTACGCTTCTCGTCAGCTCAAGGTTCATAAGAAGAATTACCCGACGCATGATTTGGAGTTGGCTGCTGTTGTGTTTGCGCTCAAGATTTGGAGGCACTTCCTGCTGAGTGAGAAAGTGAAGATTTTCACCGATCACAAAAGCTTGAAGTATATTTTTACTCAGAAGGAGCTCAACATGCGACAGCGTCGATGGTTGGAGCTCATGGCGGATTATGAGATTGATTTGCAGTTTCACCCTTGCAAGGTGAATGTGGTTCCTGATGCGCTGAGTAGGCTTCCAGCGGTGATGATTTTGACTTCACAGTGGAGATTGCAACAGGATTTTTGCGAGTCTGGTGTGAAGATTGTTCTTCCTCGGGAGGTTTCTTCGTTGATGTGTATGCAGATACAGTCGACGATTGTGGATCGGATCAAGGCTGACCAGGCTGAGGATCCGAAGCTGGTGAAGATTCGGGAGCAGGTGGAAGCCGGTCTGCGGACTGACTTTTTGATTCATGAGGATGGCTCGCTGAGGTTTGGAGCCAGGTTGTGTGTGCCAGCTGGGGATATTAGAGGGGAGTTGATGGTGGAGGCACACAGTTCGCTGTATTCTGTGCATCCTGGTGGCACCAAGATGTACCAGGATCTTCGTCTGAACTATTGGTGGCATGGCATGAAGAGGAGTGTGGCTCGGAGTGTAGCCAAGTGTTTGGTTTGCCAGCAAGTGAAGGCGGAGCATCAGCGTACGGCAGGGTTGCTACAACCGCTTCCGATTCCGGAGTGGAAGTGGCAACACATCACTATGGATTTCGTGACTGGACTACCTCGGAGTCCGAAACAGAATGGCGCGATTTGGGTGATCGTAGATCGATTGACCAAATCCGTGCACTTTATTCCGTTCCGAGTAGGACAGTCCACTGAGGCGCTAGCGAGGAGATATATGGAGGAGGTCGTGCGACTTCATGGGGTCCCCGTGAGTATCGTGTCGGACAGAGACACGAGGTTCACATCTCAGTTCTGGCAGAGTTTACAGAAGAGTTTGGGTACGCGTCTGAGTTTCAGCACGGCGTACCATCCGCAGACGGATGGCCAGTCCGAGAGGACGATTCAGATTTTGGAAGACATGCTGAGGGCGTGCATGTTGGATTTCAAGGGTTCGTGGGAGGACCATCTACATCTGGTGGAGTTTTCTTACAACAACAGCTTCCAGGCGAGTATTGGCATGGCGCCTTTCGTCGCTCTTTATGGGAGGAAATGTCGATCGCCATTGAGTTGGGATGACGTTGGTGATCGGGAGCTGTTGGGACCTGAGATGATTGTGGAGGCCGTGGATATTGTCAGGAACATTCGGGAGAGGTTGAGGATTGCTCAGGACCGTTTTAAGCATTGGGCGGATGCTAAACGTCGTCCTTTGGAGTTTCAGCCGGGCGACCATGTGTTTCTGAGGATTTCCCCGAATCGTGGTGTGATTCGTTTTGGGAAGCGAGGGAAGTTGAACCCGCGATACATTGGACCGTTTGACATTCTGGAGAAAGTTGGCGAGGTAGCCTACCGCTTAGCCTTGCCGCCATTTTTGGAGGGAGTTCACAATGTTTTCCATGTGTCGCAGCTTCGTCGATACATTAGCGATCCATCTCATGCTGTGGACTTTTCGGAGATTACCGTTCGCCCCGATATGACGTATGACCAGCAGCCAGTGCAGATTCTGGACAGGCGTCAGAAGTCACTTCGGAACAAGGTTGTCAATCTTGTGAGGGTGATGTGGCGACACGGCTCGCCTGGAGAGTCTACTTGGGAGAATGAGGATGAGATGCGAGAGCGTTTCCCAGTTCTGTTCCCGGACACGTGAGTGTTGGGAAATTCCGAGGACGGAATTTTTCTTAAGTTGGGGAGGATGTAACGACTGGTTTTCATGTATCTGGATTTATTATATTATAATATATGTTTTGGTGGATTTTCTCCTCATGCGTGGTTTTCGTCTCCGTGGCTTTCATTTTCGATCGTTTCGTCGTGTTTTCTTAGCTTCTTCCTTAGAATCGTCGATTTTGGAGTAAGTCATTCGTGACGAGCTTCATATCGGTCATATCTTGTTGTTAGATCAAGCCTAGGAGTCTTAGGAACCGATCCCGGAGCTTCGCGCTCCATTTCGGAACTTTTGGTGCTCATTAACCAGTGTAAGAAGGTGCACCGACCGACTAGATGACGATCCAGTCGGTCGGAAAACCTTCTTGAACCGAATAGTTGGCTTTGTAAATTTCTCAGGAGTTACTGTTTATCGTTAGTCGGTCTAAGAACGTTGGTTGACCGACTAGGTTGCAAACTAGTCGGTCGGCAATGTTTCTTTAACCGACTAACTCATTAACTATTTTTGGTATCAGTACTATTCATTCTTAGTCGGTCTAAGAACGTTCATCGACCGACTAGATTCGAAACTAGTCGGTCAGTAGTTGTTCTTTGACCGACTAAATCTAAATCCTATTTTTGTACAGGAGTTACTGTTTGGACTTAGTCGGTCTGCGTTGGTCAACCGACCGACTAGTTTCTAAACTAGTCGGTCAGTGGTTGTTCTCTGACCGACTAATCAGTGTCGAAACCCTAATTTCTGGGCAGCCGCCAGCCCTTCCTATTTAAACCCCTCCCAAACGTTTTCTTCTTCATATTCTTTAACTCTAAACCTAATTTCTCCCCCATTGAGCCCCATACTACCTCAAACCCTTATTCCTTCATCCCAAGCCCAAAATCCATCATCCAAACCCTCACTTAACACATTCTACCTCTCATCTTCCTCAAACCTTCATCAAATCCCCCAAAATCACCCAAAACCCCATTTCTCCAGATTTTCCCCATATATTCCAGATCTGAACCCTAGGTTCCCCGGAGCGTTTCTTCCGTTGCCGTGCTTGCTCGGCATCGTTCCTCCGTTTCTTCACGGTAATAGTCGATCTCTTAATGTTTTCATAACCCACTTGTGTTTTTTGTGAAACCCTAATGAAATGAATGTTGTTTTGATGATTGTTTCTCCATAACAGCGACTTCCCCGTAGAGTAGCGTCCGTGGGACGAACCCTCGTTGATCGTCATCCTCGGTGCTAGGCAAGTGAAACTTGCCACTTAGGGTTTTGGGCCATGTCTTAGAACATTTGCTTGTTGTAGGCGTAAAAGAGGCTAGGCGACGAAATGATACTCGCCTAGACGCAAATTTAGGAACTAGCTTGACAACGAAGCTAGATCCGACATTTATCATGTTGCACAATTACCATGTCATGTTTAATTTCCATTAACGGTACGCAAATTAATTGTCATGTCATTGCATTCTTTAAGTGATTTCGTGATTGCGTAGCTTCGCTGCAATACTTGTGTTTCCTGGCTCGTGTTCCAGAAGCGGGCCATGTGTTGGTTGATAGCCAATGCCCGATCTACTTGTTTCCGGCTAGGTGCACCCCTACGCCAAATGCTTATGAATCGTGAACTAGAATGCGAGCTCCTGTGCGGGGCAACCCTGGCTCATTTACTGAGCTCGTGTGCCGGGACCCTGGCTCGTTTACATGTGGGTATTGAGGTAAGAGTTAAGCGGCCAATCAACTGGGAGTCTGTCCGATCAGCAACTGCAGTGGTAAGGCGTAAACTCTGGGTTCTGGGGTAGTGTTAAGCGGCCAATCAGCGTGAATGTCAAACCGTTCAGCTGTAAGGCGTAAACATCTACAAACAACTTGAAACGTGACTAGTGAAATGATTGAGATTGTCAGTAGCTTGGCTACTCTTGACTTGTCCCGATAATTGTTCTCTTGTACTTATTGTTTCACCATGTCTTGCTTGTGCACTCATATTATAACTGCCATGCCATGCATACTATAACTGTTAGGTTGTTAGTTTGCCTTACTTTCAGTTTCCTTGCCCAAGTCTTTTAGACTTGCTGACATGTGCCCCTTTACTCTTTTGGGTGACACATGTTAGATCTTGAGCCTGAGCACATTGTAGAGGACGAGGTGTTTGCTGACGCCGAGCCCGAGCCTGTGTTTGGCGAGGAGTACGTGGACACTGGGGACCAGTCCTAGTGTCTTCGTTGTGCTTTCCCTTTTGCTTAGACTGCTGTTTTGTTGTCGGTGCGTAGCACCTATACTTTGTTACGTTGTTCCTTTTGTTGGCCTTGTTCTGGGCATTTAGACTCTTTCTTTTAGCCTGGTGGCTTTTCTGGATGCTGGACTTAATTTTCATGTTGGACAAATTATGAGATATGAGATTTTATTTCTGTCTCTCCTTGTGTTATTATTGTTGTTCCGTTTGTGGTTACAGGGACCTGCTTATGTTTATTGACGCTTATCGGGTTTGGGGCTTCACAGCTCCACTCTCGTGCGGACCTTCTCACGTCTCGCCTCCATTTTAGGGAAGCGGGGCGTGACAAGATAGGAGAGATATTCCATGTTATTGCAAGAGAAGAAGTCTCTGCAATTTATAGGAAAACAAAAAAGCTGTTGAAGAGTTCAAACGGGCAAAGGATAAATGCTGTATTTGAATGCTGTAGTAACTCCAGCAATAAAAGCATCAATTAAATGCAATTAAATGTCTGCGAATTAAAGCAGCAATTAAACGCAATTAAAGGGCCGCGAATTAAATCAGTAATTAAATGCAATTAAATGGCCGCGAATTAAAGCAGCAATTAAAAGCAATTAAATTGCCGTGAATTAAAGCAGCAATTAAAAGGCCATTAGAGGGTTTAAATCTGACACATAAAGGGACCAGGTCCAAAAAAGGAAAGACACGCCGTCCAAAAAAGGAAAGGCGCGGGCGACATGGCAGGCAGACGAGCGGGCGGCGCACGCACACACGACCGGTTGGCCGGACGGCGGTCGGACGGACGGACGGCGGCGACGCACGTAGTGGACCCATGACCATGTAGGTCATCTCCCTTTCACAAAAGTGTCGTACCCCTTGGGGCATGTCACATGTCTCTACAACTCCCTTAATAAACACCTCCAAAGCAAGTTGCCCAAGCAGTGTTGGACAAAAAAGAAAGTGAGAATGAAATAAGGCTTTTGAGAGCCTATTATTTCCAACAGCCGCCACTTCTCAACGACCCCGCACACCACAAATTTGGGCCACTGCCATGTGCTCCAATGCGTTCCACTCTCTGTCATCATCCGTCCGTGCCCCTTCTTTTCTTATTTTTCTTCTTGCGTCTTATGATGTTGAGGATTTTCATACGACCACCTTCATCTATCTTATGAACTCAAACACGATCAAACACCGTGAAAATCCTTGATAATGGCCCATCAAACCCTAGGCTTTAATACTACTTGTTAGGTTTTCGGGACTCCTTTTAAAACTAACATGTAAGAGAACGAAAAATCATATATAATCAAGAAGAACACCAAATATACGATCTACGTCCACGGGGTAACAATATAGAAATCCACTATACGAAGAGAATACAAGATAACAAGACGATCCTTCATCTCACTAATAATCTTTCCTTTTATACATAAAAATAACTCCCTATTCCATCGCTTCCAAAGCCTCCAAAAGCCTCCAAAAGCTCCCAAATCCACCTCTCATCTAACAACTACACACACAATGAAATCCTATCCTAGAAAAACTCTTATACAAAAAAAAACCATATCATACTACAACTCTTATTTAGTTGTAGCCCACATAACTAAATAATCAAAGTCTTAGAGCTTATAGAACTTCTAACCTGGATCCAATTTCTTTACAAACTCTAACATCTGGAACCAAAAGGAATTCTAACTTGAATAACTTGAATTCAATTATTGAATCCGATCCGGATTCTAAGTGCCATGTGTTTGTCTCACAAATCCCAATAGTAGGACCAAGGAAAGATAATAAAGAGAAGAGGAATAAGCGCAACAAGAAAATATAATAAATCAGGATAATTGTTAAAATATTTACATGTGAAAAATTATCCCCTAAATGGATAGTCATGAATATAGCAGCAAGTTGGTAACAATAATCTTTTATTTAGCCTTAAAAGTTATTATAACTCGATCTGGTATCGTTCTAAATCAGTAATGTATCATAATTCTAAATGTAGGATCCAAATCAGCAATCATGAAGAGTTCAACGTTTTGAAGTAATATTGAGATATGCTTTACGCAAGCTTTGACATGTACCACCTCTCCCTGGCTTTATGCCATCCAAAAGAAAAAAGTAAAAAAAAAAAAAGCAAGACAGCCAAATGAGGTTGACAGTGGCGGCAAAATAAAATTTTCTTGCATTATCTGTATATTGTAGCTGGGGAATGCATCTCGGAGACATTGACATGAAGTTTGTATTTAACAAATTAACTCCAAAGAGCAAGCTAGATGACATATAAATATAAATATATGTGTGTGCTCTGATGTGGAAGAGATTAGCTGTATTGTTTCCTTTAATTAATGCAATATTCAAAGAATTTGTCAAGTATCCAGAGATTTCTGGCAATAATACTATATATGATCCTAGCAATGAGACACTTTTCATGCATCTGTCATTAACTATTTTTTTTTTGTGGGCTAGACATTTATTTACAGGACAATAGCTTTCATGCACTCAAAATGAAAAAAATAATCTATCTACGGATTGTTTAAAAAAAATTATTACGGTCAACACCGTCGTCGGCCATGCTTTTCACAATCTGAATGATGTCAGTTGTTTAGCACCAATGTTTCTAAGAAATCTCTGAATGGAGCAATTAAACAAAATGCATATAGATGACATTACAAACAACAATAAGGCATCAAAGTTGGGAAAGCGGAACAAAAGCTCGGCAAAAGCTACCTGTTCCCCTTCACGCTGAACCACGCCTCGCCGCAGGCCCGATGAAGGAACCCGAGCTCACCCCTGCACGCACACCCAACCCGAATCAACTCCTCCGAGCCTGAGCCCTTCGCCGGCCAGCCCACGGCCTCTCGGTTTAAATGGCAGATCCTGCACAACAACTCCTCGCTCACCTCAATCGCCACCTCATCGCTCACTTTCTCCGGCTTCTTCGCCTCAACGGCCGCGGTTGGGGTTTCCGTCATCATCATGGGCAGTGTACCGGAGAGCAGATGGACATAACCCACAGAGGGATTTGAACGAACACTTGGGATGCAACAAGTCCCCGAATGGGAGCTGGGACTTGGGGTTTCTCATTGGAGGGTTGACCTCGTACTATTGGATGATCGTGATGGTGGGAATTTAAAACATGGGATTGAAAGAGATATGAGGAGTGCAATTTTGGTACTGCTCTCGATATTAAAATCGATAATTTTGGATATTTTTTAAATACGATGTTGCTGTTGACATCTTGAGGAAGATTAGGGTGCATGAAATTAATGACAGACATATTTGAAATTCCCGAAATTTTGGAGGGAATTACGATGAGAGCCGGTGACGAACGGCGTCGAGGAATGCCAAGGACACGTGGAGGAATATAAGAGAGCGGTAGTAAATTTATGTAAGGAAAATAAAGATTCCCTTTTTGCTGGGATTATGTACAGTCTGCTTTTCATGCTTTTTTTTGAGATTAAAAGAAAATATGTACTATACCAAATATAATCAGTTACGCCATGTGGTAAGTTTTTCCTTGGTAAATCCGTTTCAATGTGCTTGCTTTTTTCTCTGGTAATAGAAATATATCACATCAGCATATATCATTTTTTATGTGACATCTGTTTTTTTATTAATTCCATTTTGTTTATAAAGTTATTTCTTTAATTTAGTCCCTTGTTTAATGTTCTATGATACCATATGTCAGTACTTAGTGGAATTTGAAAGAATATTGATAATTATGATATGATCTGAATTTTATACTTTCCTATTTGCTAAGATGTATGGCTGAATTTTGTAAACATGTCCTGAATGTATCTCTTTTCCTAAAATTATCATGAACTTAAAAAAATGAAATCAGACTTAAAGTTTTAAAAATCTTCCCTGAACTTTTCCGCCTATTTCAATGTGATTTCTTTTTTCTAAATTGAGGTTAGTTTTACGAAGTCATGAAAAAAATTCAGAGTAGTTTTATGAATTCATGCGAAAGTGTTGAAAATCAAAGGGGATGAACACAGTTCAGACTCGAGTTAAATGTACTCATATATTTAACAATGTATTCTACAACAATCATTTGCTCTAAGAATTCGTGTCTGGCTCATGAATATGCTTAGATAAACTTTGGGGAATCAGTTCATCTTGGCCATTGTGTGTGTGCGTGTGTGTGTGTGTGAGGGAAGTAAATGAGTATCTATATTGAAACAGTATAATGTACAAGAGACCTAAATGGGCCCAGAAAAGCAATTAAAGAGGGGATATGGCACAAGCGTCGTCACCCTCTTATATCATTCCTGTGTCCCCAATTAGTGTCCCACTATACACAAACTCTCCAAATAGTGAAGGATGGATCCATGAAGAATTCATGTCCCTATCTCCAGGAAGCCCCCAATTGAATAGGGGGCCGATATCAGAGGCTCGGTCACAATCTATAGGCCAGAGCGCAATTCTAACATCGGCAACAATGTCATCAAAGAGATGGATCATAGAAGAGGAAGATCCATCAAATATCATCCTGTTACGCTCCCTCCAGATATGCCAAACAATCACCGCTAACGCAGTCTTGGCCAAAATTCCCAAGTTATCAGAGCCACTATACTTGGAGATGAAAATGTCGCAGACCTCAGAAAGAGTATATGGGGGCCGGCTCCAAAATACGCAACTTAATAAAGCTCCCTTAGAGAATATACCTTGAGTAGCTGCACTCAAAGAAAATGTGACCAACACTCTCATTCGATCCATCCTGACAAAGCTCACATATAGTAGGAGTCTCTATCACCCAATGAGAAAGAATATCTCTCGTGAGAAGCTTACAGTGAAGTCCACGAAGCAAAGTAATAGCCATCTTGGGGATGTGACCCCTAAACCAAACAAGTCTATAATAAGGAAATCTGGGTTGTCTAAAACGCACCCCGTCCCAAGCACTACGCAGGGAGCAAGAATGGCCAGGTGTACATACCCAAAAATCCTCACCTGGAGATAGTGAAACCTGTGAAAGAAGGGGCATGATAGCCAGTATCCTCACATCATCCACCCAATTCTCTCCATCTCAAAAGTCGCAAACCCTTCTCCTCTCCTCCCCCTCAGGGACATCATAGGAGTCACAAAGAGGCCCACATGGAAGCCATCTATCATATCAAAAGAGAGTAGAGTAGCCATCTCTGACCCTGCGCCCAATAAGATTTTGGGAAAATCTTCGGCAGTAAAGAAGGAACTTCCAAGTCCCAGAATGAGCTGGAAGGCCCTTCTCTCTAAAGAACCTCGAGTCAGTAAGATAGTGCTTCCTCATGAAAGAGGCCCATTGTAACGACCCGCTTTCGGGGGCCCGTTACTTATTTGATATTTGCGCAGGTCCTGCAGGTTACCAGTGAATTCAAAATAGCCACGATACAGAGATGTACAAAAATACTCAAATAGTGTCCAATTATTACAATCCATACTGTACAAGATGTCCCAACAATATGAACGAATAAAGTACACAACACTGAAAATAACTCGGTAAGCCGCAGTTGAACTTTTGGCGCTATTAGCTCAGGAGCATCTATCTTCATCTGTACGTCGTCTGCGGTGCCACGGAAATGGAACCGTAGGTAAGTCACAACAATTCTAAATATAGAAAAGAAGCAGTGCACAAGTATGACAAAAGTAACTACGTACAAGCAGATCAGAGTGAAAAGTAAAGTACTGAGCAACAACTGTTCACAACTGAAAAGTAAAGGTAAACTGAACTGAAAGGAGAGAACAACTGTACGGTGGTAGTGCAAGTGTAAAGCAGACTGAGCAAGTAAAGCGTGCTACTGCTAAAAGTACGATAAGTAAAGTACTGGTGACTGTACAAGTGTAGTAGGTGAAGTGCATGCAATACGTAAAGTAAAGGTGACTGTGATGCGTAAAGTAAAGGTGACTGTGCAAAAGTAACTACACTACGTGACTCAAGTCGGAGAGTACAATATGTGACCGTTCAGTTCGTCTCTTGCCTGGGTGCTACCCAGACGATTGCCGGAACCCAGGCAGCAGGATGGTTTACCGAAACGCAGGCAGCTAGACAGGAGGCCGAAACACAGGCAGCTTGACATGTAGATCGAACTCTAGTCACTCCCGTACTCTCGCAACTATGAGTTACCCCAAAACCCGGTGTTGTGTCAAGTACAAGTTCTTTACATGAACGTTCCACGGGATGTTCCAAGTCAAGTCTAACACAAGAAAGTGACGTATGTTTCCGTGCTTCGAGCACGTAGTAGTGCGGTGCTACAAGTTCGTACGAGCACAGTGGCTAGATTTCTAAGGTTAGAAACTATCGTGACTTACCAAAATTAATACCGTTGTAGTAAGCCGGAAGAGGATCTAGGGCTTCCTCAGAAGTTGGTACACCTGCAATCACAAGAACACTTGGTTAAAGCGCGCGACATTTCTATTTAAATAATTTGGTCGTTTTGATTTTCTAAACTGGTTGAAACGTTGTCGAAAACCGTTCTAATTTTTTCTATAGCCTAGATATGATGAAAATAATTTTTTTGCGAGAGGAAATATTTTTCTGAAGCTTGTAGGAATTTTTATAATTTTTGAAAGCTCAAAACAATTTAAAAACTATTTTTCAATTAGTGACGTAATTATTCAAACATTTATTCTGGGTGCAATCGGTATCGGAAAGTTACAAATGAACTGTCAAAATGGCCGTCTCGGAGAGTACTGTAACATATATTTTTATCACCTACTAATTTACGTGAAAATAACACGTTACTGATTTTTGAATGAAAATAACGGATTTAACTTTTAGGCTTAAAAATTTATTCTGGGAAAACTACTCGTCCGATTGAGATGAAACTAGCGCCATTGGGTCCAGAATGTCATTTCTGATTTTCTGGAGCTATCCGCACATTTTTCTGGCCCATGTATAATTAGTTATGGATTTATAACCATTATACCCATTTAATAATTAATTAATAATACGAAATTTCGAATTTTCTTACTATTTACAAGTTTGCCATCAAGCAAACTTACGCAGCCCGACGCACAGCATCGGAGGGGGCTGGCGGCGGTACGGGGCGGAGGATTCAGGCGTACGGCGGCCTATGCGGCGGAGCTCTGGTGGCGGTGTGGCGTCGCTGGGCTTCGCCGGTGAGCAGCGGCGGTGGGAGCTCTCGTCGATGGAGGGGTCTCGTCGGCGTCGTAGGGGGTCGCTGCGGCGTCGGGTGGTGCTCGCGGTGAGGTGCTCGAGCAGTCGGAGAACGGGAAGAGGAAGGCGGGGGCGCTCCGTGGGTGTGGCGGCGTTCGGAGAACGGCGTGGAGGCGGCGTCGTACGGTGTTTGGTGAAGAGGCGGAGCTCGGACGCCTGGGGTTGAGCTACTGTGGCGGAAGCGAGGACGGAGGGCCTCGTTCGGGCTGTCGGAGACGTCGAGGAATGTCGGAGAGACGGTGACTCGACTGGGGTCGTGCGAGGGTTCAGCGTGGAGCTCCGGCGGATCTCCTTGTCGGAGAAGGGGGAAGGCGAGGGCGGCGTGCAGCTGAGGGGGGGGGGGGCGATGGCAGAGATGGCGACGGCGGCGGAGGCTCGGAGTCGAAGATGGCAGCGGGAAGAGGCGCTATGGGCGGAGGAGGGTGTACCTCACGGAGGCGTGGGCGGCGCTCGTGGGTGAGGAGCTGATGGAGGAGAACGAGAGGGGGGCTGAGCTTGGGTTCGGGGGTTGATAGCCTGGGTGTGAGAGAGAGGGGGTTTAGGGAAATGGGTTTGAAAGTGTGGGAGAAAGAGAGAGCTGTGTGTGCGTGAGTTAGGAAGATGGGTTAGGGGTTAATTATATAGGGTTAGCAATTAATGTAATATTAGGTTAGTCAATGAGTATTAAATGTGTTAGGTGATTAGGTTAGACTAAGTGTAGATTTTAGCCAACCCATGAAACACATGGGTTGCTAACGTGTTAGGTAGGTAATTAGGATAGGTTAAAAAGTAATTAGTAAAAAGTAAAACCCTCAGTAGTGAAAGTAATTAGTAAAATACAAAAATGAAATTACGATTTTGCCCCTACTAGTAAATGTGTCCGAAAAATTACGAAAACATACCCACGGGATCGTATCGTCGCGAGGATGGCGAATACGAAGTCCGTTTCAGGGTTTGGGCCACGGGGATACTAGTTTTTGGCCAAAACGTTTAAGAAGCGGGTTTGCGGGTTCTCTATCGATTTGACTTCAGAAAATTATGAAATTAATGTGGGAAGCCCTAAATGATCATAGGATGCTACTGCAGAAGTTTGAAAACGTTTTGAAGACATTTGTATAGAAAATAAATTCGTCGAATCAAAACGGTAATTTTGAAAGATGAATTTTAACAGAAATGTTTTGGGTATTTGAGGAAATCGGAAATTGCTGAAATACTTTATAATAAGTCTAGTGCTTAAAAATATTTTTATAAGATTTTTTTGAAATCAGTTTAAAACTCCTGATCAACCATTTCAAAACACAATTAAAAACGAAATTACTTCAAATATTTAGCTTAAATGTTTTGGAAAAATTCAGGTCGTTACACCCATAAACCATCATGTGTGAGAAAACGCCAGGTCAAGCGAATCCCATATGCCATGTTAAGATCAGCTAGATGGCACAGACCGACCCCCCTTCAGACTTGGGTAAACAGAGATCCTTACAGGCCGAGAAGGAAGCCTTACCCCATATAAACCTCTTGCATAAGGCATTAATCGAGCATAAAACCGATTTGGGAATGTGGAATGCCTGCATCCAGAATGATACCATACCATAGATAACAGATCTCATAAGCTTAATACGGCTATAAATAGAAAGCAATGAGGAAGCCCAACCCTGTAACTGATTCATGCACTTATCTACTGACCGCTCAAACATGGAAGCCTTGGGGTAGTGAGATGAGAGAGGAAGACCCAAATAAGTGGATAAACCATTCATCCGTCGAATACCCAGAATATCGGCCAAACATCCAGTATCCCTGGCCCCTTTGCTTAACATAACAGCACTCTTCCCCCAGTTAACTTCAACTGTGAAAAGCTGAAAAGTACCAAGGAGATTCTTCAACCCCTCAAATGATCTAGAATTGGCCCGACAGAAAACCAAAAGATCATCCGCAAACAGAAGATATGTACAAACTCCCACATTCCTCTTAATTGGTTGCACCACCCCACCCAGAACATTTCTAGCCATCAGAAGATAGAAAGCCTCCATAACCACTACAAAAAGATAAGGAGATAGTGGATCCCCTTGTCGCAATCCTCTATTCGACTGGAACATACCAATGGGGAGCCATAAAGCATAACCGAAAAAGAGGGCGTTGAGATGCATTCACAAATCTAACTAATGAACCTCCTTTTGAACCACGTCCGATGCATCATGAAATAAATGAACTCCCAATTCACATTGTCAAAGGCCTTGCGTGAATCTAGCTTAAGGCACGCACATCCCCCCATCAGATTGCTAAAATCCTGAATATGCTCATGTGCCAAGACAGCGCAATCAGCTAGTAACCAGCCTTTAATAAAAGCAGTCTGGTAAGGTGATATGAGTTCCAACACCACAGATTTCTCTTCTACAAAGCGCCTTGCTGATAATTTTATATAGCACGTTGCAACAAACAATAGGCCTATAATCCACCAAACCAGCAGCATTAGTACCCTTGGGTATTAGAGTTAAGAATGTGTGGTTGACCTGACGAAGCATTTTGGAAGAGCTAAAATAGAGAGAACTTCATCTGTCACATCCTCACCAATGAAGGCGAGACGTGAGAAGGTCCGCTCAGACTTGGAGCTGTGAGACTCCAGTCTGTAAAGCGTCTGGATTTAACCGAGCTCAGGTCCTTGCAAATGCAAAGTAGAACAACAATAATAATAAGTAAAGAGAGACAGATAAAAATTTATTCAATCTCAGAATGCCCATAATAAATAAGTTCCAACATCACAGAAAAGCCACCAGGCTGGAAAGTGAAGAGTCTAAAAGGCCCAAGCATGGCCAACAAAAGTACAACGTACAGAAAGTAAAGGTGCTACGCACCGACGACTAACAGCAACCTAAAACAGAAGTAACTCAGAACAGTCTCTAAGACTGGTCACCGGTGTCCACAAACTCCTCGTCAAACGTGGGCTCAGGCTCGGCGTCAGCGAACACCTCGTCCTCAGCAACGGTCTCTGGCTCAGGGTCTAACATGTGACACCCAAAAGAGAGAGGGGCACATATCAGCAAGTCTACAAAAGACTTGTGCAAGGAAACTAAAAGTAAAGTAAGCCAACCTAGCAGTTCTAAAAGCATGCAATGACATGAAAGTTATAGTATGAGTGCAACAAGTAGAGAAACAAGTACAACAATCATCTAGCATGGCAAGGCAAGAGTAGCAAACTACTAACAATCACAAGTCACGTTTTCATGTCGTGCACAGAGTTCACGCCTTACAGCTGAAGTGGCTGTACGGGCACACTTCTACGCTGAGTGGTCACTCAACCCTACCCCTCCACGTGTATCGGGCATTGGCTTTTGACCAACACAAATGGCCCGCTTCTGGATCACGAGCCAGGAAGTGTATGGCATAGGGTTGTGCCTGCAACGCAGGTGCCTAGCCTGGACAAGCAAGTACAAGTATAGTAGCGTGTGCTACGAATGCAACAATCAGACATTGATGGCATGACATGGCAAGCTGTAATTTAAATGCGTACAGATAAGGAATTTAAACATGGCAGTTACAAATACATGGCTGACATGGCAGCATGAACAAAACAAGTTAAAGGGGTTGGATCTAGCTTCGTTGTCAAGCTAGATCAAGTGAGGTGACGGATCTAGTTTCGTTGTCAAACTAGATCAAATAGGCGTCTAGGCAGATATCATTTCACTGCCTAGTCTCTTTTACGCTACGGTACAAAAGTGGACTAAAACATGGCCTAAACAAACAACGGGCAAGTTTCACTTGCCTGCAACCCGACGTCTGAATACACCGTCCAAAAGTCCAAACTACCTACGTGCACAAGTCCATCAGCCTACATTCCCAATTTAAATTATCTTAATTAGTGATCTAAAACATTTAAAAAACATCAATTTTTAGTCTTGATTAACAGGCTGTGGTTGGGGATCCTGCGGGTGCAAAACGTTACCTCAACACGACGCGAGAGCTACACTGGCGTCGGGTAGCGACGCCAGGGGTTGGAATATAAGAACGCGCTCCTAGTCCAATTTCCAGATCAGATTCCTCGCTCGAATAGTCTGGGCAGCAACCAGATCAACGAACCAAGATTCCAATGCTAGCACGTGCGACGAAGGGGATACGACGTGTCGCAACGTCAAAATAGTCAAAACGGCGATGAGAACACTGTAGTGGGGCTCACGGCAGTGCTAAGGGTCAATGGGGGACCCACAACAACTCTGGAGAACTTGGGTGGCCCACGGTTGCAAGCGGTGCGGAAGTTGCGAAGTTGCGAAGTTGCGACGAATTTCGCTCGGTCAGACCGAGCCGCCGCGAGAGATTCTCTCGGTCAGACCGAGAGATCGCAGCGCACAGGGTCGGCTGCAACGCTGCAGAGCATGTTGTAGTGCGGGCGCTAGGTCGCAGCAGGCCGATGCAAGAGGAATCGTCTATTGGGTGCTTGGGAGCGGGGCTGCAGCGATGCGGGTTGCAACGGAGCGGGGATTGGTGCGGAGCGGGGGAGCGGGTCGGTCAGACCGAGCGGGGGCATCGGTCGCTGCGGGGGTTACAACGAAGCAGCGGGGCGACTTGGTGCGGGGCGGTGCGGGATGCGGGGGCGGCTCTCGGTTAGACCGAGCGGATGCGGGGGAAATCCTCGGTCTGGCTGAGCGGCTGCGAGCTGCGGCTGCGACGAACGTCGCAAGTTGCAATGCAAAAGTTTGGGGGTTTTTTATGAAAGCTATGGCTTGTATGCTTGAGGGAAATGGGTATCCTAAGCCTCCTTTATATAGTGTAGATGGGTTTGACCAAGTCTAGGGTTTAATTTGAATTAAAATTGATTTTTAAATCAATTTTAAACCCAAAACTTCACCCACACTATATCTCATGCATGGGGTGCGGCCAAGAGCTAGGAATGGGTCAAAAAAATGTTATGAAGAGTTATAATATGATAGAAAATATATTGGGCTAAAAATACTTGAAAACTTAGTATTTAAAAAATATTATAAGCTTGGCCAAAAATGTAAAATAGGTCAAATGAAATCCAAAAATTGTGAAATAAATATTGGGGTGACCGAGACGACGAGAGAAAGAAAACTAAAGAGACGGATCTCAATTTCGTCGTCGAGGGACGAAACTAAAAATGGAAATGTCTCACGTCAAAAGTGAAAATCGTGATGTCTCTTCGAACGAAGTCAAATCGTGGGAGAACGACTCGAGAAATGTCGTTCCAAAATAGTGCCATAATTTAATACTCTTAGAGACAATCACAACGACATATCACACTATAGGGTTCAAAAACAAACAAGGTCTAAAATAAATACGTGCACTGTCAAAGCACGTGCACGAACAAAGTACGATCGGAAACCGACCGTTACATCCTCCCCACCTTAGAATAAAGTCCGTCCTCGGACTCTCTCATTATAAATATATCTATAGCCAGCCTAGTAGCTATCCCAATCATATCACGCTATAATTCAACCATGTATAGTCATTACAAGTGCTTATATTCGCACTAGATAGTCAAACATTACACTACTATCATGTATATATTCACACACTTCATATACTTATACCTATCTTAGCCAATCAAATTCATACACGTATTCAAATCATTCATATAGTCACGTATATTCTTATATAACTATGAAACACTTATTACACACTATGGTGCACCAACTCTCAAACAATTAAATAGTTCACGCCAGTAAATACCATCGTAATACTCTACGTTTAGATAACTACCTATGAACAAAACAATAAGGATACACTACCCCCCTATACCTCATAGTGTACATCCAATGCCAACATATCCACACAAGTAACCACACCACTCAATATTAAATCAGGTTATTATATACATATACATTAATTACTACTATAATTTCACAATATATAGTCATTCAAATGCATGCAAATATTTCACCATATATTAACATCACATACGGTCCTATAACTATATTCATGACACGCCATACATACCATAGTCACCAACCTATAGTTAAGCACATACTTACCCGTGCATGGTGCACACCCACACACGCTAACATTCCATTCATATATACCAATCATACCACTATATACTCAGCACATCTACACGCCTAGTTTAGCTAGTACACATACGTTCACACAGGCTAGTCCTTAGTAATTAACTACACTACAAGACTAACACCTATAACTATATACGGGTATAGCGACCCACAATCATGTGCGTAACACAACCAAGCACAAACAATCCTATCACTATACATACATCATCCATCGCTATATTCGTGGTACTACACGCAAATCACATACATATGTAACAATATACTTAGAGTATACCCACTCAAGCTTGAGTGAGACACAAAACACATATCAGAATACTCTATATACATAACACGGTATCTATACCTATACGAATACCACTCCAATGTATACACATCTACCAATATAACCATATACATACCATAATGTCAATCACACTTAATATCTAGTCAGGTAGCACCCACATAGTTCAATCACTTTATATAATATCACAGACATCTGCACAAATATAATTATAATACCCTCCGTAATACATGCATTCACCGTATAGTCACACACAGGTAACACATATATTCACACCATATCCTTCTACCTATAACTAGTACACCAACACATCTACTTCATACATAGATAAGATATGCAATAGTCGTGTATACCTCATGGTATACACGCACAACATCTCGTAAAGGCAAGCAATACCAAACAAAATTACATTCCTATTACCATACGTATACCACATATATACTTATGCAGCAAATACATAACTACTTACATTTAAGTACAATACATATCTACGTACAAGCACACACTCACACGTACTAACATATAGGTCATATAAAAGGCCTACTCACTTAACTATAAGTACACCTATTATCATTACACCTAACATTCACCTGACTTACTAATATACATATACATATCAAGCATTCACCAGTATCTTCAAACTACATACACTACTAGTATATGCCCCAATACAATTTCCAATATCTGCACAGACATCCCTAAAGTGGTATAGCTATCCGCACATATATAACTAATATCATCCATGCCACTTCATATACATCATAAATAACACTGAGTATGCATATATATAACACAAGAGGCAATCATTAATATCCTTAGGGTAGCATACTCATCAAGCCCACACACTCAACTTAGGTACATGCACCACGACAACATCACCAAGGTCCAAGGGCCTACTAACAAATTAGAGTTGACACAATCATTGACGAGCACTAAAGCCTAAGCAATAGAGGGAGACCGAGGTCGATAGAGTAACGAGGGAAGGATCGATAAGCACGGGTTCAGATAGGACGAATATAAGGAGACAGCTTGGTTAGGTGAAACAGTGACTCAATTGTGAATGTTTAGGTAGAGGAAAAGGGAGATGTAGTGATACCCTTATAGGATACAGAAAGAAAATAGTGTAAATAACATAAGCTAAAATACGTGAAATTTGAAAACTGTTGTACTTCAAAAGTTGGAGTCATCGTCTGTATAAAAATATTTGGAGGTCGATAAAACAAGTTGTTCGAAACAAGTTTGAGTCGAATATACATAATAAGAGAAAATGGTTTATTGGCTTATATAAAATTATCAGGAGGAAAGTAAATCATTTACACGAACATTAAGGACATAGGTTGGAAAATGCTATGCGGCAGTAATTTAATAATTTTGGCAAAAGTTTCGAGATTCAAAGAATGAAATCAGATCAACTATAGTGTAGAGGATTTATGCTCATGCCAAATGTTTCCCAAGTCTTAAAACTGGAGAGAAATTTCAAATAAACAATATTGGAAATACTTTTAGAGAAACCCGGATTTGCCAACAGAAACTGATTTATACAAAGATCTTAACATACGAGCACAACGAGCCTGGTACAGATATATAAAAATATTTGAAATTCTATTTAGTTTAGAAATTATTCTAAAAGTATGTGTGGTGAACGGAAAGATAATAATAACTTAGTAGTAGAATTATCAAAATTGGTAATAAAGCTTTAAAACCGAATTATGGAGGGTCTAGATCAGGGAATGGTTACGAAATAGTAATTTTACAAAAATCTGAAATAGGGAAAACGATGAGCATAAAATCGACTTGCTGAAAGCTGAAGTCCTATGTGACTTGAAAAGTATATTAAAAGTAAGCGCGACGTGTCATTATAAATCGAATTGGGCAAAATTAAAGTACGGTTCAGAATAAAATTAGTATGTGAAAAGGGACAAGATATTTAAATAGGTATGAAAGTATATGCTAGAAAAACATTATAAAATAGTAATCAAAAATCTCGTCAAAACTTTCGAAATTCAAAAAAATGAATTTAAGTCAACGGAAGAGTATGAAGTCTAAGTATATATCAAAAGTTTTCGAACGAGTTTAAACTTAGCGAATGAGGAATATAAAAAATACTTTCAGAAGATTAAATATTTGTAATGAAGAGATTCGAAAATTAACGACGATCGTTATGAGGCGATCTCATGATTCGAGGGCAAAGATTACGGTCGCATGATCGAAACATAAACACGCCTAAGATATGACTCACAAAAATCCACAGGGAACTCTTACGGTCGACCAATTAAAGATTAGTAAACTTAGTGCTAAGACTTCCTAAGGAACAAGACTGTAATGAAATGCGTTCAGCTTGGCCCGGAATCGATGAACCCAAGCGAACGACTAAAGAAATTGTAGAAGTCTAATATGGTCAGAGTTAGGCAAGAACCACTAAGGTAACTCCTAAGACGATTAAATCAATTCCTAGCATGGAGTCTAACTAACAATCAGGGACCTCTAACTAGCAAGCACAGACGTCTAACTAAGTCTTCTTACCACCTAGTGACATAGAAAAACGATTAGAACTAGGCTCAAGTTTTATGACTTGGATGTTGCAATTTATTTAATGGACATTCCATAGTTATTATCGCTGTTCCGATACTTCGTAGTTGCAAGACGGACCTGCATGGGCCACCAATAAAACCTGTCACGTCCCGCTTCCTGAAAATGGAGGCGAGACGTGAGAAGGTCCGCTCAGACTTGGAGCTGTGAGACTCCAGTCTGTAAAGCGTCTGGATTTAACCGAGCTCAGGTCCTTGCAAATGCGAAGCAGAACAACAATAATAATAAGGAAAGAGAGACAGATAAAAATTTATTCAATCTCAGAATGTCCATAATAAATAAGTTCCAACATCACAGAAAAGCCACCAGGCTGGAAAGTGAAGAGTCTAAAAGGCCCAAGCATGGCCAACAAAAGTACAACGTACAGAAAGTAAAGGTGCTACGCACCGACGACTAACAACAACCTAAAACAGAAGTAACTCAGAACAGTCTCTAAGACTGGTCACCGGTGTCCACAAACTCCTCGTCAAATGTGAGTTCCAACACCACAGATTTCTCTTCTACAAAGCGCCTTGCTGATAATTTTATATAGCACGTTGCAACAAACAATAGGCCTTTAATCCACCAAACCAGCAGCATTAGTACCCTTGGGTATTAGAGTTAAGAATGTGTGGTTGACCTGACGAAGCATTTTGGAAGAGCTAAAAAAGAGAGAACTTCATCTGTCACATCCTCACCAATGAAGGCGAGACGTGAGAAGGTCCGCTCAGACTTGGAGCTGTGAGACTCCAGTCTGTAAAGCGTCTGGATTTAACCGAGCTCAGGTCCTTGCAAATGCAAAGTAGAACAACAATAATAATAAGTAAAGAGAGACAGATAAAAATTTATTCAATCTCAGAATGTCCATAATAAATAAGTTCCAACATCACAGAAAAGCCACCAGGCTGGAAAGTGAAGAGTCTAAAAGGCCCAAGCATGGCCAACAAAAGTACAACGTACAGAAAGTAAAGGTGCTACGCACCGACGACTAACAGCAACCTAAAACAGAAGTAACTCAGAACAGTCTCTAAGACTGGTCACCGGTGTCCACAAACTCCTCGTCAAACGTGGGCTCAGGCTCGGCGTCAGCGAACACCTCGTCCTCAGCAACGGTCTCTGGCTCAGGGTCTAACATGTGACACCCAAAAGAGAGAGGGGCACATGTCAGCAAGTCTACAAAAGACTTGTGCAAGGAAACTAAAAGTAAAGTAAGCCAACCTAGCAGTTCTAAAAGCATGCAATGACATGACAGTTATAGTATGATTGCAACAGGTAAAGAAACAAGTACAACAAGCATCTAGCATGGCAAGGCAAGAGTAGCAAACTACTAACAATCACAAGTCACGTTTTCATGTCGTGCACAGAGTTCACGCCTTACAGCTGAAGTGGCTGTACGGGCACACTTCTACGCTGAGTGGTCGCTCAACCCTACCCCTCCACGTGTATCGGGCATTGGCTTTTGACCAACACAAATGGCCCGCTTCTGGATCACGAGCCAGGAAGTGTATTTGGCATAGGGTTGTGCCTGCAACGCAGGTGCCTAGCCTGGACAAGCAAGTACAAGTATAGTAGCGTGTGCTACGAATGCAACAATCAGACATTGATGGCATGACATGGCAAGCTGTAATTTAAATGCGTACAGATAAGGAATTTAAACATGGCAGTTACAAATACATGGATGACATGGCAGCATGAACAAAACAAGTTAAAGGGGTTGGATCTAGCTTCGTTGTCAAGCTAGATCAAGTGAGGTGACAGATCTAGTTTCGTTGTCAAACTAGATCAAATAGGCGTCTAGGCAGATATCATTTCACTGCCTAGTCTCTTTTACGCTACGGTACAAAAGTGGACTAAAACATGGCCTAAACAAACAACGGGCAAGTTTCACTTGTATGCAACCCGACGTCTGAATACACCGTCTAAAAGTCCAAACTACCTACGTGCACAAGTCCACCAGCCTACATTCCCAATTTAAATTATCTTAATTAGTGATCTAAAACATTTAAAAAACATCAATGTTTAGTCTTGATTAACAGGCTGTGGTTGGGGATCCTACGGGTGCAAAACGTTACCTCAACACGACGCGAGAGCTACACTGGTGTCGGGTAGCGACGCCAGGGGTTGGAATATAAGAACGCGCTCCTAGTCCAATTTCCAGATCAGATTCCTCGCTCGAATAGTCTGGGCAGCAACCAGATCAACGAACCAAGATTCCAATGCTAGCACGTGCGACGAATGGGATACGACGTGTCGCAACGTCAAAATAGTCATAACGGCGATAAGAACGCTGTAGTGGGGCTCACAGCAGTGCTAGGGGTCAATGGGGGACCCACAACAACTCTAGAGAACTTGGGTGGCCCACGGTTGCAAGCGGTGCGCAAGTTGCGAAGTTGCGACGAACTTCGCTCGGTCAGACCGAGCCACAGCGAGAGATTCTCTCGGTCAGACCGAGAGATCGCAGCGCACGGGGTCGGCTGCAACGCTGCGGAGCGTGTTGCAGTGCGGGCGCTAGGTCGCAGCAGGCCGCTGTGAGAGGAATCGTCGGTCGGGCGCTTGGGAGCGGGGGCTGCAGCGATGCGGGTTGCAACGGAGCGGGGATTGGTGCGGAGCGGGGGAGCGGGTCGGTCAGACCGAGCGGGGGCGTCGGTCGCTACGGGGGTTGCAACGAAGCAGCGGGGCGACTTGGTGTGGGGCGGTGCGGGATGCGGGGGCGGCTCTCGGTCAGACCGAGTGGATGCGGGGGAAATCCTCGGTCTGGCTGAGCGGCTGCGAGCTGCGGTTGCGACCTGCGGCTGCGACGAACGTCGCAAGTTGCATTGCGAAAGTTTGGGGGGGTTTTATGACAGCTAGGGCTTGTATGCTTGAGGGAAATGGGTATCCTAAGCCTCCTATATATAGTGTAGATGGGTTTGACCAAGTTTATGGTTTAATTTGAATTAAAATTGATTTTTAAATCAATTTTAAACCCAAAACTTCACCCACACTATATCTCATGCATGGGGTGCGGCCAAGGGGCTAGGAATGGGTCAAAAAAATGTTATGAAGAGTTATAATATGATAGAAAATATATTTGGCTAAAAATACTTGAAAACTTAGTATTTAAAAAATATTATAAGCTTGGCCAAAAATGTAAAATAGGTCAAATGAAATCCAAAAATTGTGAAATAAATATTGGGGTGACCGGGATGACGAGAGAAAGAAAACTAAAGAGACAGATCTCAATTTTGTCGTCGAGGGACGAAACTAAAAATGGAAATGTCTCACGTCAAAAGTGAAAATCGTGACGTCTCTTCGAACAAAGTCAAATCGTGGGAGAACGACTCAAGAAATGTTATTCCAAAATAGTGCCACAATTTAATACTTTTAGAGACGATCACAACGACATATCACACTATAGGGATCAAAAACAAATAAGGTCTAAAATAAATATGTGCACGGTCAAAGCACATGCACGAAGAAAGTACGATCGAAAACCGACCGTTACAAATACTCTCCTCAATATCAATGGCATTAGCAAGCTTAAGAATAAGCTCACGCTCGTGGATTTGGATCATAGCATCCGACATAATATTTGGATCGGCCTGAACAAGAGAAAGATCTGCTTTAATCATTTCAACATTATTCAATCTACCAGCCTCAGCCCACAACCTTCTAAGGATCGGTTTAAAATGCTTAAGTTTGGATACAAGTTTAAACAGCGAGGTCCCAGCAACCTCAACTTTCCAACCATCATCCAAAGTACTTAAATAGCTGGCCAGAGAAACCCATGAGTTAAAGAATTTTAATGGCTTAGGGTCAGAGGTGCTAATCGTATGAAAATGAACAATCATCATAGCATGATCACTCGATCGAGCCTCGATATAATCATAAAAGGAGGAGGGTAGATCATGAAGCCAAGCACTATTGCAAAGAGATCGATCAAGCATATCCGCAATACGAAAGGGCCCAACACTCCTGTTTGCCCAGCTAATAAGATTACTCGTGGTCTTAATCTCGAAGAGCGCACTATCATTAATGCAATTATTGAAAGCCCCCACATAATTATAGTCAATCGGCCTCCCACCAATCTTATCCTTAGCATACGGAACACAATTAAAATCACCGCTAATCAGCCATGGAATCCCGTCATACTTCACCAAGCTAGCAACAATAGCATCCCATAAAAGAACTCGCTCCTGAGCAATATTGAAATCATAGACAATAGTAATTACCATGGAGAACCCCGCTGCATTATTACAATGGAACGTGATAAATTGGGCAGCCACATCTTCAACAATGCAAGACCATATAGCTGGATTAAATATAACCACAATACGACCATTCCTATAGCAAGCACGATTATCCATAGAGGCCCAAGTTTTGGGTAAGTATTTAAGGATACGATGCGCATTCTCCACAACAACTTTAGTTTCCAACAGTCCAACCAAGGAAGGATTGAACTTTCTAGCTCTATCCTTAAGTTCGCCACGTCGCACAACATTATTAAGACCACATGTGTTCCATACAACAATCGTCCTATTAACTAATAATGGGAGCTCCATTGATTCTAGAGCTACGTCGGGACCCCATCGTCGTATTAATAGAAATGTTATTTTTTACATTTCTACTATTGGCCTTACGCCCTGTATCGCCCCTGCCCACTGCCAAGTGCTTAACCTACTCTTGCTCTCTAACCCATTCATCATTTAGAATGGTGAGAATAGCTGGCCTATCAGAATCAGAATCAGATGAGTCATCCATAATACCAGAATCCACCAAGCTACTCTGTCACGCCCCGCTTCCCTAAAATGGAGGCGAGACGTGAGAAGGTCCGCTCAAACGTGGAGCTGTGAAGCTGCACGCCTGATAAGCGTCGATTTAGTATAAGCAGGTCCCTGTAAACACAAACGGAACAACAACAATAATAATAATAAAATGAGACGGATATGAAATAGCCAATCCCAAAGTTTGTCCACAAAATATTCAACATCACAGAAAAGCCACCAGGCTAACAGGGAAGAGTCTAAGGCCCAGAACAAGGCCAAGCAAAAACAACACAAACATAACAGAGTATCAAACTAGGTGCCACGCACCGACAACTAAGCAGTCTAACAAAAGAAGCTAAACGAAGACACTAAGACTGATCCCCAGTGTCAACAAAGTCCTCGATCAACGCGGGTTCTGACTCAGCGTCAGTGAACACCACGTCCTCAGCAAGTATCTCGGGCTCGGGCTCTAACATGTGTCACCCAAAAGAGAAAAGGGTCACATGTCAGCAAGTCGAAAGACTTATGCAAGGAAACGAAAAGAAAGGTAAACTAGCAACCTAGCAGTTAAAGTATGGTGCATGGCAAGTAAGGTAAGGTGGTAACAAGTAAAGTAAAGTACAAGTAGCAAGTGGTTGTTGTGACATGTAATGTCAAGTAACAAGTAAAGTACAAGGGATCACTCAACGAGTGCCCTATTGCCCGCAGGCTGTGTTCAAGTATTAAGTACAAGGGATCACTCAACGAGTGCCCTATTGCCCGCAGGCTGTGTTAAGCTCGTCTTCTGGAACACGAGCCAGAAAGTGTATTTGGCATAAGATTGTGCCCACGCAAGGTGGGTGCCTAGCCGGAACAAATAGTACAAGTATGTAGCGAAGCTACGCAATCACGATGAGTATTCAAGCATGCCATGACATGAGCAGATATTCGCGTACCGTTAATTGTATTTAAACGTGACAGGCAAAATGCAATGACATGAACATATTCGCGTACCGTTAATTTAAATTAAACATGGCAGTTAAAATGCAATAGCAGTTAAGGATGTATGGATGACATGAACAGTTAATACGCGTACCGTTAAGGGAAAGTAAACGTGACATACAAGCATGATGAGGGTGACGGACCAAGCTTCGTTGTCAAGCTAGGTCAAAGGCGTCTAGACAGCTATCCTTTCACCGTCTAGTCTCTTTTACGCTAAAGCAAGGTAATGGCCTAAGACATGGCCCAAAACAAGAGATGCAAGTTTCACTTGCCTGATACCGGGATTGACGAGCAATGAAGATCGTCGCACAAGCTAACTACGGAATGGATCACTGTTATGGCAAAACAATCATTAGCACAACGATTCTAAATTGGTTTCTTATTAGAACCCTAATCATCTAATAATCCATTTTATTAGGGTTTCACAATGTCAATGTGGGTTATGCTAAAACTAAAGGAATCGAGTATTACCGTGAAGAAGCGAAGGAACGATGCCGAGCAACCACGGCAACGGAAGAACGATCCGGCTCAGATCTGGAAATGAGGGAAAAATCTGGAGAAATGGGTTTTGATGTGGATTTTGGGGGTTTGATGAAGGTTTGGGGAAGATGGAAGATGGGTTGTGACAAGGGAGGGTTTGGATGATGAAGGATGAGCTTGGGATGAAGGATTAATGGTTTGAGGAAGATGGGGGCTCAATGGGGGAGAAATTAGGGGTTTAGGTCATGAGGGAGGAGAAGAAAACGTTTGGAGGGGTATTTATAGAGTTTGGTGGCGGCTAGGGCAAAACTAGGGTTTCCTGTACTGTTTAGTCGGTCAAAGAACAACCACTGACCGACTAGTTTGAAAACTAGTCGGTCGGTTGACCAACGCAGACCGACTAAGAGTAAACAGTAACCCAGACGAAAATTAGGATTTAGATTTAGTCGGTCAAAGAACAATTACTGACCGACTAGTTTGGGAACTAGTCGGTCGACGAACGTTCTTGGACCGACTAAGAGTAAACTGTAACTCGACTGTACAGAAGAACTAAGAATTAGTCGGTCTGAGTACAAAACTTAACCGACTAGTTTAACAACTAGTCGGTCGAAAGATGAACTTATACCGACTAAGAATGAACAATACTGATACCAAAAAATAGTAAATGAGTTAGTCGGTTAAAGAAGCATTGCAGACCGACTAGTTTGCAACCTAGTCGGTCAACCAACGTTCTTAGACCGACTAACGACAAACAGTAACTCCTGAACATTTAACAAAGCTCACTAGTCGGTTCAAGAAGGTTTTCCGACCGACTGGATCGTCATCTAGTCGGTCGGTGCCCCTTCTTATACCGGCTAACGTGCACCAAAAGTTCCGAAATGGAGCGCGAAGCTCCGGGATCGATTCCTAAGACTCCTAGGCTTGATCTAACAATAAGATATGACCGATATGAAGCCCGTCACGAATGACTTATTTCAAACACGGCGACTGACGGAAGAATCTAGAGAATCACGACGAAACGAACGAAAATGAAAACTACGGAGACGGAAATGGAAATCACAATCAAAAAGAAGCAACCAAATATATATATATATATATATATATAATAAAATCCATACATGAAAAACCAGTCGTTACATACTCTGGTTATTGTTTGCATTGATCTCATTGGGGGAGTTGTTAATGGACCCGGAAACAGGGGCCTTGGACCCTTCATTATACATCGATTCAAACTTAATGTGGGAACTCATGAGGGATTTGGGTAGCATGCCCGAGTTACCAAGAGCCCGAGTGGGCATCTTAGTTTTAATATGGTTGGGAGTCCGATTATTCACCCCCAATAGAGTGGGAGCTTTAGGAAGCATCCCTGAGTTGTGCGGTAATGGGACGAGGGCCTGAGGAGGTGCCTAGGGGTTCACTGCCATCCCGACTATGCTACCCTTCTCATTAATACCTATTTTACAATCCTCCTCCACGCTAGACACCTCTAGCCTCATCAGACTCCCTATCTCGCCAGTCACTGCTAGCCCAATATCGCTCTTCTCCATGCTAGTCGCAGCTAGCCTAACACCGCTCCCCTCCTTGCGACTATCCCAATACCGCTCTCCTCCATTCTAGTCGCAGCTAGCCCAACACTGCTCTCCTCCATGTTAGTCGCAGCTAGCCCCAAACAACCACTAGCTAGCATAACATTACCCTCCCCCAGTACATTGGGCTCCACTCTCACCCCTATACAAAAATCAATGCCATTATTACCAGAAGTACCCTTCCCCATTACATTCCCCATTACACTAGCCTTCATCGAGTCGCCTATAGTACCCAGCGAACTCTCTCCAGCAAGAATCTCTGCTATCTCATCAGCTGCAGACTCCACAATATTATTCAGCTGTTTCCCAACAAACTCATCAGTAATTTCCCCTCCTCCGTGCCGAGAATCCCCTTCCTCAGCTATCGGGTCATGTCTCCCAACCTTCTCCCCCCTTAAAAACCATTGATGCTGCAGCACATTGTTTGGCCAAGTGCCCAAAACATTTACAGTGAGTACATCGAGGGGGCTCTCCTTCAATAACAACCTTCACCCTGAATGTTTCTCCTCCTTCCACTTGCACCATCACAACTTGAGGAAGCTCCTCTACAGCCGAGATCTCCACCAGACATCTCGCGTACACCAGCCTCTCCATCGTCGTTGTGGCTCTATCCAAACAAATAGATATTCCTAGATCACTGACAATCCTATTGTGTATGTGAAACGACCACAAATTGAGGGGCAATTGTAGGAACTGAACCTAGACTGAAACCGTCGACAACATATCTCGATCGTAGCCAATGTTTGGAGACCATCGCTGCAATACAACGAGCCTGCCGTCAAATAACCAAGGTCCCCCACACAACACCGCCTCACTATCTTCTTTGCATCGAAATTTGAAGAAGAAAAAACCATTCTCTCTTGAGTATACAAACATATATTGCTTCTTCCAGATTCTATCCACCCACGCTCTGATTTGCCCATAGAACATCACATCCCCAAGCACGTATCTAACCAACATATAGTCCCAACTTCTTACTGCATCAGCGAGAAGATCTTTCGTGAGCATGAGCAGAGCCATGGCCGACCCCTCACTATCAATTGCAGGAAGTAAAAATGCCATCTGCAATGATTCAGCTATCCTCTTTTGATCTGTGCAGACTTCTACCCAAGAATTCTTGATTTCCTGATGATTGATTTTGATCTCCACCTTTGGTCTTATAGTTCTTCTATCAAACACCTTCTTGGCCGCTGGAGCGTTCGTCTCCAATCTGATGGATCTTGTGGATGGCAAACAACACTAGAAGGGGGTTGAATAGTGCTGTATGAATTAAAAATTTTCGACAATAATTAATACACAACAAATTTCCCTTCCATTGCTGCCTAAGGAACCAAGTAGAGTGATCTACGCTTGGTCCTTAATCAACACGATGATCTTAAAAGAATACAAGATGAGAACAATACAAAGATCAAATGAACAATGATAATGAAAGAGAGATCTCACAACAGAAATAAAAATACAATCTTTGTAATAATAATTATATTAACAAAGGAGTTACAAATGATTTATATAATAACAATGAACGAGTTAGTATAAATAAAAGACAATCACAGATAATCACACACAGAGACAAGCGATTTATCCTGGTTCCCCATAACCTGGGACGTCCAGTCCCCGACCAACATGGCTCAAGATTTAATCCACTTTTTTCTTAGCAATACAATTACCTAACTTCACTCGTTAGGATTTCCAATGACCTAGTATCACCACCAGGATTTCTAACCACCTGGTCTTCACTAGGATTTACAACACCCTTATCACCAAGGGACTACAAGTAAAAACAAATCCAATTCACCACAATAAATTAGTGGAGATTGGATTACATCCAATAATTCTATAGCCAAGATAAATTTGCAATTGTGCTTAACGTGGCTAAAAGAATTTAAATCGTTCTTAGATCACACAAAGAATACGAAGGAATTCAATGTGATCTAGAATCTTGTTGCTTCAAAAATCCTTTGAGAATATTAAAAATCAAAGAGAAGTATTTTGAAAACAATTTGAAATAGCCAAAAAATTATGATCTTAATAAGAATTATAAAAGAATATAAGTAATAAGATCAGAAATTTAAAAACCGTTTTTGGCTACGATGAACGTTGAGAGCGATGAGAACTTTTGAGATTTTGAGAGAGTTTTTGCTTAGCTCAAAATTGATTGATTGGTTAGGAAAATGTTCTCATAGGGTCTCTATTTATAGAGTTTAAGAGATGATTCAAATGAATTCAAATGGGTTTGACTTCAGACCAAAAATCAAGTGAGAATTAAATGATAGAGGCAATCAAGGAAGTCAAAACGTACAGCAGGTAGTCGACTTCTAAGGGTGGTATTCGACTCCCATAGAGTTTTCAGTAAAAACTCTGCCACAACAGGTAGTTGACTCTCTCATTTGGTAGTCGACTCCCAGAGCAGTTTTTCAGAGAAACTCTGCTGAAAGATGAGTAATCAACTCCTGAGTGTTTGGAGATTGACTACGAGAATTGAATCAATAGATACACTCTCAAAGATATTTAAAACAAGTTTAAAAACATTATTTTTCAAAAATCATTGTGTGTGTGTGTGCAAATCTTTCTTGGCTTTAACATAGTCCTAAGAAAAGAAAAACAACTCACACACTATACTTAATGAAGACTTGAAGCAATGAAGATCTTGATGTGAATGCATGTGCTTCACTTGAATTTGAACTCTACTTTAGCTTGAGCTTGAGCACGTACTATGAGCTTCATCTTTGAGCTCCATTTGTGCTTAACATGGAATGCGAGCTAAATTCATCTTCATCTTCTATGAGTGTGGTTGAAGTTCTTCTTCTCGGAGTATACTTTGAGCTTTCATTGATTTGATTGCATAACCTACACACTTGAATAATGTTATTAGTACATTAGCAATATTTGGTCTGATCATCATCAAAACCACTTAGGGGTGGGACTAGATTTCCTATCACTCTCCCCCTTTTTGATGATGACACCCAAATGAAAAACAAATGAATAATATGAAATAAAAACTGATGAGTAAGTGTACTTACTCCCCCTGTTTAGATGAGGTATGAAACATCATACTCCTCATATATCAAAGCTGGTTAGCATATTATTCATTCATGTTTTTTGCTTGCTATATTTCTCCCCTTGTCATCATACAAAAAGTATGATAACTATCACAAAGTTATACCAAGAGTTTAAGATAATCAACTCAAGCATTACAATAATATAACCAAGTGAATTTACTACAAGTGTTAAACTTGATCAAACCAAGTGTATGAATGAGAGAATAATAACCAACTCAAAAGTATCTGCAAAATAAGAGTTAATATATACATGCAAGCTCATCTATATAATTTAAGCAAGCTATGAGGGAAATAAGAGTTAAGCATGGCATATCAATTAGGATAATGTAGGAGCATTGTATCAACATATACCAAGTGTTAATGCCAAATTGTTTAAGATCATCACACAACCACAAGCACGAAGTACATGAAAAATATTACAAACCAAAGTTTTACGATCATTGTATCAAAACATGCAATCAAGTAAGCATGTTTAAGAGGAACCACCGTTCTTATTCTCCTTCTTCAACTCCATGATCTCATCAAGGATCATGCCAAGAGTCTTCTCGGTCATTTCGTTGCAGCTAATCACCATGTCTTTCAGATTCTCCACCTTCTTGTTGAGATCATCAAATCCCTTTGCTTGAGAGATTTCAATCTATCGATTCTCTTCAGAAGCATGTCCTGAAGCTCAATAATATAAGGGGGAACATCTTAATCAGGTGGCTCAAGGTCTTCTTCTTCATCTTCACTTCCTTCTTCTTCTTCTTCTTCTTCGGTGTCTTCTTCGTCTTCTTACCTTTCCTTCTTGCTGAGGTGGAGCTAGTGTCACATACTAGCTTTTCTTCTGGAACATTCTCGTTGAGGTCTCGATGAAGTCCCATACGGGCAAGAGTATGGACATCAAACACAAGGGCAGGTTCCAATACCTCAGACTCATTATCCAAAGGAATGTCATATGCATTGAAGAGAATGGTAAGAAAATGGCCATGGGCTAAGCGAGTGGTGACTCTACCAAATAAAGAAAAGTGAATAATAGAGTCCATGATAATCCTAGCCCAATTGAATTTGATATTTCCAAGCATAGAATAAATACACTTGGCTTGGCATTCAGAGAGGACAGCATGGCTACCAGCTTTTTGGGTGATGTTATATGACAGGATGTTTGCTAAAATTCTAGCAGGATATCGGAGATCACTACGTGGCAATTTCGTTAGGAAGAATTTTCCTAGAAAATACATCTTGTTTAACACATCATCATCAACCATTTCGTTATCATCTAGCAGTTTCCCAGTGTAAGGAATTCCTAAGGCTTGACCTAATGATTTCACAGTTATATGAAGCTGGGTATCAAGCACTTTGGTTCGAAAACGGAATTTTACACCATCAGCATCCATGTTTGCATAGAATAGATGAACTTATCTAGGATAGCACAAATAAGAGTTGTCTTTAGAAAAGAGGTTTAACCAGTTCTGAAACTCTAAGATGCTGTCTATACCATAATTTTCAACATCTTCAATGGTGACAAACCTTTCATGGAGGATTTGTCTCTTTGAGATGGTTAAAAATTTAGCATAACTAGTGAAATTAACCAGATAGGATTGAATCACTTCCTTCTCTGTAAGAGCAGGGGAAGTTTCATCAACTTTCCTCTTTTTGATATCTACAACCTTTCTAGGCATGATTTCTAAGACAATGATATGAAATATTGCAAGAGAGGAGTGATATTACCTTGTTGAGAGAAATCTCTTAAGGAAATGAATGATCTTTGAGGAACAAGAGCTCCAAAGAAGAAGTATGCAAGAGAAATAAAAAAAATTCAAGATGAAAGCACAAGTGAGTTAGTCGGCTACCCTAGGGTTTGGGAGAGGGGGGTTTTGTGTTTTCTTGATGAAAGAAGAGATGAATGAGGGCCACTGATCAAAGAAAGCAATGGTTGAGATATATTCTCTTATTGGGCATAAGTTATCTAGTGGGTATGAGTCCAATAGGCTTTGAAAACCAGCCAAGAGTTAGTCAAAAATAACACAAAATTTCGGTTGACTATACCCTGGGAGTCAACTCCCTCTCTTTGGTAGTCGACTCCCTCCTAGGTTTGAGAGTTTTCACATCTCGAGGGGGTTTAACATGCTAATTGAGTGTTTTGCCAAAAGAATGAGTTAAATAAAACTATAACCACACATATATGGTCATAAATATAATAATAATTTTTTAATCATTTCTATATATCTTACACACTTGTGAAGCGACGAAATTTTTTTAAGCATTCGTCCGCTAAGTGTTGATGCCAAGTGTTGATTTTTGTTCGACGTATTTGAGCAGATATTTTTGTCTTCCTATTTTGTTTAGAGTACTTAAAAATATAAACGTATGTGGTACTCTTATAATTCTGAGTCCAGAGGATTAGTCATTAGGAAGCCAAACCGTACTTATAATTCTGAGTCCAGAGGATTAGTCTTTAGGAAGCCAAACTCAATATGGTTTAGTTCCTTCAATAGAAACATATTTATAATCTTTATTCAAATGAACATTTTGAATAAATTCACGTGTGTACCTTTGTTTCTTCTGATGAGTCTCATGCTTTGGAATCCATATGCTCAAAAATTTGGTGTTAGAATGATGCATCTTAGTATGCTATTCCCTTTCTTGGCATGAGTAGAATCATAACCAAGTTGTCCGGTTCTACTAGATGGTGCTTTTTGACTGTTGATTAGACTATCTAATTTTTCTTTTCATTTATTGAATTTTCCGACAATCTTCATAGTAGAATCATATTTGTCTTTAATAGACACAAGAAGATTATCCAACCCTTCAATTTTTTTCTTCATGCAATGAATGTCATTTTCAAGCAACTCATTTTTCTCTTTTAAATCAATGTTCTCTTTGAGTAGTTCTTCTTTATCTTTTGAATCCTTTCTAACCAATTTTAAAGTTTTTCTATGTTCTCTAATGAGTTTTTCATGAAGTTTTCTATGCTTCTTATATGAACCACTATAATTCATATCTTCATCATTACTAGACAATGTATCATCTTCACTAAATGATGAATTATGAAGTGAATTGTTCATGTCGTTTTGTTGAGGAATAAACAGTGTGTTATGTTATTACTTATTTTTTACGTTGTAAAGGAAAATTCAACCCCACTCAATTCATTAGTTTAAGCACTTGGAATGCACGTGGACCCCACTCGAATGAATTTTTCACTTCTGAAAAGAGAAAGTGGACCCCACTCAATGATGATTTACTATTAATAATTGACAGTGGACCCCACCGAGGAATGAACAGTGAATTTTTATTTTTAGTCAGTTGTCCCCACTGAAAACCTACCTCGTCCAACTTCACCCAAGTTACAACCAACATTCCAACATCCAACTCGAAGGAACACAAGAAGGTTTAGCATGCCCCACGAGATATTCTCAAGTTTAGCCGCCTCACAAGATATTCTCAATTCCACTTTCCATCCCAGTTGACTTCGGTGTAGGGAGGTGACATTCTTCCTAAATAAAATAAGAATTTGGTGTATATGATGTGACGCATTATTTGATATTTTTCCCCATATTTGTAAGGCTGTCACCTCCATACACCGGTTATCCGGTGTATATATCATTTCTATTCCCCCAAACAAACAAACACACACACACACCACTTTTCTCTCTCATAAGATTCCAAAACCCTACAACATTCCACAAGCCCACTTTCCACCATAAGTACACGGAAAAGGTCTACATTTTGGATGGCTGCAGACCACTGTTTTTTCCATTTATGGTAAGCATGACATTGATGTGACGTTATGCCACATCAAAAACATGTTTTATAACAAAAATGGAAAAAACGGTGGTCTGCACCCCATGCCTGCAGTGCAGATGCGTGGTTGCTCATTCTAATGTACAACTTTTTTGGCATCGACGATTTGGCCATGTTCATTTCAAGAATCTTCTCATGTTGTCCAATCAAAAACTAGTTAGTGTGTTTTAGAAACTTGTTTTAGAAACTTGTTTCAGAAACTTGTTTCAGAAACTTGTTTCAGAAACTTGCTTTTAATAAGAAAAGTTGTTTTGATTCATCCAAACGAGGCAATCTCCATAAATCTTAATTTACGATTAAGAAATTAACTTTTAATACTAGGTGTTGAGTCATTGGACCGGCACTCGAGATAACTCAACCGACGGATGACTAAGGCCCACGGGTCCCACAAGAGAAGCCTGATATCGACTCGGTCAAAGCCCATTGGCCAGTCGACTGTTACATTTTCCACACTCGAACGTGGGATTAAAGACGGACTCGTAATTCACAGGAACATGTACAACATTGACTCCTATTAAAGGGGGAAGATCGTGGCCCCATAATGGGTGGCCGTTA
Source organism: Scilla litardierei (assembly GCA_030789695.1). Taxonomy (NCBI): domain Eukaryota; kingdom Viridiplantae; phylum Streptophyta; class Magnoliopsida; order Asparagales; family Asparagaceae; genus Scilla; species Scilla litardierei. Next base: position 267,429,459 of record CM061141.1, on the reverse strand, counting down.
TCTCCCCAACGTCACTAAAGGGACCCAGGGAGCCTATAAATATAGAAAGGGTTCCAATTCCAAGGTACGAGATCTAAGACATAGAACTCTATTTTCTCAGCTAATATTTCTTACATCATAGAGCTTGTGACGTCAGACCAGAGACGAACATCCGTGGGTCGATCTCAGCTGGTCCAAACCCCCTCTCATCCTTAAGTTCCCATACTAACATAAGCATCGGAGGGGATTTGGGACGGGACCCAGAACTGACCCCCCTAACGTGTCTCCGTGGTGTAGATTGACGAGTCGCCATCTCTGCGAGGGTATTGTATCCAATACGGTATAAAGAAGCATACTACTATGCCATATACACCACAACAGAATGGTGTGGCTGAAAGGAAGAATAGAACATTAATGAATGCAGTGAGATGTACGTTATCACATTCTGGTATCTCCAAAGATTTTTAGGAAGAAGCCATATTGACTACAAATTATGTTCGGAACAAAACTCCCACAAAATCAATCGAGACAACATCGAATGAGATAGACGCAAACCCAATTAAAGGCATGTGAGAAAATGGATTTGCGTGACACATGTTCTCATTCTATAGCAGGTTAGCGATAAGCTGGATCTCAAAACCATAAGATGTGTATTCATAGGATATACTGAAAAGTCTAAAGGTTACATGTTCTTCCATGAAAATAAAGGAGTCATTGAAAGTAGAGATACTACTTTTCTAGAGAATCTTGAAGAAAAGGAACAAGTCCAAGAAAATGTGCCACCCTTGCTGGACTTAGATGATGTTCCAAATGATGACTTGGATATAGTGGATGATGTACATCATCCAGCTATGGAAGATGAACTTGTAAATGAGAATATACCTATGGTGAATCAACCAGCTAAACATGTCCAGCCTGCAACCCTTAGTGGCAACAAAAGACCCAAAACAACACCTGCATAGATGGATGATTATTATCTATATTCATGTGAACCATCTTATTTCTCTGTGGATATTGATATAGATGAGTAAGTTGATCCCTTGAATTATACAGATGCAATAAAATCATCTGAGTCGGATCAATGGCTTGAAGCCATGAAAAGGAAGCTTGACTCAATTAAGAGAAACAATGTATGGGAGCTATGTGACTTACCAGAAGAGAGGAAGTCCATATGATGCAAGTGGGTGTTAAAGAAGAAATATCAGGTTGATGGGTCTATTGATACATTCAAGCCCCGGTTAGTTGCAAAGGGATTTACTCAGAAAGCAGGGATTGCATACAATATTGAGGAGATTTGGAATGTACAATTCCAACCCGGTCCCTACACCATTGGTTTTGGGGAAGCCGTTAAGTAAAGAACAATGTTCTAGAGAGGGACAAAGTCGACTGGATGTTCAATATACTAAGGCTATTGGAGGTTTGATGTATGCAATACTGTGTACTAGACCAGACTTGGTTAGTCTGGTTAGTAGATATCATAGTTGTTAAGGCCAAAATTGACCGAGACAGTTGTCAAGCTGACGTGGGCTCCTCAAGCTGAGTCGGAGCCTCGTCAGCGGGTGAATTGGGACACTATATTGGAAGAACCTGGTCGAGTGATTATGGTAGATGATGATGTGGTTCTCGATCGACCCTCGGTCAGCTTGTACGTTGGTCGCTCGAGGTTGGGGAGCTCAAGAACGACCCTTGTGGGAGATGGAGACTCGTTGATCTACACCACAGAGACACGTTAGGGGGGTCAGATCTGGGTTCCGACCCAAATCCTTTCCGATGCTTAAGTTTGAATGGAAATTTAAGGAAGAGAGGGAGCTTGGTACAACTAAGATCGACCCACAGAGGTTCGTCTCAGATCTGGTGGCGCAAGCTCTAAATTGTAAGAAATATCATCTGAGAAAGTAGAGTTCTATGTCGTAGATTTCGTACCTTGAATTGGGAACCCATTTACCTTTGTCCTTTTGTCCATTTATAGGTTGTTCCTCTTTGATTGTATGTATTCGTCCCTCATTGATTCGGGCACGATCTCCTCCGAGATTCGAGATAACGGCTGCCCATTTACTCGGCTCCATTAACCTCCCCCTGAATATTAGCGCAAGCCTAACAGTTGAACGAGCCGTTCGTCTTATTCAGCAACACCCCGCTTTGAGCGACAGGTATCGGGTTGCGGGTGCAAAATGGGTCAGGTACGCGAATACTCCAGTAAGATCCATACCCGTGTACTAACAAAAGTAATCCTGGTCCAGCTCATTGGGAAGATGTTAAGAGGATTATGAAATATATAAAGGGTACTGTGCACTACAAGTTAGTTTATCAAGCAGATTTGCTTGAAGTTCTTGGTTACTCCGATGAATATTTCGGATGTGACAAAGATGACAGGAAGTCAACTGCAGGACATGTGTTCATCTTTGGTGGTGCAGCCGTGTCTTGGGGTAGCAAGAAACAAGGTTGTGTAGCAAGATACACACAAGAAGCTAAATATATAGCCTGTAGTATGGCGACTACTCATGCGGTATGGATCAGCCAGTTCCTATTGGACTTGGATCTCAATTTGGTGGATGGAGAAATTGAGATGTACTGTGATAATCAAGTAGCCATCAGCTTGATCCATGTCACGACCCGCTTCCCTAAAATGGAGGCGAGACGAGAAAAGGTCCGCACGAGAGTGGAGCTGTGAAGCCCCAAACCCGATAAGCGTAGATAAAATATAACCAGGTCCCTGTAACCACAACGGAACAACAATAATAATAAAAGGAGAGACTGAAATAAAACCTCACATCTCATAATTGTCCAACATCAAAATAAATCCAACATCCAGAAAAGCCATCAGGCTAAAAGAAAAGGGTCCAAGGCCCAGAACAAGGCCAACGAAAGCAATGACAACAACAAAGTATAGGTGCTACGCACCGATAACCAAACAACCGTCTAACAAAAGTAAAACACAACGGAGACAGTAGGACTGGTCCCCAGTGTCCACGTACACTCCGCCAAACGCGGGCGCAAGCTCGGCGTCCGCAAACACCTCACCCTCAGCAAGCAACTCAGGCTCAGGGTCTAACATGCGTCATCCAAAAGAGAAAGGGGCACATGTCAGCAAGTCTAAAAGACTTGAGCAAGGAAACTGAAAGTAACTAGCAACCTAGCAGTTATAGTATTAAGCAATGACATGGCAGTTAAGTATGATGCAACAGTTTAAAGGAGACAAGCATGCACAATGTAGCAAAAGCTACCAAATCACTAATCACTATCATTTATCACTTATCACTATCAATCACTTAAACACTAGAGATTTCGCCTGCAGGCTGGAGTGGCGGATCAGGCCATCTCGTGCTCTGGTGACGCATATCTCTTACTCACTTACACTCTAGAGATTTCGCCTGCAGGCTGGAGTGGCGGATCAGGCCATCTCGTGCTCTGGTGACGCATATCTCTTACCCCACCCCTACGTGTATCGAGCATTCGCTCGCTTCTGGGTCACGGGCCAGGAAGTGTATTTGGCATAGGGTTGTGCCCACGAAAAGTGTGTGCCTAGCCGGTATCCAAGCGTTGGGGTTTCCAACGCTCGCTTCTGGAACACGAGCCAGGATTATAATATTGTAGCGTGTGCTACACAATCACAATGATTAATCACTATGCAATGACATGAACAAATGATTGCGTACCGTTAATTGAATTTAAACGTGACAGGCAAAATGCAATGATATGAACATATTCGCGTACCGTTAATTGAATTTAAACATGGCAGTTTAATATGCGTGAACAACAAATTAAATGGGTTGGATTCTAGCTTCGTTGTCAAGCTAGATCGAGCAGGCGTCTAGGCGGCTATCATTTCACCGTCTAGTCTCTTTTACGCTAAAGCAGAGTAATGGCCTAAAACATGGCCTAAATCCTAAGTGACAAGTTTCACTTGCCTAGCACCGGGGATGACGACCACTTCGTCACACGGATGCCAAACCACGGGGAAATCGCTGTTACGGGGGACCAATCATCAAACAACATGAAATATTATTAGGGTTTCATAAAATTATAAATAAGTTATAAAAACAACGGTAGATCGATTTCTTACCGAGAGGAGACGGAAGAAACACTCCGGGGAACCCTAGGATCAGATCTGGAAGCAAATGGAGAAGTTTGGGGAAACTAGGGTTTTGGGGGATTTTGGGGTTTAATGGGTTTTGATGGAGATTTGGGGAAGATGAGAAGTAGATAGAGTAGATGGATGGATTGGATGATGGATTTAGGGCTTGGAATGAAGGATTGGAGCTTGGAGGAAGATGGGGGCTTAGAGGGGAAGAAACTAGGGCTTAGGGTCGTGTTGGAGAAGATGAAAGCGTTTGGGTTGGGTATTTATAGGTTGAGCTGGCGGCTGCCCAGAAATTAGGGTTTTAACACTGGTTAGTCGGTCAAAGAACAACCACTGACCGACTAGTTTTGCAACTAGTCGGTCGGTCGACCAACGCAGACCGACTAAGTGTAAACAGTAACTCCTGAACGAAAATAGGATTTAGATTTAGTCGGTCCATGAACAAATACTGACCGACTAGTTTATCATCTAGTCGGTCGATGAACGTTCTTAGACCGACTAAGAGTAAACAGTAACTCCTGAGAAATTTAGAAAGCTAACTAGTCGGTCCAAGAAGGATTACCGACCGACTGGATCGTCATCTAGTCGGTCAGTGCCCCTTCTTACACCGGCTAATGAGCACCAAAAGTTCCGATACGGAGCGCGAGGCCCCGGGATCGATTCCTAAGACTCCTAGGCTTGATCTAATAGTAAGATACGACCGTTATGAAGTCCGTCACGAATGACATACTTCGAAATCGACGATCCTAAGGAAGAAACGAGAAAATACGACGAATCGATCGAAAATGAAAGCTACGGAGACGAAAACCACACAAGAGGAGAAAATTCACCAAAACATATATTATATTATAATAAATCCAGATACATGAAAAGCAGTCGTTACATCCTACCCACCTTAGAATAAAGTCCGTCCTCGGACTTTCCAACTATAGCTATATCTAGTCACCCTAGTAATTACCCTCAATCAATATCACATCACAATTTCAACCAAGTACATTCATTTCAAGTGCTTATATATATATACCCTAGGTAATCAATTATTAACACCACAGAAGTAAATATATATATTCACGCACATAGTACACTTATACTTATTATAATCAAACAACTCCATTCACGTATCCAAATCATTCATATGGCAAGTTTATTCCATATAGCTACAACACACTTATTACACACTACGCGAAAATAACCAAGTCTCTTACTTATTTGAAAATAATTTCACACTAGAAAATACCATCGGAAACTACGCGTATGAGTAGCTATCTATGGACATGACAATAAGAATACTCTAATCCCTATACCTCCTAGTATACGCCAAACAACCAACATGCGAAAACACACCATACAATTGTTAAAACAAGTTTACCATATCTAACATACATTCATCACCGTTATGATTCCACCATATATAATCATTCAAATAAGTGCACACATTTCACCGTATTACCACTTCATACATATATATAGTCCTATGGCTATAATTACGACACGCCATACATATCATAGTCACCAATTCCTATAACTATCACATACTTACCCGTGCATGGTGCACACCCACACACGCTATTATTTCATTCATATATATATATATATACCAATCACACCATATATTCTTAGCACAACTACGCACCTAATTAGCTAGTGCACATATACTCACGTAACCAAGTCCTTAGTGAAAACTATACCACAAGACCAACTCACATAGCTATATATTGGTATGGCCACCCACAATCATGTGCGTAACACAACCGGCACAAACAACCCTGACACTATACATACATCATTCATCACTATACACTAACCACATACAATACACCAATGTACATAGAGTGTACCCACCCAGCTTGAGTGGGACTCAAAATCATAGCGGAATAATTCCATATACGTAACATAGCATCCAAATACATATATATGCCAATACTAGCCAATGCATACACGTCTACCAACATAACCACATACATATCTAAATGCCAAACACCCTTAATACCTAACCAGGTAATATCACATATTTCAACCACTTCATATATCATGATAGTCTTACAAACATCGACACACCTATAATTACAATACTCTCCCTAATAAAAGTATTTACCCATAGTCGCACCCAAGCATCGTATATCTTCATACCATACCTTTCCACCCATAATTGATACATCAATACATTCACTTCATACACCAGTTAAGATATGCAGTAGTCGGGCACACCTCATGGTATACTCGCATACGCCATCTCATAAAAATTAAGTAATACCAATTAAACAATTATAATCCTACTACCATACGTTTATCACGCTTACACCCATGCAGCTAGTACATAACTACCTACACACAATATACCAATACCAACACACATATACAACTTCATATGCACCATGGAATTTATTACACTATGACGACACATCAAATTACACTAATGGGCCCACCAAACCACATCAAGGCCGACACAGCGACGACAAGCTCTATTGGCTAGACAAAAGGAACGAATTGAAATCAAGAGCGTAACGAATAGTAGGATCGAAAAGCATGAAAATGGTTGTGCAATAAGGTAATGATGCTCCATTAGGACACATGGAAAATAGTGTAAATAACATAGTCTAAAATACGAAAAGTTGGGAAACTGTCACACTTCAAAGTTGGGGTCCTTTTCCGTGTAAAATATTTAGAGATCGACAAAACAAATTGTTTGAAATAAGTTTGAGTCGAATAAACATAATAGGAGAAAACGGTTCATTGGCTCACGTAAGGTCATTAAAAGAAAGCAAATCATTTACACGAATCTTGAGGTCGTAGTTTTGGAAATATTATACTGCGGTAATTTAATAATGTTGGCAAAAGTTTTGAAACGAAATTAAATTAACGAAAGAATTTTAAACTCATGCCAAATACCTTCAAAGTCTTTTAAGCCAAGGAAGCTTAAATAGTTAATTAACATTGAACTATCTTTTAGTGCAACCGGGATTTGCCAAAAGAAACCGTTTCCCACAAAACTCTTAACATACGAGCTAATGAGCCTAATACGGATATATGAAAACATTCGAAATTCAACCTAGTTTAGAAATTATTCTAAAAGCATGTGTGGTGGACGGGAAACTCAGTAGTAGGTTGTCAAAAGTTGTAATAGCTTTAAACCAAATTATGGAAGGTCTAGGTCGTGAGAAAGTTATGAAGACGTAATTCTTTTTTTTTTTCTAAAAATTGTAATAGGGGAAAAGTTGAACATATCCTAGGTTGGTTGAAAGCTGGAATCATGTGTAACTTGAAAAGTATATTAAAGGAAACGCGATGAGTCAATTGTATGGCATACGTAAGATAAGGAAAATTTATAAATCGGATTGGGCAAAAATAAAGGTACAGTTCAGGATATAATTTATATAAGAAAGGACATGGTATTTTCATGGGTACGGGAGATATAGAATGGCAAGACACCATGGGTTAGCATTCCAGATTTTCGACAAAAGCTTTAGAGATCCTTGAGTCAACGAAGGGGCATGAAGCATAAATTTATAAATATTTAAATTTCGAACGAATTTAAACTTAGGAAAAAGGAAGTCGAAGGGATACCTTCAGAAAGGTCAAGACTTGCAACGGAGAGGTCCGAAAATATTTTACGGCAGTAGCTTAATATAATATTTCGGTAAAATTTTGAAACTCAACGAATGAAATCTGATCAACTATAGTGTGAAAATTTAAGCCCACGCTAAATGCTTACAAGTTTTAAAACTGAAGAGAACTCCAATTAAATATCATTTAAAATACCCTTTTTTTAGCGGGGCCCGGATTGCCCAACAACTGATTTACACCAGACCTTAAAGCACGAGCTCATTGAACCTAGAACTGATATATGAAAATAATTGAAATCCTACTTATCTTGGAAGATATTCTAAAGTAATCAAAATAGTGGTAGGCTCTTAAAACCAAAATACGAGGAATATCGGTTAGCAAAAGATACGAGATTTAAAAATTTCAACCAATAGACTTCAAAATCTACGAAGGGATTTTAACTCGATCGAATAGGAAGGAATTAAATATTTAAGAAGAAAAGGGGCCATCAAGAAATGCTTCTACACGAAGCATCAGGATGCATTGCACATTGACGCACCAGAGTCAAGAGGACTCGTGCCAGAAACGTGCAAACCCAAATCGCACTCAACAACCAACCCAGCAATCAAACTCCATTCTAGCAAACATAACGTATCCAAGCAACCAAACATATTCTAACAAACAGGACTGTCAAAAGGAAGAAAGCAACCAGACTGAGGGTTACCTGCAATAACCCCATCCACAGTCCCAGCCTCGACTACGGCCATCGGGTAAGCCTGCCTCCTCAACAGAAAAGCCTGCCTCTGTGGAACAAGGGCTGCCCCACGTCCAGCAGGAACAGACGCTCGCTGCTGCAACGGCTGTGCTGCAACAGGTGCCTTCCAAGGCTGCTTCAACCTCGGGCACTCCCTGAGAACATGGGCGGGATCTCCACAGGCAATACATTGCCCCAAGAACCTCCTGCATGATTCCTTCTTATGACCAATCTTGCCACAAAGATGGCACATCTTCCGACTCGGCCCAGCTTCCGGTGCTTGCTGCTGCGGAACTCCATCCGACGCCTTCCGCAGCCGATTTGCATGCCGACATTCCTTCGCCGAATGAGAAGCACCACCACAAATCAAACACTGACCTAGAAAGCTTCTGCACGACCCCTTGAGGTGCCCGATCTTGCCGCAGAAATAGCAAGCCTTCAGAGCAGATCCACCACCAGCGCGGGTCTGACGTCTTCTAGTCATCTAGCGCCAGAGAAACGGCCAAAATTAGACTCAGAGCCTAATGACACGGATGCCGAACTTAGTTCATTGGACATTCTAATATTATTATCGCTATTCCAAAGATCACAGTTACAGAAGGACATGCATGGGCCACCACTAAAACCTGTCACGACCCGCTTCCCTAAAATGGAGGCGAGACGAGAAAAGATCCGCACGAGAGTGGAGCTGTGAAGCCCCAAACCCGATAAGCGTAGATAAAATATAAGCAGGTCCCTGTAACCACAACGGAACAACAATAATAATAAAAGGAGAGACTGAAATAAAACCTCACATCTCATAATTGTCCAACATCAAAATAAATCCAACATCCAGAAAAGCCACCAGGCTAAAAGAAAAGGGTCCAAGGCCCAGAACAAGGCCAACGAAAGCAATGACAACAACAAAGTATAGGTGCTACGCACCGATAACCAAACAACCGTCTAACAAAAGTAAAACACAACGGAGACACTAGGACTGGTCCCCAGTGTCCACGTACACTCCGCCAAACGCGGGCGCAAGCTCGGCGTCCGCAAACACCTCACCATCAGCAAGCAACTCAGGCTCAGGGTCTAACATGCGTCACCCAAAAGAGAAAGGGGCACATGTCAGCAAGTCTAAAAGACTTGAGCAAGGAAACTGAAAGTAACTAGCAACCTAGCAGTTATAGTATTAAGCAATGACATGGCAGTTAAGTATGATGCAACAGTTTAAAGGAGACAAGCATGCACAATGTAGCAAAAGCTACCAAATCACTAATCACTATCATTTATCACTTATCACTATCAATCACTTAAACACTAGAGATTTCGCCTGCAGGCTGGAGTGGCGGATCAGGCCATCTCGTGCTCTGGTGACGCATATCTCTTACTCACTTACACTCTAGAGATTTCGCCTGCAGGCTGGAGTGGCGGATCAGGCCATCTCGTGCTCTGGTGACGCATATCTCTTGCCCCACCCCTACGTGTATCGAGCATTCGCTCGCTTCTGGGTCATGGGCCAAGAAGTGTATTTGGCATAGGGTTGTGCCCACGAAAAGTGGGTGCCTAGCCGGTATCCGAGCGTTGGGGTTTCCAACGCTCGCTTCTGGAACACGAGCCAGGATTATAATATTGTAGAGTGTGCTACACAATCACAATGATTAATCACTATGCAATGACATGAACAAATGATTGCGTACCGTTAATTGAATTTAAACGTGACAGGCAAAATGCAATGATATGAACATATTCGCGTACCGTTAATTGAATTTAAACATGGCAGTTTAATATGCGTGAACAACAAATTAAATGGGTTGGATTCTAGCTTCGTTGTCAAGCTAGATCGAGCGGGCGTCTAGGCGGCTATCATTTCACCGTCTAGTCTCTTTTACGCTAAAGCAGAGTAATGGCCTAAAACATGGCCTAAATCCTAAGTGGCAAGTTTCACTTGCCTAGCACCGGGGATGACGACCACTTCGTCACACGGATGCCAAACAACGGGGAAATCGCTGTTACGGGGGACCAATCATCAAACAACATGAAATATTATTAGGGTTTCATAAAATTATAAATAAGTTATAAAAACAATGGTAGATCAATTTCTTACCGAGAGGAGACGGAAGAAACACTCCGGGGAACCCTAGGATCAGATCTGGAAGCAAATGGAGAAGTTTGGGGAAACTAGGGTTTTGGGGGATTTTGGGGTTTGATGGGTTTTGATGGAGATTTGGGGAAGATGAGAAGTAGATAGAGTAGATGGATGGATTGGATGATGGATTTAGGGCTTGGAATGAAGGATTGGAGCTTGGAGGAAGATGGGGGCTTAGAGGGGAAGAAACTAGGGCTTAGGGTCGTGTTGGAGAAGATGAAAGCGTTTGGGTTGGGTATTTATAGGTTGAGCTGGCGGCTGCCCAGAAATTAGGGTTTTAACACTGGTTAGTCGGTCAAAGAACAACCACTGACCGACTAGTTTTGCAACTAGTCGGTCGGTCGACCAACGCAGACCGACTAAGTGTAAACAGTAACTCCTGAACGAAAATAGGATTTAGATTTAGTCGGTCCATGAACAAATATTGACCGACTAGTTTATCATCTAGTCGGTCGATGAACGTTCTTAGACTGACTAAGAGTAAACAGTAACTCCTGAGAAATTTAGAAAGCTAACTAGTCGGTCCAAGAAGGATTACCGACCGACTGGATCGTCATCTAGTCGGTCAGTGCCCCTTCTTACACCGGCTAATGAGCACCAAAAGTTCCGATACGGAGCGCGAGGCCCCGGGATCAATTCATAAGACTCCTATGCTTGATCTAATAGTAAGATACGACCGTTATGAAGTCCGTCACGAATGACATACTTCGAAATCGACGATCCTAAGGAAGAAACGAGAAAATACGACGAATCGATCGAAAATGAAAGCAACGGAGACGAAAACCACACAAGAGGAGAAAATTCACCAAAACATATATTATATTATAATAAATCCAGATACATGAAAAGCAGTCGTTACAATCCACATGTAAGGTCCCTGGCTATGAGGAAAACACTAGAAGGGGGTTTGAATAGTGTTTATACAATTTAAAATGATAGTTACAAAATTAAATTCCTAACCAACAATAAAGTGTGAAATGAAAATTAACCCTAAAATGAAACAATGCAAACGCAGATATGTTTCAAGGGTTCGGATTACCCAAGTCAATCTTCGACGTGTTCCCGGTAATCCTACGTCCCTTCCACCCGGATACCACTGGATACTCAAGTTAGAACTCTAACTTGAGGTTTTCTTAAAACCCACTTGTAGCAACCCTACAAATGAAATCGAAATACACTTGATTGACCTTAACTCCCACAACTTGGGAGCAAGCAAACCACTCTCACAATCCGAGAGTAAATCAAATAAAGAAAGTTATGAAATATGAAATACAACACTTACAATCACATATACCTTGAAGTAGAACTTGAAGGAGAGCGTGTTGTGTGTTGAATGACTCTCTTGAAGAGAGGAAATCCCTTTCTCTTGACTGCACCAAATTTCTAGAAGATATCTCTTTAGTTCTAGGTTGGAGAGCAAGAGATGAAAGATAGGAATTATATGGCTTTAGGATTTTGAAAGCTTTGATCTTGGAAGATTGAAAGCTTGAATGGTTGAGCAAGTTGCTAACCTCTCAATGGAACAGTAGAGGCTGGCTTTATATATTTCTCAAAACCCTCAAACAGAATTCCCAAAACCCCCTTTGAAATCCGTGGAGAAACTCAACGGATAGAATTTGCACACTCGACAGTCGACTGTTGAACAAAACACACTCGACTGCTGCACTGTGTCAGAGGGTAGGTGAGAATTCAAACGGTAATTTACCACGTAGACAGTCGACTGATGAAGAGAAAACAGGCGACTGTAAATCTAACATGCGACTGTAATTCCTTCTACAGGCGACTGGCCGCAATATGGGTAAGTTTGAGAAAGTCTCAGAAAAGTCTGGAAAGACAGGACATGCGACTGATGAAGAGAAGATAGTCGACTGTAAATCCAACAGGCGACTGCAATTCCTTCTACAGGCGACTGTCACAAACTCTGACATTTTTAAGAGAGTAGAGTCTACAGAGAAGCTCAAAGACAGACGACTGTTGAAGTATTGACAGTTGACTGTGCCACTGGACAGTCAACTGTAAATACAAAATCAGTCGACTGGCACTAGAATAAGAAATATTCCAAAGAGAAAGTCATGCAAAGGAATCATGGACAGGCGACTGTTGAAGCATTTATAGTCGACTGGTCTTTGGACATGCGACTGTAAATACAACATCAGTCGACTGGCCAGATCAAACATAGAATGATCTTGGACTGATGATAGACATGCGACTGATTAACAAATCACATTCGACTGTCTCTTGGATAGGCACCTGTGAATTGTACAGCAGTCGACTGATAGAGTGAAAGATCAGAAAGCCCAAAAATCAACAGATTGAGTATGTGCATAACAAGCGACTGTAGAACAAAACACATTCGACTGTTTTAAGACAGGCGACTGTAAATTATTCAGCAGTCTATTGTTGAAATCATAACATGCACATTCTTGATAGAAATGAATTGGAGTCTAATGAAAGTTGGTCTAATGGTATCCTAAGACTGAAATGAAGATGTGTGTGTGCACTCCAACAAAATTCTACTTCTAAGCTACATACTAGAAGATAAAAAGAAGATTACATTTGTAGAACTCTTTCTTCTATCCAACGTATGAGCTTGAAGTCTTCTAGGAGCTTCAATCACTATCTTTGATCATTCAATCCATTTCTCTTGCTTTCATCGATCTTTGAGTGTCATCCATTGCTAGTTGATCTTCAAGATATGCTTAGGCAATGGATTAACTGCAAATAGGAGATTAGTCATAAGTATTTATGTTTGCTCATCATTAACACCAATTAGAAAGAAGTTCAATCCTCAACATTCTCCCCTTTTTTGATGATGACAAACAAACAAAAACAAAAAGATAAATAATTGTGCTTAAAGAAAACTTACTCCCCTACATAGATGCCAATCAAGTTAGTAAATAAATATTAGGGCATCTATAGATGAATTGAAACAAATGAGTAAGATATGCATGACTGGAATGATTTTCTTGAAATCATGAAATCTAGGATTTTATAAACCAATTTCATTATATCTTACTCCCCCTGAATATAAGGCAACTTAAATCTTTGATTCAAGATATGGATTAGAATTTACTTAGCACATAATTATGATATGCTTATTTCTCTCCCCCTATGGCATTATCAAAAAAGTAGGAGTAGAATAACAACAACAAATGTGCTAAATAATAACTAAAACAATCATATGAGTCTAAAGATAGAGCGTATATCGAATGTGATGCCAACAAATTTTCGGAGAAAAAGATAATTACAAAGGGGCATCTGTAAGATATACAAAAAAACATAAAACTCATGAAAACTTAGTTGACTAAAGGAATGTGAATCCAATATCAACAGTACAAGCCATCTAAATCACATCATATAAATGATATCGCATGTAAGAAGACAATTTCACAATATTCTCACATATAAGATAAACAGTGAGACAATGTGAGAAACAGAAAATGAAGTAAACGCATTTTCATATATATATATATATATATATATATATATATATATATATATATATATATATATATATATATATATATGATCAAAGATACATGAGTACAAAATACATCCATAGCCTCAGGTACATCCACAAAAAATGATCAATATATATATATGATCAAAGATACATGAGTACAAAATACATCCATAGCCTCAGGTACATCCACAAAAAATGATCAAAATACATACATCACCCATACATCACTCAAAGATGAAACAAAATCCATACAGGCACTCAAAAACTCTCAACCCTAAGGAAAAAAATCTAAGTCAAGTATGAGTGTCCCTATCAGCAGCAGTCTCTGGATCAACCGTGGAATTCTCGGGGGGAGGAGGAGGAGGAGGAGCAGCAACAGAGACATCCTGAGGAGCAGTAACACCAGGATGCTCCACAATCTTAGTGACAGTAGGTGGAGGAGGCTGAGTAGGCTGAGGTGGAACAAAGGATCTGAAATGATCAGGGAAAGGAATTTCCTGATGCTGGAACATCAGAAAGAACAACTCATAAAAACCAGCAACCTTCTCGACTGAAAGGTCATGAGAGGGTGCACCTGAGGTGGATGGCTGATCAGCTAGAGGGATGGTGGATGACGAAGTAGCAGAGGTAGATTGCCTCTTCATAGATGCTGACTGCAGAGCCGAAGAGGACTTCGACTTCACAGAAGCATTCAGGAGAGGACCAAGAGGCAAAGGCTCGAAAGGAGTCAAGTCAATACCAAAATGACGGAAAACAAGGTTAAGGAGACCTCTATAAGGGATATGAGTGGAGGCAGTAGTAGACTTGACCTTGTCCATCTGATCAAGGAGGACACCGGCCAGTTCACTGTCATACCCGAGAAGATAGCATACATGCAACAGAGGATCTCATGAGAGGGCCGATCTGAAGAGCCATATTTTGGCAAGATGTTGGACTTCACCACAAGATGAACAGCCCAATCTCTAGCCGTGAACATGGAGGTCTTGACTCCAGAAGATAGGAAAGTGGGGATCACACGGAACATGTCCCGAAGGACATTCTGGTCAAGATCACCAACATCGAAAATGGAGATGTCAGCAGGAAGGGATCCAGAGGAGGAGATTCTAAGGATGGTCTCTAAGAGAGTAGTGTCAAGATGGATACGGTTCTCCTGAACCACGGTGTCAATCTCTCATGTGTCACATATTCACCGTGAACGCGGTTGGCATAAAATAATTTGACCAGGAAGGGATAGGCACGTGGGGAGTCGATATGAGAGTATCGAAAGAGATCACCCAGGTGGGTAGACGAGAGAATCTCTGAGAGTCTCTCAGCAGTAAAGGACTGATATACAATGAATCGCTCAACATGGAGCTTGATCCCTAACATGGAATGGAACTTTGCCAAACGAGGCGTCGTCACGGCAAATAGGGATAAAAGGATTAGAAGGAGGCACGACAGCATTTTGGCCATTTGGAGAATTAGAACTAGACTCAGGATGGGTGTCAGTAGCCACCCGAGTTTGTTTGGCCTCAGCGACAGGCTCGTTGATGCGTACACCAGCGGGCTTACACGGACGGAGGAGGAAGAAGGGAAATAGGAACCTGAAGTGTCGGAAGGAGGGTCATCGTTCTTAGTGCGGGCTGTGTGGGATCATTTGGTTTTGGTAATGGTCGGCTTAGGAATCCTAGTACGTATAGGAGCAATAGCCTTCCCCTTAGTTGTGGGTGCTATTGCAAAATCAACCGAAAGAAACGAAAGAACAAACCGAACGAATGAATTAACATGAGAGAGAACGATACCTAATCGGTGCTGAACGACTGAGACGAGACGATCGACCAGGCAATCGAAGGATCAGAAGAGAGATCGGAGAGTGAAGCTTTGAATCAAAGTGAGAAACGACCGCAACAATAGATTTCAAAACGAGGAAGATGAGGGAGTTTCGACGGATGAGAGAGAAACAATCTGATCGAATCGACGGCCCTCGACGTTATAAGAAGGGTTCCAAGGAATCTGGGCTGTTGGATCGAAAAATCGACGGCTCAGATCAAGTTATCAAACTGCCATAGCAATTGACAGTCGACTGATGAACAATTGTCAGTCGACTGGTCGATAAGTTAGAAATAAGCTTGGGTAGACAGACAGTCGACTGTTGGGTAATTCACTGTCGCCTGTCAGATATACAGTCCACTGTATCTTACTCATCAGTCGACTGGCTGAGAATAAAAAATATGATGATATAAAACAGAGACCATTGAAGATTTGGACATGCTCCTGATGACCAAAATGCAGTCGCCTATCGAACAGACAGTCGACTGTAAAATCTTCATCAGTCGCATGTGCGAAAGATACAGTCAGTTGTATGAGTAAATAGAGTTGGGCAGTCGACTGTCGAAGGAATGTCAGTCGTCTGTCCTGGTCTAGAAATGCACAGTGAGGTTAAAATCCAGAGGATAGAGACATCTCACCCTAGGACCTATACTCTAACACAAATCTAATCATGAAATCAATATCAACATGTTATCGATTAATATACAAATCTCTTAAATCAATCCAAAAACTATCTAAATCATCAGAATCTCAAATACATCTCTTAAATCAATTATATGTGAAACATATAATTTATCAAACGAAGAGAAGTAACGATGATGATGAGTTGAAACATGTTATAACATGAAAGTATGAACTCCTACTATTCAGATTCACCCGTAATCCCTACTTCTCCATGCAACCTCACAAATGAATCTTCTTTAAGAGGTTTAGTGAAGATGTCGGCGATTTGTTTTTGGGTTTCAATGTACTCTAAGATGATGTCCTTCTTAGCTACATGATCATTAATAAAATGGCGTCTCACATCTATGTGTTTGGTACGAGAGTGATGTACCGAAATCTTAGAAAGACAAATAGCACTTTGGTTATCAACCATGATAGGGCAAGTATCACAATTGACACCATGGTCCTTAAGAGTGTGTCTCATCCAAAGAACTTGTGCATATGCAAGACCTGCGGCAATATATTCCTCTTCAGTCGTGGACAGTGATACCGAGTTCTTTTTCTTGCAAAACCAAGAAACTAGGGAATTTCCTAGAAAATGGCAAGTGCCACTAGTACTATTCCTATCGGATTTGCATCCGACAAAGTCGGCATAACTATATGAGATTAACTCATATGTGCTAGACTTAGGGTAAAGTAACCCAAAATCTAATGAATGATTGAAATAACGAAAAATTCATTTAACCGTAATCAAGTGTGACTCTTTAGGTCTAGCTTGATATATAGCACACAGGCATACGGAAAACATGATACCGGGCCTACTAGCAGTTAAGTAAAGTAAGCTACCGATCATACCTCGATATAGATGAACGTCTACATCTTTTCTGTTTTCATCCTTGTGTAGATGGGTTGTCGTACTCATGGGGGTCCTTCTGCTTGAAGATGATTCCATCCCGAATCGCTTGATGAGCTTCCCGGTGTACTTGGTTTGATGTAGGAAAGTCACATCCTTCATTTGCCAAATTTGAAGTCCAAGGAAGTAGTTGAGCTCACCCATGTGGCTCATTTCGAATTCACCCTTCATGGACTTAGAAAATTCTTGGCAAAGGTTAAAGTTAGTAGAACCAAATATAATATCGTCTACATAAACTTGAATTAAAAGGATGTCATTTTCATAATCCTTAATAAAAAGTGTTGAATCAACCTCACCCATTTTAAAACCTAAATCCAAAAGAAAGGGTTTGAGTTGATCATACCAAGCTCTAGGAGATTGTCTCAACCCATAAAACGCTTTCTTAAGTTTGAAAACATGGTTTGGAAATTTTTCATGTATGAAACCAAGTGGTTGAGAAACATAAACTTCTTCATTAACAATTCCATTTAAAATGCACTTTTAACATCCATTTGAAATAATTTAAAATTCTTATGAGATGCAAAGTTAAAGTAATCTAATAGCTTCTAATCTAGCTACGGGGGCAAAGGATTCTTCGAAATCGATACCTTCTTCTTGCCGATAGCCTTGAGCTACTAACCTTACTTTGTTCCTTGTGATGACCTCATTCTCATCGGTCTTATTCTTGAAGATCCACTTGGTCCCAATCACTTGGTGACCACTTGGAATAGGAACGAGCTCCCAAACTTCATTTCTCTCAAATTGCATGAGCTCTTCTTCCATTGCAATAATCCGAGAGCTATCTTCACATGCTTCTTGGATGTTCTTTGGCTCAATGGTAGAGACAACTGCGCAGTGAGAGAATTCTTTAATTCTTGATCTCATTCGAACACCCACACAATTATCTCCAATAATTTGGTCATGGGGGTGATTACGAACGGTAGGGTAAGCTTGCATCACTTGGAACATCTTCAACAACTTCATTAGTATTGTTAGTCTCAATATTAGAATCATTGATTTTAACATTACTAAGAGAATCATACAAAGCATCTACACTATCATCAACCACATTAGGAAAATCAAAATCTTCATAAAATGATACCTGTAGTGATTCCTCAATCGTTGAAGAGGTTTTGTTGTATATCAGGTAGGCTTTGCTACGTGTGGAATATCCAACAAAAATTCATTCATCGAATCTTGGCTCAAATTTATCTAAGTTACCAAAGGTGTTCTTGATAAAACATTTTGAACGAAAAACACGAAATTATTTAACTTGTGGTTTCTTGGCATAAAATAACTCAAAACAAGTTTTGTTTGTTCGGGGTCTCACTAGGATCCTTTGAGCACATAACATGCACTGTGTACCGTCTTTGCCCAAATTGTAGTCCAAGATGACTATCATGGAGCATGGTACGGGCACACTTAATAAGAGTCATATTATTTCTCTCTACAACACCATTTTGTGGTGGTGCACGAGGAAAAGAAAAATTGTGAGTTACCCCGATGTCAGCACAAAACTTTATGAAAGACTCATTCTCAAATTCTCTTCCACAATCACTACAAATAGTGATAATGGTGGATCATAAGAAATTTTGAATCTTCTTAGCAAATATGGTTAACTCTTCAAAAGATTCATTCTTATTGATTAAGAATGAAACCCAAGTAAATCTAGAGAAGTCGTCTATGATAACTAATCCATAGTGAGCATTACCTAAAGAGGCGGTTCTAGTTGGCCCAAATAAATCTAGATGAAGTAATTCTAGGGGCCTCTTAGAAGTTATGCCTTCTTTAAGTTTAAAAGATGATAGGAGTGAGAATGAATTGGGTTGATAGTTGTTGATGTGTACTATAATAAAAGGGACTAGGGCTTTACGGATCGCCGCTAGGATCGTCGGGGGTTGATGTTAGATAGGATCCCCTCATTGCATTGGGGTTAGGGAATTAATTCCTCCAATTCGTACCACTCTCGTGGGTTAGAATTGCAGGGTATTCCGGCGGCTCTCGTTGACGCAATGGCGGTAGCCGTCAACGTAGCATTATAGTTCGTCGACCGATCCCTTCAGGGCACGAGCCGGGCATGGTCACGTGCCTTGATTGGATCCATCGATTTCCCTATTCGAATCCCTAGATACCCCTTAAGCACATCGATTCCACATACCGTGGGCACGATCTTGTACGGGTTATCTATGGATTCGGTAGGATCTACCGGAATACAACCCTAAATCCCCAATTCAACATTGGGATCCAGATCTACATTTTCCCCCTAAAATCCTAGGGTTCACCCATCAACCCTAGAATAGATCTACTCACTCATGATGATCGGAGCGCACAGAAATATCAATTTCGCGTAGGAAGACATTTTTGCAACAAAAGAAATTAGGGCTAAAGATTACTTACAACGAGAGCGAACGAAGAACGAATCCAAAGAAGAACAAAAGGCGCAAATTTTCAAAATAGATCCAGAAGTCTACTACAGAAATTAATCCCAGAATCCGTACAAAGAACGATCGCCGGAGCTCTCCAAAAAAAATCCTAAAACAAAACTCAGAATGAACTCTTCACGCTGAGCCCGCAGTCGCGAGCTTCAGTTGTCCAAAATCGCACGCATCGCGCGTTCAAAAAATCTTCCAAAATGCCCCAGGGAGTGTCGACCGAGTAGGTGACTCGGCCCGAGTCGGAGCTGCTCAGCCAGTGGTTCGGCCCAGGTCGCATGCTGCTCGAGCTCAAAATGGATGACTCGGTCGGCTGCTCGGGGTGTGCTCGGGGGCCTACTCGGGGCGTGCTATCTGCGGCTGCTTGGCCGAGCAGATGAGCTGCTCGGCCCGAGTCAGCCTGTATCTGCAGCTCCTCCAACAAATCATGGCTCGGCCCGAGCAGCAAGCTGCTCGGCCCGAGCATTTTCTGGGAAAGCTCTGTGCTGCAGCTGCCTCTCTCTCTGTCTGCTCACTTTCTCCTTCTTCTCCTCCTTCTCTCCTCCAACAGCTCCGAGAACGCGGTGAACTCCTCCATATCCCCGCCAACAGGCTCATGAGTAAGTCGGATGTGTCCATACCCAGGAGGGCGTCCAAATCGCTCCAAAATCCCTGAAGACTCAAAATATACTACGAAACTCGAAATATCGTCAGAAATACCAAAATCGCAGTAAAAAGTGGGATTTGGACGTGGGGATGACATGCAATGTGATGGAAATATGATATGAAAATGATGTAAAATATGGACACATCATGCATGCCAATCAGCAGAGCATTAATTGACCTGGGGGCCAGCATCAGTTTGATGCCCCTCTCCATCTTTAGAAGACTCCAGACGGGAAGTGAGCTGGAACCGACGAGCATGTCCATCCAGCTCGCCGATCATTCCATCACCTACCTGGTCGAAATTGCGAGGGATGTCATCCTCCATATACCTCCAGGGCTATGTATCCCAGTCGACTTAATTATTATGGACATGCCGGAGGGAGGAAGCTCTTAACTCATACTAGGCCGCCCCTTCATGGCGACGGCTGGAGTTCTTATAAACGTCCGGGAAGGGACACTTTCCCTCAATGTGGGGAATATTGAAGCTGAGTTCCGGCTACAAAGGCCGATGAAGGAGAAAGCTTATGAAGAAGGGGCCAGTTATCTGGAGCTTCTTGAAGAGGAAGCAATCGAAGAATTCACTGCTGAAGGGGTCATGAAAGACCCAATGATGGCAAGCATCGACGATGACGGCGACCCAACCTACAACAAAGCGGTCGTTGCGTACATCCAAGTATTGGATGAGGAATTTCTACTACAATCATCAAATCACCAAGCGCCGGAGACCACATCTTATGTTGAGGAGAATATTGGAGCGAGCGGAAATCAAACGCCGCCAGTATGCACCACCCCGAAGATGAACGCGCGACCACCACACGCGCCAAGTGAGCATTGATATATCATAGGGAGTCGAGCTCATGACTGAAAACGAGCGCTTGTTGGGAGGCAACCCAAGCCCGTAGATTTTGGACTTTCTTTCTTATTTTCTTTTTTTATTTTTATTTCGTGATTTTAGGTAAAATTTCAAAAATCATAAAAATTTGACGAGTTGTGTTCTGTGTAGGACGGACAATTGGGGATATGCATATGGACGTTATAAACGGAAGGAAGCCGAAGGAAAGCAACGGAATCGAAGATTTGAGAAGGAAAACAAGGGAAAAGAAGAGAAAAATAGATACAGGAAACCCGGACGGAGCAACTCAGCTGCTCGGTCGAGTCAAGCAGATACGAAAAAGAGAGATACTTAAGCTTGGCCCGAGTAGGTTCATGCTCGGTCTGAGAGAAATTGACACGGACAGAGCAGACCGCTACTCGATCGAGTCGTACAGGGATGAGATTTGAGCGAAAAAACGTCACTCTGTCGACCCGGGCAGAACATTATTAGGTCGGTCCGAGCAGGACATGACGCGGACCGAGCATATTACTGCTCGATCGAGTTGTACATGCTTGAAATTTGGGGAGAAAACGTCACTCTGTCGACCCGGAAAGAATATTATTGGATTGGCCCAAGCAGGATACGACTCGGAGGGAGTATTTCATTCAAAATTTTAACGTTGACTGGGTCGAGCAGCCTATCTGCTCGGACCGAGTCGTGTCGTTTTGTTTAAATTTTCTTTACTTCGACCTGGTCGAGCAGCCTAGCTGCTCAGACCAAGTCGGGTCGGATCCAAAACCCAATACCCAACGATTTATAATCGCTGTTAAAAACTTTTTTTACCCTAAAATTTTACCCCCGATAAAATTTCCCCCCGAGCTTCTCTCTCCTCCCCCCTACTCTTTCGCCCTATCCCGCCGGCATCTGCCGTCTCCTCCCGCTCCACCGCCGGTGATGCCCTCAACACCGCCCAACACCGGTAAACCCTCCGACCCCCTCTCCCTCCACCCTTCTATCCCCCTCTCTATCTCTCCGCCGCCTCCCCTCCTTCCCCCCACAATCTCTGCCCTACCTGGACGACGGCTCCGTCGACGACGCCACCGCCGCCGATGGCGCCGCCGTCCGATTCCCCCCCCATTGACCCCCCTCTCCCTACCCCGCCATCTCCTGCCCCCAACTTCCCCCTCTTCGCCCTACTGAGGCGACGACGCCGTCGACGGTGCCACCGCCGCCGACGGGACTGGCGACCCCCCTCCGTTAAACCCCCTTCGACGTCGCCGAAACCCACCCACCCACCCCGCCTCCCTCTTCACGACGATCACCAAACCCCCCCGGCCCCGCTTTGTGCCCTAGGGCATAGAACGAGCAGCCCAGCTGCTCGTTCAGAAAACTCCCCAATTTGTGCCCTAGGGCATAGACCGAGCACCTAACTGCTCGGTCACACACCCCCCCAAGTCGTGCCCAAGGGCACTGCTCATTCAGCCCCCCCACCGAATCGACCTACTCGTTCGCACGACTCGCACTTAGTCACAACCATTGCACAACTTGGACCGAGTAGCTCTCTGCTCGGTCCGAGTCACAGTTTTTTTACTTTCCACGCATTTTTATCGAATATCTGACGTTTTTCCCATTTCGAATTGCAGGTCCTCTCCGCTTACGTTAGTAGCAGTAGCATGGACTAGATTGGGGGATATTTTGCGCGTCCGCATCATCCGCACCCACGGTACACTCGTTCCCTGATCTCTTTTCATAATGTATCATATTACCGCACTCGTCACTATGGTCCGCACACTCAGATCGACGACCCCCCAATACATGGGAAGAGGCCGGCTTCTGGCGCTTCCTCTTCCCTTCCACAACACCGTGCACGCCTCACTACCACGTCCTCTACTACCGACACTGCACCCTCCACCACAGCTCCGGTTGTCACCGCCACCATTCCCACCACCACCACACCTGTCACCACAACACCATCTACCGTCGCCACCTCTTCACCTCCACACCCTGCACCCCCCATCGATGACCCCACCACGCACATCCCTACACAT
This sequence comes from Scilla litardierei, assembly GCA_030789695.1. NCBI lineage: Eukaryota > Viridiplantae > Streptophyta > Magnoliopsida > Asparagales > Asparagaceae > Scilla > Scilla litardierei. The sequence continues at coordinate 267,406,208 of CM061141.1, read as the reverse complement.
GGCATCACTTTCTACGATAGTGCACACAGAGCGCGCTACTCTAGGATCCACCAGCGTCGTCTTGTGCCTACCATCTTCATTGACGTGCCAGCTCTTAGGTCATTGGGCATCCTCCAGGGAGTGCACCGCCTCTACCCAGCGATCGGTTTCGACCGATTCCTTGGTTTCCACGCCTCCACTTTGTAACGCCCCGCTTCCCAAAAGGCACCGGAAGCGAGAGCGTTACGCGGTCCGCTTGAACTGGAGCGGTGAAGCTCGAGTTCAATAAGCGTCTGTGATAAAAACACAGATGAGGTCCTTGCATTTTGCGTTTCAGAACAGTCTGAAAACTTTTCATTAATTTAAAAGGGACTTCCAGAATTGTTCGTACAAGAGATAAGACAACTGGGCCTCAGCATGGCCAAAAAGAAACTACAACAAAACACCAAACCTACTACAGGGTACTAAAACAGAAACTCAAAGTAGTGACGGAAAAGGGACTCTGATCTTCCGCAGGAAGCGGCTCGGCGTCTACGGTAAACCCTGGCTCTCTAAGTCAGGCGTCACAGACGGATCCTCTGGGTACTCGAGCTCAGAACCTGACATACATCCACAAACATGAATGTATGTCAGCTAGGGGTCTGCAAGAAAGAGTTAGCATCCCAAGGCGAAGTATATAACAAGTATATGAAATTTAGAAGCATTTAATATTTCGAATTGAAACGACTGTAGCAATTTAACGATTAACAATTTCGGAGCAGAAAGAAACAATCCTAGCATGCAGTTCTAGTCGATGGCAAGTTTAAAGTTAAATTCTCAGAGTTTGTTAGCATTTCAATATTCACGATGACCAAGTTAGCGTTACAATGTCCATGTCAAGAATTCACATCTAATCTAGGGTTCTCGCCTTTAGGTCGTGATGAGAAGGTCGTTCCTCTCACGGGGGCTTACCGTGATTGACACTAACCCACCGCGTCGGGTGGTGCTCTTGAGGAGAGTACCTTTCATACGCCCAGTGGCCGCTCAACCCTAACCCCACCCAAAAGTTTTGCCGGAACACGAGCCGGCCTAGTCGACTCACACGACATCACGATATCACGATAACGCCTTCGAGGCGCACGATTTCACGATGTCCATATTGTTAATCATGTCAAGACTCACTGAATTTCATTGTTATCAAAATTAGTGTTTTATGGTGACAGTTCTGCAAAGCGGAAGCGGGTCGAACGACCGGTTCCGTAATTTCCAATAATGACGATTTCGTCCTTTTCGTTCAATTTGCTACAGAAACAATTTCTTTCTCTAGTTGTTTAAATTGGGGATATATCGTATGATATACCGTTGGATCCCAATTTTCGTCCTAGTCATTATGGTGGCAGTTTTGTACGTTATTTCATGTCGTAATTTCAGGTTATCCAGCAATACAAGAAGGCGGCGTAAACGTGCCGAAACTTCTAAAAATCATAACAAAGTATATACTTGCCTGTTTTTGACGTTCTTGGTGTCGTTGGAAAGGTCTCGACGGGCACCACGCTACGAAGAAGACGGTTTGCTGGTGTGACAAAACATAAAATCAGAATAGGGGTTTTTCGATCAAAACAGCTTTACAAATAGCCCCTACGACGTCTAGCGATTCGTTTTTATTAGGTTTTCTGTCCTATGATGTGGGTTAAGGATCGTTTAAGGATATCACCACAACATACTGCGACATAATCTGTAGTAAAACAAGTCTACTCACTAACTTATTATTGTTCATAAATAAAACTTGAACTAGCATACTAAAGCGTTATAATGCTATGGCTTGGAAACACTAATGTGTTGGAAATAACACCCTAGCATCTGTCAAGTGGCAATCACATAATACAACTATTATCCCTTATATGATCAACGTGCCAAAACAACCCTACATGCATAGGACTTATGTACAGCAAGTTGATGCCATGCGAGAATATAGGAGCATACAAACTTTAACCAATCCCCAACCAGGTGAAGAACAGGTAACGTAAGTTATACAATTAACATGGTGTTAAAAAGAAACAGTTTCATTTTATATGAAGATAAAAATAATTTTATAGAAGCTTATCACTGATAACAAATACTGTTACTAACCTTAACTAACAGGAACTAACCATATAATAGACTAACCTTATTATTAACAGCCAATCCAAATAAAACACTGTTTCATTCTATAACTAACCAACTTTTAACCATGACTAAGTCCTAACTAATAACAGGATGATAAGCTAACCTTTGGGCTGAGGATGCAGGCATGACGAGGGGCTCCTGGGCGGTGCTGGTGGCCGTGTGAGGGGTCGTTGCATGGGTCACGCAGAGGAGCAGAACGCGTGGAGATGAGGCTGGGTTTGCGCGTCGCCTGGGCATGAGGGAGGAGGCCATGATCTGGGTGGTTGTCGGCATGGCGAGCGCTGCGGAGAGAGGAAGCGCCTGCGTGGGAGTAGAGCGACGTCGGCATGTGGGGCGGCTACAGTGAGTCGAAGAAGAGGCCGCGGGCTTAGGGAGCAGCTGGGCGTGGAGAAGAAAGAGTATATGGGCTTGCGTGGGCGAGGGCGAAGGAGGAGGCCGCAGGCATGGGGGATCCGGTCGGTGAGGGCTTCGGTGCGTTGTTGAGGGGGTGCTGGGCGCGTTCTATGACGCGTGGAGGTGGGGCGATGGTGTTTACTGGCGAACTGGGCCATCGGAGGGAGGAGTAAGAGGAGGAGGCCGGGGGTGAAGGAGGAGGCACGGGCCAGGGAGCAGCGGGTCGTTGTACGAGAGGGGAACAGGTGAAGCGCGAGGGGAGGCTGCTTTGTGTGGAGGGAGGAAGAGGGCGACGTTGCTCCTGGGCGTGGGGATGATGCGAAGGAGAGGAAGGAGGCCGCTCGAAAGAATGCAGGCGGCGGGCTGGTGTAGGGAGAAAAACGAAAGGCTCCTAGGGTTTTAAATATATAGAATGTAGAGTAGGGTTCTGAGAACATCACGTGAGAAAGAAAATTGTATTAGCTAAGAACATCACGCAGAGTAGGGTCGGGTCTCATATCCTCATCTTATTATATTAGCTAAGGCTTCTTATAATAACTGTAGGGTGAGAAAGAAAAGCCTAGGTTTGCTGTTTGGGGCCAATAGCCTAGGGCTTTCTTTAAAGTTTCATATTATAACTTTTGTGTGGGGTGTTAAATTGGCAGCAGCACGTGAAAGCCGAGTTTGTTTACTATATTTTTTTTCTCTTTTTTTTTGTTCGGCCTCTCTCTCCCAGAGGTGCGATGTGTGTGTGTGCGTGAGTGGTCTGTGCGTGAGTGACATTGGTTTGGCCAAAGGGGTTTCCAAAAATAGCTAGTGTCATACAAGGAAAGTGATTAGAAATTCCATTAGTAGGTTTTAATAGGTTTAATCAAGGAAATCAGAGCTAATTAAGTCAATCAATAATAGGGTTTAAATGGGATTTTAAAAGGGAAGTTATTCAAACATTTAAAGGTTTAAACTTCAAGTTTTGAATTCAAAAATAACATTGAATTATCTTAAAATAATTATTAGAAGAGATTTATTTAATAGGTTAAAAATCATAACGATAAAAGTTAGTATGAAAAGGTACAAGTGGATACGGTTACGGGGATACAACGTCTAACAATGAATACGGGAAAAAAATATACGAGAGAAAAGTAGATATAACGTAACGATAAGGACCGGTCGTTACACACTTACTCACGCCTAGCCCTAGAGGGTCTTAGCTCCCTTGCTTTCACCGCAGCAGGTGATGGCATCACCTTTTGACTCCTGGATCACGATTACACTATCACTTTTGATATGATCCGGGATTATTTTCACTTCACCGCCGTTCCTGATCCTAGGGTAGCTTTTTCACCTACCTTTGACCTTACCGATTTTGCTGCGCGCACCTTTTGGGAGCGCATTTCTGGCCTACCTGAGTATCGCCCTAGCCGGGTGAAGGCATCGTGCATAGTGCATCCTTGCCTTCGCTACGCCCAGAGACACCTAGCATGCACACTCTTCTGCAGACCGGATGTCGGGACTATGTCCCTCCCTGAGCTTACCCATCTTTGGGGTATGACCTGACCTCTTAGATTCCACCAAGATGGCTCTTTGAGACCATTCATGCTCTCTGACACAGCCCACTGGCTGTGTCAGCGCCTCTACCAGACAACCACCACATTTCATTCCACGGATATCTGCTTGACTGGATGATTCCTCCGGTTTTCTCACTCGCTCCTATTCACGATTTCGAGCCCCCTGGAGCTTCGGTCGAGGCACCTGCTGATGACCCGGACCCACTCTCCTCGGAGTTCGAGCTCCTCGACATAGCTGCTCTTGTCGTCGGCCTCCCTGTTCCTCCAGTCCACCCATCTTCAGGAGCCGCCCCTTCCACCGTTGTATCTTCTGCATCTACCGTCGTCGTCTTTGGGGACTGTCCTCACCTCCTTCCTCGAGACTCAGATCTCTTATGCCGATGTTCGGTGCCGGAGGGCACCGATTTACCCTTTTCTGACGACGTTATAGATTTAGATTCTCCTTCACACGATCCTGTCCCTACCCTCCCCCTCTTTCGGAGCTTTTAGGTTCAGCTCCACTTCCTGGCACCACCTCCTCCTCACCCGTGGCCATTTTCATGGAGTCTGTCTCGACGTCTGTCCACACCTCTGTGTCGACGACATCTCTATCTTCCGCCACCGCCGATTTACTGACAAGCACACCCTCGCCTACCTTCCACGCCCGGCACGGTGCCTCGGTTGCACCGGGCCTCTTCTCGCGAGTGGTGACTTACCGACGTCTCCACTGTCCCGCACCCGACTCTAGCACTTCCGCCTCTCGCTTGACCGCTCTTGAGGAGTTGACTTCCCGCTTACAGCGGGATTTCGACGCCTTTCTAGTCGAGACTAGGACACATAGATCCAGGGTTGAGTCGGATCGTTCTTCCATTATAGACTTGCTGAGACAGCGGGGCCCGCCCACTGTCATACTTGCTCACGCTCCTCCTCCTAGGTCGGACACTGTGACACTCTCCTCACCACTCACTGCTTCACTTCCACAGGCTTCTGCAGAGCCTGTTTCTACTACATCTGAGTCTTCCGTCACAGTTGATCCACTCTCTGCCCTGGTCCTATATACTGCTGAGCCCTCCACCTCTACCATAGACCTCACCACCATCCCTCCTCCAGCGTCCCAGCCTGATCTCCCACCCACCACCGCTCCGGGTCCACAGCAGAGGGACCCATCACCACCCCCAGAGGGTGGTGCCTCTGCCTGATGTTGTCCGTCCCAGCTTTTGCCTCCCCCATATATTTTGTGCCCATCTAACTTTACGGGGCCCTACTCTTACATAGCTTGGGGGAGGATACACCCATGCATCACTTCATACATTGCATTGCATCATATCATATTTTCATTTTTATTCCCTTTTTCTTTTATTACATAGTTTTTATTTTTATTTCCCCACCCACACCACCCCTTTAGCATCATCTCCCGCTGACGAGCATTTTCTTAGCAGTGAGGACACTGCTAGGTTTAGCTTGGGGGATGAGCGCTCCCGCTTTATTTTTATTTTTATTTTCACATTTCCCTCCCTTATTTTCAGTTTTTATTTTACTTTTTCACCCTTTTCCCGCCTCGTTTTATTTTTTTCTCATTTTGCATCATATTTTCTGTTTTTCTCCATGCATGCATCTCTTTTTATCTATTTTCCCTTTTTCTCTGCTTCTTTTTATTTTTATTTACTAAGGATGGTCCACATGATGATATCTCTCTAGGCTTTATTAGTTTTTGCGATGCTCATCTCTTTGGCATGCTATCAGAGTTAATTTCAGTTTAATTATCTATATGCATGCTTTTCTTTTGATGATCTGTTTGAATTAATACCTAAAATGAATTGAAAATCAATTGCATGAACTAGTATTTAGTATGATTTATGTTGGGAAACGCACCCAGGTTCACGCATCACTAGAACACTTAGAGCACATGCTTTCTTATCTTATTCACTTCTGTTTGCATGCCTACTGAAATTGTGATTATTACCGCATGCCATTTTCAGTATTCATTTAGAGAAGTGAAAATATCCATGCTATATATGAGTTTAGTTAGGGTTTTATTTTATTAAACAGATGTGCACCTTCTTATGAGTGAACCGAGGTCCCATTATCTTCCTTCTCCACATATCTATTTTATCTCTACGTATCAGTTGGTTACACACCCATAGGTACTTTATCGCATCTCACTTCCCAAATATAAAAATGAAAAGTATAGCTTCTAAAAAAACTGAAAAAGAAAAGAAAAAAAGAGAAGAAGAAGAAGAATGAAAATGAATAAATACTGTTTTGTATTACTTCATTAGAAGCTATCAATTATTCTGGGAAGAAAAATAAAATTTCATATCATTTTCATTGATGCGACGCCTCAAGCTAAGCTTGGGGGTAAACCAACTGATCATATGAGTGAGCTTGACATTAGAGTGGAGACGGTGCACATCGGGGAGATTTTATAAAACCCAAACTTTACAAATTAATTTAGTTTTAGAGATTTTTCATGTATCGAATTGAATATCTGAATGGCATGACCTTTCCTATTCTTTGTTGCATGTTGTGTGAATATTTTGTGCTCCTTGTGTATCTGTGATTGAAAAGGACGTTGCCAACTCTTTTATACTAGACTCTAGGGATTGCATGAGATTGATATGATTTGACGGTGTTATTTCAGTAGATCCATGTTCTTTGCCTGTATTGCATGTCATATGATTTATAAAGCTAGAAATTACCAATAGCATGTATGTTTAGCACTCAGAGCATCGTGATAGACTTTTTAGGCCTGAGATCTGACCGATCATCCTTATCACTCTTCTCTTACTTCTCTCTTTCTATTTTTCATTACTTTCTATTTTCATTTTCTTATTTTCGTTTTGTTTTCCTCCCGGCGTACCGATTATTCGTCTTCCTCGAGGATGAGTAAGAGGTAAGCTTGGGGGATTTTGATGTGTCCATATTTTATATCATTTTCATATCATTATCTCATCGCATTGCATATCATTTTCGCGTCCAAATCCCACTTTTTAATACGATTCTGCATTTCTGATTATATTTCCTAGTTTCGTAGTGTTTCATGAATTTTCAGGGATTTTGGAGTGATTTGGACCCCTATCCGGGTATGGACACATCCGACGTGCCCATGAGCCCGTTGGCGGGGCTCTGGAGGAGTTCGACGTGTTCCCGAAGCCATTGGAGGAGAGAAAAGAGAGAGAGAGAGAGAGAAGAGAAAGAAGCCCATGATGCTTGCTGTAGCATTTCCCAGAAAATGCTCGGTCCGAGCAGCTCAACTGCTCGGACTGAGCTGTTCGGACCGAGCCATATCAATTACAGCAGCGACGGATACAGGCTGACGCAGACCGAGCAGCTCATCTGCTCAGTCGGGTAGCCCCAGATTCTACAGCCCGAGCAGCTGACCGCGCAGATCATACCCGATCCGGATCAAATTCTCCAAGCATCCGAGCAGCAAGCTACACGGGCCAGACTTCTGACCGAGCAGCAGCTGCTCGGACCGAGTAGCCTACTCGGTCGGAGACACCAAGGGCATTTCTGGAAAGATTTGAACGAGCGTGCATCGCGCGATTCTGGGAGCGACTGAAGCTCGCGATTCTGGGAGACGACCAGGGGACTGGGCATTAGTTTTTGTTAGAGATTTTTGGAGAGCGATCTGAGAGAGATTTTTGTAGGTAACTTCTGATTAATTTTTGTAGCGATTTTTGAGATCAAATACTGTAGATTATTGCCTTTGCTTCTGTCTGGATCTATTGTTCATCTACTCTCGATGTAAGTTATTTTAGCCCTAATCTCTCTATTGCTAAAATGTTTTCTTCTGCGAAATTGATGTTTTTGCGCGTTCCTATTGCGATGTCTGAGTAGATCTATTCTAGGGTTGATGGGTTAGCCCTAGGATTTTAGGGGAAAAATATAGATCTGGATCCCTGCGTTGAATTGGGGATTTATGGTTGTATTTCAGTAGATCCCACCGAATCCGTAGATAATCCATACTGAGATCATGCCCACGGTCTGTGGAATTGATGTGCTTAAGGGGTATCTAGGGGTTCGAATAGGGAAATCGATGGATCAAATCAAGACACGTGACCATGCCCGGCTCGCGCATTGAGGGGATCCATCGACGAACTATACCACTACGTTGACGACTACTGACATTGCGTCAACGAGAGCCACCGAAATACCCCGCAATTCTAACCCACGAGAGTGGTATGAATTGGGGGATTAATTCACTAGCCCTAATGCAATGTGAGGATCCTATCCAACATCAACCCCCAATGATCCTAGTGGCGATCCCTAAAGCCCTAGTCCTTTTTATTGATATTACAACCACAACAACCAACCCAAAACTGTTCCCCCGACAGCTACCTTACTTCCATACTTAGAAATAGACTGAGAATATTATAGACACTATCACCGTCCATATGGGATCAGGCTATCTTTTATACTATAACTCGACACCGTCCGCTTGCGGATTGAGCCTGGAATCGTAGCCTAGGTGCTATATTACGCCTGGCGATCGTGACACCGCCAGGTGGAACCTAGGTGTAGGTTACGGGTGCGTCAGAGTGTTTTCTGGCGAATGCTAATTTGTAATTATACATGTTCCTGAAGGATAAATTTGTAGCTGTTTTAAACCGAGGGAGTCTAATCGAACCGTATTGGCACACGGCTGATAGCTCCACCTGTTGTTGTTTACCTCTATCTATTTTCTGCAAGAAGAAAGAAAATAATTATTATGCAAAAAATAAATTTTTATGATGTAAGCTGCTATATGGAGAATTAATTGTCTACCTTTGCAAGGTAATCTGTTACTTACGAAAAATGCTACGTGAATTAACTGTCTAAGGATGCCCAGAAGAGCTTTCTAATAATCTTGATAAAATGTCCGCTAGCTTATTGTCTGTGCCCTTAATATGTTCAAAAATTATTTTATAATTTCTATTTATAACTACATCCCTAAAATTTAGCCATCTTTTTTGAGAAATTTTCTTTTCTACTAACTTATGGTGGAATTTGACTATGGCCTCACAATCTGTTCTTATTAGGATTTCTTATAAGGAATAACCAAAAACTATTACGTGCATATATTACAGCTAATATTTCATAGTCGAGACTAGTTAAGTTCCTTTTTTATTTAAAACTGCCACTGCTGTATCTACTTATTTCTTTTGTCTCCTTTTTATCATATTTATGGGGTTTACGTTTTAATAATGCTCCCCACCCAAACTGGCTTCCATCTGTTTCTACGATTAAATAGTCTGCATCTAATGGTAATTTTAAGGGTGGTAGTATTTTGACAATAGTTTTAATTTTTCTAATTAATTTTTTATCTTCTTCATTAAATTGCTTAACTCCATTAATTCCTAATTTACTATATTAAGGTCCAATGATTTTTCCTAAGTCTTTAATAAATGGTTTGGCGTAATTTAGTAGTCATAAGAACTGTTATAATTGTTTCGTGTCTAGTTCTTCTGGAAATTCTAAAACTTTTTGACTTATATGGGGTTGAAGTTCTATCTTACCTGGTCCTACGGTAACTCCTAGGAATTCTATATATGTTTTAAAAAATTGAGCTTTATTTTTACTAATTATTACTCCATTTTTCATGAATTCTGCAAGTACTAATTTGAAATGGCTAATATGTTCATTTTTATTTTTACTAAAAACAAAAATGTCATCAATGTAAACGCACGTGAAATTACCGAATTTACTAAACGTGTTATCCATTTTTCTTTGAAATATACTAGGAGCATTCTTAAGCCTGAAAGGCATTACTAACCATTCGTAGTGTCCTAGGGGACATGTAAATTTTGTCCATGCTATGCTTTCATCTTGCATTCTAATTTGCCAAAAATCCCTACTTACAATCAAACTTGCTAAAAACAGTTGCATTTTTGTATTTTATTTAGCAGCTCATTTTTATCTGGAATATCATAGCCATCATCTATAGTGTTATCATTAAGCCTTCTATAATCTATAACCATTCTTGATTTATTTCTGACTTGCTCTGCATGTTTCATTACAATAAATGCTGGACTCCTATGAGGACTAATTGATTTTTTGATTATTTTTAAATTTTCTAATTCTGATATATGCTTCTTAAATTCTTCTAAGTTTTATTAGTGGTGACCAATTTTTTACATCTTATAATTAGTTCAGGGTTTTTTAATTCTAGTTTACAAACTGTCTTATTTTTATCCCAATGTTTTTGAGGATCTTCTCCTACGATATTACTTTGTAGAAGTCTATCTAAGATATTATCTACCTAATCTACTCCTGTTTGTTAACAAGCATATACTTTATCTATTTGTAAAAGATTAAATACTTCTTCATGGTCTAATGTTTTAAGTATTTCTGAATTCAAAAATGTAGTATTAATGTCTTCTTTATCACTAATATCATCATTGTATGATTCATCAATCTCGTTTTGTGGTTGTTTTGTCTTACAAGCCCCAAGGGGTTGGCAAGAATAAGGGGGTCCACCACGCTTCTGAGCGAACTCTGATGTAAATGGGCGAAGGGGATTAGAAAGGAAATGAAGGCCATTTCGGAGGAGAATAAGACCAAAATTATCATTCATTCTAGTGTTGAGACCGATGATACAATGAGTATTGCGGAGTGTCATATTTCGAAGGAATATCCGACTACTGGGTACGTTAGGTGTGTAGGCGCCTAGGGTTTCATTGCTAATGTTTATACTTGATGGGAATCTAGTCCCACCCCAAGTGGTTTGTTTTGTTGATGATCACACCAAATGTTGTTAAATTACTAATCATACTATTTAAGTGTGTAGATTGTGCAATAAGCTAATTGAAGCTCGAAACATACTCCGAGAAGAAGAACTTCAACCACACATAGAAGATGAAGATGAATTTAGCTCGCAAATCCAAAGCTCAAAGAATGTGCTCAAGCTAAAGAGGAGCTCAAATTCAAGCGAAGCATATGCAACTAGCTCAAGCTCATTCATGGCTTCAAGTTCTTCATAGAGTCTAGTGTGTGAGTTGTTTTTCGTTTTCTTAGGATTATGTCAAAGCCAAGAAGAATTTGCACACACACAAAATGATTTTCTAAAATGTTTTTAAAACTCATTTTAAACTTATTTGAGAGCATACTTTTCATAGAAGCTAAGTTTCAATTTGTAGTCAACTACAAACACCCAGTAGTTCACTACACTGATTTCTGTCTTCTACCAGAAAATATAGTCTGGTAGTCGACTACCAGTTGTAGCAGATTTTCTCTGAGACACTCTGGGAGTCGACTACCAAAGTTAGGGAGTCGACTACCAGCTGTGCGACCAGAATTCCTTGATTCACTCTCTCATTTATTCATTGCTTGATTTTTGGGCTGAAGTCAAACTTGATTTGAATTATTTTGAATTCTCCTTTGGCTCTATAAATAGAGACCCTATGAGAACATTTTTCTCACCAATTCACTCTTGAGCAAAATTCTTATTCTCTCAAAAGATCTCATCGTTCTCATCGCTCTCAAAGTTCTTCATAGCCAAAACGTTTTTCTATTTCTGATCTTATTGCTTATATTCTTTATAATTCTTTTTAAGATCATTAGTATTATTTGGCTATTGCAAATTGGTTTTCAAAATCCTTCTCTTTGATTTTTTGTATTCTCAAAGGATTTTTGAAACATCTAGATTCTAGATCACATTGAATAATTTCATATTCTTTGTGTGATCTAAGAACACATCTAGATTCTAGATCACATTGAATAAACTCATATTCTTTGTGTGATCTACGGACGATTTAAAATTCTTTTAGCCACGTTAAGCACAATTGCATATTTAATCTTGGCTATAGAATTATTGGGTGTAAAAACCAATCTCCACTAATTCATTGTGGTGTATTGGATTTGATTTTACTTGTAGTCCCTTGGTGATAAGGTTAGTTGTAAATCCTTGTTGTAGGCAAGGTGTTTGTGAAAAGTCCTCGGATTGTGAGGCAAGGTAAAGTCCTTGGTTTGTGAGGCAAGGGTAAAATCCTAGACAAGTCTAGGTGGTCGGAAATCCTGGTTGAGGCTAGGTATGTGTATTGCTAAGGCAATAGTGGAAATCTCGTACCGGATTGGTCGGGGACTGGACGTACCCAGGGTTGTGGGGAACCAGGATAAAAATCCTTGTCTTTGCGTTTGCATTTTCTGTGTTTGATTATTTATCTCTGCAAGCAATTCTTATTTACTTTGTTATTATTATATCTTTGTAATTCTTTGTTCATTTGCATATTACAAAGATTGTGCATTTAATTCCGCTGTGTAAAGATCTATCTGTGTGTAAAGATCTCTTATCTGACTGTAATCATAATTGTTTATCTTTTATATTTTTATAAGATTAACTTGTTGATTAAGAACCGAGCGTAGATCACTCTACATGGTTTCTTAGGCAACATTAGAAGGTTTTGTTTTGTGTTGATTGATTAAAGAACGAAAAAGTTTTATCTTTATACAACACTATTCAACCCCCCCTTCTAGTGTTGTTTGCCATCCACAGGATCCAACACTTGGTATCAGAGCGAGGTTGTAGATGGCGTCAACCAATCATTTCCCCGAAGGACAATCTTCCTCCAAACCACCACTTCTCAACGGATCAAATTATGGATCTTGGAAGAATCGGATGCGAATGTACCTTCTCTCTATCTCCTATGATCTATGGAAGATAGTGGAGAATCCATATGAAGAACCCACTCTTGAGGAAGAAAAGTGGACCAAGACGGAGAAGGACAAAGTATCTCTAAATGCCAAGGCGGTGTCCACTCTATATTGCGGTCTTGACACTACGGAGTACAACCGCATCTCCATGGCTACCTCCGCGCACCAAATATGGAAACTTCTTGAGGTAACACATGAAGGTAACCAAAAAGTTAAATCGTCAAAATCTTCTCTTTATGCTGGCAGGTATGAAAAATTTATGATGGAGAAAGACGAGAACATTACGGCGATGTACACGAGATTTACGGAGATCGTCAACACACTTGCGGGATTGGGAAAGAAGTACACACAAGAGGATCACGTATGCAAGATCCTTAGATCCCTCACTCCCGAATGGCAATCCAAAGCTTCGGCCATTGAAGAAGGAAATGACACTTCAAAGCTAACCTTGGAGGAGCTCATCGGCAACCTAATGGCGTATGAACTCCAACTGCAAGAGCGAAAGACCAAGGAACACGGTGAAAAGAAGAAGAACCTTGCATTCAAAGCAACATCGGATACGGAGGAGTCCGAGAATGAAGTCAAAGATGAGATGGAGAAACAAATGGCACTCATCTCCAAAGGATACAAGAAAATCCTAAAAGCACGTAAGTCCTACAACCGTAAGTTCAATTCCACTAATGATGTTATTTGTTATGAATGTAATAGGCCAGGCCACATGAAGAATGAATGCCCTCTAAAGAAAAACAGAGATAAGAGAACGAACTCATATAAAGGCAAAAGGCCAAATAGAAAAGCTTTTGGGGGCTTGGGATAGAAGTGATGATGAAGAGGATTCCGATAGCTCATTATCATCCGAAAATGAAGGAAAAGCAAGCAAAAGGAACGAGCGGAACCACATGTGCTTCATGGCACGGGGAAGACCCCAAGGTAAATTCCTACCATTCCTCTAGTGATAGCGATAGTAGCGATGATGATGAAATTGATTATGAGGAGGAATTTCATAAAATTTATGCATTATATGAGGTCCAACTCAAAGAGCATCTAACTCTCAAAAAGTTGCATAAATCTTGTGGTTCTAATCCTACTAATCAAGAGCTAGAAAAGATTAGGAAGAGAACCTAAAATTGATTAGCAACAATAAGGATTTAATTGAAAATAATATGTTGCTCAATGTAGAACTCAAAGACCTAGGAAATAGGTTTAGAGACTTAGAAAAGAACATGACCGCCATTAAGGCAAAGCATGTGGACTTGGATAATAATGTTACTAGGTTCAATAAAGGTAAAGAAAAATTAGATAGCTTGATTAGATCACAAAGACCCCAATCTAACAAACATGGCTTAGGTTATAACATGACCAATCAAAATGCTAGAAATTCTCATCATCAAGCTAGAGTTCCTAAAACTGAAAATGGATATGTCAAAGTTTGGATTCCCAAAATTGGAACAGTCCAAATGAAAGACAATTACATTTCTAGTTTTATGAACAATGTTCATTTATGTAGAGATTATAAATTTAATTATGGGAAATCTCAACCCAACTGGGTTTGGTTCCCTCTTGGTTGATAATTATATTATTATGTTTGACTAATCCCACGGACCCACAAAGAAAGGGTACCAAAATTATTTGTTTGATTTTCAGGTACCAAAACTATAAGGGATTAGTAGAAGAGCTCCCAATGAATCTCTAAATCCATGCATACATTAAGGGGGAGACCCAACTGAAATGATGCAAACTTTAAGGGGGAGCCTATGAAATTTTTTCTTCACTTGGTATGTATACGATTATGTTTTTTTTGTGATGACAAGAGGGAGAAAAAGTGAAGCAAGCAAAAACATGAATGAATAATAAACCGCATCTAAGCAGGGGGAGTAAGTACACTTACTCATTGTTTTTATTTCATATTATTCATATGTTTTTCATTTGGGTGTCATCATCAAAAAGGGGGAGAGTGATGGGAATCTAGTCCCACCCCAAGTGGTTTGTTTTGTTGATGATCACACCAAATGTTGTTAAATTACTAATCATACTATTTAAGTGTGTAGATTGTGCAATAAGCTAATTGAAGCTCGAAACATACTCCGAGAAGAAGAACTTCAACCACACATAGAAGATGAAGATGAATTTAGCTCGCAAATCCAAAGCTCAAAGAATGTGCTCAAGCTAAAGAGAAGCTCAAATTCAAGCGAAGCATATGCAACTAGCTCAAGCTCATTCATGGCTTCAAGTTCTTCATAGAGTCTAGTGTGTGAGTTGTTTTTCGTTTTCTAAGGATTATGTCAAAGCCAAGAAGAATTTGCACACACACAAAATGATTTTCTAAAATGTTTTTAAAACTCATTTTAAACTTATTTGAGATCATACTTTTCATAGAATCTAAGTTTCAATTTGTAGTCAACTACAAACACCCAGTAGTTCACTACACTGATTTCTGTCTTCTACCAGAAAATATAGTCTGGTAGTCGACTACCTAAGTTAGGGAGTCGACTACCAGTTGTAGCAGATTTTCTCTGAGACACTCTGGGAGTCGACTACCAAAGTTAGGGAGTCGACTACCAGCTGTGCGACTAGAATTCCTTAATTCACTCTCTCATTTATTCATTGCTTGATTTTTGGGCTGAAGTCAAACTTGATTTGAATTATTTTGAATTCTCCTTTGGCTCTATAAATAGAGACCCTATGAGAACATTTTTCTCACCAATTCACTCTTGAGCAAAATTCTTATTCTCTCAAAAGATCTCATCGTTCTCATCGCTCTCAAAGTTCTTCATAGCCAAAACGTTTTTCTATTTCTGATCTTATTGCTTATATTCTTTATAATTCTTTTTAAGATCATTATTATTATTTGGCTATTGCAAATTGGTTTTCAAAATCCTTCTCTTTGATTTTTTGTATTCTCAAAGGATTTTTGAAACATCTAGATTCTAGATCACATTGAATAATTTCATATTCTTTGTGTGATCTAAGAACACATCTAGATTCTAGATCACATTGAATAAACTCATATTCTTTGTGTGATCTACGGACGATTTAAAATTCTTTTAGCCACGTTAAGCACAATTGCATATTTAATCTTGGCTATAGAATTATTGGGTGTAAAAACCAATCTCCACTAATTCATTGTGGTGTATTGGATTTGATTTTACTTGTAGTCCCTTGGTGATAAGGTTAGTTGTAAATCCTTGTTGTAGGCAAGGTGTTTGTGAAAAGTCCTCGGATTGTGAGGCAAGATAAAGTCCTCGGTTTGTGAGGCAATGGTAAAATCCTAGACAAGTCTAGGTGGTCGGAAATCCTGGTTGAGGCTAGGTATTTGTATTGCTAAGGCAATAGTGGAAATCTCGTACCGGATTGGTCGGGGACTGGACGTACCCAGGGTTGTGGGGAACCAGGATAAAAATCCTTGTCTTTGCGTTTGCATTTTCTGTGTTTGATTATTTATCTCTGCAAGCAATTCTTATTTACTTTGTTATTATTATATCTTTGTAATTCTTTGTTCATTTGCATATTACAAAGATTGTGCATTTAATTCCGCTGTGTAAAGATCTATCTGTGTGTAAAGATCTCTTATCTGACTGTAATCATAATTGTTTATCTTTTATATTTTTATAAGATTAACTTGTTGATTAAGAACCGAGCGTAGATCACTCTACTTGGTTTCTTAGGCAACATTAGAAGGTTTTGTTTTGTGTTGATTGATTAAAGAACGAAAAAGTTTTATCTTTATACAACACTATTCAACCACCCCTTCTAGTGTTGTTTGCCATCCACAGGATCCAACACTTGGTATCAGAGCGAGGTTGTAGATGGCGTCAACCAATCATTTCCCCGAAGGACAATCTTCCTCCAGACCACCACTTCTCAACGGATCAAATTATGGATCTTGGAAGAATCGGATGCGAATGTACCTTCTCTCTATCTCCTATGATCTATAGAAGATAGTGGAGAATCCATATGAAGAACCCACTCTTGAGGAAGAAAAGTGGACCAAGACGGAGAAGGACAAAGTATCTCTAAATGCCAAGGCGGTGTCCACTCTATATTGCGGTCTTGACACTACGGAGTACAACCGCATCTCCATGGCTACCTCCGCGCACCAAATATGGAAACTTCTTGAGGTAACACATGAAGGTAACCAAAAAGTTAAATCGTCAAAATCTTCTCTTTATGCTGGCAGGTATGAAAAATTTATGATGGAGAAAGACGAGAACATTACGGCGATGTACACGAGATTTACGGAGATCGTCAACACACTTGCGGGATTGGGAAAGAAGTACACACAAGAGGATCACGTATGCAAGATCCTTAGATCCCTCACTCCCGAATGGCAATCCAAAGCTTTGGCCATTGAAGAAGGCAACGACACTTCAAAGCTAACCTTGGAGGAGCTCATCGGCAACCTAATGGCGTATGAACTCCAACTGCAAGAGCGAAAGACCAAGGAACACGGTGAAAAGAAGAAGAACCTTGCATTCAAAGCAACATCGGATACGGAGGAGTCCGAGAATGAAGTCAAAGATGAGATGGAGAAACAAATGGCACTCATCTCCAAAGGATACAAGAAAATCCTAAAAGCACGTAAGTCCTACAACCGTAAGTTCAATTCCACTAATGATGTTATTTGTTATGAATGTAATAGGCCAGGCCACATGAAGAATGAATGCCCTCTAAAGAAAAACAGAGATAAGAGAACGAACTCATATAAAGGTAAAAGGCCAAATAGAAAAGCTTTTGGGGGCTTGGGATAGAAGTGATGATGAAGAGGATTCCGATAGCTCATTATCATCCGAAAATGAAGGAAAAGCAAGCAAAAGGAACGAGCGGAACCACATGTGCTTCATGGCACGGGAAGACCCCAAGGTAAATTCCTACCATTCCTCTAGTGATAGCGATAGTAGCGATGATGATGAAATTGATTATGAGGAGGAATTTCATAAAATTTATGCATTATATGAGGTCCAACTCAAAGAGCATCTAACTCTCAAAAAGTTGCATAAATCTTGTGGTTCTAATCCTACTAATCAAGAGCTAGAAAAGATTAGAGAAGAGAACCTAAAATTGATTAGCAACAATAAGGATTTAATTGAAAAGAATATGTTGCTCAATGTAGAACTCAAAGACCTAGGAAATAGGTTTAGAGACTTAGAAAAGAACATGACCGCCATTAAGGCAAAGCATGAGGACTTGGTTAATAATGTTACTAGGTTCAATAAAGGTAAAAAAAATTAGATAGCTTGATTAGATCACAAAGACCCCAATCTAGCAAACATGGCTTAGGTTATAACATGACCAATCAAAATGCTAGAAATTCTCATCATCAAGCTAGAGTTCCTAAAACTGAAAATGGATATGTCAAAGTTTGGATTCCCAAAATTGGAACAGTCCAAATGAAAGACAATTACATTTCTAGTTTTATGAACAATGTTCATTTATGTAGAGATTATAAATTTACTTATGGGAAATCTCAACCCAACTGGGTTTGGTTCCCTCTTGGTTGATAATTATATTATTATGTTTGACTAATCCCACGGACCCACAAAGAAAGGGTACCAAAATTATTTGTTTGATTTTCAGGTACCAAAACTATAAGGGATTAGTAGAAGAGCTCCCAATGAATCTCTAAATCCATGCATACATTAAGGGGGAGACCCAACTGAAATGATGCAAACTTTAAGGGGGAGCCTATGAAATTTTTTCTTCACTTGGTATGTATACGATTATGTTTTTTTTTGTGATGACAAGGGGAGAAAAAGTGAAGCAAGCAAAAACATGAATGAATAATAAACTGCATCTAAGCAGGGGGAGTAAGAACACTTACTCATTGTTTTTATTTCATATTATTCATATGTTTTTCATTTGGGTGTCATCATCAAAAAGGGGGAGAGTGATGGGAATCTAGTCCCACCCCAAGTGGTTTGTTTTATTGATGATCACACCAAATGTTTTTAAATTACTAATCATACTATTTAAGTGTGTAGATTGTGCAATAAGCTAATTGAAGCTCGAAACATACTCCGAGAAGAAGAACTTCAACCACACATAGAAGATGAAGATGAATTTAGCTCGCAAATCCAAAGCTCAAAGAATGTGCTCAAGCTAAAGAGGAGCTCAAATTCAAGCGAAGCATATGCAACTAGCTCAAGCTCATTCATGGCTTCAAGTTCTTCATAGAGTCTAGTGTGTGAGTTGTTTTTCGTTTTCTTAGGATTATGTCAAAGCCAAGAAGAATTTGCACACACACAAAATGATTTTCTAAAATGTTTTTAAAACTCATTTTAAACTTATTTGAGAGCATACTTTTCATAGAAGCTAAGTTTCAATTTGTAGTCAACTACAAACACCCAGTAGTTCACTACACTGATTTCTGTCTCCTACCAGAAAAGATAGTCTGGTAGTCGACTACCTAAGTTAGGGAGTCGACTACCAGTTGTAGCAGATTTTTTCTGAGACACTCTGGGAGTCGACTACCAAAGTTAGGGAGTCGACTACCAGCTGTGCGACCAGAATTCCTTGATTCACTCTCTCATTTATTCATTGCTTGATTTTTGGGCTGAAGTCAAACTTGATTTGAATTATTTTGAATTCTCCTTTGGCTCTATAAATAGAGACCCTATGAGAACATTTTTCTCACCAATTCACTCTTGAGCAAAATTCTTATTCTCTCAAAAGATCTCATCGTTCTCATCGCTCTCAAAGTTCTTCATAGCCAAAACGTTTTTCTATTTCTGATCTTATTGCTTATATTCTTTATAATTCTTTTTAAGATCATTATTATTATTTGGCTATTGCAAATTGGTTTTCAAAATCCTTCTCTTTGATTTTTTGTATTCTCAAAGGATTTTTGAAACATCTAGATTCTAGATCACATTGATTAATTTCATATTCTTTGTGTGATCTAAGAACACATCTAGATTCTAGATCACATTGAATAAACTCATATTCTTTGTGTGATCTACGGACGATTTAAAATTCTTTTAGCCACGTTAAGCACAATTGCATATTTAATCTTGGCTATAGAATTATTGGGTGTAAAAACCAATCTCCACTAATTCATTGTGGTGTATTGGATTTGATTTTACTTGTAGTCCCTTGGTGATAAGGGTAGTTGTAAATCCTTGTTGTAGGCAAGGTGTTTGTGAAAAGTCCTCGGATTGTGAGGCAAGGTAAAGTCCTCGGTTTGTGAGGCAAGGGTAAAATCCTAGACAAGTCTAGGTGGTCGGAAATCCTGGTTGAGGCTAGGTATTTGTATTGCTAAGGCAATAGTGGAAATCTCGTACCAGATTGGTCGGTGACTGGACGTACCCAGGGTTGTGGGGAACCAGGATAAAAATCCTTGTCTTTGTGTTTGCATTTTCTGTGTTTGATTATTTATCTCTGCAAGCAATTCTTATTTACTTTGTTATTATTATATCTTTGTAATTCTTTGTTCATTTGCATATTACAAAGATTGTGCAATTAATTCCGCTGTGTAAAGATCTATCTGTGTGTAAAGATCTCTTATCTGACTGTAATCATAATTGTTTATCTTTTATATTTTTATAAGATTAACTTGTTGATTAAGAACCAAGCGTAGATCACTCTACTTGGTTTCTTAGGCAACATTAGAAGGTTTTGGTTTGTGTTGATTGATTAAAGAACGAAAAAGTTTTATCTTTATACAACACTATTCAACCCCCTTCTAGTGTTGTTTACCATCCACAGGATCCAACAATACTGCCAACTTTAAATGCTATTTTGTGTTTGGCCAGAACATATTCATATTTAAATAATTTACCATCCATTTGTTCTCCTAAAATTTGTTCATGAACGGGTAGCCTGACATGATATTGGTCTGGGACTAATTTTGTGTCAAAAATTGTATTTGTAGCACTTGTGTCAACTAGGGCATCTATGAATAATTTGAAAGTGCATATTGTTATTTGAATACCTATCATGATTGATTTTAATATATTATTATTTATTAATTCTATTCTTTGGTTATCATTTAATCCTTACTCTAATTCCATAACAGCAAGTGATTTACCTTTGTTTTTCTGTTCTAAATAATCTTGGTCATAAAGTTTATTTTCAACAATATCCATTCTATTTTCTAATTTTATTATTTTGAGAGCAAGATTGTCGTTTTGTCATGTCTTTTATTTTGTGTATAGGGGAGTCCTTCTAAATCGATATTTTCTTTTTCTAAACATAATTTGCATGCTTCTATATTACGGCTGCTATATATATAATACAGTATGCGTATATATACATACATACATACATACATACATATATACACATACACATATACATATACATACAGTACTATATATATACTATATCACAAGAATTATATCAATACAGTGTATATATATACACACTTGTATACACAAGACATATCCATACATAAATCTTATTCACATGTTACATTCACATATATTCGCATGACATATATACACATATAAATTAACATCAATATTGTATAAATTGGTATACCTACTTACGTATATCTATACACACCCTTTAGTAAGCCAATATATGGCACACACTACTTACGATCCATATCCACATGTAGCTATACCTATATATACATATCTTACTACATCAATTCACACAATCATATTTATAGTATACATAAACATATAATTACTCTATGTATACCATCATACACTCTTATACATCCAAATATACATCCACCTAGACGTACGAGCAAACATCCATATACCACCACATATATCATGAATTTATTTATACACCAATATTTATACACACAGATAGTATACCTTACACATAGATTTACCCATCATATACTATCTACACCTCAATCCATATAAACAACATTTCTGTACATACACCTCATACTTCGTCCATATATGAACACATATACTATGAATTATAAGGATACACACATGTAGTCATACATGTATCTATAACGTATCTTACATACATATATAGCTATAGATACTTACCTACGGGGATACATGCCAATATACATACAATACTTATATATATATGCAAACACATAACCATCCACACATATATGTATCCCATGCTTACCCTCAGGAAACTTTGTACCTTGGGTCTCCTAATACCCGTGCTTTATCCTAAGGCTGATCACCTACCCACCTTAGGACACAACTACCCCTATGGAGCATTACCCATATTATCCTTACGCATGTCGTAGTGCGAAGACCTGCATGGGCCACCACCTGTCACGCACCGGTTCACAGGATACCCAATAAGCACGAATCCATATCAGGTATTCCTGAAACTACGGGTGTGAAGAAGAAAGACGAGGAGAGAGAAGAGACGTACTTCACGTAACAGAAAAATTTTGCAGGCCACTGCACACGTGCTGGAAAGTACTGACGATGCTCCAAACTCAACACAATAACAACATAGATAAACACACTGTAGAAAGAACAAAAGCATTCATTTTATTACATTATTACAAAGAGTACATCATACATCATCTGTATCGGGGTACAAAGGGGACAAAGGAGAAATCCAGAAAAATAACATAAACGACAAAGAATCCATGCCTGGTACAACTCACTCTCTAGACTACCCCTGGAAGAACAACTGTACAAGTCATCCTCTGTGGCTCCAATTCTACCTCGAACCCTAGTAACTCTTGAGTAATCTCTGCTCTGGTTGTACTGCTCCTAAACCTGAAAAAAGTAAACGGGGCACGTCAACGCGTGACCTAGTAATAATTATAACAATACTAGGTAGAGGGCCATGTTGGATATTGGACTCCCCGGATTTGGTTTTGGATGATGAACAAACATAAATATATTGTGAACTAACAATTTGTGAGCGCAGTTATGGAGATCGTCGCCAAATTCACTTGAACATCCAAAGCGACGTCTCGAGACTTCTCAAAGCATGTGATCGTATGCCTAAAGCTTCGTTGAAGCTTATGGACCATTTTAGAAGTTATGAAGATTTGATTGAAGCTTTTGAAGACGGTATCGTCAAGTTTTATTTATAGTCTTTTAAGCTTCTTTCGTAGAATGTTAAGCCTTGAGTAGGTCTTACGTTTTAATCTTCATAACGCTCCTATCTTAGACATAGGATCTTAGTAGAAGTCCATACTAACTTTCCCGAAGCATCGCGCTTCGTTTCGCGACTTCTTGTGCATGTTAGTTGGTTCAAGAAGAAGAACCAACCGACTAGATGGTGATCTAGTCGGTCGGCAATCCTTCTTGGACCGACTAGTTTGCTTTCTCAATTCATAGCTCTTTACTGTTTACAGTTAGTCGGTCTACGTTGACTCACCGACCGACTAGTTTGTGAACTAGTCGGTCAGTGATGCTTCTTGGACCGACTAGTTGAGCTTTCCCTGTACATGCAAATTTGAGCCTGAGCTATTGTTTATAATTAGTCGGTCTGTGTTCATTGATCGACTGACTAGTTGATGAACTAGTCGGTCAACTTTCCTTCTTGTACCGACTAGTTTAGTTTTCCTGTACATGCAAATTTTCACCTGACTTACTGTTTATTGTTAGTCGGTCTATGCACATTTGGCGACCGACTAGTTGGTGAACTAGTCGGTCAACATTTGTTCTTGGACCGACTAAATTAATTTGTGGTCAGACTTCAGTTTTATCTCTTAGTCGGTCTCAGTTGAGTAACCGACCGACTAGTTGTGAAACTAGTCGGTTAGCTACTCTTCTTGGACCGACTAGTTCCTTTTGTCTGAACTTCGACCTATTCCATGTTCACTCATTAGTCGGTCTACGTTGATTGACCGACCGACTAGTTGATGAACTAGTCGGTCGGTGGTTGTTCTTTGACCGACTAGTTGCGATCAGAATAGAGCCGTTGGAGCTTTAATTGAAACGTTTTTCTCTCTCTCTTTCCTCTAACCTATATATACTTGTTGAGCTGCATTCATTGCACTCAAGGCTGTTATTAAGACAAGTTTAGAGATCAAAGAGAAATCATTCTTCTCATTTAAAGCTCATTCATTTCCCTCTCAAGAATCTCTTCCTCATTCATTTCAAAAGAGAGATTCATTGATTGAGAGCCTTCCAAGCCAATTGCTTGATCCTAGGTCACCAACAACCCCATAGCTCTCCATCGCTGATCTACATCTTGGAGCTAGGGTTTGGTGCCTTCTTCTTCCTCAAAATCATCCTTGTCCTAATTCGTAAGTATACTCAAGGCATATGTATTTTGTGGTAAGTTATTCTATTTCATTTACTTTCATTTTGTAAGTGTTTAACTCTCTGTTGTGAGAGTTGTGTTTGTGATCCCGGGTTGTGGGAGTCACAAATTACTTTGTGTATGATTTGACTTGGTGAAGGTTCTTCACAAGTATTTTATAGTGGAAATCTTGAGTTAGGGTTTCTAACTCAAGTATCCGGAGGGGATCCGGGTGTTTGGGACGTAGGATCACCGGGAACAAGTCGGGGAGACTTGGGTGGATCCGAACCCAGTAATATCGTTTGTTTGCGATTGTTTATTTGTTGTTGATTATTTACTATTCCGCATTTCCGCATTAATTGGTAGAGTTTGCACGGTAATTAGGAATTAGCCTCTTAATTATTTTAAAGTACTATTCACCCCCCTTAGTACTTGTGCAGTAGCTTAGCAGGGCATTACAGGCCAGTCTCAGAACTATACTACCTAACCAAGGATATGGCTAGTGGTAATAATCATGGCGACAAAATAAATGCATAATTAATAAGCAGGAACATCCCAAGCATGTACTGAGCGTAAAGGTAAACACTGCAAGATTGATATTCATAAAGAAAACAGATGTATAACAAATGAACAATCCACAGATAATAAATTAAGGAAACTTTCTTTTGAACATTATTCTTCAAGAACTTTTCAGTTATAAGTGTGATTTGGAAACCCGAGTAAATCGTAGGACCCTACGGAGCTGGACTTCACCTAGGGTGGGTGAAAAGTGGTACCTCAATTAGTGACACGAGCACTGGAGGGGCCTCTCGTAACTCCCCCGTACGGGAGTGAGACAATTCTCGGTTTTTATCGGGACAAACGGAGAAAACCAACAATTAACAAATGGTGCATCACGAGTACACCACTGGCCTCTCTAACTCTAGCCAACTCCCCCTTACGGGAGCACGAGTGAGAATCAAGCTATGTCCACACTTAGCCAACTCCCTCGCTCATAAGTGCAAGTGGGAGCCTCAGCTGTGTCTGCTCCTTAAGACCTACTTTTTACATGTGTTCCCCCCCCCAAACCCCACTACCTGGAATCTTACCTATCTCGAGATAGAGCGAGAATTCCAGGTTGTTATTCACTCTCATTTCCTCACTCTAAGTTTATGAATAAATTCCTCTTGTTTTATTCAGCGGTCTCAATTATCGCATTCACATTTCCATTTTCCTTCATAATTACGTTGATGGCATGTTTTAACAATGATAATTGCATTACAATTTCATAATGAAGAATATTACAATAATTTATTTTCAGATTTGGCTACGATCATTTTGTCCAAATTTAATCAACATTAAATCAACATAACATGAAGCATAGAATATGGACATTTTCATAAAACATAGCACATTGCCATTTACATGGATCTAACATGTCTTATTAATATCAACATGAACTAATCATTTAGCTTAACATGAATTAGTACATGGGTATTAATATTGACATAAATTAACATGAACATAGAAGTGATTTTACGTTGAAACATAGAAACATATTAATGTTAGCCAATTAATATCAACATGGACTAACCAAGCCAAGGAATCTAACATAGGAAACATATTAAGCTAATCAAGCTAACATGGATCAAGGAAACATAGGGAACAATTTGCATGTCGACATGAAGGCATGGTCATTAGCATTTCCATGTTAGCATGGACTCATTAATATGGAACTAATGTCAGCATAAATATCAACATTAAGCTTAATGTTAACATGGCAACCAAGATACTACTTTAAACAAGACTTGACATGTTAACATATTTTCAAGGCATATTCTTATTAGCATATACTTCAGAATACTAGCATACTCATTTTAGCAAGAACTTTAGTACATTCATATTATATGAGCATACTAAACATTTTTAGCATAATATGTAACATGACTTGGGAAAACATCTTCCTGTAATTAATTTTGGGCTCAACATGGCATGACATACTAATATAACATGTAGTATGGCAATCCTACTTGTCATTACATTACCATATGGACATAAAGTAAAATATGCATAACATGAGTTTTATGGCATAAGGATATAATTACCATCACAAACTAGGCATGAATTTTCACCATACATACCAACATGAATCATGGTATAATCTAACACAAATTGACCATAGATAACAACATAGCTTAAGCATGGATTTTCATAAGCCTAATTAACATAATAGGGCTCCTCCTTCCTACACCATTCTAAGATTACCACCTAACTAGGATTGTTAGAATCATACCTTAACAAGTCCTTCAAAATGTCCTTGGCCCTTCTTCTCCTTGAAGAACTTCAAGCTCTTGTTTTCTCCCCTCAAGCTCCTTCTTCTACAATGTATTGAATCATGGTGAAATAATTTTGGCCTTAGAGTGGGAAGTTTATGTTGGATGAGAAAGTGATGGAAGAGGTTGGAGTGGTGGCTGGATTGGAGGAGGAGGAGGAAAGGGTGGTGGAGTAGGTGGTGGGAGGTGGAGCAAAAAGGGAGGAGAGGGAGAAAGAGTATGAAAGCTTGATTTTTTTGTTCTTTTTCCTTTCTTTTTTCAAAATTTTTCTCCTTTTCACATCTCATCCCATGGATGAATCACCGCTTAATTCCCTCTCCATATGCCACCTAGCTTGGAGTTAGGTGGGAATCATTCTCCTAATGCCACATGAGGATGGGTTAGGTGAGAATTATTCTCCAAATGACACCTAACAAAGTGAGGTGGCATGTCATGACTAATTAGGATTTTAATTTTTAAATAAATAAGTAAACATGAATTAATACTTGGTATCTTCCATTATACATGTTGTTACGAGGTGGAACTCGCGTACAATGAATTTGTATTATGGAGAACCAAGGGCACGGTGGTTATATGGAGATGAGGGTTTAGGCGGGATGTTTAACAAGTGATTAGTGGGGTGAAGAGGTTGGACTTGTCGCCGGGGGTGATCACAGGGTAGAATCTCACCGGATGCGGCAGAGGAAGGTTGGATGGCAGGAGGCCGAAGTTGGTGTTGGCCAGGGGGCGAGCTTTCCTGCAGCACGAGCAACTCGTCAGAAGGGCGGGGTTGGGGTTCAACCCTTAGCCCCTCCGATGCCTAAGTCAGCAACAGGACTTAAAACGGGGGCTAGGCACGCCGGTCGGGCTAACGGTGTGTCGACCGCACGTGGCGAGCTATAAGTGGGAGAACAAAGATATGGACGACCTTTGTTCTCGTGTGTGAATGATAGATTAAGAGAGAATTTTCCAACCCCCTCCCCGTAAGAGGAGAGGGGGGGTATTTATACCTGGCGGGTGATGACTAGGCGGAGCTGACCTGGCATTGCTGACTAGACGTGCTGAGCTGGCTCGGTTGTCAGCGGAAGCTCCAGATAAGGACGTCAGGAACAGGGTTGCCTGACCTGCTTTCATCAGGCGGCGCGACGGTCAGGGAGTGCTTTTGTCGGGGTGTCAGAGCCGAAAGCATTAACTGTCAGATGGCTCAACCGCCAGGGGGTGCTTTGTCAGACGGTCGGGTGGCGTATGTGTCAGTCGTGTCCTTATCCTAGGTCGTTTGTCGTTGGTGATGAACTAAAGTTCGGGCTACGCTATCCCTGGCGTCGGGGCGCATGGGAATCAGACGGGTCGTCCGGATCGGGGGTTGTCCGGCCCGGCCGCGCCTCCCGTTCGGACGCGGGCTATGGTTCGCTGGCACGGAAGGATACACCCGTGCCTATGTCAGCAGGTCCCGCGGTGCTGTCCGGGCGCTCCCCAAGCGCACTGCCCCGGGCGGGTCGAGCAACTGCGGTTGTACGCCTCGGCCGAGTGGGGGGTGCCGTGAGGTGCGCCCGTTCCCCTGTAGCTTCGGATTTCCGGGGTGGCGGCCCTTTCGTGAAAAGGTGAGTTAATGGGGTATGTTAGCGGATCCGGGCGGGAGTCGGACTCCTACGATCTTTAGGTCGTAACACATGTATTTACTCATGTATACTTCATTTAATAATTCAAAATGGTGAGTTGAAATCATTTAAAAATAATTCATTTACCATAAAAATTAAGGAAAAATATGTAAGGATTTCTAAAAATTATATGCACACATATACGCCAAAAATACTTACTAATATGCGTATATTATACTCGTATATACGGAAACGGGCTATTACACTTTCATTGATGAGTCACCAGAGCTACACCCCTTGAGCTAGTTAACCGGCCACTTAAGTTAATTTGAGGATATGGTAGAGAAAATGTGTATTTTTTTTCCAAAATTAACATTGTTCATCATCGTTAGTCAACTCATTAACTCGGTAAAAATTGAAATTTTTGAAACATTAGATATTGTTTGTGAAATTCTGGTGAAACATTCGGGTATTATAGTGACCTTTCCTCTTTGGGCTTCTAGCCATTTTTTAGTGATGCTTATCACATTATACTTTTTTCTAACATTGTTACATTTATTTACAAGTTTACCATTATTTTTGACAAGTTTACCTAAGGAAATGTCAAGCTTGTAAATAAATGCAATATATTTAGTAAAATGTGTAATGTGACAAAGAGTATCGCTAGTCACATTACACTTTTTTCCTAAACATATTAAGTTGCTAAGCACATTGCATATTTTAAAAATTCACTAAACACTTGAAATTTTCTTTCAAAAATTTCTATTTTATTCCTCTCTTTCTCAAATACTCTTCCTCCTTCGCCCACCCTCGCCTTCTTCTCTCCATCCTCTGCCTCTTCCATCGCCTCCATTCCTCTTCATCCTCCCCCTTTGCATCCTTCTCTCGTAATTAAGTCCTAAAAATATACAAAAAATCGATTGCACTCAATAAGTTCAAGTAAAAATAAAGGAGGAGAGGAGGCGTGCATTGGCGGTGGGGGAAGGATGAGGCGGACGCCATGGATGGAGGAGAGGTACAGCTTAGTGAAGAGAGAAAAATGGTAAAAAAGAATTTTACTTAAGGAAATGATAGGTATTAAGATAATGGCAAACTTGTAAATAAAATTTAATATTTTTAGCAATTTGTGCAATGTGACTAGCAACACACTATGACTAGCAAAATTCCATATTTATTGAGAATTTCTATGCGAACATACCTTTTATCTCAGTTCACATACCATAATTTTTTTGAAAAATCTAATTTTTGCTGAATTCACATACATGGATTTTCCAAAACGCCCTTTTAATAATTTTTGCTGAGTTCACTTACCCTGAATTCACATCTCTCGCTCGTTGAACGGGCAATAATTCTCAAGCAAACTGTTTTTAAACGATTGATACCAACTAATTAGTAGGAGGGTGGGGAGATTAATAGTAGATGTCTAAGGTTTAAATGGAATGTGTATAGCAAACGAGGGGAGAGGGCTAGGGAGCAGGAGGGGCTTGGGGAGGAGGCGGGACAGGGGGACGATGGGAGGGGTCTGGGGAGTTAGGGAAGGGGCTGGGAAGGAGGCGGGGATCGGGGAAGGCTGGCAAGGGGCTATGGAACGGGGAAGGAGTTGGGGGGATGTATACTGAGCAATATTTGAGGGAGCCAGGGAGATTAATTAGGAGATATAGATAACAACTAAGTAGGATATTGATAGGAGATTGAGAGAGAATTTGGGGGTATTGTGGGTTGTTTTAAAAAGTGTATAAGTGATATTTTTTTTAAAAAATTAAGCGGCATGTGAACTGAGCAAAAAGTATGTTCGCATAACAATTCCCCATCTTTTATGTAATTGATTGCGTTTCTCCACGGCAATGCTGACTAGGACAAAAATGACCATAATGTGTCATCTTACTACCACCTCACCCTGTAGGCCCAGCCATCTGTCCCACGCAAAAAATCAAAAACCACAGAACAAAACACACACTCAAATCGTACCCTTCTTTTTTCCTTCCTCTTTCCAACTGGACATGGGTCCATCCTGTGAGACGTATTTTTCGGTGTCTATGATCATGTGAGACGTATTTTTGATCACGTATTTTTCGGTGACTATGCACTTTGTGCACATGCTACCACTAGTTTATTAAGGAAAAAAAGACACTAGATGCCCCCCGCACGCAAAGTAAACCAAATAGCCGTGCGGGCACACGACGGAACGCCGAAAACTCTGCCCAACCTCGAGCATATCGCGATCCGCTTCGTACCACCAAACGAGGAAATCGAACAGGGTAATTTGGGCATCTCATAAGCAAACAAAACAAAACAACCCTCATTTTGTTCTTAATTATTACATGGTGATGGCATCTGCAATAAAATCAGTACACCTTTCCCAAAGCTACCCGAGCTTCACTGCAAAAGTACAAACAAAAACTCCAAAAGTCTCTCCTTCCTTTCACTTCTCCTCCTCTCTTCTTCCTCAAATTTCTTCAGAGGCAAAAGGAGAAGAGAGCCGAGAGTCTTTCTCATGGCTTCTAGAAGTGCGATTTGCCGTGGATTGCTCAAAAGGGGCAGCTTTGCCGCTGCTGGTGGAGCTCGATCCATGTCCACCACCTCGTGGTGGTCGAGCGTGGAGCCAGCCCCCAAAGATCCCATTCTTGGAGTCACTGAGGCTTTTCTTGCAGATCCGAGTCCAGACAAAGTTAATGTCGGAGTTGTAAGTTCATCATCCTCAGCTAGCTCCCTTCGCCTTCTTCGATCTTAATTATTTCTGATTTGTACCTATTTTATAATAATAATTTTTTGTTTAGGGAGCTTATCGCGATGATAATGGGAAACCGGTGGTTCTTGAATGCGTGAGGGAGGCTGAAAGGAGAGTTGCCGGAAACCTCAACATGTAAACATCAATCTTGCTTTTTATTATTTATGTTTTTCTATTTTTTATTTTAGCTATAGATGTGTATTCAGGATAAAGATGCTTTCGTTATTTATTGAATTTCCTTTTGTTATCTTATCGTGTTTAGTTTAACTTTTTAGCATCTCGTCCTGCCAACTTGCTCTCAAGTGTCCGTGGAATCAGCTGTTTTGTGTATTGCCTTTTTTTTTATGTTTTTCTACTCCAGATTTTTATTCTCTTTGGTTTGTGGGAACAAAAGGAAAAAAGGAAAGTAATCACGTAGGAAAATCAATTTTTATGGTTTTATTGAAAAGAAAAATCACAAGAAAAGAAAAATGAAGGGAAAAAAATGAAAATTAATATGAAAACTTTCCTTTTCAGGTTTTCCACCGCTTGACCCAATGAAAATAAGGAAAAGTGAGCAAAACTAGTTATTCTCACATTCATCTATGTTTGTGTTTTTTTAGCAAACATAAGAAGTTACCATTTTTACGGAATTCATGACTAATTCACGAACTTGTTCAAAAACTATTGAATAATTCGTGAATATTTCAAAAAAATACAAATAATTTACAAAATTTTATTCGCGAATTGTTTGAAATTCACGAATTTTTAATGGCCAGCGGATAATTCTTAAATTTTAAAAAAACCACAAGCCATTAAGGTTATTTTATTCACATATTGTGTGAAAAAATCATGAATTTTTCACGAATTTTTAAAGGATTTCCGAATTATTCACGAATTGTTTTAAAAACTCATGCGTTATTCACGAATTTTCAATAGCTTGTGAATTTTTCTATACTTTTTCAAATATTTTTTAATTATTCACGTATGATTTAATAACAAATTATTTATGAATCATAATATTTGTATGGTTAGCGAATTATTCGTTACAATTCACAAATTACCTGCTCAATTTATGATATTATTCGAAGCAGCTAACAAGTTTTTAATTTAAAAATTGTTGTGAACGGTTATTTACCGTGTTGGTTGACATTCTGGGCTATCCTAGAGATATGCCCATATCTTTGTAGCCCATGTTTGTATTCTCCCCGATTGCCTATAAATAAAGAGTTGGGGGCTCCTCCCCCAATAGTTGATTCATAACACGTTATCAGCACAAGCCTCTAGAATTTTTTCCACAAAAATTTCTTTCGTTCGTTGCAAAGGCGAAGGTGAGAGGAGACGGGAGATCCACGAGCGCGGTGCAAGGCTTCCTCAATCGAATGTCGTCATCCGCGTAGGGCTTCGTGCAACCGTCGCTATATCCGGAGGACAGATATAGAGGTAAAAACACTAAAAATGATGTTTTTAAATCATACGTATGATTGCTCGATCCCTAGATCTCGCAAGATCAATACGTGGATCCATTGTCGCCTTGAAAACGACGTATTTTTCATCCCAAAAATCCAAAAATTTTAGGGTTCTAATTCGTTTGAAACCCTATTTTTTTCTCTGAGCCCACCGTCGGCTTACCGTCGGTCCTCCCCCCCCGCCTATAGCGAGGGGGGCCGCTGCCGCGACCGCCCAAACGGGCGGCTCCGCCGCCCCTTCGCCCCCCTCCTGAAGCGGGGGGGGGCCCCCTGTTCACCGCCGTAAGGGCGGCTTTCGCCCGCCCTCTGCCCCCCGTCTGCAGCGGGGGGCGGCCACCCTCAGCCGCCGTAAGGGCGGCTTTCGCCCGCCCTCTGCCCCCCGCCTGCAACGGGGGGCGGCCATCCGCAGCCGCCGTAAGGGCGTCTTCGCATGCCATTGCCCCCTTCCCGCCTCCGGTGGAAGATAGAGGGCGACAGCGGCGACAAACCCTAGCCGACGTCGTCCCCTAACAAAAAAACCATAGTGGGCCTATCTTTCGGGCCACTAATTAAAAAAATATCGCCAGCGGGCCTGAAGCCCGCAGCCGGGGCCCGCAGGCCTTACTGACTTAAAAAAATCGGCAGGCCCGCAGGCCTTATATCCTTACGAAAAAAAGAAAAAACGGCAGCGGGCCTGAAGCCGGGCTTCAGGCTCGTAGGCCTTATATTCTTACAAAAAAAAGGCAGCGGGCCTGAAGCCCGCAGCCGGCCTGCGGGCTTCAGGCCCGCAGGCCTACCCCACTTTTACACACAAAAAAAGTGGGGGAGGGGACAAATAGGGTTAAATGCTATAGATAAGCCTTAAAAGGCAACTTTTTGGGCTAAAGATCAATTTAAAAAGGCGTTTGAGGGCCTATAAATTCGTGAAAAATCACGGTAAATTATGGGGCAATTATCAGGCATACATGGGCTCTTGGGGGACTTTTGGGGGCTATTTGGGATGTTTTAACGAGGAAAACCCTTTTCCTCCGACAACGAAAATGTCTATTTTGGGCTCTTAATCAATTTGATTGATTAAATTCACTTGCTTTACAACCCTTGCATCGTAATATTCCTTTACATGCTTTACATCTCTGGCATATTATGTGGATATTATATACATGGTTATGCATTATATTTAAAACTTAATAATTAGGAAGATCCTGCGACCGCTCTGCCGTTAGTTACCTAACCTAACGGTGTATGACGTTGCCCAGTGGTCCAATAATTATTAAGTGATTAAATATTTTATCCTCATGTGAATATAACTGCATGTGATGTCTGTGAATGAAAATGTTGATGAGCACAATATTTCTGCATGAATTGCTAAATGTGGTTTTTGGATCGGCTGTTTAAGTCCCACAGTTTATTTCCCGCACTTTTCTTTTATTATTGAGAGAAATTGTAGTGAGGAATTTATGTAAATGTCAAAGAAAGAAGACCAACTTCCATGGAGTCGGAGGCCACGCTTGAAGCTGGAGATATCATATGAGACCCACGTGGTTTTCAAAGTTGTATTTTCATTTTTAAGCTGCAAATTTGTATAATTTGGACTTTGGACTTTGGACTCTGGACTCTTTCTGTGGGACTGGCCGATCGACACATTTAGCTTTTCTTTAAATATTGCCTCCGCATGAAAATGTTCTTTTTGATTAAATATTAATTCATGCATGTTTGTGCTCTGCTAGATAAATGGCTAAAATTGCAAGCGTTGATTTCGAAGTGCTGGATGCATCAGGTAGAAACTATCTAAGCTGGCAGCTAGATGTAAAGTTTCACCTGCGGGCAAAGTCCCTCATTGCTGCTGTGACAGACAAAGAAAAAGTTAGCGATATAGAGAAGGCGCAAGCCATCATCTATATTCGCCACCATGTGGATAAGACCCTAAAGGCTGAATACCTTACGGTCGAAGATCCACTTGAGCTGTGGACTGCCCTTGAGGACATGTATAAACATCAGAAAGATGTTATACTCCCAAGGGCACGATATGAGTGGGAGAACCTGAGACTGCAGGACTTTAAGTCTATTGCTGAGTACAACTCAGCACTTTTTAGCATCACCTCACGCCTGAAGTTGTGTGGTGAGAAAGTCTCAGAAGATCGCATGCTGGAAAAGACGTATACGTCTTTCCATGAAAAAGATGCGATACTCATGCAGCAATACCGTGAACGCAAGTTCACCAAGTATTCAGAGCTGCTGTCATGTCTTCTCATGGCCGAGCAAAATAGAGAGCTTCTTCTCGCCACTCACAATATGCGCCCTCCCGGCACTGCCCCTACCAGAAGCTCACCATGCCTCTTCCTTCAAAAAGAAGAGGGATAATAAAAGAAAAGAAAGACCACAGAAAGGGGGACAACAGAAAAGAGCCAAGGGCCCACCACAGCAGCGAAAGAATGAAGGGAAGCGCAAGTTTACCTGGCGCAGGAATGATAACAAGAAAAATGATGCACCCCCACCCAAGAGGGATTGGGAAGACCAGTGCCACAGCTGTGGCATGAAAGGCCACTGGTCCAGAGTGTGCAGGACCCCAGTGCATCTCCAGGAGCTTTATAAACAAAGCAAGAAAAAGAATGCTGAATCAAACCTGGTGGTTGCGAATAATGCAGTCAAGTTCACAGCCAAAGACTTCGAGTCAGATGATATGCGTGATTAGCCAGCTTTATTTATCTTAGCATTTATAGCATTTTATTTCAAGAACAATCTATTTTATGAGAGCTTACATGTAATTTGAATTCTGTTGAATAAAATTTAGTTTTTCTGAATGCAAATCTTTACTCATCTTTTTAGATGAGATGCTCTCCTGACTGCTTAGTAGACAACGCGTCGACACATACGATCCTTCAGCACAAATGTTATTTCCATAGCATTACTCCGTATAAGAGCCCTGTAAACACAATTTCAGGGCCATCAGACAAAATTGAAGGTTCTGGGAATGCAACCTTGTTGCTCCCCAATGGAACAGAAATAAAAATTAAAGATGCACTTTACTCTCCGAATTCCAAGAGAAACTTACTAAGTTTCAAAGGTATCCGTCTTAACGGATTCCACTTGGAAACAGCAAATGTAAAAGAAAATGAATTATTGTATGTAACGTCTAAAGACACTGGAGTTAAAACCATACTTGAACGTTTTGAGAGCCTCTCATCAGGCCTCTACCATACAAAAATTCGGAGAGAGGAAGCAAACTTGACGGAGCACCTGAAGTGCCCGACATCGGCCAAATTCTTACTTTGGCACGATAGACTTGGCCACCCCGGATCTGTGATGATGCACCGCATCATATCACAATCCCACGGGCATAACCTGAAGAACCAGAAGATTCTTCAGAAGGGAGAATTCCCTTGTGTACCCTGCTTTAAGGGAAAATTAATAACAAGGCCATCACCACTTAAAGTGGATATCGAGTCTCCTAGCTTCCTTGAAAGAATACATGGAGACATATGTGGACCTATCCACCCCCTAGTGGGCCCTTTCGGTACTTTATGGTACTGATTGATGCATCTTCGAAATACTCGTATGTGTGTACACTTTCAACCCGCAACTTAGCTTTTCCAAAGCTTTTGGCACAAATAATAAAGTTGCAGGCGCATTTTCCAGACAACCAAATTAAGAAAATACGTCTGGACAATGCTGGGGAATTTACCTCTCAGTCATTTCAAGAATATTGCCAGGCAACGGGAATTGAAATTGAACATCCAGTGCCGCATGTTCACACCCAGAACGGGTTAGATGAGTCGCTAATTAAAAGACTCCAATGGATTGCACGTCCATTGCTAATGAAATCCCAATTGCCGGTGGATGCATGGGGACTTGCAATCTTGCATGCTGCATCACTAATAAAAATAAGACCCTCAGGAGGTCAGAGTCTATCTCCAATGCAACTAGCATATGGAACGCCACCGAACATTTCTCACTTGAGAATCTTCGGCTGCGCAGTTTATATCCCCATTGCACCACCCCAGAGGACCAAGATGGGCCCTCAACTTCGCCTAGGTATTTATGTAGGGTTTGACTCACCCTCCATTATAAGATACCTAGAACCCCAAATGGGGGACGCTTTTAAGGCACGCCTTGAAGACTGCGACTTTGATGAGACGTATTTCCCCAAAATGGGCCTAGACATTGAAAAGTCTAGCGCAAATCAAATGTTGAC
Source organism: Scilla litardierei (assembly GCA_030789695.1). Classification (NCBI taxonomy): domain Eukaryota; kingdom Viridiplantae; phylum Streptophyta; class Magnoliopsida; order Asparagales; family Asparagaceae; genus Scilla; species Scilla litardierei. Next base: position 267,370,171 of record CM061141.1, on the reverse strand, counting down.
GTGGGATACAAAAAGTCTGACCCACTACGATCTGGTAACAAAACAATGTGATGATGAGATCCGGAAGATCTTACACATCCAGTACACAGTCTATAGATTACCTGATTTGTTTATTGATAACCAGAAGATTGTCAGATCACACATCTCTGCTGCGAATACTCCTGCCAGGATTGACATCCCAAAGGATGGATGCAATCCACCAGCAGCAGAAGTGGCTGCACCTCAACAGAAAAGAGGCAGACCACCAGGCTCCAAGGATAAAAAATCCAAGAAAAAGGAAAATATCCGTAGACCTTGGGACGATACCCCCACAGAGAAACGAGCTCGTGTCCACACCCTCTCCCCTCCTGGAATCCACTGCAGAGGAACTGCCAGGAGAAACTGAAATATCATTGAATTATGTACGTACAGGGGAGGTATTGGACAGAAAGAGTACAGTCGTCGACGATGACTTCGCGTTTCACATTTCCATTCACGTCGCTGGAAGCGACGATGATTATGAACCACATTCCGTTGCTGAATGCAAACGTAGAAATGACTGGCCAAAGTGGAATCAGGCAATAGAAGCTGAGCTGGACTCGCTTCAGAAACGAAAAGTATTTGGGCAAATAGTCCAGACACCTACTGGTGTCAAATCCGTGGGATATAAATGTGTATTCGTCAGAAAAGAAACGAAAATAATGAGATCGCACGCTACAAAGCTAGACTTGTAGCACATGGATTTTCCCAAAGACCGGGAATAGACTATGACAAAACATACTCCCCGGTCATGGATGCGATCACTTTCAGATCCCTGATAAGCTTAATAGCAAAGGAAGGCCTAGATATGCAGCTAATGGATGTTGTGACTGCATATCTATACGGCAATCTCGACAAGTAGATATACATGAAACTTCCTGATGGCTTTTCTATGCCTGCTGAACTGAAATATAGACCTCGGGACGTCTATTCTATTAAGCTACAAAGATCATTGTATGGTCTCAAACAATCAGGAAGAATGTGGTATAACAGACTCAGTGAGTTTCTTGTTCAACAAGGATTCACAAACAATGAAGTCTGCCCTTGTATCTTCATAAGAACAAAGGGAAAAGGATTCATAATAATTGCAGTCTACGTAGACGATCTGAATCTCATAGGATCTCCTGAAGAGATCACTGAGATATCTGTAAGCCTAACAAAAGAATTTGAAATGAAAGACCTAGGCAAAACGAAATTCTGCCTGGGCTTACAGATTGAACATCTAAAAGATGGAATCCTACTACATCAAACCACATATACGAAGAAAATGTTGCAAAGATTCCATATGGACCAATGTCATCCACTAAGTACACCTATGGTGGTACGATCTCTGGATGCACATAAAGACCCCTTCCGGTCGCTGGAAGAGGAGGAGGATATACTTGGTCCAGAAGTTCCTTATCTGAGTGCCATATGAGCATTACTATATCTGGCAAACTGTACGCGTCCCGACATAGCGTTCGCAGTAAATTTGCTAGCCAGATACAGTGCAACGCCCACACAGCGCCACTGGACCGGGGTTAAGCACCTTCTGCGCTACCTCCAAGGGTCTGCAGATTTGGGACTCTTCTACAAAAATGGAATATCCTCTACACTTGCAGGTTATGCTGATGCAGGCTACTTGTCTGATCCCCACAAAGCAAAGTCACAGACTGGGTACGTGTTTACCTACGGAGAGACAATCATTTCCTGGAGATCCATCAAGTAAACCTTGACGACAACCTCATCCAATCACTCTGAGATTATTGCCATCCATGAAGCAAGCAGAGAATGCGTATGGCTACGCTCATTTGTCCACCACATCCTGTCTACGACCGGACTGAAGACTAGAGATCTCGAGCCTACCACAATGTTCGAGGACAATGCTGCTTGCATAGCTCAGTTACGAGGTGGCTTCATTAAAGGCGACAGAACGAAGCACATTTCACCAAAGTTCTTCTGGACGCACGAGCTACAGAGAGATGGCAAGATCGACATCCGACAAGTGCAATCATGTGACAATTTGGCAGATTTGTTCACTAAAGCACTTCCTACTGCCACTTTTAAGAAACTTGTACATAGGATTGGAATGAGACGCCTAAGAGTTCTGAAAGCTTGAAGGCTTGTACAGATCTGGGGGAGTTTGGCAGAGTTTGTACTCTTTTTCCTTAACTATGGTTTTTCCCACGGGGTTTTCCATAGCTAAAGGTTTTAATGAGGCAAATCTCACCAACTCAGGATCCTGAAGTATCCACCCCATGTGAGACTCTTCTACGCTCAGAATCCTGAAGAATCCACGAGCAGAGTCCACACCTATGGCTGGATAAGGGGGAGTGTTGTGAACGGTTATTTACCGTGTTGGTTGAGATTCTGGGCTATCCTAGAGATAGGCCCATATCTTTGTAGCCCATGTTTGTATTCTCCCGGATTGCCTATAAATAAAGAGTTGGGGGCTCCTCCCCCAATAGTTGATTCATAGAAAAAAATTAAATTTTGCCTTGTTATAAGGCCAACATGATTTGTACCCACACCTCCTGCTTAAGAAGCAAAACAAACTTAACTAGCATCTGTTAAGATATATTAATAAATTATTTTAAATAACTAAGTTTTCGTAATATTATCACTTTATATTAAGCAAAACTATTGCCGAATTTGATGGGTTTATTTCTGAGAAGTTTTAACAATACATATTATTATTCTTGAATTAATTCTTAGAAATAATTTATCAAAAATACCTTTTAATTTTTTTCATCTTCATTAAGCAACCTAGCTAATAAAAGAAATTTTCACATTTTTCTTTTGACTTTCTTCACAATTTGCTTGATAACCAAAAATGAAAAAAAAATCTCATTTCACTTTCTTTTTCTTTCTTTTTCTATTTCCTTTTCATTTAATTTTTCTTTCGTACACTTTCTTTTTCTTTCTTTTTCTATTTCCTTTTCATTTAATTTTTCTTTCGTACGTTTTCTCTCAAACCAATATAGAATAAGACACTTGCACATAAATCTTCGTTTACATCATGATGTTCTTATATTGCTATTGATGTAAACCAATAGCAATATAAGAAATATAATGCAAATCAAATAGAATCATGTACCTGACATTATGATGTATACTGGTTTTTAGTTGGAGATTTCACTATTGCTTTTAATCAACTTGGATTCAATGCGTGACACTTCGATTGAAAGTAAATATCAAACACATTAAAAACTTTAGAGAATAAACCCATGAAAAAAAACTAAATTTGTCTCTTAAACCACACACTCTTAGCTATGTTTGCCCTTTGTTTTTTCCTATATGAACTACAAAGATTGTTATGTAAAATTTGTACCAGATTAGCACGCCAAAACCTATGTTTAAGTAGGTTTAAATAGGGTAAACACACAATAGGAATTTGAGTTGGTTTTGAATCCAAATTCGCTTCAAAGTTTAATCACTTTTCTGTTTTCACTCCACCCGCAACTGCCTTAAAGCCGACTCACGTTTGTCGATCTTAGTTGTCCACATGCTGTTGCGCTTGCTTGCTCTGTGCGCTTTATGGCATACAATCTGAGTGCGTCATGTGCCATGTGCATGGGCCGTGCTTGAATGGGTTGCTTTGCTGGGATTCAAAAACACAGTGAGAACTGCAGAAATTCTCTAGATGGGCTGCTTCCGGAAACACTGAAATGGGTTTCAAATGTGTCAATAAATCACCATAAATCTTTGGACAATACTAGTTGATATATGTGTTTTGTTTTTTTATCTTGATACAAATGCACACCAACATCCGAGCCAAATTATATACTTATGAACTCTATCTTCAAGCTAACCACCTTACCATGAGGTTAGTGTACTTGGCTAGTAAGCATCGCACTAATTATTATCAACTGAGTGTCCAATAAACTTCAAGCAAAGATGAATCTTCAAATTCAATACCGCATTAATCGAATCCATAAGCTAAAAGTGATGTCTAGTATCTTTTTGTGCCACTTCATGACATCATAAGATTCATAACTCTTTTTAAAGAAAAAACTAGGCTCAAACTTCGTTGGTGATGACTCCATTGTCAGATTACCCTTGTGAATTTTCTTGAGATGTGCTAATTTATCGATATCTTCTTTAGCATACATCCATCCTGAGTATGCGTCTAAACTCAATGCATCCATTATATCCATATCAACCATATGATCTCCATAGACCTGCGATGCATAAGCTAAAGTTATGTAATCATTATTATGAGCTAGAATCTTTTTGGTATGTAAGGTACATTGCTCCACTCTATTAGTAATTGAGTAATTCATAGTAGCTCTAGGACTCAACATTGATTAGAATTCATATTAATACATTCGTCATAGTTAACTGTGGTAATAACCTAATGTGCTTTCTTCAACATTCACTCCTTTACCAACAACTATGTTGAACCTATGATTTAGTGTTAGATTTGGGTGAAAATGGTGATTAGCCTCTAATGACGGCTATCACTTCTTATTTATATCAACTCTCTCTTTTCTTTACACACACACACACTAACACACAATACTCCCCCTCAAGATGAGCAAAAGATATTTATCATGCCCATCTTATTACAAGCATCCTCTACTCCTTTAGAGTTCAACCCCTTTGTAAGGCAATCAGCTAGTTGCTGTCCAGAAGTAATGTAGGTGATCTCCAACTGTTTCTTGTCCAATCTTTCTTTAATGAAGGACCTGTCAATCTCTATGTGCTTCGTTCTATCATGTTGCACTGGGTTGTTGGCAATGTTAATTGCTGACTTGTTATCACACAACAACCGCAATGGTCATTCTCTCAGCAGACGTAGCTCTTGTAGAAGTGATCTCAACCAGATTATCTCACAGGTACTAAGCACCATAGCACGATACTCTGCCTCTGCAGTGGAACGAGCCACCAAATCCTGCTTCTTGCTGCGCCAAGAGACTAAGTTGCCCCCAACAAACACACAGTAGCCCGAGGTCGATCTCCTATCATCCAAGCAACTGGCCCAATCCGCATCACAGTAGCCTGTCACATTCATGTGACCATGACTACCAAATAATATGCCTTTTCCTGGACTATTCTTCAGATACCTCAGTATCCTGAAGACTGCATCCATATGTCCAGTCCTAGGATCATGCATGTATCTACTTACCACACTGATAGCATAGGCAATGTTAGGTCTGGTATGGCATAAGTAGATAAGGCGTCCAACAAGTCTCTGGTACCTTTCTTTGTCTACTGGCTCCCCTGATTATGAATGCAATCTATGATTCTGATCAATAGGAGTAACTGCTGGACGACACCCCAACATACCAGTCTCAGCCAGTAAATCCAGGGCATACTTCCTCTGTGAGAGAACTATACCCTTCCTGGACCTAGCAATCTCCAGTCCAAGGAAATACCCCAACTGTCCAAGGTCATTGACCTCAAATTCTCTCGCCAATCTAGCCTTCAAGTGAGAGATTCCTTCTTCATCATCTCCAGTGATAATAATATCATCAACATACACAGCCAGAAGGGTAATACGCTGTCCTGAATGCCTATAGAATACAGTATGATCACCATTAGTCTGCTTGTAGCCCATAGTGATGACTGCACGTCTGAATCTGTCAAACCATGCCCTTGGAGATTGCTTCAGCCCATATAAAGACTTGTCCAGCCTACACACCTTTCCCATCGTCTGTTGTGTGCTAAAGCCAGGTGGAACCTCCATGTATACCTCCGCCTGTAAGTTTCCATGCAAGAAGGCATTTTTTACATCCAACTGATGCAATTTCCATCCAAAATTCGCTGCACAGGATACCAGTACTCTCACAGTACTCATCTTTGCCACTGGGGCAAATGTCTCATCATAATCAATCCCATAAGTCTGACTGTAGCCCATGGCAACCAGCCTCACTTTGTACCTGTCCACATTCCCTTCTGGAGTTTGCTTTATTGTGAATACCCACTTGCAGCCCACAGCTTTCTTCCCTGCTGGAAGTGAGACAAGTCTCAATGTCTTGTTCTTCTCCAGTGCTTCGAGTTCTTCGAGCATTGCTTTCTTCCACTAGGGATGTTGCTTTGCCACTCGCCAATCACTCGGTATAGAGATAAACTGTAAGGATGCAATGATAGCCCTATATGCAGGTGTAAGAGAAGCATATGAGACATGATTAGCAATATCAGTCTCGTATCCATACCGTACAGGAGGCCTGTCGGCATTGATACGAGGCTCCCTACGAGATGCAAGTGGAAGATCTAAACTAGAGGAAGGCAAAGAAGGGTTACCATCCGTGTTAGGAGAGGAAGGCAGTAAGGAAGTCGGGACTCGAGCAGGCGTGATAGACTGATCAATCTCGACATGTGGCTGTGGAGCTAGTGGTTCTTCAGTGGGGGAGATGTCTTCTTGTTGTTCTCCATCGCCATGACTACCCTTCTGTCTCCTGCTATATTTCTTGCCGTACATCCTGTCTTCCACCAAGGGCCTTTCCTCCTCTTCCACCAAGGTCCTTTCCTCCTCCCTGCTATCAGTACCAGTACCAGTAGGCCTGACAGGACACAGTATAAGTCCAACCACTACCCTCCTGTCATCAGTCTCCCCCTCTCGACCAACTCCTCCTGTGTTTGGAGAGGCACCAGTATCAAATACAGAAATAGAATCTGTCAGTCCTCCATAAAAAGGCTCAGTCTCTCTGAACGTCACATCCATACTCACAAACAGCCTTCTTTCTGAGGGACTCCAACACCTATAGCCTTTCTGATTTGAAGGATACCCAACAAATATGCATTTAATTGCCTGAGCATCCAGCTTCCCCACAGAAGGTCTATGATCCCTCACAAAGCATGTGCATCCAAACACTTTTGGTGGAACTACAAAAGTGTTCTTTCCCATAAGAATCTCACATGTGGACTTCATACCAAGCATCCGCGAAGGCATCCTGTTGATGAGATAGGTGACTGTCATCACTGCTTCACTCCACAATATCTTAGGTACATTCATGGTGAGCATGAGTGACCTAGTTACCTCAAACAAGTGTCTATTTTTCCTTTCAGCAATTTCGTTCTGTTGAGGCGTGTTGGGACAAGTGGTTTGGTGAGTTATCCCACTCTCAGATAGATAAGATGCAAACTCCTTGTTTACATACTCTGTCCCATTATCCGTTCTCAAGATGCGGATCTTGGCCTCATACACATTTCTGACACTTCTATGGAAGTCCTGGAAACACTTCAACGCTTCACTTTTGTTTTTCATCATGTAAAGCCATGTCATCCGAGAATGACAATCTATGAAAGTGATGAACCACCTGAACCCACTTACTGAAGTCACTGGGCAGGGTCCCCAAACATCTGAGCGAATAAGATGAAATCTCTCTACACTCCTCATCCCCACACTAGGATATGATGTCCCAGTGTGTTTCCCAAATTCACACACATCACACTTCAAATTCATTTTATTCACTCTATTCAAAATTTCAGGATACATTTTATTCAACATATCAAAATGCAAGTGTCCCAACTGACAATGTAATAAAAGTACATCCCTTTCCTTCTCTTCACCAACGACGGCCAATGCAGCATCCCCACTAGCTCTGTCAAGATACCGCAGTCCATCACGCCTGACGCCAGTCCCAAGCCTCCTCACAGTCTTCCTTTCCTGCAACACACAATGAGTAGAGTCAAAAGTAATGCTACAGTCAAGATCATCAACAATAGAGCCAACAGATAAAAGCTTGACTGGAAAAGATGGGACGTGAAGGACTGAAGAGAGGCATATGGAGGGAGTGCACTGAATAGTGCCAATCCCTTTAATGGGTTGGGATGTGCCATCAGCTGTCTGAACAGTTTCATGAATGGTATGTGGTTTATATGTGGAAAATTGTCTCTATGCACCTGACACATGACTAGATGCACATAAGTCAATAATCCACTCTATATGATCTCTACATGAAAGAGCTGATTGGTTACCTGATCCTGTGTGAGCGAAGTTGGCAAAATTACCGAATGGCGAAGCAACATCTCTAGTCTGGTCTGCATGACTCTCCGAACTCTCAGTAGTAGACCTGGACTGTCTCCGCTGCTCTAGATCTGACGCCTCAGCTGGCGTAGCCTCAATCATCACTGTCTCCTGTCGTCCATCAGCAGTAGCAAAGTTGGCCCGTGGGCCGTCACGACCTCGTCCACGGCCTCCACGGCCCCAACGACCTCCTCCTCTGCCTCCTGTGCCACGTCCTCGTCCACTACCCTTCTGTGGGCAGTTAAAGCTCAGGTGCCCCTTCACCCCACAGGTGTAGCGCTCTCGATCCTCGCTCACTGCTGCCACTGCCGGTATAGCCAGTGCAGCCCGAGTGACCTGAGTACCCTCATCCTTCATAACTCTCAGTCTGGTCTCCTCCTGTGCCATTGCAGCTATGGCATCCTCCAGAGATGGGATAGAGGATAAGTGACACATACTCGCCCTCCTGACCTCAAAATCTCCATTCAGGTTCCTCAGAAAATGAGTCACACGCCTACGCTCCACCCACTTCCTGTGTATCGCAGCACAACTAGGATCAGTCAGGTCAATAGGGTCATAGTGGTCTAACTCTGACCACAGCCTTTTCAACTCCGCAGAGTAGGCTAGAATAGACATCTCCCCCTGCTTCAAGGTGTCGACCTTGCCATGAACCTCCATCATAAGCATCACATTCCCTGCTCCAGAATACATTTTCTCCACCATACTCCATATCACTGCAGCACTCTCTATGGCCTCCACCATTCCAGCAATGGGTGGAACCATCGATGTCATCAACCAAGCAGCCACCAGTGAGTTGGTGGTGCTCCACACTTTCCAATCATCCCCAGTCTTATCCACCGGTTCACTACATGAACCCAGAACATGGCCTTCTAACCCCTTCGACTTCAGGATGAGAAGCACCCTCCTGGACCAACTGAGGTAATTCTTCGTCCCTTCCAATTTCACATCATTGGGCATCAACTCCAGCTTCTGCACTGGTCGTGAAGGCGTCGATCCACTCGAGGATCCCAACTCCTTCGAAGCAAGCAGCTTCGTTATCTCCCCAATGAAGGCCTTCATGTCAGCTGAGGTAAGATTGTCCCCCATCTCTCCAGATCCGTAGATCTCTCCTTTCTCCCTCCTTAGATCCGCAGATCTACTTCTCATCTTCCTCTTCTAGGTCATACACTAACCGTAAATCTATGAAGTCCTTTTCATGACTACCATAGATCTAGGGTTAGGGTTTTTGGGGTTCTCTTTTGTGGCTAGGTAGGGCTTTGTGGCGGCTAGAAGAGGACGTGGAGGGGAAGAGGGATCAGCAGCGGCGGGTGGCGGCGCGCGCAGCGGGCGGCGGCGTGTGGGAGGGCGACGCGGCGGGGAGGCTAGGGTTTTGGTGTTTTAGGGTTTTTTGGGGTAGGGTTTAGGTTTGGCTCTGATACCATGTTAGATTTGGGTGAAAATGGTGATTAGCATCTAATGACGGCTATCACTTCTTATTTATATCAGCTCTCTCTTTTCTTTACACACACACTAACACACAATATTTAGAATATGTATCTACACTTCGCTTGGCACCTCCTTACTTTTATCTGTTTTGTTACTTCCTAAAGCCTTATCTTTCAGCATCATTGACTCATTAAAGGTTACATACCAATAACCAAGAGCCTTTTTGTATCTAGACAGAAAACCTGTTAACCTGCAACATTATCCATGTTTTCCAACATCACACTTTTTTCCTTTGGCGCTTGTCATCTTCCTTGTGAATATATACCGGATTTTGAAATACTCAAAAAATAACCTAACTCAACTGGCTTTCCTTTCCAAATATTTTTTTTGAAATTTTCACATCGATAGTTGACAGAATTTTGTTGACCAAATGTGCTATGGTCGATATAGGTTTGGCTCAGAATTCCTTCGATAAATCGAATATCAACCTCTAACATATTGCATTCTCTAATAATGTTCTGTTCATTTTTTCTTTTTTTTTGCCACTCCATTATTATCTGATCTAAGCACTTTTAGTTTCCTATACATTGAATTTTCATAAGGGTTTTCATTTCCCTGAACTTCTTTGCTTTTAACTTCTCTTTCATCACATACACCCAAACGTTTTTGGAGAAATCGTCTATGAACGATATGAAATATGTTGCTTCATCCAAAGAATGAACTGGTACATGACCCTACATATACTCAAAAATCCACATGCTTCCTCTCATCGAAATTGATCTTTGTTTATTTTTCATAGATAATCCTAAAAAATTTAGCTTTTCAATATTCACGCCTTCCATCAAACCATGTTTCTTTAGAGCTTCTAAGTTGTTCTTCGCAACATGCCCAAGCTTGCCCAAGTCTGAGTGGTCATAGCTATGTCGAATTAACATCTTGCATACTGTCCATTCCTATGCTAACTGTCCATTCCTATGCTAGAATCTCATATGATAATAGTCATCTTAGCAGATATAGGTTGTTGACTTTTTCACCGCTTATGATCATGATCAAACCCTTCAGTATTTTAAAGCATCTTTTTCAATCAACTTGTAACCTAAAGAATGTAATACCTCTAAAGATATCAACGATGTCCTTAACTCTAAACATGACGCCCGTTAGTATATGTAGTACGCCATCAAATACCCTGATTCAACTTGCATGCGTTATAATTACCTATAATGATTGAACCATCCTATGTTCTTTTGTAGGTAAAGAAACACTTCTTATGATTTAGAACGATATCATGAAATCCACAATCCACATGTGATATCCAATCTCTGACAAACAAGCTGTCAACACATCATATGTTTCCTCGCTGCTAACCTCCATTTTCACAATCACACCTGATGAAAAACATGATATTTTCTATTTGTCTCTTTTCTGTCTTTCTAGGCAGTCTCTTTTTCAATATTTGAGTTTTTTTCCAAAGAAATATACTATGCCGTTAGTCCTCGATCTTGATCTTCCCCTGTTTCTATCTCGTTCATCTCTAGAACATATCTATTTGAATCTTCTCCACACAAACTAACTCGTATCGTTTGATCTTGTAACTCGTTATAGAGCAATACCTTCATGTTTTCAAAACTCAATCTCCTGTCTAAAACCATTATGTTAACGGATGTCATGAACCGCTCCAGTAATGATAGGATCAGAATCATCGCCTTGCTCTACTTCTACAATCAATTCAATAGTCATCATCGTCATTATTAATCATTAATCCATTGAATGCATCCACGTGATCCTTAAATGAGATACAGGTCTGCATATTAAAAGTGAAGAATGTCTTTAGTAAAATCATGATTTCTTCATAATTCATATACAACTTCTTTAGATTTTTCTATAACCCCTTAGTCATTGTTTCCTCAAATACCTCACAGATCAGATCATCTTATTACTCAACCGGATAAACATTATAGTTGAATCTTTCATCTCCATCCTGTCCATCTTTGAGATATCCGTTAGTAACATATTGGTATCCTTCATCATTGCACATGATCTTCCATCAAGATTGTCTTCATCTTGTATTGTTATATCTTGAAGTTTTCTTTGCCACCAAATTTCTTTATCTTGTATTGCTATGCTACCAACCCTCACATACGAACAGCTTGTACATGAGCTTGAACATATTGCACGTATAGTTATATTGTTTTTGTTACAGGATAAATGCGCACATCAAAAGTGTAAAGAAGGTTGTTGAGTGGACCTTTGGTTGGAGTAGCCAAGGTGTGCTGCTGGTGGGCGATTTTGTGAGCTAACTCTTGATTGGTGGGGCTCTGATCTGCGCTATGGAAGCCAGGATTGAGCTATCTCTCATGCTATCTGCAACATAGGAAGCTCGTCTGGGGGTTGGGTTTGTGGCCCGACCAAATCCTATCTGATGCTTAAGTCAGTGACTGACTCGAAAGGGCTCGGTAGGGCAAGGTCCGCCCTGTTGAGAGGTTGTCTGCTAGCCCTCTGGCTGATCTTGGATGAGAATATAGAGTTTTGTAGAATAGATATCGAGTGTTAGACTACCTCAATGTAGGACCTCGATGATCTCCTCTCACTTTCTCCAGTTGCCTCCAGAAGTTCTTATAGGCGAGTCATTGCCCTGTGGCGTTTGGGCCAATAATGAAGCTTTATTATCAACATTGATGATGATGAACTGATGAGGACGTATTGACTGAATTAATGGTCACCATTGACGAAGGAAACAGTCGTCATGAATGCTAGACATGATCATTGGATTAATGGCTATGAAGGCTGGCCATAATTACTGGATTAATGACCATGAAGGTGGGTCATAATTGGCGTAACAATGGCCTCCATCTCCCAAGCTTAACTATTGCAAGGGTTGAGGTCAGGTGATGTGACATGCATGAGAGAGAAGTGACTCCTGTCGTATAATTAGGTCGGCTTGCGAAATCGGTTAGGGGCAATAATTGGTCGGCCCGATGAGAAGTAGGTCGGTCCGCAGGAGGAGTGGTCTCATGCCTTACGACGGACTTAGTATTTGATCGACGTCGAGGTGAGTAGCCCTTAGATTAACAGCCGATGAGAATTAAGTCAGTCCGTGGGGGAAGTGGCCCACTACTTTACAATAGACTTGTTTGATCGACAATGAAGGGAATGGCCTCTCGACTCATGACCGATGAGAAGTATATCGTCCTGCGGGGGGAGTGGCCTCCCGCCTTATGATGGACTTGTTTGTTCGGCGGCAAGGGGAGTGGCCCCTCAACTAACGTCCGACAAGAAGTAGATCGGTCTGCGGGGGAGTGGCCCCCGCCTTTCGACGGACTTGTCTGATCGACAGCGGGGGAGTGGTCCTTCGACTAACGTCTGAGGAGAAGTAGGTCGGCATGCGGAGGACTAGCGTCCCACCTTATGGCGGACTTGGAGATATGTCGGCCCACAGACTTGTTTGATTGGTGGTGAGGAGAGTGGCCCTTCGACTAATGGCTGATGAGAAGTAGGTAGGCTTGTGAGAAAGTGGCCCCATGCCTTAAGGTAGACTTGTTCGTTCGGTGATGAGGGGAGTGGTCACCTGCTTTATTGCGGACTTCGAGATATGTCCGACTTGCGGGGGGAGTGACCCCAGCCTTACGACTGACTTGTTCGTTCGGCGACGGGGGAGTGGCCCCCGAATAACGTCCGACGAGAAGGTCGGTCGGCGGAGGGAGTGGCCCTCGTCTTATGTCGGACTTGTTCGTTCGGCGACGGGGGAGTGGCCACCCGACTAACGTTTGGCATGAAGTAGGCCGACCCGTGGTGGTAGTTGTCCCCTGCCTTATGACAGACTTGTTCGGCAGACTTGTTCATTCTGTGGCGGGGGAGTGGCCACTCGACTAACGTCTGATGAGAAGTAGGTTGGCCCGTAGGGGGGTTGCCCCTCGCCTTACGACAGACTTGAAGATATGTCGGCATACGAGGGGAGTAGCCCCCGCCATACGGTGGACTTGTTTTATCAAAATAAACTTAAGGGTTCACTTGGTTAGCTTGTTTTACCGATAATACCCATTCCAGCCACTAGACAACCTTGGATGACGGAAGCAGTATAAATTGTCCTGCATAGGTCGTTCTGCGTAGGTCGTCTTGGATAAGTCGCCGGATCGGTAAGTCGGGTTTCTCTGGTGGACTCCCTGCTTGGGTTCAGCGGCGTCAAAGTTAACGATGTCAGAGAAGATGACGACGTTGTGGTCAAAAGGATCAGTGATAAAGAGTGGATGGGCTTGCCACGTGTCCGTCAGGGATTGGAGTTGGCTGTGTGGGCTTGCCATTCAAGTTTTACATTCCCTCGTCGGCCTCGAACTGTCTGCGGGGAGCTCAATAATCAAGTTGGCTGTGGGGAGTTCGCCGACCAAGTTCTACATCCCCTTTATGATGGAGTTCATCAGTCAAGTCCTTTATGATGAAGAGCTCGTACGATCGGTCCAACGCTCGGAGGGAGAGAGCTCAACAGAGTTGGCACCCAAAAGCTGCCATTTTTCATACAACTCTGCGAGCTTATCCCTGCTGTCATCATTATCAGCATCGTCATCGTTCTCTTCGTTGAGGGAAGCGATATCTTCTTTAAGCCAGACGAACTCCTCGTTGGCAGAGACCACGACCTCCAGAGCCGAGCAGTCATCGCTAATGATTTCCTACTCGACAAGAAGGACATCGATGTTGAGGGGGATATTGATCTTGCACCAAGCAAGCAGCTTGAGGAGCGTGGACTTGCCCATCCCGTTAGGGCCCACAAGGCCATACCTTTTGCCGTGAGAGATCTCGACGGACACATTCTTGGGGAGCTTCTTCCCCTTGCCAATACCGAGAAGTTTTCGACAGTGATGCCCCTCATGTTGGTGTCAGCAGTGGGGGCAATGTTGAGGCCCTCGGTCGGGTTGGCCGCCGGTGATCGTAAAGGCTTTGCAGTCGTCCTTTAGGGCTTCTCTTCGGGCGACCTCAGCCACCTGGTCGATAAGCATGTCCTTCTCCTTCTTCCTTATCTCCTCAGATATAGCAGCGACAGTGAGGCCATTAGCGGAGGAGGAATCAGATTTGAGCAATTTGGGCTTTGCGATGGCCTTGGGTTGTTGATATCGATCTTGATGATTGGGTTGTTGATGCCCTTGTTGGTTACAAGCTTGCGCTACAGAGCTCGGCATGGTTGGGGCAGCTCGCAAGCCTGGAAGGGGCAGCTCGGCATGCACAATAGCTCGGCAGCTCGATATGCATGGCTGGCTCGGACGAAGGTAGGTCCGCACGCTCGGCTGCAGGGGCTCAGCAGGGGGCATGGCAAGTCCAACAAGCGATAGCTCTGCAAGCTCGGCGGCGATGCAAGCTTGGCGAGGCAACTCAGCAGAGAGGCACTTCGACATGGAGGCTTGAACGTTCTTTGTTCATCTTCAGCTCCGGTGCTTTTTCATCTTCAGCTTGGCATAGGTCGCAGACTCAGTTCTCACAAACGGCACCAAATGTTACAGGATAAATCCGCACATCAAAAGCGTAAGAAGGTTGTCGAGTGGACATTTGGTTGGAGTAGCCGGGGTGCGCAGTTGGTGCGCGTTGGGCAAGCTAACGTCTAATTGGCGGGGCTCCGATCTGCTCTATGGAAGCCAGGACCGAGCTATCTTCCTTGCTATCTGAAACACAAGAAGCTCGTTAGGGAGGTCGGGCCTGGGGCCCGTCTAAATCTCCTCCGATGCTTAATTTAGTTGCTGTCTCGAAAGGGCTCGGTGGGGGCAATGTCTGACATGTTGGGAGGTCGTCTGCTAGCCCTCTGGCCGAGCTATGGATGAGAATATAGAATTTAGTAGAATAGATATTGAGTGTTAGACTACCTCAATGTAGGACTTCGGAAATCTTCCCCCGTTCTCCCATTACCTTGAGAAATTCTTATAGGTGAGTCATTGCACCGTGGCGTTTGGGCCAATAATGAAGCCTTATTGTCGGCATTGATGAGGATGCATTGATGATGAAGTATTGACTGGAATAATGGTCACCATTGACGAAGAAAACAGTCGTCATGAATGCCACCCATGATTTGTAGGATTAATGGCCATGAAGGTGGACCATAATTGGCGTAACAGTTTCTTAAAAAACTTTTTGCTATCAACTTGGTCTTGATTCAAATATCTTGCTTTGATACCACTTGTTCTCAAATTAGATAATCATCTCGTGAAAAATCAAGAATCATGAAGCAACAATCAAAGAAATCGATAATATCTATGCAAAACTTGCAATCAATAGCAATATAAGAAATAGAATGTAAATGAAACACAAAACCACACATCTGACACCAATATATATACTAATTCTACCTAATCTTTATTGTATGTTTAGTTGAAAAGATTATTAACTCATCAATCAACTTGGATTACAATGCATGACACATGTATTCAAGGGCAAAACATGGATGTTAAGAATTTTGAAGGTAAAACGTAACAAGAAAAGACTTTGGCTCTTAAACCAGTCATACAGCTCTTTGCCATGTGTTTTTGATACATTAACCACAAAGACGGCTACAGGAAATTCACATCAGATTAGCAAACCAAAACATACATTTAATTTGGTTTAAATCGGCCAAAAACCTTATAGTATCTGATTCAGATCTAAATCCAAATTCGCTTCAATGTCTAACCAATTTCCTGTTTTCATTCTGCCGGCAACCACCTCAAAACCTGCCTTCACGCACGTCGATCTCAGTCGTCCACGTGCTGCTGAGCTCGCCTACTTTGCGTGCTGCGTGGTCTGTGGTCTGCGTACACACACATGCATGCGGCGTGTGCATGCGATGTGCACGCGGGGCCATGTCTATGGGCTGGTTTGCTAGGCTTTAAAACATGATGAAAACTTCAAAAATTCGCTTTATGGGCTCCTTCAGAAAACACCTAAGTGGGCTTCAAAAAATCCTCAAAAAAACACCAAAAATCCTGGGACAAGACTTGTTGATATATTTGTTTTGTATCACCAATTTCAACATAGTACATGATCTGTGACAAGGGAAAGATATACGATATTGACGCGTTATACAAAAAGACAGAAAAGTTCAAAAAAGGCCGACCATATTAAGAGAATAATTATTGTGTGCCAGGTGAAAGATCATTCCTTAATGATGTGTAAGACCTAAAGTTTTGTTATCTCATGTTATACATAAATTTCAGTTTCTCCTGAATTATTCCTTTCACACATGCTCAATATTTTCTGGAAATTTCCATCGAAGATTTGATAGCTGCAAGGCTGCTTCTGCTTTCTTTTGGGGCAGTGAACAATTTAAATTTTGTCAGGATTTTTTTGGACTCAGTGATTGTGTTTCTTTTTGACTATTGGCTGTGCGTGCGCCTCAGGTTGGAGTGCTGCTATTCACATTACACTTTTTCCTAAACATATTAAATTTCTAAGCACACTGCACATTTTAAATATTGCTAAACACATGACATTTTCTTTCAAAAAATTCCCGTGTTATACACTTATCCTCATCTTCCTCAACAGTCTATTTCTCATCCGTCCGATCCACCGCCGCTGTCGTCGACACCCCCACACATTCCTCTTCCACCTCCATCTCATGCACTCCTCTTCTTCCTCCTCCTCTGCATCCTCCTCTCGCAATTAAAACCAAAAATACAAAAAATCAATTATACCTAAAAAGTTCAATTCAATCCAAATGGGTAGAATGGACGTGGAGAAGTGGCGGACGATGGCGAAGGAGGATGAAGAGGAGGAGGAAGTGGTGTCGGCGGCGGATGGAGAGGTGTAGTGTGGGGAAGATGGAAACGGGTAAAACTGGAATTTTATTTAAGGATAGAACATGTATTAAGATAATAACAAACTTGTAAATAAAATGTAATATCTTTAGCATTTCATGTAATGTGACTAGCAGTACTCCTCTGGTTGGATGCACTTTCCTATATCAAGAATTTCATCTTTACCCCTTATTCTAGAAGTTTTACTGTTAGATTTGGGTGAAAATGGTGATTAGCCTCTAATGACGGCTATCACTTCTTATTTATATCAACTCTCTCTTTTCTTTACACACACACAATAACACACAATACTCCCCCTCAAGATGAGCAAAAGATATTTATCATGCCCATCTTGTTACAAGCATCCTCTACTCCTTTAGAGTTCAACCCCTTTGTAAGGCAATCAGCTAGTTGCTGTCCAGAAGTAACGTAGGTGATCTCCAACTGTTTCTTGTCCAATCTTTCTTTAATGAAGGACCTGTCAATCTCTATGTGCTTCGTTCTATCATGTTAAACTGGGTTGTTGGCAATGTTAATTGCTGACTTGTTATCACACAACAACCGCAATGGTCCTTCTCTCAGCAAACGTAGCTCTTGTAGAAGTAATCTCAACCAGATCATCTCACAGGTACGAAGCACCATAGCACGATACTCTGCCTCTGCAGTGGAACGAGCCACCAAATCCTGCTTCTTGCTGCGCCAAGAGACCAAGTTGCCCCCAACAAACACACAGTAGCCTGAGGTCGATCTCCTATCATCCAAGCAACTGGCCCAATCCGCATCACAGTAGCCTGTCACATTCATGTGACCATGACTACCAAATAATATGCCTTTTCCTGGACTATTCTTCAGATACCTCAGTATCCTGAAGACTGCATCCATATGTCCAGTCCTAGGATCATGCATGTATCTACTTACCACACTGATAGCATATGCAATGTCAGGTCTGGTATGGCATAAGTAGATAAGGCGTCCGACAAGTCTCTGGTACCTTTCTTTGTCTACTGGCTCCCCTGATTGTGAATGCAATCTATGATTCTGATCAATAGGAGTAACTGCTGGACGACACCCCAACATACCAGTCTCAGCCAGTAAATCCAGGGCATACTTCCTCTGTGAGAGAACTATACCCTTCCTGGACCTAGCAATCTCCAGTCCAAGGAAATACCCCAACTGTCCAAGGTCCTTGACCTCAAATTCTCTCGCCAATCTAGCATTCAAGTGAGAGATTCCCTCTTCATCATCTCCAGTGATAATAATATCATCAACATACACAGCCAGAAGGGTAATCCGCTGTCCTGAATGTCTATAGAATACAGTATGATCACCATTACTCTGCTTGTAGCCCATAGTGATGACTGCACGCCTGAATCTGTCAAACCATGCCCTTGGAGATTGCTTCAGCCCATATAAAGACTTGTCCAGCCTACACACCTTTCCCATCGTCTGTTGTGTGCTAAAGCCAGGTGGAACCTCCATGTATACCTCCTCCTGTAAGTCTCCATGCAAGAAGGCATTTTTACATCCAACTGATGCAATTTCCATCCAAAATTCGCTGCACAGGATACCAGTACTCTCACAGTACTCATCTTTGCCACTGGGGCAAATGTCTCATCATAATCAATCCCATAAGTCTGACTGTAGCCCTTGGCAACCAGCCTCGCTTTGTACCTGTCCACATTCCCTTCTGGAGTTTGCTTTATTATGAATACCCACTTGCAGCCCACAGCTTTCTTCCCTGCTGGAAGTGAGACAAGTCTCCATGTCTTGTTCTTCTCCAGTGCTTCGAGTTCTTCGAGCATTGCTTTCTTCCACTGTGGATGTTGCTTTGCCACTCGCCAATCACTCGGTATAGAGATAGACTGTAAGGATGCAATGATAGCCCTATATGCAGGTGTAAGAGAAGCATAGGAGACATGATTAGCAATATCAGTCTCGTATCTATACCGTACAGGAGGCCTGCCGGCATTGATACGAGGCTCCCTACGAGATGCAAGTGGAAGATCTAAACTAGAGGAAGGCAAAGAAAGGTTACCATCCGTGTTAGGAGAGGAAGGCGGTAAGGAAGTCGGGACTTGAGCAGGCGTGATAGACTGATCAATCTCGACATGTGGCTGTGGAGCTAGTGGTTCTTCAGTGGGGGAGATGTCTTCTTGTTGTTCTCCATCGCCATGACTACCCTTCTGTCTCCTGCTATATTTCTTGCCGTACATCCTGTCTTCCACCAAGGGCCTTTCCTCCTCTTCCACCAAGGTCCTTTCCTCCTCCCTGCTATCAGTACCAGTACCAGTAGGCCTGACAGGACACGGTATAAGTCCAACCACTACCCTCCTGTCATCAGTCTCCCCCTCTCGACCAACTCCTCCTGTGTTTGGAGAGGCACCCGTATCAAATACTGGTATAGAATCTGTCAGTCATCCATAAAAAGGCTCAGTCTCCCTGAACGTCACATTCATACTCACAAACAGCCTTCTTTCTGAGGGACTCCAACACCTATAGCCTTTCTGATTTGAAGGATACCCAACAAATATGCATTTGCCTGAGCATCCAGCTTCCCCACAGAAGGTCTATGATCCCTCACAAAGCATGTGCATCCAAACACTTTTGGTGGAACTACAAAAGTGTTCTTTTCCATAAGAATCTCACATGGGGACTTCATACCAAGCATCCGCGAAGGCATCCTGTTGATGAGATATGTGGCTGTCATCACTGCTTCACTCCACAATATCTTAGGTACATTCATGGTGAGCATGAGTGACCTAGTTACCTCAAACAAGTGTCTATTTTTCCTTTCAGCAACTCCGTTCTGTTGAGGCGTGTTGGGACAAGTGGTTTGGTGAGTTATCCCACTCTCAGATAGATAAGATGCAAACTCCTTGTTTACATACTCTGTCCCATTATCCATTCTCAAGATGCGGATCTTGGCCTCGTACACATTTCTGACACTCCTATGGAAGTCCTGGAAACACTTCAACGCTTCGCTTTTATTTTCATCATGTAAAGCCATGTCATCCGAGAATGACAGTCTATGAAAGTGATGAACCACCTGAACCCACTTACTGAAGTCACTGGGCAGGGCCCCCAAACATCTGAGTGAATAAGATGAAATCTCTCTACACTCCTCATCCCCACACTAGGATATGATGTCCTAGTGTGTTTCCCAAATTCACACGCATCACATTTCAAATTCATTTTATTCACTCTATTCAAAATCTTAGGATACATTTTATTCATCATATCAAAAGGCAAGTGTCCCAACTGACAATGTAATAAAAGTACCTCCCTTTCCTTCTCTTCACCAACGACGGCCAATGCAGCGTCCCCACTAGCTCTGTCAAGATACCACAGTCCATCACGCCTGACGCCAGTCCCAAGCCTCCTCCCAGTCTTCCTTTCCTGCAACACACAATGAGTAGAGTCAAAAGTAATGCTACAGTCAAGATCATCAACAATAGAGCCAACAGATAAAAGGTTGACTGGAAAAGATGGGACGTGAAGGACTGAAGAGAGGCATATGGAGGGAGTGCACTGAATAGTGCCAATCCCTTTAATGGGTTGGGATGTGCCATCAGCTGTCTGAATAGTTTCATGAATGGTATGTGGTTTATATGTGGAAAAGTGTTTATATGCACCTGACACATGACTAGATGCACCTGAGTCAATAATCCACTCTATATGATCTCTACATGAAAGAGCTGATTGGTTACCTGATCCTGTGTGAGCGAAGTTGGCAAAATTACCGAATGGCGAAGCAACATCTCTAGTCTGGTCTGCATGACTCTCCGAACTCTCAGTAGTAGACCTGGACTGTCTCCGCTGCTCTAGATCTGACGCCTCAGCTGGCGTAGCCTCAATCATCACTGTCTCCTGTCGTCCATCAGCAGTAGCAAAGTTGGCCCGTGGGCCGCAACGACCTCGTCCACGGCCTCCACGGCCCCAACGACCTCCTCCTCTGCCTCCTGTGCCACGTCCTCGTCCACTACCCTTCTGTGGGCAGTTAAAGCTCAGGTGCCCCTTCACCCCACAGGGGTAGCACTCTCGATCCTCGCTCACTGCTGCCACTGTCGGTACAGCCAGTGCAGCCCGAGTGACCTGATTACCCTCATCCTTCATAACTCTCAGTCTGGTCTCCTCTTGTGCCATTGCAACTATGACATCCTCCAGAGATGGGATAGAGGATAAGTGACACATACTCGCCCTCCTGACCTCAAAATCTCCATTCAGGTTCCTCAGAAAATGTGTCACACGCCTACGCTCCACCCACTTCCTGTGTATCGCAGCACTCCTAGGATCAGTTAGGTCAATAGGGTCATAGTGGTCTAACTCTGACCACAGCCTTTTCAACTCCGCAGAGTAGGCTAGAATAGACATCTCCCCCTGCTTCAAGGTGTCGACCTTGCCATGAACCTCCATCATAAGCATCACATTCCCTGCTCCAGAATACATTTTCTCCACCATACTCCATATCACTGCAGCACTCTCTATGGCCTCCACCATTCCAGCAATGGGTGGAACCATCGATGTCATCAACCAAGCAGCCACCAGTGAGTTGGTGGTGCTCCACACTTTCCAATCATCCCCAGTCTTATCCACCGGTTCACTACATGAACCCAGAACATGGCCTTCTAACCCCTTCGACTTCAGGATGAGAAGCACCCTCCTGGACCAACTGAGGTAATTCTTCGTCCCTTCCAATTTCACATCATTGGGCATCAACTCCAGCTTCTGCACTGGTCGTGAAGGCGTCGATCCACTCGAGGATCCCAACTCCTTCGAAGCAAGCAGCTTCGTTATCTCCCCAATGAAGGCCTTCATGTCAGCTGAGGTAAGATTGTCCCCCATCTCTCCAGATCCGCAGATCTCTCCTTTCTCCCTCCTTAGATCCGCAGATCTACTTCTCTTCTTCCTCTTCTAGGTCATACCCTAACCGTAAATCTATGGAGTCCTTTTCATGACTCTACCATAGATCTAGGGTTAGGGTTTTTGGGGTTCTCTTTTTGTGGCTAGTTAGGGCTTTGTGGCGGCTAGAAGAGGACGTGGAGGGGGAAAGGGATCAGCAGCGGCGGGTGGCGGTGCGCGCGGGTGGCGGCGCACGCAGCGGCGGCGCGCGCAGCAGGCGGCGGCGCGTCGGAGGGCGGCACGGTGGGGAGGCTAGGGTTTTGGTGTTTTTGGGTTTTTTTGGGGTAGGGTTTAGGTTTGGCTCTGATACCATGTTAGATTTGGGTGAAAATGGTGACTAGCCTCTAATGACGGCTATCACTTCTTATTTATATCAACTCTCTCTTTTCTTTACACACACAATAACACACAATATTTACCAAGTCTAATAGAAGTACAAGCACACAACTGGCCTTTTATGACAATGGAAAGCCACTGTCTTGTCCATAGTCTCCTTAATTAGGAAGTTGGCAGGGCTGAGATTCAGGTTATTAGCTGTTCATAAATCTTATGCCAAATCCTTCCATGAGCCTTGCTTCGATTCATAGGTGACCACATCTTGATATGTAAATGGAAAATGCTTAGACGATGAGGGTGGGTACAAGGCCCCCACCCCCACCCCCACCCCCCCACCCCCACCCCCACCCCCTCCCAATAAAAAAAACCTAAAACACTCATAGACCCACAAAAAAATATCCCAAATGCTCACACCAAAAAAATGGCTGTGCTGGTATTCCATTAAATTACTCCCCCAAAACACCCAAAAACACATGAAAAAAATATCCCAAATGCTCACACCAAAAAAATGGCTGTGCTGGTATTCCATTAAATTACTCCCCCAAAACACCCAAAAACACATGAAAAAAATATCCCAAAACTCTCACCACCAAATTCCGTATGGTATTCCATTAAATTATTCCCACTTAATGTGATGTTCAAGATTGAATCTGAACGGGAAGCTTTGTCGCGTAGAACCAACACCCACATGTGTCTCTCTGTTTATTAGCTGGATATTCTGATGCAATTTATTAAGGTCATCTACCAAATTTTGCAATCCAGGGAGTATCTGCCAATGGGTGGAAGCATTCACACGGTTGAGGAATCTTTGAAGCTAGCATATGGGGAAGATTCTGTGTTTGTAAAAGATAACCGCATTGCAGCTGTGCAAGCTCTTTCAGGAACTGGTGCATGCCGACTATTTGCGGACTTTCAGAAACGTTTTTTGCCTGACTCGCAGATTTATATACCAGTACCAACCTGGGCCAAGTAAGTTATCCTTTTTTAAGTAAAAACTTTTTTATAATTGGAAACTGCATTCCTGTTACGCGCTTAGCTTAGAGTGACTTATAGTAATTCCTTGCTATATGCAAATGTATGCCTATTTTATGTTCCCAATCCAATAAGTGTATGTCAAGGCATTTATCTGACTGCCAAATGATTGTTTGACAGCCATCATAACATCTGGAGAGATGCACATGTCCCACAAAGGACCTTTCACTACTACCATCCTGAAACAAAGGGACTAGACTTTGCAGCATTAATCGATGATGTTAAGGTATGCTAACGAAGACCTGAAAAGAAATAAGTACTGAACCTTGGATCCTAGGATCCAAATAGGATCTTAACTACTAGAAATAGCGATTACATTATTTTGATCCTTTGTATGTTTTAATTGCTGTACCCTTGCATTGTGAAAGATCAAATAATTGCCAAACCTGTGGTGAAATCATTTCACACTTAGTCTAGTGAGACTTCTGTTGTCAGGCATGCCTATGGTCATTTGGATTTTGTTTTACATGCCATTCCTTCTCAATTGACTTTCCACTGTTTCATTCTGTGTTTCCATCTGCTGTGTGCTATCTATAGTCACTTGCTAGATAAGCCTTCACTTATCTTGTTGGGTTTATATATGATGTCAGTGCTTGTATCCCATTTAAGCGTATGTGTTCAGTGGTTATCTGTGAAAGCATATCTCCATATTATAACCAGAAAGGATTTTAAATGCTTCATGCTACTGATCATTGATGTCACCGGACATTTAATAAAATAAAAAAAATGAAGAACTTCAAACCCGGGCTGTCTTGGGTTATCCAGCAAAAAAAATGCTAAAATTTTGAGGGCCATAAAAACTTCGCTAGCTATTTCAGTGCCTTTACATATCGAAACCAATGTTGGGCCCACACCTCATTTCCATAACAGCTTCCCCTCTTCCCTATATATTTAAAAAAAATTTGAAAGATGGTCTATGTTTCCATAACACAGCATTCCATAACACAGCATTCCCATCTTATACCAAAGTACAAACAAACTATTTGTAACATCGTCAACTGTGTTAGAATTTGTTTAAACATCTACGTTATAGCATGAGGTTTTATCAAGGTTAGAGGTCTCGGTTTCGGTTTTGGATTCGGTTTTTTGGGGAATTTTAGATTTCGACCAGGTTTCGTACGTTTCAATGGTTTCGAAGTTTCGTTTTGTTTTTGTCCGTTTCGGTAGTTTCCAACCGCTCAATAACAATTAAATTTATGCATATCAATATTAAATAAGAATACTTTTAGTTAAAATTATAATAGCACCATTACATAAAAATAATTTTTGGGTAAATACAAAAAATTGTTGTGCAAAATACAAACAATTAAACAATCGTAGTGCAAAATATTAAAAATTATAGGAAAAAAGCGATGTATAAATTGTTGTGCAAAAACAAAAAATTATGCTGCTAAAGTGAAAATTAAATATAGGAGGCTTTATTCGGCAATTCTTCTACCATTCACATTATACATTTTTCTAAACATACTCTCTCGTCCGAATAATATGGCAAACTTGTCAATAAATCACAATATGTTTAGCAAAATGTAGAATGTGAATAGCAGCACTCACCTCATACTCAGAGCAGCTGCCGGTTGAACTATATTTACAAGCTTTGCATTTAGTTTATTAAGAAAGTGTATAAAGGTAATGAAAAACTTGTAAATATATGCAATATGTTGAGCAAAATGTGAAGTGATCTACAACTGTTACCTGCTATTGCCGTTCACACTACACCCTTTGACCACCTTATTCCGTCTATTTACAAGTTTGACATTAAGTTTATATTGTGTATTGTGTGTTAGTTATTGGGTGTGTGTAAAGAAAAGAGAGGGTTATTATAAATAGAAGTGATAGCCTTTCTTTAGAGGCTAATCACAATTTCCCCAAAATCAACATGGTATCAGAGCACAAAAAACCCTAAACCCTAGCCGCACAAACCCTAAACCCTAGCCACAGCCTCGCGCCGCCGCCCGCCACAGCCTCGTGCCGCCGCTGCCGCTCGCTGCTGCTGCGCGCGCCGCCGCCGCGCGCGCCGCCGCCGCCGCGCGCCGCCGCCGCCGCCGCCGCGCGCCGCCGCCGCCGCTCTTCTTCTCCTCTCTTACGTCCTCTTCTAGCCCCTACAAAGCCCTAACTACACACAAAGGAGAATCCCAAAAAAACCCTAACCCTAGATCTATGGTAGAGTCATGAAAAGGACTCCATAGATTTACGGTTAGGGTATGCCCTAGAAGAGGAGGAGAAGTAGATCTGCGGATCTAAGGAGGGAGATAGGAGAGATCTGCGGATCGGGAGAGATGGGGGACAATCTTACCTCCGCCGACATGGAGGCCTTCATTGGAGAGATAACGAAGCTGCTTGCTTCGAAGGAGTTGGGATCCTCGAGTGGATCGATGCCTTCACGACCCGTGCAGAAGCTGGAACTGATGCCCAATGATGTGAAACTGGAAGGGACGAAGAACTACCTCAGTTGGTCCAGGAGGGTGCTTCTCATTCTGAAGTCGAATGGGTTAGAAGGCGTCGTTCTGGGTTCATGTAAGGAACCGATGGATAAGACTGGGGATGATTGGAAAGTCTGGAGCACCACTAACTCACTGGTGGCTGCTTGGTTGATGACATCGATGGTTCCACCCATTGCTGGGATGGTGGAGGCCATAGAGAGTGCTGCGGGGATATGGAGTATGGTGGAGAAGATTAATTCTGGAGCAGGGAATGTGATGCTCATGATGGAGGTTCATGGCAAGGTCGACACCTTGAAGCAGGGGGAGATGACTATTCTAGCCTACTCTGCAGAGTTGAAAAGGCTGTGGTCAGAGTTAGACCACTATGACCCTATTGATCTGCCTGATCCTAGGAGCGCTACGATACACAGGAAGTGGGTGGAGCGTAGGCGTGTGACACATTTTCTGAGGAACCTGAATGGAGATTTTGAGGTCAGGAGGGCGAGTATGTGTCACTTATCCTCCATCCCATCTCTGGAGGAGGCCATAGCTGCAATGGCACAGGAGGAGACCAGACTGAGAGTTATGAAGGATGAGGGTAATCAGGTCACTTGGGCTGCACTGGCTGTACCGGCAGTGGCAGCAGTGAGCGAGGATCGAGAGTGCTACACCTGTGGGGGTGAAGGGGCACCTGAGCTTTAACTGCCCACAGAAGGGCAGTGGACGAGGACGTGGCACATGAGGCAGAGGAGGAGGTCGTTGGGGCCGTGGAGGCCGTGGACGAGGTCGCGGCGGCCCACGGGCCAACTTTGCTACCGCTGATGGACGACAGGAGACAATGATGATTGAGGCCACGCCAGCTGAGGCTTCAGATCTAGAGCAGCGGAGACAGTCCAGGTCTACTACTGAGAGCTCGGAGAGTCATGCAGACCAGACTAGGGATGTTGCTTCGCCATTCGGTAACTTTACCCACTTCGCTCACACAGGATCAGGTAACCGATTAGCCCTTTCATGTAGAGATCATATAGAGTGGATTATTGACTCAGGTGCATCTAGTCATGTGTCAGGAGCATATAGACGGTTTTCCACATATAAACCACATACCATTCATGAAACTGTTCTGACAGCTGATGGCACATCCCAACCCATTAGAGAGATTGGCACTAATCAGTGCACTCCCTCCATACGCCTCTCTTCAGTCCTTCACGTCCCATCATTTCCAGTCAACCTCTTATCTGTTGGCTCAATTGTTGATAATCTCGACTGTAGCATTACTTTTGACTCTACTCATTGTGTGTTGCAGGAAAGGAAGACTGGGAGGAGGCTTGGGACTGGCGTCAGGCGTGATGGACTGTGGTATCTTGACAGAGCTAGTGTGGATGCTGCACTGGCTGTCGTTGGTGGAGAGAAGGAAAGTGATGTACTTTTATTACATTGTCAGTTGGGACACTTGGCTTTTGATATGTTGAGTAAAATGTATCCCGATATTTTGAACAGAGTGAATGAAATGAATTTGAAATGTGATGCATGTGAATTTGGGAAACACACTAAGACATCATATCTTAGTGTGGGGATGAGGAGTGTAGAGAGATTTCATCTTATTCACTCAGATGCTTGGGGGCCCTGGCCAGTGACCTCAGTAAGTGGGTTCAGGTGGTTTATCACTTTTATAGATTGTCATTCTCGAATGACATGGCTTTATATGATGAAAAACAAAGGCGAAGCGTTGAAGTGTTTTCAGGACTTTCATAGAAGTGTCAGAAATGTGTATGAGGCCAAGATCCGTGTCTTGAGAAGGGATAATGGGACAGAGTATGTAAACAAGGAGTTTGCATCTTATCTATCTGAGAGTGGGATAACTCATCAAACCACTTGTCCCAACACCCCTCAACAGAACGGAGTTGCTGAAAGGAAAAATAGACACTTGTTGGAGGTAACTAGGTCACTCATGCTCACCATGAATGTACCTAAGATATTGTGGAGTGAAGCAGTGATGACAGCCACCTATCTCATCAACAGGATGCCTTCGCGGATCCTTGGTATGAAGTCCACATGTGAGATTCTTATGGGAAAGAACACTTTTGTAGTTCCACCAAAAGTGTTTGGGTGCACATGCTTTGTGAGGGATCATAGACCTTCGGTGGGGAAGCTGGATGCTCAGGCAATTAAATGCATATTTGTTGGGTATCCTTCAAATCAGAAAGGCTATAGGTGTTGGAGTCCCTCAGAAAGAAGGCTGTTTGTGAGTATGGATGTGACGTTCAGGGAGACTGAGCCCTTTTATGGAGGACTGACAGATTCTACGTTAGTATTTGATGCTGGTGCCTCTCCAAACACATGAGGAGTTGGTCGAGAGGGGGAGACTGATGACAGGAGGGTAGTGGTTGGACTTATACCGTGTCCTGTCGGGCCTACTGGTACTGGTCCTGATAGCAGGGAGGAGGAAAGGACCTTGGTGGAAGAGGAGGAAGACATGTTGTACGACAGAAAATATAGCAGGAGACAGAGGGGTAGTCATGGCGATGGAGAACAACAAGAAGACATCTCCCCCACTGAAGAACCACTAGCTCCACAGCCACATGTCGAGATTGATCAGTCTATCACGCCTGCTCGAGTCCCGACTTCCTTACTACCTTCCTCTCCTATCTTGGATGGTAATCTTTCTTTGCCTTCCTCTAGTTTAGATCTTCCACTTGCATCTCGTAGGGAGCCTCGTATCAATGCCGGCAGGCCTCCTGTACGGTATGGATATGAGACTGATATTGCTAATCATGTCTCCTATGCTTCTCTTACACCTGCATATAGGGCTATCATTGCATCCTTACAGTCTATCCCTATACCAAGTGATTGGCGAGTGGCAAAGCAACATCCCCAGTGGAAGAAAGCAATGCTCGAAAAACTTGAGGCACTGGAGAAGAACAAGACATGGAGACTTGTCTCACTTCCAGCAGGGAAGAAAGCTGTGGGCTGCAAGTGGGTATTCACAATAAAGCAAACTCCAGAAGGGAAGGTGGACAGGTACAAGGCGAGGCTGGTTGCCAAGGGCTACAGTCAGACTTATGAGATTGATTATGATGAGACATTTGCCCCAGTGGCAAAGATGAGTACTGTGAGAGTACTGATATCCTGTGCAGCGAATTTTGGATGGAAATTGCATCAGTTGGATGTAAAAAATGCCTTCTTGCATGGAGACTTACAGGAGGAGGTATACATGGAGGTTCCACCTGGCTTTAGCACACAACAGACGATGGGAAAGGTGTGTAGACTGGACAAGTCTTTGTATGGGCTGAAGCAATCTCCAAGGGCATGGTTCGATAGATTCAGGCGTGCAGTCATCACTATGGGCTACAAGCAGAGTAATGGTGATCATACTGTATTCTATAGACATTCAGGACAGCGGATTACTCTTCTGGCTGTGTATGTTGATGATATTATTATCACTGGAGATGATGAAGAGGGAATCTCTCACTTGAAGGTAAGGTTGGCGAGAGAATTTGAGGTCAAGGACCTTGGACAGTTGGGGTATTTCCTTGGACTGGAGATTGCCAGGTCCAGGAAGGGTATAGTTCTCTCATAGAGGAAGTATGCCCTGGATTTACTGGCCGAGACTGGCATGTTGGGGTGTCGTCCAGCAGTTACTCCTATTGATCAGAATCATAGGTTGCATTCACAATCAGGAGAGCCAGTAGACAAAGAAAGGTACCAGAGACTTGTTGGACGCCTTATCTACCTATGCCATACCAGACCTGACATTGCCTATGCTATCAGTGTGATAAGTAGATACATGCATGATCCTAGGACTGGACATATGGAGGCAGTCTTCAGGATACTGAGGTATCTGAAGAATAGTCCAGGAAAAAGCATATTATTTGGTAGTCATGGTCACATGAATGTGACAGGCTACTGTGATGCGGATTGGGCCAGTTGCCTAGATGATATGAGATCGACCTCGGGCTACTGTGTGTTTGTTGGGGGCAACTTGGTCTCTTGGCGCAGCAAGAAGCAGGATTTGGTGGCTCGTTCCACTGCAGAGGCAGAGTATCGTGCTATGGTGCTTGGTACCTGTGAGATGATCTGGTTGAGATCACTTCTACATGAGCTACGCCTGCTGAGAGAAGGACCATTGCGGTTGTTGTGTGATAACAAGTCAGCAATTAACATTGCCAACAACCCAGTGCAACATGATAGAACGAAGCACATAGAGATTGACAGGTCCTTCATTAAAGAAAGATTGGACAAGAAACAGTTGGAGATCTCCTACATTACTTCTGGACAGCAACTAGCTGATTGCCTTACAAAGGGGTTGAACTCTAAAGGAGTAAAGGATGCTTGTAACAAGATGAGCATGATAAATATCTTTTGCTCATCTTGATGGGGAGTATTGTGTATTGTGTGTTAGTTATTGGGTGTGTGTGTAAAGAAAAGAGAGGGTTATTATAAATAGAAGTGATAGCTTTTCTTTAGAGGCTAATCACAATTTCCCCAAAATCAACAGTTTATTACCGAGGTTTAACTGTAATGGCAAACTTGTAAATAGACAAAATATTATGTGCAAATTGTGTACTGTAAATGGTAGCCTGAATGGTAGCCATGTACATACTTCACGGGCAACATGAAAATCGAAGCAAAGATCGACACTCGACAGCGAAGCGAGTCTCGAGTCTCTTCTATCTTCTTCTAAAATTCATGGGGAAATTGAAGGGGAAATAGACAAATAATTGAACGGGAAATGGAGAAATCGAAGGGGAAATTAAAGGGGAAATGGGGAAATCGAAGGTCTACTCGAGCTCGAGCTGCTCGCCTCTCGAGTGTCTTCTTCTCTTCTTCAAAAATTTACCTCGGGCTTCTTGATCGCGATTGACCCCTCGACAACTCAGCATCTTCGACTCCTCAGCCTCGTCTCATCAACTTCTCAATAGATCACCGACTGTGAGCTGCTTCAAATTCAATTTAGGTATTTTTGGATGTTCTTGAATGTTTGCTCTTAGGTATTATTTCTTGCCCGTTTTTTTAGAAAATTTTTAATGTGTTTTCACATGCAATTGTATTGTTCGATGAACACGGATTGTGATTGTTCATTCATGACGTTTTTTACTGTGTTTTCACATACTTGTTGGCTCACATGCTGTTGCTTCTATTCTTGCGCTTCTTGATGTGTGTTTATTTTGTATATATTTCGTGTTTTGTTCATATGAATTTCATACCATTTTATCCTCTGTTCCACTCCGGTTTTCCCGTTTTGGTTTCTTTTTTTACTTTTGGTCCCTTGTGTGTATCGCATGTGAAAATGAATTATTTCGGGACTTTAGAGCATGATACAAGCGATGGAACGAAACAATAAGCGAAAGGGAGTCAAAACAATGGGAAATGAAGGATAACATAGCACATGCGACCGCGTGGCAAAGCCAAACGGTTGCGTCACTAGGACAGCCCTGAGCAGCAGCAAGACCAAGCAACGAGTCGCGTGAAGAAGCGGAAACAACCGCGTCATCACAGAGTTGAGTTAAAGAGAGGAAATTTGACTTCGATGCGGTCGTTTGGCTGACGACGTGACCACGTCGATCCGAATAGCTGCCGAAGCCAAACGGTCGTCCAAACAACCGTTTTGATGAGGAGATTGATGCGGTTGAGATTTAGGGGGAAATTTCTATGCACACAAGTTGGCAGAGAATTACTTTGCACACTACAGTCGTGGTTATAAGAGACTAGCCGGCCCTAGTTTTTGGGGATGCGAAAATTGTGAAAGAAAGTTCATTTTCTAGTTTATTATTCCTTAGATCTCTTGTATTAGGATTTCATATTTCCTTAAATTAAGTGTTAGTAGTACTTTTTAGTTGTTTTAATATTTATATTCAGATCTGGATTTCCAGATCCAGATCTAGATTCACATCAATTGATATCAGAGCACTAGATCCAGGGCGAGCATCCGATCTATGGAACAGATCAGAAAGGAAATAAGGGAGAATCAAGTGAAAACTGAAACAAAATTGGCGGCGATAGAGGCAATATCGGCGTTGTCCATGAACTTCAACTCAAAGATGGATCAAAGTAAAAAAGAACCACCTTTGTCGACGATGAAAGATCTTCAAGTTTCAGATCCAGATCTGTAATTTTCAGATACAGATCCAGATCTGGAATTTTCAGATCCAGATCTGAAGGCGACGGCTGTCGGCGATGCAGATCTGGAATCTTCAGATCCAGATCTGGAATTTAACGAAGAGGTTCCGGAAGATGTGATTTTTAACGGAGAGGTTTCGGAAGATGTCGAAGACTAAGGCCAGCACCCCGAACAGCGAATCGTCACAGATCCAGACGATTGGGGAGCATTTCCGGCGACCTCCCCGCCACGGGGAGGTGTGCCGGCCACCGGAGGGGGGCGGCCACCCCTCTGACATCTTTTTGGGGGGTCGACGAACCCCAGGAGGGGCGGGACCTGCCGCCCTCCCCTCCAGTGGCTTCTACCAGCCAGCGCATCCCCTTTCGAGGGACGCCCGACCTGCAGGTGGGCCCGTCGCACTTCCTGCGTGCCCGACAGCACTCTCCGACCTCGTCAGCACCGCCTGGGGCACAATATGCGGCCCGAACAACTCATACGCCATACTTTCAGCTACTGGTGGGGCCCGGAGGAGGATTCCAGCAGTACGACGACGACGACCATCCCCTAGAGTATTTGTGGGGGCCTGACGACGCCTTGTGGATCCCACCTTGACCCGACGATAGTTTTTCGGACGTTGTTGAAAGCGGTGGGGACCAATCCCATCCGTTTGACCCGGGAGGAGGTTTGAAATCGACCTGACAGAATGGTGGACCCACGGACTTCAAGCACCACCTTGAGGATAAGGTGGATTTTCAGGGGCGGAGTAGTGATGCGGCTGAGATTTGGAGGGAAATTTCTATGCACACAACAAGTTGGCAGAGAATTACTTTGCACACTATAGTCGTGGTTATAAGAGGCCAGCCGGCCATAGTTTTTGGGATGCGAAAATTGTGAAAGAAACTTTATTTTCTAGTTTATTATTCCTTAGATCTCTTGTATTAGGATTTCATATTTCCTTAGATTAAGTGTTAGTTAATTGTCTCTTCCATTCCTAGTCATTTATTTAGCGAGTAACACTTTTTAGTTGTTTTAATCTTTATATTCAGATCTGGATTTCAGATCCAGATCTAGGTTCGCATCAGAGATCAAAGATGCTGAATGCAAAACGACGCGGTCGCATGGCCAATCCACGCGGTCGCGTCGATTGAAGATTTATTCTGCCATGTTACGCACTTAGGCGACGCGACCGCGTTGTTTACGACGCGACCGCGTCAAATAGAGGATCTGAGCGTTTTCTGGGTGTCGCCAGGGGCAGTTTTTGGGGTTTTGGGTATTTTGAGAGGGATATATAAACCTTTCTTCTTCCTCTACAATAGAGGACAATTTTTGGAGTGCTTTTTCTGGGTTTTCAGATTGTAATCAGGTGTAAACATTTCTTTATTCTATGCACTTTTGATTATTCTTTTTGTTATTTTGGATTCTAGTTCTACCTTTGACATAGAAATTAGTTTTTTGGATTCTAGTTTAACCTTTGAAATAGAAATTAGTTTTCTTTATTCCCTTGCTATTGTGGATTGCTGGATTTTTAATCTTTGTTAAATCTACATTGACATGGCTACTCAATTGATGATTTTGATTGTGTTTATTTTCATGGATTGTGAGTAGTCGTCCATATAGGGCCATGTGTTGAACCCCATCAAATTTGGTTATGGATTGATGAATTTTGATTAACTGTTGAATAATTTGAGATTAGAGGTATGCTAGGATGATTATCATCAATGTACATTGATCTTCCCTTGTGGATAAATAGATTAGTCAATGACGAGAGCTGTGGCTAATATAGGGTGTTGATCCCTACATTGATTCATATTATCCATGCGGCTGACGGGAGTCAGGCATGGATTAAAGACCTCCCAGCATAGATCCGAATCCTGATCCATGAAAGTGACATGGAGAAAGATTGAGGACATTTGTCAGACGCAATGCACCTATCACATATCGATGCACCAATGGAAGTTGGATTTGATATGAGATATGTAGTCCTATCATGGCATCACGAGAGTGGGGGTAGGGATAACATAAGGGAATATCCTAGCATTGCAGCACGAACTGTTGTGATATGGTTCCCCGGATTTGGTTTTGGATGATGAGCAAACATAAATAATGGATACTAACTTATTTGTGAGCGCAGTTATGGAGATCGTAGCCAAAATACCACGTACAACAAAAGCGACGTCTCAAGACTTCTCAATATGCTGATCGTGTGCCTGGAGCTTCGTTGAAGCTCAAGGAGCAATATTGAAGTCAAGAGGAATGAAGATTGAAGCTTTGAAGACGGCTCGTAAGGTTTATTTTATAGTCTTCTAGCTTCATAGATTAGAATGTTAAGCCTTGAGTAGGACTTACATTATATACTTCATTTCGCTCATATCTTAGAGCTAGGATATTCATAGAAGCCATTAGAAACTTTCCCGAAGCCTATCGCTTCTTCTCTCGGCTTCTTGTGCATGTTAGTTGGTTCAAGAAGAGTTACCAACCGACTAGATGACGATCTAGTCGGTCAGCAACTCTACATGAACCGACTAGTTTGCCTTCTCTATATTCAGCTCTTTCTCTGTCTACAGTTAGTCGGTCAAAGAAGAGTCACCGACCGACTAGATGACGATCTAGTCGGTTAGGAGTTCTTCTTAGACCGACTAGTTGTGTACAGTCATTTTCAGCCTGAGCTACTGTTTCGAGTTAGTCGGTCAAAGAACGTTTACCGACCGACTAGTTGAGAAACTAGTCGGTCAGCATTTGTTCTTAAACCGACTAAGTCATCTTGAAGTCAGCTTATTCTATTTCGACGTTAGTCGGTCAAAGATCATTCACCGACCGACTAGTTGTGAAACTAGTCGGTCGGCAAGTCTTCTTAGACCGACTAGTTGTCTTTGCCTGTACTTCGACTTCTTGGCTGTTCTACAGTTAGTCGGTCTACGTTGTATCACCGACCGACTAGTTGATGAACTAGTCGGTCAGTGATCCTTCTTTGACCGACTAGTCTGCTTCAGAATAGAGCCGTTGGGATTCTTTCAAACTCGATTTCTCTTGCCCCTTTAAATAGAATCCTGATTCGTTTGAAGAGGAGTTAGAGGTCCTATTTCCAAGCAATTTCAGACCTAAGAGAAGAGCTCTCCCAAGCTAATTCAAAGCTCTCTCTCCCTCACAAGAATCTCTCCCTTCACTCTTTGAGCCATCTTCCTCAAGAGAGATTCTCTCCTTTGTGAGCTTCTCAAGCCAAGAGCTTGATCCTAGTCACCATACTCCACCCTAGGCTTCCTTTGCTGGTCATCTTCTTGAAGCTAGGGTTTGGTGACATCCTCTTCCTCAAAATCCATCATTGCCCTAATTTGGTAAGTTTACTCAAGGCATAGGATTTTGTACGGTAAGAGTTTATTTCATTTCATTTCATTGAATTGTTGTACACTCTCGGTTGTGAGAGTTTGTGTGATCCCGGGTTGTGGGATTCACCGGAATCGATTGTAGGTCGATTGCACTTGTGGAGTTTCCGCAAGTGGGTTTAGTGGAAATCTTGAGTTAGAGTTGCTAACTCAAGTATCCGGAGGGGATCCGGGTGGTTGGGACGTAGGATCACCGGGAACAAGTCGGGGAGACTTGGGTGGATCCGAACCCAGTAATATTGTTTGTTTGCGTATGTTTTATTTCTTGTTGATAGTTGTTTAATTCCGCATTGTCGTTTGTTCATTGCACAATAATTAGGAATAACTATCTTGATTACTTTAAGTACTATTCACCCCCCCTCTAGTACGTGTGCAGTAGCTACCACAGGGCACTACAATTGGTATCAGAGCCAAGGTTAAAGCTACAAGTTCAAAGCTATGACGAACAACGACTACAACGTCTTCAAGAACCGCGATGGAGCTTCTTCAGTTATGGAAGGACTATCCTCCGTCAGGCCTCCACACTTCAACGGTACCAACTACGGGTACTGGAAATGCCGGATGCAAATTTTCCTCCGGAGCGCTTCACTATGGAGAGCCACCATGACGGAGTATGTCGAGCCTTCCGAAGAAGATTTCGCGAAGTGGACACCCGCGGAGGTCGCCGCGGAAGTTGCCAATGCCAAGGCAATGAATGCCTTGAATTGTGCGTTGGAGCCCGAGGACTTCAACAAGATATGCACATGTAAGAGTGCATATCAAATATGGAACCAACTCCTCATTTTGCACGAAGGATCGAGTACGGTAAAAGATTCTAAACTCGTCGTTGCTAATAAAGAATTTGAGTTGTTTCATATGGAGCAGGGCGAAACCATGAAGGATTATTACGCTCGCTTCGTGGATATATCAAACGACTTGGAAGCTCTTGGGAAGACCTACACCCAAAAGGAGAAAGTCTCGAAGATAATCGATGGACTTCCTTCTTGTTGGGAGAAGCGTACCTTCGCCATCGAGGAAGGTAATGACATGAATAAATATACCGTCGTACAACTAATGGGTACCTTGTTGTCTTATGAGGTACGCAAGGATAGTAAGATCCGAATGAGGGAAAAGATGAAGGCGTACTTGAAGCAAGACGAGCCAAAGAAAAAGACAATTGCATTCAAGGCCGCTCCATCTACCGATGATGAAGATTCGGAAGAAGAAGAGGACGAAGAATTGGACATGGAAGCATTGGCCAATATGGCAAGGAAATTCATCCGATTCTTCCGACAAGGTAAGTTGAATCGTAAATCTAAATTTATTTCGACTAATGTTTCTACTCCCGTGTGTTACAAATGCAACAAGCCAGGACATATCAAGCCGGATTGTCCTCTCTACAAACATAAGGGGAAGTGGAAGGCATCCAAGCACGACAAGTCGAGAAAGCACAAGAAAGGACTTGTAGGTACCTTCACCGACTCCGACTCCTCAAGTGGAGAGTCGGACGATGAAAGAATGGAGAATGCACACACGTGCTTCATGGGAAAAGAGGATCGTGATGAAGAGACTTCCTCCGATGAAAGCGAGGATGGAAGCGAGGATGAAGGCGAAGAGGTAACCAATGATGAACTTAGAATAGCCAATGAACAACTTTGGAATAAGTTTTCTAATATGGCTACTAAGTTTATGAAGACTAAAAATGAATTAGATAGTCTTAAAAACTCGCCTAAGCCTTTCATCGTCAACAACGACACCGTTGTTGATGGGTTGAGAAATGAGATTGAAAATCTCAAGTCTCAACTTGAGCATGTTCATATCGAGGATTCGGATGAACATGTGATAGCGGATTTGACGTCTCAAATCTCAACTTTGGGTATTGAGAATAAAAATCTCAAGTCACGTGTTTGTGCTCTCGCATCGCAAGTGTCCACTTTGGATGCTTCTTTACATTCTCTCACCGAGAAGCATGAGAGCACATTAGGCCGAATTCATGAATTCAACAAAGGTAAGGGCAAGTTGGATGATATCCTAAATGACTTACTTCCGGCCAATCATCACATTGGTTTGGGGTATAAGTTGGGAGAGTCATCCAAATCGTCCGCCACCTTTGTTAGGCCATCTTCCGATGCTTCTACTAGTGGAAGTAAACACGTCATGGGTAGATCTTCTACCAATGGTGCTTCCGCTAGGAACACGCCCCCATTTGGAAAGAAACCCACTTTGGGTGGACCTCCAAAGAAGGGTCATGCTTACATGTATACCATGCCACGTAGGAACACACAACCTACCCCACATGTTAGCACAAATGATGATTTTTATGCTCCGCACCCACGAGCACGTGCACACCTTGTGAGACACACTCATGCACGTGTTCCTCCACATTCATATGTTCATCCTCATTCTCATATGAATAATTATCATCATGCACCAT
Source organism: Scilla litardierei (assembly GCA_030789695.1). Taxonomy (NCBI): domain Eukaryota; kingdom Viridiplantae; phylum Streptophyta; class Magnoliopsida; order Asparagales; family Asparagaceae; genus Scilla; species Scilla litardierei. Next base: position 267,332,455 of record CM061141.1, on the reverse strand, counting down.
TGCATCGAATTCCATATGCTTACCCACGACATGCATCACATAGAAACCAACAACATATGCATGTTCCCAATAGGATTAGGACTCCCAAGACTTACACCATTTGGGGTCCGAAGAACACAAGCATGCATAATAAGAATTTGTATGTGAAATCGTTTATTAATGATGTTATCTTGAATGATGATTATGTTGGGAAATCAAGTTCCTCTTGGACTTGGTTTCCGAAGGGTTAGTTCCCTTTGACCCTTCATTGCTTGGTACCACAAGTTTAATTTCATTTTATGGGTACCAAAGTAATTGTGGTTTGTATGGGTTACATTTAATTTGAATTTAGTTAGCTAAATTTATTGCCTAACCCATAGGATCCAAAAAGATTTTTGGATACCAAAATGATATTCTCTAGGTTAAATCCACCATGAGATACCAACCCTACCAACTCCGTGATTTGCAAGGACTTTCATTCGATTGGAGTTGATGGTGCTTGAATGATGCACCAAAGTAGGGGGAGCTTAATGTTGTAAGTATGTTCATACTTTTGATTCATATTGGTATCCATTGGTAGAATATAGTACGATTGGTATCATTTTGCTTCATTTGGTATGCTAGATTAGTGTATGCCATTGTTATATGATGTTCTATCTATTTTTGGCATAATATTCTTGCATGCTACATTTGGTATGCACATCGGATTATTTTGTCTCTGATGTTGATTTCGTCGTTCGACGATTTTATGGATTTAATAGAATTCTTTCTATGGAAACATAGAATTGTTTTCCATGCATTCTATTGATTTTGGAGAGTATGTTCCAAAACTCAATAAGTAAAATCGATTTGAGTTTTGATGATTTCGGATTTCGTTTTTCGCCTATGGCTAGATGATTTGGTATTTCGTGTTTCGCCTATGGCTTGATGATTTCGTATTTCGATTTTCGCCTATGGCTTGGTGATTTCGTTTTCCGATTTTCGTCGATGATTTGATGATTTCGGTTTCCGGTTTTCGACTTTGGTCTCCTTGACACGCTTTGCTTTTATTCGGTATTTTGTATTTGCTATTTTGCCTTGGTGTTATTTTGGACCTTGGTCGTATTCTTCGACTCCCATGCGTTATTTTTTAGCCATTGCTTTTGTCTCCTCCCGCTCTTTTTGCTAATGCCAAAGGGGGAGAGATATAATAATAACAATGTGCTAATTAATAATTCAAAGGAATTTACCATGAATCTAATTTGATGTGTTAGATTCAGGGGGAGTAAAGATATAAAATGGATTTAGATCCTATATGTCAATATGTGGTTCATATTTCATATCTTACCTAGCTGCTTGATGCATATGAATATTATTGAATATGGAACTAACGTGTCATCAATGCAGGGCGAGTAAGTAAATTTCAATTGAATCATTATTATTGCTTATTATTTATGATTGGTTTGTCATCACCAAAAAGGGGGAGAATGTTGTGATATGGTTCCCCGGATTTGGTTTTGGATGATGAGCAAACATAAATAATGGATACTAACTTATTTGTGAGCGCAGTTATGGAGATCGTAGCCAAAATACCACGTACAACAAAAGCGACGTCTCAAGACTTCTCAATATGCTGATCGTGTGCCTGGAGCTTCGTTGAAGCTCAAGGAGCAATATTGAAGTCAAGAGGAATGAAGATTGAAGCTTTGAAGACGGCTCGTAAGGTTTATTTTATAGTCTTCTAGCTTCATAGATTAGAATGTTAAGCCTTGAGTAGGACTTACATTATATACTTCATTTCGCTCATATCTTAGAGCTAGGATATTCATAGAAGCCATTAGAAACTTTCCCGAAGCCTATCGCTTCTTCTCTCGGCTTCTTGTGCATGTTAGTTGGTTCAAGAAGAGTTACCAACCGACTAGATGACGATCTAGTCGGTCAGCAACTCTACATGAACCGACTAGTTTGCCTTCTCTATATTCAGCTCTTTCTCTGTCTACAGTTAGTCGGTCAAAGAAGAGTCACCGACCGACTAGATGACGATCTAGTCGGTTAGGAGTTCTTCTTAGACCGACTAGTTGTGTACAGTCATTTTCAGCCTGAGCTACTGTTTCGAGTTAGTCGGTCAAAGAACGTTTACCGACCGACTAGTTGAGAAACTAGTCGGTCAGCATTTGTTCTTAAACCGACTAAGTCATCTTGAAGTCAGCTTATTCTATTTCGACGTTAGTCGGTCAAAGATCATTCACCGACCGACTAGTTGTGAAACTAGTCGGTCGGCAAGTCTTCTTAGACCGACTAGTTGTCTTTGCCTGTACTTCGACTTCTTGGCTGTTCTACAGTTAGTCGGTCTACGTTGTATCACCGACCGACTAGTTGATGAACTAGTCGGTCAGTGATCCTTCTTTGACCGACTAGTCTGCTTCAGAATAGAGCCGTTGGGATTCTTTCAAACTCGATTTCTCTTGCCCCTTTAAATAGAATCCTGATTCGTTTGAAGAGGAGTTAGAGGTCCTATTTCCAAGCAATTTCAGACCTAAGAGAAGAGCTCTCCCAAGCTAATTCAAAGCTCTCTCTCCCTCACAAGAATCTCTCCCTTCACTCTTTGAGCCATCTTCCTCAAGAGAGATTCTCTCCTTTGTGAGCTTCTCAAGCCAAGAGCTTGATCCTAGTCACCATACTCCACCCTAGGCTTCCTTTGCTGGTCATCTTCTTGAAGCTAGGGTTTGGTGACATCCTCTTCCTCAAAATCCATCATTGCCCTAATTTGGTAAGTTTACTCAAGGCATAGGATTTTGTACGGTAAGAGTTTATTTCATTTCATTTCATTGAATTGTTGTACACTCTCGGTTGTGAGAGTTTGTGTGATCCCGGGTTGTGGGATTCACCGGAATCGATTGTAGGTCGATTGCACTTGTGGAGTTTCCGCATGTGGGTTTAGTGGAAATCTTGAGTTAGAGTTGCTAACTCAAGTATCCGGAGGGGATCCGGGTGGTTGGGACGTAGGATCACCGGGAACAAGTCGGGGAGACTTGGGTGGATCCGAACCCAGTAATATTGTTTGTTTGCGTATGTTTTATTTCTTGTTGATAGTTGTTTAATTCCGCATTGTCGTTTGTTCATTGCACAATAATTAGGAATAACTATCTTGATTACTTTAAGTACTATTCACCCCCCCTCTAGTACGTGTGCAGTAGCTACCACAGGGCACTACACGAACGTGGGGGTAGGAGAATGCCCATAGGTTAGACGACCTCTCCCAAGTCCCATGAATTCAACAATCGACCAATCCAATTCAATCCTAACTTTAATCCAGTTATAGGGATACCTAGGTCCTAAAGCTTTTCCACATTGATATTTCTCCTTAGTTTATATATTTCCTTAGCCATTTATCGATTGCGTAGCTAATAACTGTGAAAGAAACAGGTACTCAACAACTGCCTCCCAGTGGACGACCCGTATAACACTATAACTACACCGTGCGCTTGCAGTATATATTTTGAGGATGTCGCTTCTTTTTAAATTTTTGGGCCAAAACTATCAAGTTCCTGTCAGTTTTGGCCTACCCACAGTTTCGTATTGGTCCCTTTCGAAACCGATATGAAGGTACCGAAACCGATACGTTCCGGTCGATACTTATTTCCTTGATTCATAGTGTATTCTTTCACAATAAGCCTAGTTAGATGAGCTTCATTCCATGACATGTTCATTATAAGGCTTTTCGGTTTGTAAAGGCCATACCCATACCCGACCCGACAAAAATTTCAGGTTTAACATGTGGATTCACACCTGACAAATGCTCAAATAGGCTTACTGGGTTCTTGGGTACCATTTAGGCTTTTACAGGTTTAGAAGCAAAGATATAAAAACTTCCAATCATAGCTATGATCTCATCCTAAGTTCTCGGTGCGATGCTTGCGTTACCGATTATCGTTGCATCAACCCTAGGATGCGACATAGCAATAGTGATGAGAATGGTCATGCCTAAAGCCTGATTGGGCATCCATACATAGCAATCACAAAGCATCTCATTGTTACTTGCTCCTATATAAGCATTAAGAATGATTGCTCGTGATTAAACTAGTCAAGATCTATTCAACAAATTTTTCAAGTTATGTTATAACTTTAAATGTGTGCGCTCAACACAAAAGGATCATAAATTAAACCAAAATGATTGAGTTTTATTAATTTAAATATTATGTTTTACATGTAGTATAACAGATACAATGTATATCACCACTATCGCAGACCTAAAGTCCTGACATATTATTCTATACAAAGTTAGCACTAAATGGCTTGGTCAACGCGTTAGAGACTATCTGTCCTGTAGGTATGTACCTGAGGAATACTTTACATTTTTGACTCCTAACAAATAATATTTGATCTCAAATGTTGAGTCCTCTAACGGTACTTGGCATTTTTCAAGTAGTTAATGCCTGCTATGCTATCACTGTGTGAAAGTGATTGGATTTGAGGCATGCATGACTACATTAAGATCCTGGAGGATATACTTCATGCATGACTACGTTTCCCTCACATTTGGAACATATTTTGCTTCCGTTATCGATAATGCCCACTATCATTTGCTTCTTACTGCATCATGAAATAACATCACCATTAAGGAGACATAAGCTGAAGTCGACATGCGGTCATCTAGGTCGTCGACCCAGTCTACATCAGTACATCTTTGAGGTTGCAAATCCGATGTTTTAAACCATAGTATAATCGCTAGTACCCACAAGATACATTATAACCCCTTTAAGTGATTATCAATGGTTGGAATTGGAATCTACCTGGTATCGGCTTACTAAACATAATACAAAGGCCAGGACTAGTCACATGTACATCATAGAATACAAAATGCTACCTATCACACTTGCATATAGTAAACATAATACAAAGGCCAGGACTAGTCATGCGGACATCATAGAATACAAAATGCTACCTATCACACTTGCATATAGAACTTGTGTCATTATTTCATAATTATATTGGTCCTTATAACAATATTTGCGATTAAAGCCATAGTTCTTAGCAACATGTATCAAGTTGTTTCACACTTGCCATCTTGAAGCACCCCAAAATGGTCCTAATGTATGACTCTTGAAAGGACGTGATTTGTTTGGTTTGATCTCCAAGGGTCTCGACTTCCAAGACGGAAACACGTCACCTATATCTTTCATGTCAAAATATAAGGAGTGCCAACCCTTTGTTGTATTTGTCATCTTCCTAGTTAGATGTCATGAGTATGTTATCTACAAATAATGTCAAGATGAGGAATTTTCAGTTAGTCTGCTTAAGATACATGTAATGGTCCTTGATCATTGTAAACCCTAAGTCAATATGACGTGATGGAGTATCAAATATCATTGCCTAAGCAGACGATTGATTCAATCCATTTATACTTGTGATAAATCCATTTATAGTTGTTCACGAAGAAATGTAATCTTAACGTCCATTTATACATTTATAATTGTTCATAAATTGTGGCAGTTCCATCTTCATGTCGTTAGACACCATAAGTGGGTCATCTACATATAACGTCAAGATGAGGAGAATATTTCACCTGGAAGTTACTACAGCATGATGGAATCTCAAATATCGTTGCCTAAATAGACAATTGCTTCAATCCGTTTAGACATGCGCCAAATCCATTAATAGTTAAGATGCACTTAACGTTCATTTACACGTGCCAAATCCAACTCGATGACCATCACTAAGATCATGTGAATAAAAATAAATTTAACCGCTAAGGAGAAGGTCTCGTAGTCTACTTGCTTTAGCTAAGTGTAGACCTTTGCAACAAGATGTGCTTTAAACCTTTCCCCATCTATTTTTTGTTTGACCTGTACCCATTTATTTCGAATGGTTGTGTCCAGCCATTAAGTTAACCAAGTCTTAGAGTTGATTCACCCTTATCGAATCCCAACTCATCCTTCATCTCATCTAGCTATGTCATGTGTGTACCATGGATGTTGCCGGGTTTCCCTGCCATGTTACTTCCGTGTCTCCTCTTTGGTTATCTTCTCTGCTGAGTAGATATAAGTTGCAGGTGGATTCCATGCATGGTAATAACCTATAACACTAGTCCTCATCTTTTATCTATTCATCTTTCATACATTTACATTTTTAATCTTCATCATTATTTCACTTTTGACTATTGGTTATTGTCCATTGTCTTTATTTTGAGCATTAAATTGATCGCATTGGTTGGAGGCACGCCTTGAATTTTTTTACCTCTGTTAGGGAAATGCTTCTGTCAACTTCCCCCGAGTTCGGTTCTGAATGAAATTTGTTCATATCTGTTACTTCAAGACAATCTGTTTCATTGGATTTTTTAAAAAAATAATTCAAATCATTTTTATATTAATATATATTTTAATCACAATATTGATTTCATTGTAGAATGCACCAAATGGGTCGTTCTTTTTGCTTCATGCATGTGCTCATAATCCTACTGGAGTTGATCCCTCTGAAGAACAGTGGAAAGAGATATCATACCAATTCAAGGTAACATAATGTGCAATCTCACTTTTTTACTTTTTTGGTATGTAATTTTCCAAGTCACAGGAAAGGTTTGTTGATTTGTATTATTTTTGGTCAATTAGGTGAAGAATCATTTCCCATTCTTTGACATGGCATACCAAGGGTTTGCTAGTGGTAATCCTGAGAAAGATGCAAAAGCTATCCGCATTTTTCTGGAAGACGGGCAGATGATAGGTTGTGCTCAGTCATATGCAAAAAATATGGGGCTTTATGGCCAAAGAGTTGGCTGCCTCAGGTACTTGCTTATCCCATTATAAATTGTGTTCAATATATGGTGGCTGAATGATTCTTCTACACGGTTGCCTTCCAGGCATGGATTTGGGTGTTTAGTTCTCTAGAGAAACTTTGGACATCGTCAACAGTTATGATGATTCTAAGGTCTAATTGGTAGTCATTACTTTCACATTTATGGCTTGGTTGGTATGCATGATGTTATTCCTTTGGTTTGCATCTCTTAGGTTCTGCTAAAAGCTCATATATAATACCACTTTTGGTACTGCCATGTTCCATGGGAGTAATACAGATCTGCCAGACTACTACTGCTAGTTTGGTTATTTTACATTTTGACCTTGTTATGCCTTCACCTGTTACCATCACCTACATTGATCTTGTTTGGGTGTTGATATACATTGTCAAACCACAATGTTATAGCCTTACTTTTGAGTAAAATGGTTTACTGACATGATATTAGGGCGATATTAGGGCACTCGAGTGAGACATCATGTGATGCAGGGCGGAAGAGAAAGAGGATTGTGGTGGGAGAACTTTGGGAAAATTTAGGAATTTGATAAAAGTTTGGGTCTCGTACCTTGGAGATCTGACAATTACCTACTCACATGCCTCGCACATGGAAACTTTTTGGACCTCACGCTTAGGCAACCAAGCAACTATTGCATTTCAATGAAAAATATTTAATTTTGACAAACATAAAAAATTACACCAATTTCTCAAATTCTATTCAACTCAATTTTAATTAAAATGTCAAATACAAAGTCATATTTATTCCTTAAAACAAAAGATTAATTTGACTCATATTCAAACTCCTAAATAAACTCAAATAAAATCTTTCATTTAAAATAAAAGAGTTTTTAGAACATGAATCTCAAAAAGACCCAAACTCCTTTAAAAAGGAAATTATAAAAGACTTAAATGTCTTTAAAAAGAAGACTTTAAAAAGAAGACTTTAAAAAGACTCAAATTTCTTTAGAAAAATAAATTCTGAAAGGACTTAAAAACTAAATCTAAAACAGACTCTAAAACTAAAATACCAAGTTGAATCCAAATCAAAATTGGATCTCCATCACTCTCTCGGCTTTAAGAATTTTCATCACTTGTTGAATGGTGACCAAAAGAGCACAATCAGGTAGAAATCACCCGTCTCTTCTAATTAGGGAAGCCACATATGAGAATCCTGAGGTGAAGCAACATGCATATTTATAGATTGACATCTTTTAAAAATATTCCTGGGATATAAAAGATATGAAAACATACAGACTAGTTGGTTGGCTGAGGAGGATCATGAATGATAAAGTAATATGCTTAATGAGTTCCAGTGTGACTGCCAAGCGAAGCTCTGATGTAGAATCACCGTGCTACTTAGGTTCCAACTCATGCTCAGTCACATGCTCGATCTCAGGCTCAAGCTTGGACTCAACCATATGCTTATCTCCATCATAGACGTGGATATTGACTTAGGCTCTGGTTCAGGTTTGGCTGAAACTTTGACTCGTGCTCAACCTGTGACACCTGTTGAGACTCAAGTATATGTGTAAAATCCGTCACGACTATTGGCTTTGGTAGTAGTTTTTGCTCTTGATCGGGAAGCTTATTGCGGAACTCCTAAACACTCATTTTTATTTTTTGAAAAAAATTTGTCAAATATCTCAGCAAATCTTAGATTGCATTCAACCCTTGAATTTGATAGCGATGGATGTGATTAATGTTTGTGGAGGTATCGATGTTGAAGTTCATGTTTCATTTGTATCCATTGTTTACAACCTTCATTATATTCTTTCCACCAATAGTAGACATCTTCCATGAGTTTAAGTCGAGCATAAATATATTTTTCTGCTCAGGTTGCGGCAATCAAATTTTTTTCTCAAAATGATGTTGCCAATCTTTATGTTAGGAATAAACTCTCTTGTATTATTCCAAGGGCAATAGCCCGATATATATAGAGTACATGGAATGGTAAATAAGCACAAAAGACTCTATACAAAGGGACATATACATCTAACACCCCACCTCAAACTCATGGTGGATCAACAACACTGAGTTTGGAAAGATAAAAACTGTGCTGTGCTCTGGTCTGGGCCTTTGTGAAGAAATCCGCGAGCTGATACTCAGAAGGCACATACTGTAGAGCAATAACCTCATCCCGTACCTGGGAACGCGTAAAAGAGGCGTCCACACCAATGTGCTTGGTGAGCTCATGCTTCACCGGGTCACGAACAATACTGATGGCACCTGTACTGTCAGACAACAAAGGAGTAGGTGTGGAAATAGACACGCCAAAATCCTCAAGTAACCAACGTAGCCAAATAATCTCTGCTGTCAACAAGGCCATAGCACGCAACTCAGCCTCTGCACTCGATCGAGAAACCGCCTGCTGCTTCTTGGTCTTCCAAGTGATGAGAGAGCCACCCAGGAAGACGCAATAGGCAGATAGAGACCGACGATCAGAAGGATCACTGGCCCAAGTCGCATCGGAGTAAGCATGGAGCTGTAAAGGGCCAGAGCGTGGAAAGAATAATCGACGGTGGCTGGTCCCGCGCAGGTAACGCAGGACACGGAGAAGGTGGCTGTAGTGAAGCTGAGTAGGTGCAGAAACAAACTGGCTCAGGATGTGCACGGAATATGAAATATCCGGCCGAGTGATCCTAAGATAGACCAGACTGCCAACAAGATGGCGATAACGAGTGGGGTCCGGAAGAGGTTCACCGTCAGTAGAGCAAAGATGTACATTCAGCTCCATCGGTGTATCAGCGGTACGCTGATCAACAAGAGAAGCCCGATCAAGAAGATCCTGAATATACTTTTCCTGAGAGAGATAGTAGCCATCAGGTGTGGAGGAAAACTCAATACCCAGAAAGTAACGAAGAGGGCCAAGATCCGTCATAAGAAACTGCTCGCTCAGCCGTGCTTTCACAAAAGCAATAAACTGGGGATCATCTCCAGTGATAATCATATCATCCACATACAAAAGGAGAAGCGTCCGACCACGAGATGAAGTATGAACAAAAAGAGTAGGATCATGATCACTCGCAATAAAACCAGCAGCAGTGACGACAGAAGAGAACCGCTGAAACCAAGCACGGGGAGCCTGCCGAAGACCATATAGAGAGCGACGAAGGCGACAAACCATGCCCTCGGGGACAGAATAACCATGTGGTGGTCGCATATAAACCTCCTCATCAAGAACGCCATTGAGAAAAGTATTCTTGACATCAAGCTGGGAAATAGTCCATGAACGAACATCAGCAACAGCAATAAGACTGCGAACAGTAGTCATATGAGCAACAGGGGCAAATGTCTCCTCAAAATCTATCCCATGTTCCTGCTGAAAACCGCGCGCTACAAGACGAGCCTTGTAGCGCTCCAGAGTACCATCAGATCTGGTCTTGACCTTGTAAACCCACTTGCACGTGATAGGACGAACACGGGCAGGTAGGGGTACAAGATCCCACGTACCAGTACGCTCAAGCGCATCAATCTCCTCTGCCATAGCATGCTGCCACTCCTGGTGAGCAGCGGCATCTCGATAAGAGGTCGGCTCGGCAAGAATAGCACCCAGAGAAGTAAACCGACCAGGAGGGCGTAGTGACTCACGATCACGAAGGTGGTAACGAGGAGGGTCACTGGAGGAAGAGGGCAACTCAGGAGGGTCACTGGTGATGGAGGGCATCTCATGAGAAGGTACTGCAGGAGGATCCTCGACTCGCTGATGACGAGTGTAATGAAGAGGAAATGGAGAACCATGTCCTGGGGTAGGTGCAGAGGTGACAGGAGGCACTGGCGGTGGAGGCGAGGGCACAGGTGATGGAGGGATGGGTGGTGGAATGGTGGATAGTGGACTATCAGGAAAAGTGAGAAACAAAAGAGGCTCAACAATAGAAGCCGGACTGGAAGATGAAGAAGGACGAGGGAAGAAGGGACGAGACTCATCAAAAGTCACATCACGAGAAATCCGCATCCGGCGAGCGACATGATCCCAACACCGATATCCTTTGTGCACAGCATTATATCCAAGAAAGACACACTCAGCAGACTGGGCTGTCAACTTGGTGCGCTCACGAGGGGCCAATAAGACATAACAGACACAATCAAAAAGACGAAGCTCAGGATAGGACGGCAGATCTGGAGGTGGTGTAGGAAGGCGCTCAAGTGGAATCGCACCCTGAAGAGGAGAAGATGGCTGCATGTTGCTGAGATATGTAGCAGTAGATACAGCCTCAGTCCAAAACTGAGGGGGAACAGAGGAAGCAACATAAGGGCACGAGCAGTCTCAAGTAAATGACGATGCTTGCGCTCAGCAACACCATTCTGGGCATGAGCACCAGGACAGGAAAACTGTGAGAGAGTGCCCTGGGTATCAAGAAAGGCACGAAGGTGCCGAGATAAGTATTCTCCAGCAGAGTCAGCACGAAGAACCCGAATGGGAGTGCTATACTGTGTACGGATCATGGTAGCAAAAGATTTATAGATAGACAAAACCTCAGTACGAGAGGACATAAAGTATATCCAAGTATAGCGAGAAAAATCATCTATAAATATAATATAGTAACGATGACCCCCTTTCGAAACGAAGGGGGCCGGACCCCATACATCTGAGTGAACAAGATCAAAGGGACTCTGAGAGACAGACTCACTAGTAGGATAAGGTAGCTGTAACTGTTTGCCTAGTTTACAGCCCATACAGTCTATAGACATATCACCAGAGACAGACCCTAATAAACCTCTACGAACCAAAGAAGAAAGACGCGAACCACAGAGATGTCCTAAGCGATGATGCCACTGGGCAAACGAACCGGTAGACGATGCAGCAGAAGCGGAGGCAATAGTCGTGATGGGAGGACTGGCAGAGGCAGCGGAAGGAAGATGAAGCCAGTCAAGCTCCCAAAGACGTGGAGAATCACGCCTGCGGGGGCCAGAACCAACTAGAGTGCCCGTGCGACGATTCTGGATAGAACAAGAGTCAGAATCAAGAATAACACGACAGCCATGATCAGTAAGTTGGCCTGCCGACATAAGCTGTATGGTGAGTTTTGGAACGAGGGACACAGCAGGGACATGAAAAGTGGGACTAGAAAGTGTGCCTAGCCCTGTAACTGAAAGTGGGGTGCCATCTGCAGTGAGAACTGTGACAGAGCGGGAGGGAGTACTAATGGAATGTAAAGTGGTAGGGTCAGGAGTCATATGAAATGAAGCACCAGAGTCAAGGATCCAAGGAGAGGTACCTGAGGTGGTGGAAGATGGTGTCGCAGTACCTGGAGGCTGACTGGCAGAAGAAGCAGAGCCTGATGTCCCAGAAGCGGACATCCGACGAAATAACGTGAGAAGCTCCTACTCAGTATCAGATGGGACAGTGCTCCTCTGAGATGTGAAACCCCTAGTGTGAGTCTCCTTCTTCTTCTTGGCAGCAGCCTGATCCCTCCGCTTCTTGTTACAATGCGCCTCCACATGTCTGTCTCGGTGGCAGTAGGTGCAGCGTCTGGTGTCACCTCGCACTGGTGCTGTAGCAGAAGGCAGATCTGGTGTGATAGGAGCAGAAGAGGCAGGAGCACGGGTCGCCAAAACAGAAGCAGAAGGTGCCAAAAGACCAGCAGTACGAAGACGAGTCTCTTCAGTACGAATAGCAGCGAGAACCTCCAAGAACGTCACGCGTGGGTGACGGGCAAGCAGCTGGGCACGTATCTGCTCGAACTCAGGCCGAAGTCGGGTCAAAAAGTCATAGACCCGACGAAGCTGCAGGTGGGAGTGCTGATGCTGGCAACACTGGCAGATACGACAGATCGCTGGTCCCAAAGAGTCGAGCTGACGCCAGATAGAAGATATCTATGCATAGAACTCATCGACCGTGGCATCACCCTGCTGAAGAGCCTGCTCCTGTCTGACGACAGCAAGGTAGAGGGAGTCACCGGTAGGCTCATAGTGAGAGCGAAGATGATCCCACATCAGCTGAGACGTCGCCAAACTCACAATGTCGTCAGTCAGGGACACATCAATGCTAGCGATGAGGATGTTGGCGGCACGAGCATCGTCATCACACCACCGCCGATAGAGAACATCCTGAGAGGAATAAGCAGCAACAGCAGTCGCATACGCATCTGTTGCCGCCTTCTTGGCGGTGTCATCAGCAGTGGGAGGGAGTTGTGTCTCGTTGGGAAGCACCGGTCGCGGCGGACAAGGACGATCGCCGGTGAGAAGGTCCCAAAGGCGCTGACCGCGCATATGGAGACGAATGTGCGGTACCCACTCCTTATAATTAAGGCCATCAAAAATCAACGAACACCTAGGGATAGCAACATGATGATGATGAAGAGGTAGATCCGTAGGAGACGCCATAGGGGGCACCGGCAGTGGCAGGCGGCGGCGCGTAGAGGGCACCGGTAGTGGGCGCGGCGCGTCGGCGCGGGCGCAGGATCTGGGCGGGGCGCGCGGATCTGGGCGAGGCGCGCGGACAACAGCGGCTCTTCGGCGCGGCGTTGCACAGGGCCGGGGCGAGGCGCGCGGACAGCGGCGCGGGCGCAAGATCTGGGCGAGGCGGCCGACAGCGGCACATGGGCGCGGCGTCACAGAGTCACAGGCGGAGGCACGGGGGCGCGGCAGCGACAGCGGCACAGCGACATCGGCACAGGGGCGCGGCTTCACAGAGGAAGGCGGAGCGTCACAGAGTTGGCGCGGGGGGGGGGGGGGGGGGGGGCGTGGCAGAGGAAGACGTAGTCGGCGCGTCGCAGGCGGAGCCGTCGCTGGCGGAGCGTACCTGAGGTGGGCGATTGTGCTTCACAGAGGAAGGCGGAGCGTCGCAGGCGGAGCTGCAGAGGAAGACGGAGTCGGCGCGGGGGGCGTGGCAGCGACACAGAGTCGCAGACGGGGCAGGCGATTGTTGCCGAGGAAGGCGCGTGGACGCGTGGGTGGAAGGCGCGTGGGCGCGGAAGTCGCGACTCACGGCGGCGGCTCTGTGTTTGGATTTTAGCGGGAGGGGCTAGTGTTTGGATTTTTGCGGGAGAGAGAAAAAGACGGCTAGGGTTTAGGTTAAACCTAGCTCTGATACCATGTTAGGAATAAACTCTCTTGTATTATTCCAAGGGCAATAGCCCGATATATATAGAGTACAAGGAATGGTAAATAAGCACAAAAGACCCTATACAAAGGGACATATACATCTAACACTTTATACCCTTAATAACCATCAAATCTTTTGCAAACTGGGACACTAAAATCTTGCTCTACTCTAGCTAGGTAATGTTCCGAAAAGGTATAGAAAATATATGATAAATTAAGCAAATTGCTCAAAACTAAATAAGATAGTCTCAAATTGATTTTGACTCGATCTGCCTTACAGATTGCTCAAATGGATTGGCAATCGAGCTTGAAACTGTTCTAAAATAAACCAAAATGATGGATTGTGTGCAAAAATTGGTTGAAATTCCTCCAAAAGTCCAACGAATTGGAAAAATTTAC